>CM069861.1:120188363-121388363 GCA_036172795.1 Pelodytes ibericus | reverse complement strand
CAGGTGCTGAGTTTGACTCAATCTCAAAATGAAAGGTAATACAAAAACATATACAGCCGCAAAGCACTCGTGTAGAAAAGTGAGAACCTTTATTCAAAACCAGGCAATGTTTCAACTGTCGAGGAGGTTTGAAAAAAGTTGAAATGTTGCCTGCGTTTGAATAAAGGTTATCACTTTTCTACACGAGTGCTGGGTGGCTGTATACTTATTGCTATTGTGAAAGACTGGGGAGGCATCTTTGCCTCAGCACCAACTTATACTCTAGTATTGATTTGAGCTATTATTTTTCTTCAAAATGAAAACTCACCTCCAAAGTCTAATTTTAGTAAATAGACCCAATATATGAAAAAAATAAAGAAAAAATATGTAGTTGTTATATAGGTAGTATTTTACTGGCAGGCAGGTACAAAATTGGCTTTTGGCTAATGTTAAAACTATGGACTCAGTAGCATGGATGGTATTTTATTAAAGAAAAGGGGTGGCAACCCTATCACTGACATCAGTGGCTCATATAAATTCTGTCTGAGAACAGTAGAATAGCTACCCAAAGATATCTAAATTTGTAAAATGTATTTACTTTTTTTTTTATCAAACTTTAAGTCAAATAGTGTAAATATAGTATTCTATTAGTTTTCCAGATTCCAGTAAAAAGTAGACAATAAGAAAATGTTTAGAATGTTTATTAATCACACATACATATTCCAGGGAAACATTTGTGACCTGCACATCAATGACCACACAACCTTGTGCCAGTAATCATTTTGTACACCCACCACTGTCTAATTTTAAAGGGTCTATTCAGGTAGATATGAATTTGATGATGAAATTCAGAGCTCCGAAATACAACTTATAATGGAGCATTCCACTGATTCAAATGGCCCATTAAATTGGGACAGTCAGGAATCACCAAAGTGACCTCAAATATGCCTGTAAATCAGCCATATCACCAGACATAATGCCACAAAATTATAATACACCCCCACTGTCCATGTACTGGATTTGTCCACACATTATTTGTAAACCACTGTACTTGCAAGTGATGTGTGGACAAAGCTAGAATATTGACAGTGACAATGTATTGCAAAGGTAATGTTATGTGTTGATGTGCTACGTGGTAAGAGGGCAATGTGAAAATCTTACTACTTTGGCACATCATTTCTTTTCTCGGCACTGTCTTGTGCACTAACATATGTAAAATACCCTTTCAAATCCACAGTGTAAAATGATGCACTACCAAGCAGAGGTGGCATCTGCACTGTGTACATTAAATGGTACCTTGAGACACGTGGCATGATGGCAGGAGGGTACGTATAACCTAACAGCTGTTAATGGTGAACAATAACCGGTAAAGTTATGCCAACCTATAGGTGGCATGGCATTACCGCTATTGTTATAAATTATATTGTGATGTGTAAGATTACATATGTTAATGTTTAATGTATAGGTGACAAATCCGTAACTTTTATTGGGGATGCTAAGTGGTGTATGGGATATTTGTGCTGTATTAAATGACAGTGGCTTTATGTGGTGTTGCACCATTTATGCCGTTTTACCATATTTAAAAGTAAATAAAATCATTAGCAGTTTCCATGTCAATTGACCATTAAAAATAACTTTTTAATGCATTTTTTGCATGTCAAATTTGAATTCTCTATGAGTTGGCAATTTGAAATGTTCAAAATTTGTCTCTTTTTGCCAAATTTGGGACTATTTCAGGGGGATGTTTTGGCTATTCGCAAAAATCAGAGATTAGAAGTCGAGGTTAGCGCTAATTTCTCCAAACTTCGGACAGATTCAGTACCTTCCTCATTTAGACCATGCAAAATGGTATTCACTAACCCTTTTGCCAAAATAGAAACTTAATTTCAATGAGGAAAGGAAAAAAATAGTTTTCAGGCTTAATCCAACGATGAGTTGGAGTTGAGTTTGACAATCCTTACCCCATGAAAAAGAGTTAATAAAATAAAAAATATCATCTGGATCCTTTATAACAAAGATAATAGGTGTCATGTATAAACACAGCGCACACACAGATAGCACCAAATTATGGTGCTTTCTGTGCCTATGTATAAAGAAGACTCCTGTCAAATTTCGTGAGTATGCACTGCTTCTGCCGGTGACATACTTTCAGGTTGTGCTGCTGCTCCTTGCGCCAGTGCAACCAATGTATAAAAAAGAAGGTGCTTAAAAATGCCTGATGTCAGGGAATCTCTGCCGATCACTTTTGGCAGATGTCCTTTTCCCACAGGATTTATAAATAGGCACAATTACCATTAACATAACAAACGGTGATTGTACCTTTTTCCCCTCTCCTGACACTTTACAGTGCGCAAAATTTGAATCATCCTATGTGTACCAAGAGTTACAAAATAAATATTTGAGATAGAACAATAAAGGTGAGAAGGGCAAACAAGTCTTCAGCATCAGCAGGTACATGATGGGCAAGGGAATGTATAAGATGTGGAGGGGAATTGGAGGGTCTTGAAGGTGGAAAAGGTGATTTTGGAATGAATGCCTCATGGGTAACCAAGTAAGTGATTTTACTAGCGTGAGGAAAGGTGTTTTTGATGAAAGCTAAATGATTCTGTTCAAAACAGTTCTTCAGCATCAGCAGGTAAATGATGGACATGGGGATGTACAAGATGAAGAGGGGAAGATCTTAGAAGGTGGAAAAGGTTTTTAAAAGTAAGGCCTCATGGGTAACCATTAAAGTGATTTTACTAGTGTGAGGAAAAGTGTTCTGGATGAAAGCTACGTGATTCTGGTGGCTAAAAAAATGATGAACTGTAGTTGTTGCAGCTATATTGTAGCGTTTGCTATATAGAACAAGGAAATGTAATAGGAAAAAGAAAAACAGTATGGGAGCTGTATTGTCCTGTAAGGGAATGGGAGTATAGGAGCTATTTGGGAGCTGTAAGGGAAGAAAAAATGCAGCAGTCAAAGTCTGACATGAAAGTGTATAGGGGATCTGTATATGGCAATAAGACACAAGATGAAATAACTAAATAGCAGGAGTTAAAAACATATTTTTTTGAAAATGATACAACATATCAGCATTTATGTTTTGAGGGCTGGGGAGATAAGCAAATAATCGTGTTTCTCAGGGTTTAACAAAAACCTTTAACAAGTGGTTCCAGGCAAATGTCATTAAAAAATACTATCTTATAGTTACGCTTTAATTAACTAATTATAGCACAGTCATGCAGTTATGTATTAAAAATGCAAATACAGTAATGGTTATAATCACATTAGAAACAATCTCTTTGAAGTAGTATGTATTAAAAGAATGGGGAAAATATGCTGGGTGAGCTATTTTTATCCCTGAGCTAATGTTTTCAAAAAAACAAACATCCGAGACCACTCACGTTTCTACCCTTAGGCATGTGGAGAACTGAGAAGCGTGACAAATAATCTCACAATCGTAGATGTCTTTGTTTAATATAAATCTCTCACTCTTATTCACAGCTCCTTATGAAATCTGCCCTGAGGATTATTTGATGTCTGTGGTATGGAAAAGAACCCCAGCTGGAGACCTGGCATTTAATCGATGTCCCCTTAATGCCACTGGTAAATGTTTCTCTATTAAAAAAAAAAATATATATATATATATTTACATATTCCTATAAGTCACACACAGAGCTCTTTCTTTGTGTCCTTTTAGAATGCATGCTTTTATGATAGCATCTAAAAAAGAGATCTGTAGAAATAGAGCAGTAAAACAAATAATATAAATGTAACAATATTGAAGGGACACATTTTTTCATGATATTTAGGTTTACAGTATATGTAGACTTCTAAGTGACTGTATTTGCGTTATCCCTGTATTGCTGTATTGCTAGATTCACAGAAATATTTTCTGCATCCTGTCTGACTTCTAGGTACCACTAGCAGGCGCTGTTCCCTCAATCTTCATGGAGTCGCCTTCTGGGAACAGCCAAGCTTTGCAAGATGCATATCAGCTGAATACAGACACTTGCAGCTTTCAGTAGGTGCAAAACCAGCTTTTGTCCTTGTTATGTTTATTACCTTCCATGCTGCTGTGTGAAAAAGTCGAACTAGTTCATAAAAACGTAGAACAGGGACTATTCAGACAGAAATAATTCATATGTATCAATTCCAAAGTATTTGTAACAAACAGTGAAAGTTTTTTAATGTAGGGATTTTTACTAATTAAAGCTCAGCAGTATAACTGTGATAGCCAAAATGAAAAATAAAACCAAATGTCTATGAGAAAATGATTTACTATTTAAAATATTTCCAGGATTTATTGGATATATTTGACAAATGATGGTAACAGTTTATGACAAATGATACTTTAATTGTTTAATTGATGATTCAGGATAATTAATCATTTGGTTCATTTCTCTTGAAAGGGTGAAACTGAGAAACAGAATTGTATATGGCATACAGAAACGGAAACATGCAATGACTTTCAATGAACTATTCTGAAATGCATATACGTAAACTTGACTACTGATAAAAAAAAAATACAAATGTTTTCAATATTTCACATACTTAAATACTCAATAGATGCAAACCATAGCACTTAGATTAGCACTTACATAGTTAATGAATTCTTTAATGTTAATGCATTCCTTTCAGAACCACAGACTGGAACATCTGATTAAACCCTCCATTCAGTCTTTGAAGCAATTTGGATTTAGATTTATTTTGGAAATCAAACAGGCTTCCAGGCAGTCATGCATGTTTATTCCCGACCGGGACGTAATGATTGGTGTGCACCATTTCTGACACCAAACACACCTCCAGCCAGTGACGTGTGATTGACCCAATAAGAGTGCTAGTCGTCGGACTGTCTGTCTCTGAGAAATACTCAGTGAGATGGAAACTCCCTAATCTTTGCTTTTGCTATAAATTGTCTCATTAATAAAAACATGTGGATTTATTCCTCACTCTTTAAATTCATAATGTAACAAAATAAAGCCAAAAGTGTAATTAAGGCTGTGTTGGGGTATTGACACTATTAAAATCGTGATGTGCATTAGGTTTTTAAGCCACAATTTAGGCATAAACAAACATTGTTACACACAGCTGCCAACATCCGCTCTGTTATCAGGGACACATACATGTTCCACATGCTGTAGATATGGAATTGAGCAATGTGCAGCCTTGCAGTAATCATGACAATTGCTATGATATCTATGAGATCTACACCCATATTAATAAATGGATGATTTTGGTAAATATGTGTTTTTTTCCTCAGAAAGTTTTGCCAAACATGCATTAAAGGTTAACCGTCATGCCATAAGTGATCTTGTATACTGGGAAATTTCTCTGCAGTCCTGTTACTAGTATGCACGTTGTGTGATGTGTACTGTCTTGTATGAATTGTGATCTTGCAAGAGGTTGGGGTTGCATGTGCGGAGTAGGGGTCACACTGATTTTTGGGGGTGGATCTACATGGACTGCACAGTGCTCGTTCTGAGAGCCAGAGATCCGACCCATGCTAGAAGGCAAGATGGCATCCATGGCATGTGCTGCTAAATGGTAAAATATCTGGAAATTTTGTAAAGGTTTGTTTTTGTCAAAATGGCACAGCTTATATATTAGGGCTTAATTTTTTCATGCAAAGTAACATATGGCATGACCGTTGTTCTTTAAACATTTTTGTTGAAATTAATGATACCCTAATAACTTTCTGTTTCAAAGGAGTGAGCCATTAATTTCTTATACTGTTGGGTTGGTACCTGAAGGCTTAATTTCCTTTATTAAACATGGGCTCAATAAAGATTTAACACAGACGTTTTAGTCTTACAAGAAATTGATTGATTGAGAGAAATATAAATTGGTACCCGTGGGCAAGAAATATTTAGCCATCTAAATGCCAAGTGTTACCCAAAACTGCACCAGCCACCTAACATTCAACAAAGTCCCTTACTAAAAACACCACTTAAATCATTGAGTGTCTGAAAGGAATATTACACACATGAAAACAAGAACTGCCACCAAATAATGAAGATATGTTTTAATAGTGAGGGATGAATAAAAGCAAATAAAGGATGGAAGGTCTCCTTTTCCACTTTCTATTTAAAATAAATGCATACATGCATTGGACACACATCTTTATAGATTCCCAAAAATATGCAAACTTATATGCCTGACATATACAGGGAAATACATAATGTAATTCAATTTATAGCCAAGGATAGATGGATTTATTTTGAAACTGTATCTTATTTATGTGTAATTCAAGGGAAAGTGTTTTTATGTGACCTCTGTGTTTTTTATTGTGCTATTTGGACAATTGTGATGTTTTAAAATATATATGATTTACTTGTTTTACCAATTCAGATTAAAGAACACCTTGCTAAAGGACAACGGATGTTGGCTGGGGAAGGAATGTCTCAAGTGACCAAGACATTACTTGATTTAACTCAAAGGAAACATTTCTACGCAGGGGATCTTCTGGTCTCAGTGGAAATCCTCAGAAATGTCACAGACACCTTCAAAAGAGCAAGCTATATCCCTGCATCTGATGGAGTTCAGGTAAAGTGTATATGACACGTATATTTCAAACATTCCTCAATCTGTTGCCGAACCTCAGTTCCACTGATGCTAAATAAGCTTAGCATCAGTTTGTTCCATCAGCATTACAGCAGTTGTTGTTCAGCAACACCTGCCGGTTGGCCAGGTTTAGGAGGTTCTATTTCCTTCTATTTGGCTTTTTGTTTTAATTAAAGGTTTACAAGATATGACAGTTTATAAAAATAAATAAATAAAAGAAACATCTGCACTGCAAGGAATGCTCCAAATTAAATTATAAAACAATTCAACCAGGTTCCAAAACTACAAATAACAAGAGACAGTATTATTCCTATAAATTCTTACATACTGTTCCAAATAAGTATACGTTTTACACATAGAATAATTCTGAGCTGGTCTGTGTCCACTAGCGTGCTGCTCTTCTTAAAAGAGATATAAAGGCAATACTTGTAGGATATGCATCTCTATATTTATAAAATATTTTAATATTTAAAAAGAACATAGGGGTCAAAATGGATGCAACTGGAACAGTAACTAAAAAATAAAACAGAACATACAAGAATGCATCAAATATTTTCCTCTTCCCTGTTATTTATGTTATTATAAATGTTTTAATTGAATTATTTATTGGTTTAACTTTTGTTATATTTTATTGTCATTTTGAAGAATCAAAATAAATAATTTACAAAAATTAATATTTTCCTCTACTTTTGGTATATTGGAGTAATGCTAAAAAAAATCTCCTCCAGTTCTTACACAGTTAACTAGGCTGAGTAAGGTTGGTGTCATTCGGTGTGGTAACTCATGGTGTCACCCCCTTGAATTTCAATACCATGCCAAACAGATTCCTTAGTAATGGCCCATTAAATATGCCACATATAGGAGCCCCACATATTTTGCTACAACAGGAGCACCATTATCCATTCCCCACACAGGAGCCCCATTAATAATGCCACACACAGGAGCGCCATTAAAAATGCCACACACAGGAGCCCAATTAATTATGCCACACAGGAACCCTATTTATTATGCCATACACATGAGCCCCATTTATTATGCCACAAACAGGAGCCTCATTTATTATGCCACACACAGGACCACCATTAATTATGACTCACAAGGGCCCCATTTATTATGCCATACACATGAGCCCTATTTATTATGCCACACACATGAGCCCCATTTATTATGCCACACACAGGAACCCCATAAATATGCCACACACAAGAGCCCCATAATTATGTGACACACAAGATCTCCATAAATTATGCCACACACGGGAGGCCTGCAAAGTAACAGCGGGCTACATTCATCTATTGTATAATTATAAAACAATAAATATATATATTTATAGACACACACAGACAAATATCACAACCCTATCTATACACACAGACATCTCTCTCTCTCTCTCTCTCTCTCTCTCTCTCTCTCTCTCTCTCTCTCTCTCTCTCTCTCTTTAGAGATAACATATGCAATACTGCTTATAATTCTCCAAGTGATGTCTCACTAGAACTCTGTGTAACTGCATGAGCACTTCCCTCTTTCTATTCCTAATATCTCCTCCTATCCTCCCAAGTGTTTTTCTCGCACTACCCCCTGCTTTATTACGTTGTCTACCTACTTTTAGGTCCTCTGAAATAATGACCCCAATTCCCTTTCCTCAGATGTTGGGGTCAGTACTGTATCAAATATCCTATGCACTGGGTTTTTGCACCTAAGGTGCATAATCTTGTACTTATTCACATTAAATGACAGTTGCCACAAGTCATTTTTCTTTTCTTGAGCATTATCATTTAAATCTACAGCTAACTTGGCTTCTCTCAGCTGTAAGATCTATCACGAAGATTTCTGCTTACTACTGTTGCCTCTTGGGTTGATTTTTGGATTGTCCTTCAGACTATGAGTCCAAAGCTTTTTGATCTGAGAACTAAACTTTGGCTTGTTCATTGGATTTTCTTATTCTCTGCTAGTGCCACTAAACCCAAACTTATAATATTTCACTATATTGCTCTATAAATGGGTTACTATACTTTAATCTATTCGCAGGTGCTTCTAGAATAGGTCATACAATATTTAGAAGCTCAACCCTGGCAGGCAACTGGTTATCCTGCATAGACACCAATAATGTTACGTTTGAATTTGTGCTCTTATACTTACAGATATTACAAAAAATGGATCAAAAGCTAGAAGTTAGCCATTGAAGAACTACTTCAAGTTTCCTAATGCTCCTTATATTTAATTGTAAACAATGCCAACATATTAAATAGTTTCATGTTTTTCCATTTCTGAAGAGAGAGTTTGTTTTAAGTTTATATGCCATCTTTACTAGCGTACACAATTATATGTTTTTGTTTATTGTTTTGCACCCAGAAGAGCTGAATTGAGCTTTGATAATCGTTTCCTACTGATAATATGTCTCAAATATTTATCACAATTAGTGATGGCTTTCAGAATATAATCCTGAGAGCAACAAATGGCCAACCACTTCCCTGAGGAAAATATGGGACAGACTAATGGTCTTCTGTAAATAATATCAAAGTATTGATTACTGAATGTTATATTTAATAGGATCTACTTTGCTTATGGTATCTAATAAATCTTTGGTTACATGTCATGTACATTAATTTGGTTTTAAATGAAAATGTCATAAACATGTCAAAGAATGGAATAGCTCCAAGCATATGTAAGAATAGGCCTATAAGTCACATTGGTATTTAGCACACAACTCTGCTTGTGTACTTGTATATTCGAGCTACAGAGTATTTCTGTTCTCTCTGTAATGTGTCTTCTACAAAGGGATCTTTATTTAGTCTCAAATGTAAACTTCTTAGTTTTTTTTTTTCTTCTTTATTTTGTCTAATTGCTAAAATGTTAAATATGCAAAAAAATCTAATAAATGCTCAGCATGCTGTATTGGAAGAAGTAAATTTATTACAACACACGTGTCATGCGATGGCTTGAGAAAGGTTCTGGGAACCAAAACATTGCCACGTGTGTTGAAATAAATTGAATTCTCACAATTCAGCATACTGGTTATTTATTGTAGTTTATTGTTTACAAAAACAAACAAATCATGGATATTCACTCTGCTGACCTTTAACACCACAAAAATGGGGAACAAGTTGGCTACTCTATTCATCAATTTTCCCTCAGTACCATGCAGTATATTTCCTGAAAATAAATTAATCTGTTTAGCTATTTTAATAAACAGACAACAGGCTGAGCATTATTTCCACTATAGTATATCAACTGCACAAAACCAATGAATATAAGACAGCTTGTGACATTTGTGGCTTTTGCTTGACTAGCAATGCATTTGGATAACTGTGCATAATGGAAACACTTGATGATTGCTAGATGACTGAATGTCCACAGAACTAACATAAAATTGGGGATTGTGACTCCTCGCACCCAAATTGTATCAAATATTATCTTCTCATGCCCACAACAATTGAACGAGAAAAAGAATCATTGTCTAATCAATGCCCATTATCCACATCATACAAATCAAATTCAGAGGGGAGAACCTCAGCTGCCTTGTTGTATTGGATGTGGATTCTAGATAACACCACCAACACAGATCTCTACAGGCATATGTTCATGTGCAACAGCTCAAAAAATGTTTGTAAGATTGCTCTTGCAATTTTCTTGCATTCACCTCCGTTCGGTTTAGTAGACATTCATATTGAGAACATGACCCAAAAAGAGAAGAAAGAAACCACAAACAGAAAGGATTATCAGCCAAGCAACAAACAGCTGACATCTCAGAGGTCTGTTCACTAAAAGGTGACTTGCAGGTGAGTTGAGGTGAAATGAGATGAGTTCAAGTGAGATGCAAGTTTCATCTCACTAGTTTAGCTATACGTTGTACAGGGACAAACCTGGTGAGTTTTTCCCTGTAAGAAAACTCACCAGGATCGTTACTGACTAATACATAGCTAAACCAGAGAGATTAAATGTTCATCTCACCTCAAGTCGCCTCATCTCTCCTCAACTCACCTTTTAGCGAATAGAACCCTTGGTCTGTAGAGAATCCACCACATAAGTGTTTATATAATGTATGTTTAAATATACATATTATGTATATGTTTTCACATTAAAATTATATAAATATCATGGTTAGAAACAAAGTGTGTCAGCAGATAAGAACCATTTGCCCCATCTAGTCTGCCCAATTTCTGATTAAAAAGGAAAAATACAAATTGTAATACTTTTATTAGTCCCTGGTTATTCAATGACCTAAGATAATAATGTAAACATGAATGAGTAATCGAAAGTTTAAATTTAAAACATATTAGGCTATTTTTTCACCAACAGGATTACAAGTTTTAACCCTGTATGGCAGTGTATCAAATGAGGGTTAGCAATGCTTTTCTACCATCGTCTGTTACATTGTAGCACAGTGGGACTTTTAACAAGTGAAACTTATTGAAGTAGCCAGTTCATATTTGGATAGTTTGTGTGTGATATAATTATTTTAAGGCCGTCATGTTCCTGGTTCGTTGCATTAACTCACTCCCTATGGTACAACTTGCCAATCTGCCCCTGGTGTAGCCCTTGCTACAACAACACCAGCTGTACAGACAATTATTATCCTACAGACATGCAATTCCATTGGGCCATTGCCAGCAAGCACTAATGAGTTATATATGGGAAGACCAATAAATATTGGAGGAAAATGTTATTAATGAAAAATAAAACAGTACACAGTTTGTTTTGCTAAAATTACTTGTTACACAGTTTATTGGAATAAGCAGACAAACTATTCCCTAAAATTTTGTTTTTGCCACCCAATTAACTAATTAGATATTGTATTGATACTTCATCAATTGACATGCAAGTTACTAAACTATAATAAAAATTAAGAAGCATTGATGCACTGCAAATGAATTGATCCATGACAAATACGATTGGTTTGAATAAGACAATAAATAACTGCATGCACAGAGGAAATTGCAATAATGTGCAAATCAGTCTAGTACAGTTCACCAGTAGTGGAGGTAATTTGCACATCTTCAAGTCATCTGAGAAACGTGTAATAGATAACACATAAAAATGTATGGAAACTTAAAGATTAATATAATACATGAGCACTTAAAGGTAAGAGAGCATAAGAGGAGCCTGGCATAAGAGGGAGAAGGCTAAAAGGTGTCTGAAATATTATACATAGAGCATGGAATAAAAGAATATTCTGTTACAACCATGAGCTACTTTATTGTCTGATTATTGAAAGAATTCACATAAAGACAAGTTATTGAAATGTGCTAATTCAGGTGGCACTCAGCTGGTAAAATGTCATTAGTGGCCACAAAAGCTATGGAATTTGCTTAGTCCTACATAGTATTCTCTATTTCATTTTACCATTGAAATATTCTAACTGCATGAGCGTTTGTGAACTATTAATGTAATTATTCTTTTTTTTTCTCACCAGAACTTTTTTCAAATAGTTAGCAATCTTCTTGATGAAGAAAATAAAGAGAAATGGGAAGATGCACAACAGGTAAATAGTTTCAAATCTTATACTAAGTTGTATTTTTATGCTAACCATCTTTTTCTATGACTAATTAACAAAGCCTTTTTTTTTTGGTTTTTTTTAAAGGCTCACATTTGAATACTTTTAAAAAGAATGATTCATCTGAGTTTAATCATAATCCCACTAAAAATAAATCCATACTATAAATTAAAAACAAACAAATCAAATCCTCCATTTTAAATGTAAACCACATACTAAATAAATAGAAAATACCACTGGAGCTTGACATTGAAACTTTTTATTGATCTGTCACTCGGTTGCATGATAAGGTGTGTCCAAATATAAAGTTAGCCACAAAGTAAAAATCAATGATTTCGCTTTAAGAAATAGAGGGGTTGAAACTAACTATGCCATGTTGTTTCTGCTCAGGATCTAGCAGTGGAACATGGAGATCAGTGTTTTCATTTGCACCATGACTAAGTGAAGACACCAGCATATAACAGTTTACTCTCCCAAGTAACTCATGGTTTTGGCCCAGATTCTAACATTCCGATATGTGTGTCTTGTGTAACTTCAATCCACTCTTCTGGTGATCCTCTGCTAAGTAATCAAGATGCTTTAAAACTTTGAAATGCTCATTACTATATTAAGCAGGAGAATGAGTACGCAAGCAACAATTGTATTCATAAAATGTGAACAGACTCGTGAATTTCTATTAGTCTTTCTTGTCTTAAAATTTAAATCATAAGCAATATACTTTGCAAAAAGTGTGTCCAACTAAGTTAAACAATTAGTGAACAACTGAAACCTTTTAAGGTAATTTTCTTAAATCTAATCTGCCATCATTGATTATCCCATAGCTTTATAAATGGCTAAAGACATATACAGGACACATTTACCTTTTTCTTTAACTAAATCTCCCAAGATGCCTTAGGTAGGAGTGGTCACAAGTGGAATCTGCTTTTAAAAGGCTGTGTGTGGCTGTGGATTAATCCCTGATGGCAGATTACATTTAAGCAAATTATTTTAAAAGGGTACAGCTTTCCCCCAAAAGAAAACAGTTTCCAGTTTAGTTTTCAGGTCAAATTAAACTGCATTGCAATGAAAGGAACAGAAAAAGTAACATTGACAGAAGTAACAGGCAACCTAGAAACAAGAACAGTAATCAAGGACACATTCAGAGAAAGGTCATAAAAGCGGGACGGGGAATTGAGAATTGCAGTGTAGAACAAACATGGTAAAACAGCTAATTACATATTGAGAGGAAAAGAGCAAAAATCAGGGTGAGAAGAAAAGAAAATGTAAAAAATAAATAAATAATATTATGCAAATACAATAAGGAACATTTATATTTACCTATTGATCCAGTTTCTGAGGAAACATAGATACATACTTTAGTGAAAAAGGGTATTTTTGTTGTACTTTCGCCAATTAATAATTACTATCAGCCACAGATAAGGAGCACAGTTGAGGCAGAGGAGCTGGAAGGAGCAGAGAATAAAAGGCATTAAACAGTTCATAAATAATTTAAAACATATAGAGAATAATTAGCACCTTTAGCAAGGAGCTGATGCTGTGCTATAACAGGTAATTTACCTTGAAATATTGCTATGATTAATCATCCTAAATATGTTATAACAGCTTAAAGAACAAGTTCCAGCAATGCCTTCAACCTCATAAAAAAAAATCACCCATGTTTAATGGAATATTAATATACCAACATTTAGCAAAAAAGAATTAATCAGAAATATTTTACCTTATACTCTATAAATCTATATATAAAATAATGTAAATTATACTCACTGAACTTATAGTTATTGTAATATACAAACAAACATGAACTGTTAAATTTAGCAGGTGTGCATCATCTACTGAAGCATTTACTAATTGATATTTTAAGTGTTTCATGCTATAGCAAGCAAAAGTGCTGCTAAATACATAAAGTGCTCTTTTGACTCAAGACTCAATAAAATAAAATGAATGAAATTAATAGACGTGTCAAACCTAATTTGGGATTTTTAGGATGTGACACATTCAATGTAAATGGCTACATTTGGTGTCAGTAAACATTAAACTGAAATGGATATGTAGCAAGTTAATACATTAATATTTAAAAATAAAAGGTATTCGAATTTCTCTAAGTGCTTGTGAGTCAACTAACAAGGCATTCATAGTTGTCATAGAAACCACTCTGTGGGACTGGCTCTTTTCTTGATCCCAAATAAAGCATTTAGGCACACTTCAAATGAAACGCACATCTGATAATATTCAGAATTACAGTAAAGGGGAGAAAATGTTGTATAAGTAATATTTTGTGTCATGATAGATTTTGGAGCATGCACGCCTTTTGCTTACATTATGATGTTAAATTACAATGAAAAAATATATTTCTTTCTATGAAGTGCAGCTGCAGAGACTAGTGCATCTTTTTCAGATTAATTGCCAAAGCAACAAACCAGTAATTATGGTTTATATATGGATCGGATGTATGGCAGCACCCAATTTTCCGCAAAATAGCAATATTGCAGCTGTCTTTACTAAAGTCACCATAAAGTTTTCAGATGAAGCTACAGTTTAATAACAGAATAACCTAGAATCGCTCATAATTAAAACATTAATTATTTAAAAAAATGTACAGCTCAAATGTAATGTACAAAAGGGACGTCTTGTGAAAGATCTGGTTATTAAGCTCTTTCTTCATGAAGTATCATTAATTCATTAATCAAAATGTCATTTGGAGAATTAGGAAGCATGCATCCTAATGATCATATCATTGCACCAGGGAAAAGGTTTGTCAGTGCATTGAGGTTCTGTAAGGGCTGTATACAGAAATATAGATTGTACAAAGCAAACAGTACTGTATTTCTTGAAAACACAATGTTTAACATACAACTGGGTCACCTTAGCCCAACTTTAATTAAGTAGATGACTCATTGGTTTTATAATTCATTGTTGCTGTTGCTGCTGTAATCTTTAATTCTAGATTTATCCAGGCTCTATAGAATTGATGCAGGTGATTGAAGATTTTATACACATTGTTGGAATGGGAATGATGGATTTTCAGAATTCATATCTCACAACTGGAAATGTAGGTAAGAAACATATTTTGTTTTCTCAGCTTTTTCATATTAGTTGGTAAATGTTGTTGGTTAGAGAGACTGATATTAATATTATAAAACGTTGTATACATGTGCTTCATTATCCTGTAAATGTTTCAAAGCGTTCAATGCCAAAAAGTTGTTGACAAACAATAAATAAATTACTATTGTAAAACAGAAAAGGTTTCAGTTTTTGCATAGCAAATTTTGTCTACAGCAATACGAAAATATACACATTTTAAAAAATAACAATAGTAAGTCATACATTTCTGAGATATAAACTGAGAGAAATACTGCTTTTTTCTCTCCTGATGGAACTTTCCACAAGAAATGCCTTCATGCCCTGGTTAGATGGGGCTATTCAGGTGAGTTAAAGTGAGTAGCAGTTGAGTTGAATTGAATAGCAGGTGAGTTGAAGTGAGTAGCAGGTGAGTTGTATTGAATAGCAGGTGAGTTGAAGTGAGTAGCAGGTGAGTTGAGGTGAGATGAACATTTCACCAATTCAGCTGTATATTGTGCAGAAACAAACCTAATGAGTTCACTTAGAGGGGATCTAACCAAGTTTATTTCTGCCCAATATATAGCTATATTGGTGAGATTAAATGTTCATCTCACCTCAACTCACCAATTCACTTTAACTCACCTGCTACTCACTTCAACTCACCTCAAATCACATTTTAGTGAATATCCCCAAGAGAGAAAACAGGCACATCGCAACATTAGTGTTCGTGACATTTGTAATATATTGGTGAGGATGGTTAGAATTTAAAGTGATGGAGTTTGACCAAAGTTCCTGGGATTGTCATAAACCCAGGATCTATATGCCTTCTTTTGCTCCATTATAAAATTGAAATCCCAAACAGATAACATTAAAAAGAGACAAGAAAAAAACTGGTGCACTAAGTTTGTCACAGACTCAAATAATATATATTTTTAATATACTAATACTTGTCATCTGCAATTTAGCTTTTAATTCACTTGTTTATTAGTAACCAGATTGGACATAATGATACCTGAAAGCTGCTGAATGCAGTCATTGATTTTAAAAATGTATTTGAAAGAGGGCATAGCTTCAAGTCCTTAAAGTCCTGCTATCACTGCCAGTAGCTCAATTATGTAATGGACATTACATTAATGTTTTCTTATATAGTACCACAAACTTACACAGTAGTTTGGACAATATTTATTATATATATTTATTTTTATATATATAGACAACACTCTGCTATTCACACTGGCAGGTGCAGTTTTAACCTCCACTTTTAAATAGATCCCTCTTTTCAAAGATTGATTCTTCGACCATTTATTTGAAAAATCACTGTTGTCAGGACACTTTGGACCACACACCCAGTCTATGACTCAAAAGCCCAACAATACTCTTGTGAAAGATATAATGATATCCCATTCAGGGTCATTAACTTAACAACACCAGGCAAAAAACATTTCCTACCTCGTTTGACATTCACAATTATTACACCCATAATTAACCTCATTTACTGAAAACACACCAGCTCTTAATTTTTGTGCAAAACCAGAACCTAACACAAAGTAAATGCAGATTCTACATATTCTATCACCCACTACAGAATATCTGCAACTATTAATCCAACTTCATGCATTAGGCATGTGAATATTTTTGCACCTTTTAAACATCTGTAAAGCAATACATTTTATACTACTATTGTACCATTGCCTAATATACAGTCCCATGTTTCTTGGATCTATTTGTATATGGATTATCATAATTGTATTTTCATAATGTTAAATATACTGTCTCTGTATACACACTCTTCTAGATATATCTGTTGTTTGTCTAGTTTTGAGCGCACTCTCCAATTCTGGTAATTTTAATACAGTAAGACGTAACCATGGCACCTTTAGATACAGACTACAAGATACAATAAACACAACAGTAAACACTTAGTTTAGAAATGTGTACTTATCTAATCAATAACATATAATAACATTGCACACACTACTTGGAAAGCTCTGCCTGGGCACCTTGTGTTGAAAGTCTTGCTGCACTGAATGGATGCTTCTGTAGAGGACAAGCTCTTGGGGATTTGGGAACAGGGGGAAAAATTGGGCCTCATATGGCAAGTCCAATAAAAAAATCCAGGGGACAGGTAACAACCAGGAACAAGCAGGGTCAGTGATATGTCTTTTGATAATAAACCCCTTCCAGTACCAGTGGAGCTTAGGGCATGCAGGCTTATGTGACACATAGCTCCTTTGAGAGAGGGTGGTTCTTGCCCCAAGGGCTCTTCAAGAACCCCAGTCACAGTGGCTGTCAGCATTCACTTTGTGACTTATATTTGTTTTTCGGGGGGAGACTGATCTCAGAGGATCCCCCAATCGGCGTTGCTGTAAGCCACAATTTGTAATCCCAAGCAGTGTGCAGTTTAAGAATAGCACTCACCATCCCAACCTCTGCCTCTCCCAAAGCACACTTCTGCCGCTGGGGAAAAGGGTCAATTGCGCTATCTTCCGGTTGTTCTCTCCACCACTGGGGAGCAGAAGCTAGGTTAGTCAGCTTGTTTTCCATGGAGCTGTCATGGCCAATTCCTGGGGGCACCAATGCCAGTGCTTTGATGGAGGATATGTAGTCCATGGCAGTCACATTCGCAAAGGCAGCTTGCAAGTAAACCTGCATGGGGGATCCAGCTTCCAATGCCCTGAAGTGGAGGGGACCCAGGGGGAGGTGGGTATAGGCCAACAGCACTCTGCCAGTGATACAGCTGGAGACTTTGGTGGGGACAAGGAGGGCTCCTGGTCAACTTCTGGGATCATAGTTAGGGGCAGGCAGAGGCCAGCAGCACTCTGCCACGATGCCAGCCCTTTTTCAGGGGCATCCAGAGGGGGAAAGGGACATAACTCTTGGGTCACAGGAAGGGTTAGGCAGGGACCTGTGAGGCTCTGCAACCAGTGCCTCTGCTTGTGTGGTAGGTAGGGGTGGGAAGAGGATGACAAGGTCAGTCGCAGGGGACATTGAAAGCAGTTTACCTGGGCATTCAAGACTGGGCAAGGATAACAGTTTCAGGGACATGGCTTCAGCAGTGGCACCCAGAGGGGAAATAGATACAGTTCAGGATGATATTTTCCCGGAAACCAGCAGCTTAGCTGGGATACTGGGCCGGGAGGGGAGTAGGGTGTGCTGGACCATCTCTGAATACATATCTGCTTGGGGCATTGGGACAGGTAAAGGGCAACAGTTCTGGGTACTCACAGTCAAGGGGTTGGGAACCGGCTGTGGAAACAATTGTCATATTCGCCCCCTTTCCGGGTAAAACTTCACAGAGTTTAACTCTGCTAAATCCACATCATCTTGGCCCAGATACCCAAGGTTGAGCAGCTTGGCAAATGATTTCTCCAGCTCCCACTCTCGGTGAACCAAAAAGTCCAACTCAGCATCATACTCCTGCCTCTCATGGATTTCAATTTTCCACTCCTGATTGGAGTTGCTGAAAGTGTACTCCTCCTGGTAACTTTCAAAAATTAATCCAGGGCCGAGGAACCCAAAGCCCTCTGGGGGATCATCCGAATTTCCCAGCTCTAGGTGCATCTGAGTTGTGTGTCACTGTAGTGCCTGTAGTGTATCTGTTGTATACCAAGAATGCATGGTGACGTTGGTGGGAACTTGGTGATATAATTTACACTGTGACAAGAAGTTGGAGTTACATCATGCTAATTATGTGTAGTGGGTGGAGCTTTTGACAGTAGATGTGGTCAATTTTAAAGTAAGTAATTGGAAGCTGGCCTGCAAAGAGTCCCTGAATTTTTTTTTTTTATATGTTGTCATCTATGAATATTATCTATCTATTATAATGATCCCCAGACTGATTAATCCCTTCTTGTGTTATACTAATATCACCTATGTCTGGAGTGTGTAAAACAACAAATAACTATTGTGCCTGTTTAGCACCAGGTTGAGCTAGGCTATACCTAACATTGATTTTTATTTGTCACCTCATGATTTTTTTACGTGTGTATTATACACTATATCTTGTTTTTCACCAGATTTTTTAATAGAAGAGACTAATAACGTTTTTTTGTTTTAAAACCAATTATGCATTATAATGATGTTGATTTCTAACAACAACTAATACAGGTTGGTAGGATAGCTGGATAGCCTACCAAAATCAGTACTGTCCTACACAAAGCAGAACAGTTGGGAGGCCCGGTGGTTTCTAGTTCAGCCTCTGCAGCCATGGTTCTGCTTGTAATCACTTGCTCTGCTCTGCTGCTAATCGGCTGCTGCTAATCTGCTGCCAATCGGCTCTTGCAAAGAGGATTCCATTGCTTGCCACCAATGTAACCAGTGGTGTATCTTGATTTTGTGCTGCCCTAGGCAGACAAAATCCGGGCACCCCCCTACCCAAGCTGCACACCCACGTTACACACCTAAGACATGCCCCATCACCTCCATTTCATGACCCCACATCACACATAACATTCAGACTCCCATCAAGCTCATACTCCCATCACACACACACTCCTACTCCCTACTTGGGCAGACTAGATGGACCGAATGGTTCTTATCTGCCGACACATTCTATGTTTCTATGTTTCTATGTTTCTCCCATCACACTCAGTCACACACTCCTACTCCCATCACACTCAGTCACACACTCCTACTCCCATCACACTCAGTCACACACACTGTCTCCCGTCACACACACGGTCTCCCATTACACACTCTGACTCCCATCACACACACTCTGACTCCCATCACACTCAGTCACACACACTGTCTCCCATCACACACACTCTGACTCCCATCACACTCAGTCACACACACTGTCTCCCATCACATACTCTGACTCCCATCACACTCAGTCACACACACTGTCTCCCATCACACACTCTGACTCCCATCACACTCAGTCACACACACTGTCTCCCATCACACACACTCTGACTCCCATCACACTCAGTCACACACACCTTCTCCCATCACACACTCTGACTCCCATCACACTCAGTCACACACACTGTCTCCCATCACACACACTGTCTCCCATCACACACACTCTGACTCCCATCACACTCAGTCACACACACTGTCTCCCATCACATACTCTGACTCCCATCACACTCAGTCACACACACTGTCTCCCATCACACACTCTGACTCCCATCACACTCAGTCACACACACTGTCTCCCATCACACACACTCTGACTCCCATCACACTCAGTCACACACACCTTCTCCCATCACACACTCTGACTCCCATCACACTCAGTCACACACACTGTCTCCCATCACACACTCTGACTCCCATCACACTCAGTCACACACACTGTCTCCCATCACACACACTCCGACTCCCATCACACTCAGTCACAAACACTGTCTCCCATCACACACACTCTGACTCCCATCACACTCAGTCACAGACACTGTCTCCCATCACACACACTCTGACTCCCATCAGCACTTACCTTTCCCTGGTGGCTAGTGGCAGGCAGCATGGTCCCTCCATGCTGCCTGTTCGGCTCCACGGCGATTGTGCCGACAGGTCACGTGACCGGGCGCGCGTATGACGTCAGCGCGCCCGATCCGTGACTGTCGGCACTTCAGTGTCACACTGCACGGGGAGCCGAACAGGCAGCATGGAGGTTTCTCTGTGCTGCCTGTTCGGCTCCCCGTGCAACCTGGCAGGCAGAGCGATGGTGAGGGGGGATCTTCCGATCCCCTCTCACCTCCGTCTCTGCCTGCAAGCACGGTCTTTTTTTTTTTAAAGGGCCGGGTTTTTTTCTTTTTTCAATTTTTTTTTCAGAGCTGGGGGGCGCTGCCGCCCCCCAAAATTTGCCGCCCTAGGCATCCGCGCCTAGGATGCCTCGCGGTAAATACAGCACTGAATGTAACTGTATAGCTACACAAAACCGGTAGAATCTCTGCGCATTGTAGGAAATCCCCTCCTTAGCCCTCTATTCAAGCTCAGCACTCACCCAGCAAGTCTTCCCTGGAACCTTGATATTTGTTCCAGAATAACAGGACCACTAGCAGTTAGGTACAGCAAGAATGAACATTCTACAACAGTCACTAATTCTACACACATGGGGCAATTTAAGATGAGATTAATAAATTGTATTGTAAGCTATTAATATCTGTTTGAGCACCATGTCGCATCCAATATTTGTTTGAGCACCATGTCGCATCCAAGTAATTAATCCATCTGAATGGGCTAACTTTGCAATATTTTTCAGATGCTTTGCGCCTTTATGCAGACTTTTTGTGACTTTGCTTTATATTTGCTATATAAAATATACATTTAACCTTGTATGGTTAATTATTGCTTTATTCCTTAAAACACACAATAAAGCCTAATTCATTTTTAGTGCAACTTACAACTAGAGCATATATTTGTAGTCATTTTGGCTTCAGAAATGCTAACTTGGAAGATTGACAAAATTCATGTGTGTGCATATGAAAATAATACATTCCACTTACCAAAAAGCATTAAAGTTTATAAAGTTGTGTAGGCTTTGTAAAGAAAGTCTAGTGAAAATAAGGCATTAAATTAAGCTTGCTTACATATTGCATTGCAGGACCCCTTGTAGGAAATATTAAGACATTACAGAATGGTAAATAGTGCAGCTTGTAGATCTCATAATGTTTAAACCCTTAGTGACATAACTTTTTCTGATTGTCTGACGCTTGGTAACATGGGCCAGTTTAACATTTCTTTGGTGTTTGTGTTTTGCTCTAATTTATTTCTTTCTATTTTAGTGTACCCACACAAACTATATATTGTTTTCATCATCATAAGAAGGGCTTTCTCTTGATACCATTATTTTGATAATAGCATATAATTTCATATAAAACATAAAAAAAATATGGCAAAACAAAATTCTGACTTTTATTTGAACAATCATATACTCATCTACAAGACAACACAATCACTGCTAAGTAGTTTATAATATTTGTCCTGAGTTCAGAAATAGCCCATGTTTTATCTTTTTGTGCTTTTTAATTCATGTTACAGGACCAGAACTATAAGTAGTGCAAAGCTATTTCAAAATGCTTTTTTTAAAAAAGATTAACGATAGTGACATTGTAACACTGATATCTGTACTAAATCCATGAAGGACGCCCCACATGTACATACCTTTCAAAGCTAGACAACTCAGGGCATTTAACTTGGGGTATTTTGACACTTTTCATATAGCCATTTTATCACCAACCTTTGCCAAAGGTTGCAGCAACAAAAAAGAATTGTGATTTTTCACACAGATTGCAATTCAGGTAAACATTTCCTGAAAATGTGAAAATAACACCTCAATATGTGTTCAGCAACATCTCCTGAGTACAGGGATACCATCTATAAGTTTGTCAGCTTGTTTGGGGGTTAAAAGGCCACAGGTGCACATTTTGGTTTTCCATCTTGGCATTTTGACATGCAGAAAACCTGCGCCCATGTCCCATTTGGGACATTTTTGAATCCAGAAAGTGTAGTTTATGCCACAAAACCATATATTTTTGAAAACAAGACCCCCTAGGGTATTTAAAATTGTAGTATTTTAACACTTTCCATGCACTAATTCTACCACCAGCCTATGTCAAAATTGTGGGTAGTCATTTTTTTTCACATACATTGTACTTCAGACATGAATTCACAGATCCTGTTATGTGTAACTGCCAAACAACACCTCCATATGTGTTCATCAACATCTCCTGAGTACATGGATACCACCCATGCATAGGTTGGTTAGGTTATTTGGAGGGTAAAATGCCACATTTTTGATCTGCGCATCTCAGTGTTTCAACTTGGAATTTTGACATGTTGTCAACCTATGTCCATGTCCTATATCTGGGATATATCTTTGAAGCCAGCCAATGTAATTTACCCCCACAAAACCATATATTTTTTAATAGTAGACTCCCACGACTCCTTGTGGCAAGGGCTCAGCAGCCACTGATACACAACTAGATGATGTATCAGAAAGCTGACCAGGGTCAAAATTTAACCCTCAGAATCAGTGCCTAAGCAGTGATCTACAGCAAAGAAGGGGTTAATAGCTCTTAGAGGAGCCTATTCAGTACTGTAATACATCCACAGTTTTTTTGGGAATCACAAGCCAACCTATATGCAAATAATCCTTTAGATCCTGCACAATCACATTTGACCATTATCTACAATCACATTCAGCCTTGTAATCTGTCTAAAGAAAAACAAAAAATTTAACATTCAATATGTTTATTATCTCATCACTACATATTCTAATGACTTGGCAATATTACATTAATTTGTCTGTGGGAAGAATACTGTTTTCCATTATGCTTTTGAAAGTAAGTTTTAATCCAATTAATCAGAAGAATCACATGCTAATGACTAATTAAATAGACAGCTTGCCTACTCCTTTTTTTGCACACATATTAAAACCTATTTATTTAATATCCTTACTAAATTGTACAATTGCAAAATTATTATTTTTTTTATATGTGTGCTACATAATAATAATAATACTAGTAATAATAACAATAAAATTGCCAGTGGTATTTTGTATAAAGCAGGAGTTGGGCACACATACATATTGAGATTTTCTGCATATTTAAATGTGTGTAGATCTGTATGTATGAACTATATATAAGTTAGTCCTTTTGCAATGATTTACTATCTTTGCATCACATGTCATGTGAAAATGATATGGGCTCCCTTTACAGATAATAAAAAGATGTGGCTAGCACAAGTATAGAAATATGTTTATCAAGACATAGAGTTGTATGCCTTTCTGCGATGTCTTTGCATAAACCCAATATGTCAAAGACACAGAAGTCAAAACTGACATAGATGGTGGCAGGAATTGATGTTTGCGCTTGTTGGTGATGTTTACATGTTTACATTAAAAAATTATTTATCTTTTGTACAGTTTCCCTAAATACATTGTGATTATTTGCCTACAATAAAGCAACATCAGTTTCAAGTGTCTCTACTTTTCAGTGTTTCAACATTACCACATAATTTTAATACAAATATAAATTAAAAAAGGGAAATGTAAAAAATGAAGAGTATTATAAATATGGCAAAGAGATGCTGTAGGAATTATTAATATTACATTTCTTTAACTCCTTCTTGATCAAGGTAATTTGCATTTTTAAATACATTTCTTCATCAAAGCAAATTAAAAAGGCTTGTGTCTGGTATCAAATATCTAGGAACTATGCGATATCAGACACTAGAGAGCACATTTCAGAGAAATCAAATGAATGCAGAAAAAGTACTGAATGGTTAATATCTTACGGCTTGAGTACAATATACAATAAGTCATCCTTTAAATTATATGTAGCAAAATACGGTAATGTAACAGATGCTAGAGATAAAAATGGCTCTATTTGCGTATTGTATTTAGCATTTTCATTATAAACAGAATATGACAAAATATGTCAAATATAATATTATTCTGCATTTACTATATAAACATAAAAGTTATGCAGAATAGAAAATACAGAACACAATTAAATGGTACCACTGGACTGGCACAAAAGTGCCAATGGTTTTCCATGTCTACTAACTAAACAGTAAAATAAAGTGAACTGACAAATAAAACAAAGATAGTTACAAAACAGACAAGTGGGCAGGTTTTTCAAGTTGGCTATTATTGCCTGATTTTCCCTTCTTAGTTCATCAAAGTTCACTGTTTAATCAATAGACCACAATATCCACATAGTGCCTTGTTGCAAACAGAGTAAAACAAAGCAGATGAAGTAGGAATTAATAATAGACATAAAGGGCTATTCACTAAAAGGTGAGTTGCAGGTCCGTTGAGGTGATTCAGATACACATTTCATCTCAGTAGTTTAGCTATACATCCTACAGGGACAAACCTAGTGAGTTGCTCCTTCTAAGCAAACTCACCAGGATTGTCCCTGCACAGTGTATAGCTAAACTAGTGAGATGAAATGTGCATCTCGCCTGTATTTTCCTGACCTCATCTCAACTCACCTTTTGGTGAACAGACCCCAAAGATTGGAGCAGTGACAACATAAGACTTTGGATAAGATTATGAATCCGGTTTGATGTAGAAGAAAATAATGATGAATAAAGATGAAATCTGCTAAAAATAAAAGTTACAAGCTAAAAGTGGGTGTGTAAAATATGGCAAGGATAGGTAAACAGTGCAGAGAAAGGGGATGAGGAAAAAACATCACATTATATTCCCAATTACAAATGTATTGCTCATTTCAAGTGTTATCCTGCAGATTCTGTTATCATACTGAGTGTTGAAGGAATGATGTCCTATTAAAACACCCTGAATTCATTGCACCAGATGGCAGCTTTGCATGCTTATCAATCTACCTAATGATACAGCACTGAATGGCCTCATTGAAAACCAGGCTACTGAGGGACTGGAGCACTACCTACCCAATGATTCCAAAGAGAAACTTAGTACAAGATTAATTTGAGAATTCATGGCTGTTGTTGTGAACATGTTAAGCAGGGAATATAGTAATTTTCATTTTGATTGGAACGTGCCAATCATAAATGACAGTTGTATGTGTTTTTCCCAAAGGAGAGAATTGAACAGTTATATTTAGGTCATCAGACAAATATATCTTAGCAACGAAACTCAATTATTAAAAGTTTACAAACATTTGTTGTTGCATTTTCTTTGTAGAAACCATTACTGTAAAAATCCTTTGGAGACAGTTGGAGATGTTTAGTACCTTTTAACTAACAGAATAAAGATACTATGAGGTCATCTTAACAGTGTGCTTGACATCAATTCATCAGTGTAGTGAAGCACCAAAACTTTTTACGAAGAAGCAAAAACAGGATAATGAATCATTATTTAATTTGCTTATTACTAAAAAAAATAAGTAAATAATATATTTGGTTTAGGTTATTTTGAATATTATGCAGTATTCACTTAATCCTTAATCCTTAATCCTTACAATGTATGTAATATAATACATAAATAATATTCAAGCACTACACATATATTGACTGTAAAATTATCCTTTCAGGGGCTCATTAATATGTATTGTGGAACGAGTGTGTCATAGGGTGAACTAAGTGTGTCATTTACGGCTAAGGTCCTTTGATGGTTATGCACTGACTGGAAAAAAATAATGTTAACTATTAAATGTGGAGAAACAGAAAAATAGTTATTTTTTTCCTCCAAATCAATTCAATAATCTACCAATTAATTTTTCTTTCTGATAATACTGGAATTTAAAGGACAGCTGTAGAAATAAAGTTAACTTTACTCCATATAGTTCTCTCAGGGGGCAGACATCTTATTTAGAATCTTGGGTCAGATCTCAACTCACCTTGGTATTGATCTGAGCTGTAAAAAATAGCTCAATAAGGTATTTTATTTGTATTCTTTCATTTAAGCATTTCTATAAATGCCTACACTTGATGCAAACCTTCAGTTAAACACAACTTAATTTTTTGCTACAGTTATCCTTTAAAGTTTCACTTGCAGTTTCTTTATTATAGTAGTAGGCTTGTTATCGGCCCATTTTTTTCTTGGCTACACTTCCTGGAGTGAATTACAGAAATCAACATGCAAGAACATGCTAATTAATTTAGCACTGCTATGTTTAAGTGAACTATTTATGATGTAACTACATACATTGCTCCAAGTGTCAGACACCATTTAAATAAAGTATGCCAGCATTACTAAACCAAATTCATGTAGATTTGTATTATTTTAATAATCAGTGTGGCATATGAAAATATATTATGTATTTTCTTTATAACCAAATAATTGAATAGCTACGAGTAGCACACAAAAGATGAACTTCGTATATGATGTTGCAGGGAAAATATTCAATATCCTGTCAAGCGTAGAAACATGAGCACTTCTGTTAGACTGGAGAGTTTATATTATGCATGGATTGTTTCTCTCTTTGCCAGCAGGTCGACTTCTAGCTCAGCAGTAAATTCTGCAAACTTGGGTTCTTGTGCAAAAGAAATGTGACAAATCTGTTCCAAAATGCATGTGATGTGTAGGAATGGATGTAGGTATTGTTTATCGTGTCCTTATCATAAATGTTTGTAGTGATACTTGGTATCTCACTTGACAATTGAGAAAGTACAAAAATAAATAAAGGATCTCAAAATGGAAGGGCGCATAGGGAAGCTCAGTCTTTTCAAATGTGTATATAAATAATTTGCTAGATGCATTTATTTACCTTTATTATATTAGCTTGTTGAATACTGTTTTTATATGTTACTTGAAGAATCCTTTACAAAGAGAGGTTTCCTCTGGGAAAATAACTTTGATTTATAATCTAGGTAACTTCAAAGGCCTCAATGGAGTGCTGTTATTTGGAATCAAATGCTTGTAATAAATTATAGTCAGGTATTCTGCACAACACCAATAGCATGTCATAAAGCAAAATAATAAAGATAGTACTCTCTAGACTCCGTTGGTATAGTACAGATTAGAGCAGTAGAACTATTAATTTAATAATACATTTTTTAATGGTTTTTGGCATTATACACCTAAAATCTACAGTTTTAATTTTGCTTGTTAATTTGTAATAGTTGGTAGGAAATGTAGTACCTTGTTAACCATGGAAAAACAGGAACCAAGTAGAGTTAAAATTATACAATTTATTTAGGAAGTGTAATACATCTATTTTAAACCTTTTATGTGTAATGGAAGTAGAATGATTTAGTGAAAATATACGAAGCTCAACTACATCTTTGCACTGGAAAATTGGTATTTAAAAAAGAACAAATCTAAGAAAAAATTGTCTTATTCAATTTTTCACCAATTTTACCTCATTCGGGTAGTTTTAACAGGTTACAAACAACTTTGTCAGCATCTGTAGGTAAACATTCAGAGTCCCTGTGTACCTTTTAAATAATGGGGAATTAGCAAATAGGTAAAATTATAAATGCTAATGAGCTCCATATCACACTGTACACACTACAGTGACCATTAAGTTATCCGTGCAATATGAACTATTGTTCCATCGCACTCAGCTAGCTGCTTTGATATTTCATCATGATGGCATGACATCAGTGCTTTAGTAGAGTTAGGAAATTGAACCTCTATCCCCACATTTGTTTTTAATCTATTACATACCCAGTCCACTTGCAATGCAATTCTCCATCCTCCACTCTGTTTTACATTACTGGTTATGGACGGGGATCCCTACTCACTGTTTTTATCCCATTTTTTACCTGTGCTTGGGACTATAATGGCAGCACGAGGAGAAACTGGCATGTACTTTTAGAGGTACATGCCATTTTCTCCTCTAACTGTGAGCATCCATGCTGTTGATTTGATCACAAACCTTGTCTGATGTGACCAGTGGTCAGCTTTTCAACGTTGCCTCAAATAAGAAAAGTTGCATCTCTGTAAAGTTACAAATTTACGCTAGAGAAGGGGCACTGATTTTTTTAGCTTTTGCTTCTTTGAAAAAAGATGTATCTTCTTAAAGATAACCTAACAAATATGTGTCTTTGAGTCAATCGTGCTTTTGTGTTAGTGTAGTTATTTGCAAAGGAATTGGAATATCTGGTAATATTTAGCTAAGGTAATTTAATATTCTATAATATAAAGATTTCTTTTCTATAATTTGTTTCTTTACTGAGCTTCTAAAGAAGAACAGTATGTTAAAATACAATAAGTAAAATATGATTTTCAAAAGTTGCCAGCAATCGTTTACATTTCTGTCTGTTGTAACACCCACACACTGCAGTCAGGCATTGCGAACTTTATCATTTTGTGTTTTTTTTTTTTTTGTAGCTGCCTATGTGTATTTAATATTAACCCCTTGGTGACACAGGACGGACTAGGTCCGTCCTGTGTGCCCGAGACGTTAGTGACACAGGACGGACCTAGTCCGTCCTGTGTCAGAACGAGCACTGAAAGCGGAGTTTTTCCGCTTTCAGTGCTCAAGCAGTATTGAAACGATGCTTACGTATGGAAGCATCGTTCAATACTGAAAAAAATGCCCGTCGGCATTTCGATCGCTCCGGAAAGCGATTGAAATGCCGGTTTTAAAGGCACAGTGATTTAAAACGACAGGCATTAAAAAACGAGCATAGGAAGCGAATTTTTCGCTTCCTATGCTCAGAAAGTGTTTCTGATTGCCTCGCAAGTCGAGGCAATCAGGAACACAAAAAAAAAATGCACGATCTTGGTCACTGTGTGACCAAGATGGCGCTGCCCTTCTAAGGGCAAGAGCACAGGAGGCAGGAAGTACCTGCTTTCTGTGCTCTCTGGCTGCCATACGATTGGCTCTTCACAGAGGCAATCAGTGAATGCCAGGCACACTGACAAGCAGTGGGGATGCTCTGATGAGCATCCCCACTGACTGGTCAGATCAATATTAACCCTATATTGATCTGACCAGTTATGATCTGCCTCCCTCTCCTCATATTTTTTTTTTAGTGAGGGAGAGAGAGAGATCAAAGTTATAAAAGTAAGTAAAAGTACAAAAAAATAATAAATACACAACACACAAATAATAAAACAATAAACAAAAATTATTAAAGCAATTCCCTGCGTTTAACCCCTCCCTGCCACTGATCTTGCGTAAGCAGTGATCGTGCACATCAGCGCATTTATTTTTGCTGTTTGTGCATTTTTTAGGGGTTCATTTTTTTTGTACTGTAATTTATTACAGTACTACAAAGGCTCTTCTAAGAGTTATTAACCTCTTCTTTGCCATAGATCACTGCTTACGCAATGATATTGACGCCAAAGCAATTTTTATCTGTCTGCATATTTTTTTTTTTTATTTTTTTTTTTTTTACACATACCCGCTAGGGGATTACATGTAAAGTAAAAATATTCAAGATTTTTTTTTTTTAAGCTGTCTGAGCACATAGCGATCAGTAACAGCGAATAAGTGGCAAAGGCGGTTTGGTGATTTCTCAATTAAGCTCACCATTCGCCCTGGTCAGATCAAAATTAATCGGATCAATATTCACAAATATTGATCTGCCTCCCTCTCCTCACTTACATTTTTGTGACGGAAAGAGACAGATCAGTATTAGTGATATAAAATAACATTTTATAAAATTGTCAGGTTTTATGAAAGTCTTTCACTGTGTATTAACCCCTTCCCTGCCATTCATCACGATATAAGCAGTAATCTTGCACAGCAACAGTATGTTTTGCTGTCTGCACTGTTTTATGGATTCATTTCTTTGTACTGTAATGTATTACAGTACTAGATAGGCTCTTCTAAGAGCTATTAACCCCTTCTTTGCTCTAGATCACTGCTTACGCACTGATTCTGATGCCGCGGACTCAGGGTTCGATTTTGACCCTGGTCAGCTTTCTGATACATCATCTAGTGATGTATCGGTGGCTGCTGAGCACTTGAAACAAGGAGTGATGGGTGTCTACCGTAAAAAAAATATATGGTTTGGTGGGGGTAAATTACATTGGCTGGCTTCAAAGATATATCCCATATAGGACACAGTCGCAGGTTGACTACATGTCAAAATTCCAAGTTGGAATTTTGAGATGTGCATCTCACAAATGTTGCCTTCTAGCCAAAAAACAAACCAACAAACCTATGCATGGGTGCTATCCCTGTACTCGGGAGATGTTGCTGAACACATATTGGGTTGTTGTTTGGCAGTGACATATACCAGAATCTGTGAATTCATGCCTGAAGTACAATGCATGTGGAAAAAAAACTTCTAAAAAAGTACTACCACAAACTTTTACAAAGGCTGGTGGTAGAATTAGTACATATACAGTATTAAAATACCACCATTTGAAATACCTTAAGATGTCTATTTTCCAAAAATATATGGTTTGATGGGGTAAAATTCATTGGATGGCTTCAAAAATGTTCCAAATGGAACATGGGCGCAGGCTGACTACATGTCAAAATTCCAGGTTGGAATTGCGCACCCCCTAAATGTGGCCTTTTAGCCCCAAAACAAACCATCAAACCTATGCATGGGGGGTATCCCTGTACTCAGGAGATGTTGCTGAACACATATTGACATGTTGGTTGGCAGTGGCAAATACCAGAATCTGAAAATTCCTGCCTGAACTACAATGTGTGTGGGGAAAAAATGACATCCCAACCCTTTGACATAGGTTGGTGGTAGAATTAGCACTTGGAAAGTGTTAAAATACCACAATTTTAAATACCGTAGGATGTCTAGTTTTCCAAAATATATGGTTTGATATGGTAAAATACTTTGACAGGCTTCAAAAGTGTCCCAAATGGAACATGGGCGCAGGCTGACATGTCAAAATTCCAAGTTGGAAATGCACCCCCCCCCCCTTAAACGTGGCCGTTTAGCCCCCAAACAACCCAACAAACCTATGCATGGGTGGTATCCCTGTACTCAGGAGATGTTTCTGAACACATATTGGGGTGTTGTTTTGCACTGACACATAACAGGATCTGTGAATTCATGCTCGAAGTACGATGTATGTGGAAACAAAACATAAAAAAATTACTAGCCTAAAATTTCACAAAGGCTGGTGGTAGAATTAGTGCATGGAAAGTGTTAAAATACTACCATTTTAAATACTCTATGGTGTCTAGTTTGCTAAAATGTATGGTTTTGTGGGGTAAAGTACACATTCTGGCTTCACAAATGTCCCAAATGGAACATGGACGCAGGTTTTCTGCATGTCAGAATTCCAAGTTGAAAAACCAAAAAGCGCACCTCTCAAATGTGACCTTTTAACCCCCAAATAATCTAACTAACCTACACATGGGTGGTATCCCTGTACTCAGGAGATGTTTCTGAACACATATTGAGGTGTTGTTTAGTACTGACACATATTAGGATCTGTGAATTCATGCCCGAAGTACAATGTATGTGAAAAAAAATTACTATCCATAACATTGACATAGGCTGGTGGTAGAATTAGTGCATGGAAAGTGTTAAAATACTACCATTTGAAATACCCTAGGATGTCTAGTTTTTAAAATTATATGGCTTTGTGGGGTAGAATACACTTTCTGGCTTCAAAAATGTCCCAAATGGGACATGGGCGCAAGTTTTCTGCATGTCAGAATTCCAAGTTGGAAAACCAAAATGCGCACCCCCTAAATGTGGCCTTTTAGCCCCAAAACAAACCAACAAACCTATGCATGGGTGGTATCCCTGTACTCAGGAGATGTTGCTGAACACATATTGAGGTGTTATTTGGAAATACCCCTTCACATTTTAAGGTAATGTTTACCTAAATTGCAATCTATGTGAAAAATTAAAAAAAAAGATTTTTTGCTGCAAACTTTGGCAAAGATTGGTGGTAAAATGGCTACATGAAATGTGTCAAAATACCCCAAGTTAAATGCCCTGAGTGGTCTAGTTTTCAAAAATATGTACATGTTGGGGGTCATTCATGGATTTAGTACAAAAAATCAGTGTTACAATGTCACTATCGCTAATTTTGAAAAAAAGGATTTTAAAATAGCTTTGCACTACTTATAGTTCTTGCCATGTAACATGAATAAAAAAGCACAAAAAACATAAAACATGGGCTATTTCTGAACTCAGGAAATATATTAGAAACTATTAATCAGTGTTTTTTTCTGTTGTCTCTTGTACATGAGTAAACGATTTTTCAAATAAAAGTAATAAAAAAAACAAAATTAAATTTTTTTGCCATATTTTAATATTTTTTTTACATCAAATTATATGCTATTATCAAAATAATGGTATCAAAAGAAAGCCCTTCTTATAATGATAAAAACAATATATAGTTTGTGCGGGTACACTAAATGAGACAGAAATAAATTACAGCAAAACACAAACACCTCAGAAATGTTAAAACAGCCCGTGTCACCAAGCGTCGAACAAGCCAAAAAAGTCATGTCACTAAGGGGTTAAAGGCTCCTACTTATTTTCCTTTTTTATATGTTTATGTTTACATATTGAAAATGATGGTCATTGTGTAGATACTTATTTTTCAAATACACAGCTTAACAGTTGCATGTAACAGACTGTTAGTCCTAAATACTTAGCTATTTGTCTAATGCTTCAGTTTTGTAGACATAGATGTTCAATGTCTTATTTTGACTGCAGCAGTACATATTACTACTGGCTTCTGTTATACTATGTCTGCCAGTTGCCATGACAGCTGAATGCTTCAGGAGCAAAGATAGAAAAAAGGAAAACAGCAGTTCTGAGTGAACCTGCACATATTATAGTACATATTTAACAGAAATTTTTTTTTAAAAAAAATAAATAAAAAAATAAAAAATAAAATATATATATATATATATATATATATATATATATATATATATATATATATATATATATCCATATATTCCTAAATAAATAGTATCAGCAAAATAATTTAAGAATTCTTCAATGTATGTTTGATGATCACATGCAGTTTTCCAGTAAAGGCCAATACTGTCCTCACACTAACCACGCAGGAGGTATGCCTTGAAGTATACCTTTTCCAAAAATGCAAAAAATCATCAGTTTTCATATAATGAAAGAATGCAATGTGGATTTCAACCCCTATTTTGTTTTAAAAATGAAATGTGATGTGAAATGTTTAGCTTTGCACTGTTTGTGTTTGAAATGTTTAAAAATGATGCACACATGCATGAGATACACATTATATGGACAACGTTATTGTGACACCTGACTATTACACCAACAGGAAATGTTATTACATTCAAAATACATAGACATCAATATGTAGTTGGTCTCCCCCTTTGCAGCTATAACAGTTTCCACTCTTCTGTGAAGGCTTTCCACAAGATTTTGGAGAGCTACTATAAGAAGTTTTGCCCATTCATCAAGTAGAGCATTTGTGAGGCAGGCACAGATGCTGGAAGAGAAAGCCTGGTTCACAATCTCTGTTCAAGTTCATCCTCAAAGGGTTGAGGTCATAACTTTGTGTGGCCCAGTCAAGTTCTTCCACAACATACTCATCCAACCATGTCTTTATGGACATTGTTTTGTATACTGGGGCATAGTCATGCTGGAATAGAAAAGGACCTTCCTGAAACAGCTCCCACAAAGTTAGAAACACAGCATTTTCTAAAATGTCTGAAGAATTAAAATTTCCCTTTACTGGAAGCTAGCCAACCTAGAAAAAAAAACACAAGAAAAGAAACACTCCTCTCCAGATGATGATAAATCAAACAATTACAGTACAATATTTTTGTCTATATAGTGTATAATGCAGCATACTCTGTTATTAAACATATAACATTGTCATTAAAAGTTTTTTTTTAAACATTTTAATCCTTTAAGGGACTTGAAGAATATGTTTGTAGTGTAAATATACTCATTCTGTTAGAGGAATAACAAGCAAATGCAGTTTACTGGTTATAACTTTTCCTTTTGGCTTAATATTCGTATTATCTTTTTCCATCTCAAATATTTCAAGCCACAAGGTGAGGTCATAACACCACAGACACTTTTTGACATTTAATCTAACCATTTTCTTGCATGGATTTTTTTCTCAATTTTTACTGTATAATATTCATGTGTCACTTCAAATGGAAATCCAGAAATAAAGAGTGTTTATTTATGTAATTATACAAGAAAATAATAATTTGATGTTTAAAGGAGCATTAAATGTTGTTTGTTTAACCCTGGCTTCCTTGAAGGAAGCCAGGGTTAAACAATACATCTCCCGGGTCAATTAAGTAAACCCGACGTGTATCGTAATAGGTACACGGAGGTTTACTAACTGCTGTGTCTCACATGTGAGACACAGCAGTTCCTGGTTGTCGTGTGCTGACAAATGTCAGCACACGCATAGCCAATCAGAGCGGGGGCCTTAACTAGGTCCCCCCTGCTGATTCCATGCAAAAATGAGGGGCTCTCTCTGTATCCTCAGGATCCCAGCATCCTCAATTCTAACTGGGGGGCCAAGGCCACTTGCCCTGTCCCCCATATTTATAAGCATTGGCAGCTCCAAACACCATTTTAATTATAGGGAGGGCCAGAGCTACTTGCTGTGGTCATCCATATGTGTTAGGGAGGCCCTTTGGTGTGAACCCAGGGCCCATTTTTGATAGGGTTTTTTTGTTTACTTTTTTAAAAGTCAAACTCTACCTCTGGTCTCAGAAGTCGTGGTTGACCATCTCTTACCTCCTCGCACCTGATTTTGACCTCGCACAAAATGTTTGTGAATACCGTTTTACTAGATTTTTTTTTATCATTAAAATATCAAAATTATCAAAATGGCAATACATTGTTATAATTATTTTACATTCATACATACAATTTTACATTCATACATACAAATTTATATTTTTTTTTAATGTTCTACATCAACATATATAAAAATGGGTCATCGTTATTTCATTTTAATAACACATCGGTTAGAATATATCAAGATTTTGAGAGTGGCCCATATTGTAATCAACATTCCCCAGGGGGGAGATTTCAAAGGAAAAAAACAATATATATATAACATTCCCACGTTGCTTTATATTTTAAATTCAGAAAGGAGGGAAAGAGAAATATCTCCGATTTGCTTCTACCTCCAGCACTCTAAGAAATGTACTTATGATGTCGCCTTTGGGTTAAATTTGATGTTCTTCTCTCCTATATTCATGCATACTACATCATTCATTCCCAGACTTCTAACATACTATCATTCATACTGTGTCACTGAGAGTTTCGAACCTAATGGTAAGGCCCCAGTCACCATGACCGGATATTTCATTTGTTTATTTGTTTAGTTGTTTAAGTCACAATATCTATATCATTTTGCCCATATTTTCCAGTATTTCGGCAGATCGTTGATCCTTATAAAATATAGTTTTTCCATATTTGCCTGGTGTGTAACTTGATCTCTGATCTCCGATAGTACCGGTATTGTAGATTTCCTCCAGTGTCTAGACAAACAGAGTTTAACAGAATAATAAAGTGTTGAGCAAAGCAAAAAGATGAACTATACTTATCTTAAATCAAATAATTCTCAGCAGAAATACAGAAAAAAATAATGTGTAATATAGTAGACAGGAGAATAGCTGGTTAAATATCCCCCAATGGAACCTCACTCACACAGTACTGAGCCTAAAAACCGGCTCTGAGCATCAAAGGTGAGGGGGACTCTAAGTCCTATCATCCACAGTAGATAGTAGTTGAACTGCGATGGGAATGGTGGTCAGGATATCTTGAGTCAAGTGATCGCACAGGAACTCAATCGATAGTATAGATGGCATCAACTGAGAAATATAGAGAATGACCAAATATAGTACAATATATCAAAAAGTATTTAATATCCCTCCAAAACTTTAGGCTTACATAAGAACAGATAAAAACAGCAAAAGCATCACCAGTCCTTCTGTGAATGTCCCTAGCTGTTTAATCGCATCATCCGCTTGAAAACTCCTGAACCGTCTGGTTATACAGGACATTCACAGAAGGACTGGTGATGCTTTTGCTGTTTTTATCTGTTCTTATGTAAGCCTCAAGTTTTTTTTATTATTCTGTTGTTCACTGTTTTCTGTGTTTGTTTTGGAGGAACTACACTAGTGTTTGCTGCATTGTTCACTGTTATTGATCTAGTTTATATAGCGCCAATAACTTTTTCACTTTTATACAAACTTTACCAGCCGATGTAATATTAATATATTATCCTGTTGGTTTACAAATTTTAAATCTAGATTAAAAAAAGCTGTTGTACCTCTTAGGTAAATTGCATTCCAAATATTGCACAGGTCATATTGGTAACAATGTTTTTCATATCAGAGAGAGCCGGGCAGCTCCACCAGACATGATACATGTCTCCTCTAGGTTAGTTACATCGCCTACATAAACCGGCGGGGCTTCCCGAGAAGCTACACAACAGGTACCAAATACCAGCGATGGAGTATTTTAAAAGTATTCTCTTGAATATTCAGACAGTGAACGGAACTTTTGATTTTATTCCATACCGAGTGCCAAGTGTCTAGATCATGTGTTTTAAGAATATCATTTTCCCAATTTAAAATGGAAGGTGGTTTAGTGTTAGTTCCAGTACCTTGCAGGATTTTCATGATTCTCAAATTTATGTTAGTTTTGTAATGCCTTGTTATAAACTCATCCAGATGTGTATTGGACATCACTATATTGAGATCTAAAAAACTCTTTATTCTAAAGCTGAGAAGTGTTTCAGTAGCACTGTGATTACTGCACTATTCATTTTCTGAAGAAGCCCTGTTTTTTTGCTGGTTTCATGTTTTGAACAATGTGTATATATACATTGTGGAAAACTGTACAAATTGTTTTCAGGAATAAATTATAATGTTTTGAAAGTTAAATTATTTTTGGGTTATGACTAAATGACAAGGTTAGACAGGTTGAGAACCATTGGTTTAAAGCATCACACTGCCTCCGGTCATAATGTTATGGTTGATGGGTATAATGTTTCAATTCTCACATTAAAGTCTTTTTTCAACAAAATGTTTATGTATAATTATGTTGTCTAAAGTTTAAATCAAAACAGTACAATGTAACCAAGTACATTACAATCAAATAATATTGTAATTATTGAAAACATTTCAAAATGGTTGGTATGCAATGAAAATATATAAACATACTAATCAAATGTAGATGATGTAAGATTATAGTAGGACTACAAAAGTTATACCAAAATATTGAATAATTTATTTTGTTTTCCACCACAAACTAGTTTAATCCACTTCAAACCTTTTTATATATGCAAATATACAAACCCATAATTTTTTCATGTTCCTTTTCGAAGACTACCAAATGGATGCCTTTTCAGTTCCAAATAAAAACATAACATTGTATAAAATTGGTTAATTCATTGCAGAGTCCAATGAAATAAAATGATTAACTACTTAAGGAACATGTACAGCTGGGTGCTTTATAATACACTGTGCAGCCTACAGACATTGAAATGGTCCCACAAGCCAAGCACCATAATTGTTATTTATTATAGAAACATCCATGACAGTACTTCATTAGATTGATTTTAAGTTTGGCCTCAAGAGCAATTTACAGGATATTTTTTTTTTTTTTTTTAATGTGATTCAAAATTTGGATAAATCAAGATATATATTCATAATTTCTTTTTTTTTTTTTTTTTTTTTTTTTTGATGCTTAACTAATCTGTTTATGGCCATAGTTAATAGACTTATGTAATGAGAAGTACACCTAAACAGAGCTATTTAATTATCAGTTCCAGGATAAGTGATATAACCTACATAGGTTAAATGAAATCTGAAGCATATCTGAAGCATAACAACAGATTTTAACCTCACTGTAAATTTACCATATTTGCTTGATATGAGACAAGGTTTTTTTCAGAGCAAATGCAGCATTGGGCAAGTCTGAGGGAGGGAGGAGGTAGCATTGGGTAAGTCTGGGGGAGGCAGCATTGGCTAAGGTTGGGTAGGGAGGGTGAGGCAGCACTGGTTATATCTGGGGTGTTGGGGCAGCATTGGCTATGTCTGGTGGGCAGATGGCTGTGGGGGCAATTCATTGGCTACGTCTGGGGGCAGATGGGCAAATAAAAGGAAATAAAAACAAGAAATTCATTTTTTTCTATCATAATATTTATTAAATATGAAAAAAGCAATTGACATGTGAATATAAATAAATTAAACTTTTTTTTTCTATAGAATAGTTGTATATTTAGGCTTTTCCTTTTTTTTCTAAAGGAATATCCAAAGTTTGGGGGTCCATCGTATAATCAGGGTTGTCTTATATTTTATGCAAATATGGTAATATGTAGTGTTTTAACAAGAAAACCAGCAGTGCTCTTAATGACTTTCTTTTTTCCTAGTGGCAAGTATTCAGAAACTTCCTGCATCATCAGTGCTCACAGATATCAGCTTTCCCATGAGAGGTAGAAAAGGAATGGTCGACTGGGCACGGAACTCTGAAGACAAGGTGGTTATTCCTAAAACCATCTTCACCCCAATGCCATCAGGTACATACACCTACTATGCTTTCTAATTATTAAAAAAAAAAATCACAAAGAGCTAAAGAATAACAACAGCACATCATCATTTATTTATTTTTCAGGTTGTTGTATTATTGTTTTTTTCCTGATTCTTAAATTTCTAACAAAATCAAAAAGTTCATAAGAGGAAATATCACATAAATTGTATGTTGATCCATCATTGAAAGGCATACATAAAACAACTACGTTGTTTGTTTATTATTCTAACACCTCCTAATAGCCTGTGTATTAACACTTGAATAAACAATGTATTATTCTATAAAAATGTAAAATGTATACTACAATAGTAGCATAATTGTAGAAGTTTCCTTTACTTAGTAAACCCTTTTTTATTTTAATTCTCTTTCAGATCTGGATGAATCTACAGTATATGTGCTTGGAGCAGTTTTCTACAAGAATTTAGGGTTATTTTTACCTTCATTAAGGTGGGTGACCACATCTTTAATTGAATAAAAATATTTTTTAAAGAAAAATTATGAATTGAACTTAACAGTTGGTGCAAATATAATGTATTAATTTGATACTCTATTGCCTTATTTATCATTGCATTGCCATTTAAATCTTCGGGGTCACTTAGAAATGCCCTTGTTTTCCATACAAACATATATCAAATGAGTTGCAAAATGAATTTAGCAATAATGATTTTGATTATAAAAAAATCCAGTTTGCAGTTGTAGTCAGCTGAATTTTAACTATATATAGTTATGTATACTATATCTATATCTATCTATCTACCCATCTATCTATCTATCTATCTATCTATCTATCTATCTATCTATCTGTCTCTCTCTATCTATCTATATAGTTATGTGTACTATATCTATCAAATATATATATATATATATATATATATATATATATATATATATATATATATATATATTTAGTATACCTAACTATATTTGTATATTTTAATATATATTAAAAAGTTGGTTGTTTCCCATTACTATTGTCATTTACAACATTAACAATGCATACACTGTTTTTAGGATACACCTGATGTTATTTTAATGGACAAGATTTTCTTTTCTTTCAAAAAACAAACTTCTAAATTGTAATATATATATATATTGCATACAGCTGAAAATTGTTCAAACCTGTGCTGATTAAAAAAACCAATAAACATGTGTGCACCATTCAAATTACACTTTCAATAAGTGTATAACATATTGAAATATGAATAAACATACTCTCATAGTCCTTGTATAAAAACAACATCCACAATATAAAAAAAGCTTCAATGCATCACATTTTTATCTGGTACAGTATTAAAAACTGTGTATCTCTTATATAGCTCTACTGAAGGGCAGACATGTTGTTTAGAATCAATAGTCAGATCGGTCATATATTCCTTCATATACACTGAACACCCTTTCCGTCCCTCAGTATAGCAATACTGAGCAAAGATGGCTGAATAAGGTACTTTCATGCTATTCTTTTAGTAAAACATTTCTACTTAACATGTCTACACTTGATGCAATCTTTCAAATAAACACAAGTTAGGTTATCGCCTACAGTTGTCCTTTAACCGATTCCTCATCTTTGATGTAGGGATTAGACAGAAGATAAGAAAAAATGTAGGACAGCAGAAAAGAAGAAAGTAATGAGTTGCAGCTTATGCCTCACAAATGCCCATTAAACCTGACTAAAAGGAAGTGAAAGCATTTTTTAACAAAAGTACAATTTCCATAAAAATAAAAAAACAATAAAAAACCTCATACATACAAGGATACAGTACATAAATTGTGATGGGGAGTCATATACATATAATTTCCAAAAGTATAATAAATAAAATTAATACATTAAATAATAATACTATATTCAAAAAATGTACCACTCTATTATATAATTACACTAAATAAACAAACTTGGGAAAGATAATTTAAAATTGTATGTGTTTACAAACCTGTTACCCTGCTCATAACTACATTAAGTTTGCAAAATAAGTCTGTGTTTGTTATGCTCATTTTAGCTTATATCATTCTATTATGCTACTGTGCTGAGTAATAATGGTAATCCTTGCCGCGAGTATAATATTATTTACTTATTTGTGTGGTGTATGAAATATGTACACATACACATAAAAACTCTGGTCCGTCTACTTTAACAAACATTTATTCAGAGACAAATCAACAGCAGCATACAAATAATAACACACAATCTAAATAACTAGAACAACAACAATAACTGCTAAACAACAATAACAACTAAACCTTATAAGTAAAAATCGTCAGATCTCACCCACACTTCACCATAATAAAACCTAACCCATGTCTGCTCACATCTACAGCCAGGAAAGAAGAGAAAGAAGTGAGAGATAGGGGGAGTGGTGGTCTCTTCCTAACTTGTAAAGGTATTGAATTACCTAATTACCATTTCAAAGGGTAAAGCTTATCCCCCTGTAAGAAAGTTTTACTTACATGAGCTTGGTCACATGACCAGTGGTCACCATTATTTGTTCATGCATAACAGATGTTCTCATATGCATTATAAGCTTGGGGGCAGATCAGAAAATTGATACAAGGTACAGCCCAACAAGTTTCATCAGCATGTACCAACTTCTTCATGGGCATTCAAATAATGAAGCAACTTGAGCAATGATCTTCTTATGTTCTAAAATGACTACCAGGGACCCACTTTTGGCAAAACCGTACCTAGAACATGAGCTACAATGATAGGTGAGAAAACATCGAGATCAGGAACTGGATCACCACAAACCTGAAGACAGATGTACTAAAGAACTTGCTTGGATTTGTGGATGTGGCGGATCTCTGTGAGCCAAGAGAGGTACCAAGGCAACAAAACAGACAAGGCATAGTCAGGATGGGGAACCAGAGTCAGAGCAGGCAGTACAAAGTTACATACCATAGAATATTCCAAAGTCAAGGTTGCTGAGAGGAACAAAAAGTCAGTATAGCTGGGTTGGTAACAGGAGAGTGCAAAACAATCATTAGAGCCAGAACCAGGCATAAACCTCTATCACAGGCAAAGAAGAAAGGAAACTTTCCCTTTTCATTCAGACATACCCTCAAGAAATAGAAAGGTGGTGCATCAAATGCTTAGCAGGGGTTCATCCGGCTTCCGCCAGAGAAGGATAGGAGCATAATAGGATGCCACATTCGAAGTCAGAAGAGAAATAATGGTTAGGCATCCTAAGGGGACCCAAAAACAAGTATTTCTTATCACCCTAAAATGCTTACTTGTAAAATGATAAACAGTGCTTATCCTTTGCATGCAGAAGCAATCTGTGCATTGAAGGGGGGAAGGCTAGCTACTTTTGGTTTAAATATATATGCATCTGTATCTTCCTATACTTAAAATACCATAAAGATTATGGGTTTTTAAGATTAAGGCTGCATGGAAGGTCATAATGTGCAGAATATATGACCTCATTGATTCCTGTCCATTCCTATTCAATTAATTCCTAGCCAAAGATAATGTCCATCTGCTCTACTTGTTAATCCCCCTCTAATAATTTATGTTACTAGGATTACAAGATTATGTGGACATAACTTTTTTATAAATATATATAACATCAATATCATTAATTATTCTAATTATGCCAATATATATGTATATTAACATAAAGTGGTCCTGTCAATGTTCCCTTATTACATCACATTACATACAGCAACACCATATGTGTCATAAGACCTTAGTCCTGTATGAAACACATTGACTGAGATATCTCTGTAATATTTCTATGAACATAATGCACTCTGTGTAAATTTATTCGCAAACACAAAAATGTATTATAGGTTGAAGTGAATACAGAACAATCAAAACTGCATTTAGAGAATGTGGCTGCTGGCTTTTCTGTAGCTTTTAAAATGTTGGGTGGGTTGTAATCTAATCTGCAGAATGATACTTGGTCCACCAACCACATACACAGGTGGGACACATTAAAAACAAATTATATTCAATGCTGTTGAGCTAGTGAAGACCAAAGCTATAAAACAGATTTTATTTTCCCCAGGAAGTATCCTTATTTTGTCTCACACATTATCCGTCTGAAATTCAGAGTCCTGTTCATTTACCATTAGTTCAGGCAGTGTTCCAATCCTTTGCTCACAGAAGCCACAACCGAGTTTGGCTGCATGACCTGCTATTATGGGCTCATGAAGAAGAATGTTTCAATTCATACTGATGAAATATTAATTTCACATTCCATCCGGTCTAGAAATCCAATCTAGCTAAACCGGATACTTTAACAAAAGTAATGAAGAACTGTTAACCACTTTTATAGGTTTCTGAACAGCAGTTCAAATACAAATGCTCAAAATAAAAAGTAAACTTATACGCTGTCAGCAATCTTTACACTAGTACACAAATTTGTAGAGAGGCACACCACAAAAAAGAAATGAACTGGCGCAGCATCCCAGGGTAGACCCCAACAGGAGAATCTATTAAAATATGCAAAAAAAATTACTTATGAGGTGCCCACAAGACTTAGTATACAAAAGATATAAAATGTATTTCAAAATTCACTGAAGTATATATTCCAACAATATTAGCAAAAGTAGCATAACAGCTACAATATTTCTTTTATTTATTTGTATTAACATCTTTAAAAGTAGAAGTTATTTAACACAATAAGTCTTATTTAAGTATGAAAAATATGTAAAATATTAGTTAGAATTATACCATATGCACAAAAATATTGGGACACCTGAACTTTACACAAACAGGGAATTTTATGACATTGCATTCTAAATATTGATATGTAGCTGGTCTCCCCTTTTGCAGCTATAACAGCTTCCACACTTCTGGGAAGGCATTCCACAAGAATTTGGAGTGTTTTGTGGGAATTTTTGCCCATTCATCTAGTTGTGCATGTTGGAGGTCAGGCTCGGAATCTCTCTTCCACACCAAACTCATCCAACCATTATCTTGCTTTGTGCACTGGGGAACAGTCATGCTGGAATATAACAGTGCCTTCCCCAAACTGTTCCCACAAAGTTGGAAGCGTGGCATTGTCTAAAATGTATTGGAATGAAAAGCATTAAGATTTCCCTTCACTGAAAGTAAGGGGCCTAGCCCAATCCCTGAAAAACAGACCCATGCCATTATCCCTCCTCCACCAAACTTTATAGATGGCACAATGTGGTCAGCCAGTAAACATTTTCCTAGCATCTGCCAAACCCAGAATCGCCCATCAGACTGACAAATAGTGAAGTGTGATTCATCACAGGACAGGTTTCCCCTGCTCCAGAGTCCATTGGTGGCATGATTTACGCCACTCGGTCCGACGCTTGGTATTGTACTTGGTGATGTGAAGCTTTCATGCAGCTTCTCGACCATGGAAGCCAATTTTAAAAAGCTCTTGCCACACCATTTTTGTGCTGATGTTGATACCAGTGGAAATTTGGAATGTTTCAGCTATGTAATCAATGGAGCACTGGCGACTTTTGCACACCATGCACCTCAGCACTTGGTGAGACTTTACGTGGTCTTCTACTTCGCAGAGTAGCTGCTGTTCCTAAACACTTCCATTTTCCAGTAATACCACTTAAAGTTGACTGTGGAATATCTAGCAGGCATAACATTTCACAAAATTTCACAAATTTAACTAAATGTGGCATCCTATCACAGTACCCAGCTTGAATTCAATGAGATGTTCAGAACAAATCATTTTTTTTTTTTTAATATAAATGTTGGTAAATACAGACTGCATGACTAGGCACTATATTTTATACACCTGTGAATGAAACACCTGACATTAAATAATGGTGTGTCCCAATATATAGTGTATATGTCTGTTAATCTGTCTGTCTAAAAACATGCTTTTGAGTGTAACCATTCAGTAATATTCTTTTTTTTTGGTGGCCACTTGAGTTTGTTCATTATTTTATTGATAGCATTATACCTAATATTAATGTTAACTAGTGTTAAAAAAAATTAGCAAGCACACATCTTACAGAGCTCCAAGGGTGGGGCAATCACCAGGGTAACCAGTCAAAAGCTCCTGCTGATTGCTTCACTTTTAGAACTTTGCATCACTACTACTTTTTTCTTTAAACATGGAGTAAATTTCCATCCTGTGCATTTTATTGTAATTTGTTCTAGCATTTAAGATTTTGGGTATTTTACAAGTTTCTTTAAAGTGTTTCAACAAAGGACTTTAACTTTTTCACATTGATCTCATACTAACTTTTAGTATTCAGAGTCATTTTCACTTAAAAATGTGAATTTTTAACATTTTAATTTAATTGTCTAGGCCAAATATATATTTAAAGAAATATTAAGACAAAATGTCAATCGCTGTATTCACACCTGAAAATATATTTATATAATATTGGCCTGTTTCTATTCTGTACTTTCCTAATCTTAAAGAGCTTCATATTCACATGCTGCCAATAACTGAGCCATTAAAATCATAGTGTAATTCACACGTTTGCGTTCCTTAAACTTGGAAATATAAGTGTGTGTCCTTTACTCCACTTGGTCTATGATAAGCTTAGAGATCGGTATAGGATTGTGTTTGTAGTTTCAATCCTCTAAGTGCCAAATGAATGGCCTGCTAATTCAACAAAAACTGCATAATACAAAATAAGTGATAACATTATTGTGAATTATAAGTAAAAAAAAAATGGAATTATATCCTAATTTGTCAAGTTTCCAAATACTAAACTGATTTCTATAAGAATATCTAAATGTCCAGTATTAGAAGGGTAAAATTTCCTGTGACAGTAATTGAAACATTTTGAGAAGGATATAATAGTGCTTATGTTAAGAAAATTAAGTAGAGATTATCTCCAGCTTTCCTAACAAGATTATATTATTAAAACATATTTTAAAGGCATGATCAAATTTTCAATGTTGTTCAAGGAAAAATTAAAGTCAAACAGAGGCCTACCACATGGGAACAGAGAGTTTAGAGTACAGCAAAGGAAAAGGTTGGTGTGGGGTTAAGATGCACAGTGGCAGAAAAAGAAAGAATAATGGCTGTGTATAAGAAGAAGGAAGCAAAGAGAACAGATGTCCCTATGTCCTAATATATCTACTGACTGCCCAGTAGACGATTAGATGGGTACTCCATAATATGTTTATGTTAAACGCTGACTTGTGTTTACTTAATTGTGATTACTTGTGTATATTATACGCAGTGCAATGGTAATAAACTCATGTAGGTAATACCTGCCCAGTGTAATATTTCACTTTTACCTGTGGAGTAAAGGCTAATCACATTGGGTATAAATGATCCATATTAAAGTACTTACTGTTATTATTTAGACTTATGGCAACTATAGTGACAAATGGTGTTGTTTATAGTAATGGAAATTAGTTGAAATGGAAATATGCAAACTTAAAGTAGTACCTAGCTATAAAAATGAGGGTCTTTTACCATGCTTACAGTGAAGTAAGGAGACTTCCAATCACGTACACTATATGGAAAAAAGTATTGGGACACCTGACCTACATCAATAGGGATTTTAATGACATTGCATTCTAAATCCATAGACATCTATATGTAGTTGATCCCCTCTCTGCAGCTATAACAGCTTCCACTCTTCTAGGAAAGCTTTTCACAAGATCTTTGAGTGTTTCTGTGTACATTTTTGCATATTCAACCAGTAGTGCATTTTTTAGGTCAGACACAGATGTTGGGTGAAAAGGTCTGGCTTACAATCTCCATTACAGTTTATTGTAAAGGTATTCGATGGGGCTGAGGTCAGACTCTGTGGACCAGTCATGTTCTTCTGCACCAAACTCATCTAACCATGTCTTTATGGACCTTGTTTTGTGCACTGAAGCATAACATACTGTTCCCACAAAGTTGGAAGCATATCATTGTTCAAAATGTCTTGGTGTGCTTAAATATTAAGATTTCCCAACAAACTTTACAGTTGGCACAATGTAGTCAGACAGGTAATGTTCTCCTGCCATCTGCCAAACCCATACTTGCCCATCAAACTGCCATACAGTGAAGCATGATTTGTCACTCCACAGATTATGTTTCCACTGCTCCATAGTCCAGTGGTGGCATGCTTTACACCACTTGACCACATGTGTTATTATAGCATAAACAGAATTGTATATAAAGTTTAGTGGCTCTTTAACACAGCTATTCATCATTTCATGATAAAGAAACAAGCTTAATTGCTCCAGTATAAATGATTGGTCACTTTGTTGGTTTGATCCTTACTGTCACAAAGTGAATTCTGACAGCCTGGCTGACTGGGGTTCTTGGAGGGGCCTGAGGGCCAAACACCTCCCTGTAGATTATGGACCCTGGCTTATGTACCTTAACTCTATACGTTAAAATTGTTAGTTAGTTATATTCTGTTAGTGTATTGGTTTATGTGTAACGTTTAATTCTGTGAGTAGACCACTCTGAAGGTTTATAATGTGACAGTGACTCCAATAGTTTACTCCAACATCCATTGTTCTGTATTAACTGGATTAACTGGTAAACTGATTATGTTGTGTACATTACTGTGTGTATTGTAATAAGGTCTACTCACTCTATGTTAATTCCTATTTGGTTTGCAGTCTGAATGTCTAATGTTTTCCTAGCCCCAGTTAGTTGGAGAACTATGTTTAGTTCCATCCCCCTCCCCCCCCCCCCCCCCCATTGTATACTAATGTCTGTGATGTCATGTGTATGTCTTTTTATAAGTCTGCGTTGTTACACAAATAAGGGAGATGCTCAATCTTGCTGTACCTAACTGCTAGATGTCCTGTCTATTTGGGTAGAAAGAGCAAGGGTCCAGGAAAGACTTGCTGGGTGAATGCTGAGCTGTAAGTGGGGGCTAAGGAGGTGATTTCCCACAACGGACAGAGGGTCTACTTTGTCCGGTAGACGGTCCGTTACACCTACCTATCTGATAGGACTCAATATTAGTGTTGAGTGAACCCGAACCGCACTGTTCGGGTTCGTACCGAACATTACGGTATCCGTACCCCGTACCCGAACCCGAACATTTCACTGTATGTTCGGGTTGGAGTTCGAGGTTCGGCTATAAACCGAAAGTCTATAAACCAAAAGTCATTCGGTTTATACAGTAGACTTTCGGTTTATAGAATAGCATAAGCATTACATGTATTCCATAAACCGAAAGTCTATAAACTGAATGTCGTTCGGTTTATAGACTTTCGGCTTATGGAATACATGTAATACAATTGGCTTTCTATAAACCGAACTAGAGTCCCCATTCATAAGAATTTCTTATGAATGGGGACTCTAGTTCGGTTTATAGATAGCCAATAGCATTACATGTATTCCATAAGCCGAAAGTCTATAAAACGAACGACATTCGGTTTATAGACTTTCGGTTTATAGAATACATGTAATGCTATTACTATTCTATAAACCGAAATAGAGTCCCCATTCATAAGAATAGGTCAATTGACCTATTCTTATGAATGGGGACTCTATTTCGGTTTATAGAATAGCAATAGCATTACATGTATTACATCTGAGAGTCAAATAGAACCGTCAAATACTGTGCTTACAGCGCACTTTGAAAAATTCTAATAGTTTTGGGTGCTAAATAGTACATTTGCGTCTTGCGGTGCACTTCATTTCTGAGAGTCAAATGGAACCGTCAAATACTGTGCTTACAGCACACTTTGAAAAATTCTGGCTACCTCCTCCAGCGCCGCTTTCACCTACACCGCCACGGTCACTTAGTATAAACTGAAAGAGAATACCCTGCACTCCAACCCTCTCTCAAATGGATAATTCTGTTGATCCTCCTGGCAGCCATGCTTTAGATTTATTTAGATTTATTTAGATTTATGTTCTTCCAAAGCTAAAATCAAAGATTCCATCTAGTGCTATTTTATGGCTCAGCTGTATTTTTAATTTGTATGTATTTTATGTTTTTTAAAGTAATTTCCCTATCCATATTTGTTTGCAGGGAACTTGTCCTACTCTTACCCACATTTTAATTCCTTTTGCAGCCCTCTAGCCCTTTTTCAGTACTTTTTTACTAAGTTCGGCCGAACCTGCCGAACCCAGACATCCAGGTGTCCGCTCAACTCTACTCGATATGTGTCTGTTGCCAATGCATCCTCTCTATAAAGTGTGTAGTGCCTCAAGGATCCATCCTTGGGACCCTAATTTTTTTTATAAATGGTCTACCCTCAGTGTGCAACCTGGCAAATGTGCATATGTATGCTGATAATACTGTCATTTATATGAGCAGGACCAAATGATTACAACAACATTAACAATAACTGAAACTGAAGTCTCAAATTAAAATGTAACGTTTAATATAATAGATAAACCAGTTTAAATGTATACAAACAAGGCAAGTGAAAAAATGCTCTAAAGTGTAAGTGATAAGTAAAATGGTCTGTGTGTCTAAAAGTACAACACAGTTTGTACCATAATACCCTTGTTTTATGTAATGATGCCAATGTTCAGAGAATTAGTAATGCAACGTGGTTAGGGTAATATGTGCAAGACTTTTGAAGGAGATCAAATAGATACAATGTTCCAAATTATCTTGTAGTTAGAATGGGTCTCCTCAAAACAGCTGGAAAAGTGGATACAGTGCTTCCTAACTGAGGTTATTACCTCAGGATGTGTACTAGTTTGGAATTATTTGGTTTCTCTATAGAAAGGAAATTGATGAAAAAGAAAGGGATTGATGTAAATTTTAGTACATTTTGTAGCAGGCAGTGAAGGTTATGTATATTTTTTTTTTTATCAATCTTAGGGACTGGCAATTAATTTGTAGCCTGCCGAGCAGACAATTGGAAATTAGAGCACATTTGCTGCAACAATTATATAAGCAGATATTTTATAGCATTTTCTTGCACAGTTTCTAATAAGAAAGTATGCAGTATTAGAGTGACAGGAACAATTTCATTAAATGCAGCAATAGAAACATAGAAACATAGAATGTGTCGGCAGATAAGAACCATTCGGTCCATCTAGTCTGCCCAATTTTTTTTTTTTTAGTACTTTTATTAGTCCCCCGTTCCCGGTCTTATAGCTAGGATAGCCTTGTGTCTATCCCACGCATGCTTAAAATCCTTGACTGTGTTTACCTCTACCACTTCTGCTGGAAGGCAATTCCATACATCCACTACCCTCTCAGTAAAGTAATACTTCCTGATATTACTTTTAAATCGTTGCCCCTCTAATTTAAGACTATGTCCTCTAGTTGTGGTAGTTTTTCTTCTTTTAAATATACTCTCTTCCTTTACTGTGTTGATTCCCTTTATGTATTTAAATGTTTCTATCATATCCCCCCTGTTACGTCTTTCCTCCAAGCTATACATGTTAAGATGCTTTAACCTTTCCTGGTAAGTTTTATCCTTCAACCCATGAACCAGTTTAGTAGCCCTTCTCTGAACTCTCTCCAAAGTATCAATATCCTTCTGGAGATACGGTCTCCAGTACTGCGTACAATACTCCAAGTGAGGTCTCACCAGTGCTCTGTATATATAAGGTCACATGAAAATTCCCAATCTTTAACGTTTTTATGTAAGAAGTAGAAACCATGCTACAGGGTCAGTTTTCTAAGGCTGAAAGTTGAGTAGCGAGCAACAACTTATTCCTCAACACTGAAAATATGGTGTCCATGTTGTTTGGTACAAAAGCGAATCTACTTAAATTAAACAATCCTCAACAGACATCAAGAATAAAGCTGATTAAAACCTGACTAGATAACTAGATAAATTATAAGTATCTTGGTATGTGGCTAGATTTCAACTTGTCTTTTTATCTCCATATTGATAAGATCTCATTAAAACTGTATTCTATGGTTGACTATTTATACAGGAATAAATCTAACAAGATTCCACTATAAGGAAACATATTGTGCACCAAATGTTAATGCTGATCCTAAACTACATGGATGTAGTATACCTGATGCTCTGTACAACGCACTTTGTTGGTTTGTCCTCCAGTGCGATTATAACACACATCACTGTAAAATTTTAAAAGAGCTTAACTTGCTGGCACTTGCCTCATGGCATACTCTCCCAGATTCCGCCAGTGTCTCCCAACTGATGCAAACAAAACGTACCTGTTATTAGCTTACAAACGTGTATTTATAGCATATATATGTTTGTTGTTTTGTTTTTATCAATAATTATTTATCCTGTGTGTTCTCTCCCCAACTTTCCTATATAAATATATGCAGGGGCATTGCTAGGTCTTTGGATGATCTGGGGCTAGAGCCCAGATGAGCTCGGTCACACACAGGGGCGTACCTAGAGCATTTGGCACCTGGGGCGGACCCTGAGTGTGGACCCCCCCCCCCCCCCCATAATAAAAATGTAAGAAAACACCCACAATTTTTTCAATGTTTGAAAATTGTACAATTATAGATACCTGGAATATTGTGCCATTCAGAGCCCAGTAATATTGTGCCACTCAGAGCCCAGTAATATTGTGCCAGTCAGAGCCCAGTAATATTGTGCCAGTCAGATACCAGGAATATTGTGTCATTCAGAGCCCAGTAATAGTGTGCCAGTCAGATGCCTGTAAGATTGTGCCAGTCAGATGCCTGTAATATTGTGCCAGTCAGAGCCCAGTAATAGTGTGCCAGTCAGAGCCCAGTAATAGTGTGCCACTCAGAGCCCAGTAATATTATGCCAGTCAGATACCAGGAATATTGTGCCAGTCAGAGCCCAGTGATAGTGTGCCACTCAGATACCAGTAATATTGTGCCAGTCAGAGCCCAGGAATATTGTGCCAGTCAGACACCAGGAATATTGTGCCAGTCAGAGCCCAGTAATATTGTGCCAGTCAGAGCCCAGTAATATTGTGCCAGTCAGATACCAGTAGTATTGTGCCAGTCAGAGCCCAGTAATATTGTGCCAGTCAGAGCCCAGTAATATTGTGCCAGTCAGAGCCCAGGAATAGTGTGCCACTCAGAGCCCAGTAATAGTGTGCCAGTCAGAGCCCAGGAATATTGTGCCATTCAGATACCAGGAATATTGTGCCAGTCAGAGCCCAGTAATGGTATGCCAGTCAGAACCCAGTAATAGTGTGCCACTCAGATACCAGTAATATTGTGCCAGTCAGAGCCTAGGAATATTGTGCCAGTCAGATACCAGGAATATTGTGCCATTCAGAGCCCAGTAATATTGTGCCAGTCAGATACCAGTAGTATTGTGCCAGTCAGAGCCCAGGAATAGTGTGCCACTCAGAGCCCAGTAATAGTGTGCCAGTCAGAGCCCAGGAATATTGTGCCACTCAGAGCCCAGGAATAGTGTGCCAGTCAGAGCCCAGTAATAGTGTGTCAGTCAGAGCCCAAATATAGTGTGCCAGTCAGAGCCCAGTAATAGTGTGCCACTCAGAGCTCAGGAATATTGTGCCACTCAGAACTCAGGAATATTGTGCCACTCAGAGCCCAGGAATAGTGTGCCACTCAGAGCCCAGTAATAGTGTTTCAGTCAGAGCCCAGGAATATTGTGCCAGTCAGAACCCAGTAATAGTGTGCCACTCAGAGCCCAGGAATAGTGTGCCAGTCAGAACCCAGTAATAGTGTGCCAGTCAGAGCCCAGTAATAGTGTGCCAGTCAGAGGCCAGGAATATTGTGCCAGTCAGAGCCCAGGAATATTGTGCCAATCAGAGCCCAGGAATATTATGCCAGTCAGAGCCCAGGAATATTGTGCCAGTCAGAGCCCAGTAATAGTGTGCCAGTCAGAGCCCAGTAATATTGTGCCAGTCAGAGCCCAGTAATAGTGTGCCACTCAGAGCCCAGTAATATTGTGCTAGTCAGAGCCCAGTAATAGTGTGCCACTCAGAGCCCAGGAATAGTGTGCCAATCAGAACCCAGGAATAGTGTGCCAGTCATAACCCAGTAATATAGTGCCAGTCAGAGCCCAAGAAAATTGTCATTGTCATTGCCATTAAAGTGCTAGCTCACACACACTGAGACACCCACTCACACACATTGAGACACCCAGACACACACACACCTAGACACCCTGAAACACACACCTAGACGCTCATACACAGTCACACTTTTTTTTTTTTTACTTAACTTACAGTTGGTCCGTCATCCAGGACCCTCTGCCGGATGTCCGTCCACCTCACATCCGGCGAGCAGCTCACACAGCTTGATGGGGGCAGAGCTTGCACCCGTCGCGCTGTGCTCTGTATGGCCAGGAGGAGAGGCTAGGGAGAGAGCTCCCTTTAGCTGCCTCTCCTTCTGATTGGCCCTCACCCCTGCGTGAGCTTAATCCTCCGATTCAGGGACCATGTCCCAGACGGAGTAAAGCTCACCGGGGGATTTTTTTTTTTTTTAAATAATTATAGCCCTGGTGTCTTGGGGCTAAAGAATACTTTAGCCCCAGAGTCTCCATTCGGGGCTATAGCCCCAGTAGCCCACCCCTAGCGACGCCTCTGAATATATGTATATATGTTTTTTGAATCTGCCGTTAAATGTGAAACATTGTGTAAAATGTAATACTGTTCTGGACTTGGACCTCAGGACATACTTGATAACAAGAGAAGTCTCAATGTATTCTTCCTGGTAAAACCCTTTCTAAATAAAATAAATAAATATTTTTTGAAGTCCACATGCATGTTATTAAGCTGGGACTGAAATTGTTTAAAGCATGGTATATATTTTCTCACAAATGCAAACTGGTGCATTGTTTGCCATTTAAGCTACAAAATACATTTTTGATGGCCAAGTTAATACTAGTGTGCCTTTTGGAGATGACCCTTGTTATTTTATAACTATACAGGACTTCCATTAGTGTAATTTACTGTGGGGTTCTTAGATGGTATTATTTTATTGATTGTTTTCATACTTGTAATATGTTTTATTGTATTTTGATGCTAGTTTTGTATTGTGATTATCAGGGAGACATAATTAATTCAGTAACAGTATTTTCATATTTTCAATAAATGTGTAGCATATGTTATGTGGTGTCTCTTTTAGACATGTGCATTCGTTTTCGGACTAATGCATTTTCGTCCGAAAATAGCATTTTCGTCCATTCGTTCGAAAAACGAAGAACGAAAATGCTAAGCTAACGAAAGCCGAATGAACGAATGGTTAATAAACGAAAATCATTCGTTCATTCGTCCATTCGTAGTACTATTGCATTCTATAAGCCGAAATAGAGTCGGTTTATAGAATACAATAGCATTTCACTACACGGAGACAAAGTCTCCATTCATAAATTTATGAATGGAGACTCTGTCTCCGTGTAGTGAAATGCCGACAGCCTATAAACCGAACGTTCGGTTTATAGGCTGTCGGCTTATGTAATACATGTAATCCTATTGCTATTCTATAAACCGAACGTTCGGTTTATAGAATAGCAATAGGAATACATGTATTCATAATTTTATGAATGGAGACTCTGTCTCCGTGTAGTGAAATGCCGACAGCCTATAAACCGAACGTTCGGTTTATAGGCTGTCGGCTTATGGAATACATGTATTCCTATTGCTATTCTATAAACCGAACGTTCGGTTTATAGAATAGCAATAGGATTACATTTATTCCATAATCCGAAAGTCTATAAACCGAACGTTCGGTTTATAGACTTTCGGCTTATAGAAAACATGTAGTACTATTGCCTTTCTATGAACCGAACGAGAGCCCCATTCATAAGAATTTCTTATGAATGGGGCTCTCGTTCGGTTTATAGAAAGCCAATAGTATTACATGTATTCTATAAAACGAATGAATAAAAATTAACGAAACAAAAATAATGAACGAATTTCGTCTGAAACGAATGCAGTAATGAACGAAATTCGTTTTAGACGAAATAAATAACATTTTCGTCCGAATGGACGAAAACGAAACGAAAATTTTAGTTTTGCACATGTCTAGTCTCTTTGTATTCTGTTATTTACATTGTATATCACCAGCTGAACTATACATAGTGCAGGGCCAAACCTGGTGTGCCTCTTCTGCTGAACACATGTTTCAATCTTTCAATTGTAGTAGATATATATCTGACTTTCATGCACCTGCAAATGACCTGTAACAATTTTAACAAGTATTGATATGGCATTGTTTTTTAATGTATAATAACTGGATATCATTTCAATCTCTTGTTGTTTCTTTTCCTTTTTGTTTTATCTCCAGAAATTTTACGGTAGTGAATTCTAAGATCATTGTGGTTACTATTCATCCAGAACCTAAGGCTACAGATTCGTTGGTGGAAATTGAGCTTGCACATTTGAACAATGTAAGTACACAGCAGCAATCAGACAATCCCCCCAAAAATCCACATTTTAATTCTAATACCTTTTATGTTTCAGAGCACTACATCTAACATATTTGAATGTAGAGCACAGAATCAACATAACTCGTCTTTTCATACAAAAATCATTTTCTATCAAGTACTTTACATTTTTCAAGTACACTGTATCTTTCCAGCAGTAACGTTTTCTCCCTTAATAACTACACATAAGCTGTAATATCATTTGCATGTACTTATTTACAATATTAATATCCATTAAACACTATCAGTAACTCAGTGGAATAAATGAAAATGTCAGTATTTGCCTGAATTTTTAGCTACTGTAAGAATATTAATTACTCCCAAGGGCCTCTGGGAAAAGTCAGCCTATTGTTACCAATAAAATAAATGTACTTGCATGATGCCTCAAGTTCTAATTCCGCTAATTTGCCACAAAAAGGCAAGACAACAGGGAGTCACCAGCCAGTTGCATTCTAACAGGTTGTGGTCTTCGATAAAAAGATTTGTAAACCATTATCTGAAACATTCCTGTTAGTGTTCATGATATATGTATCCAGTGGCTAACAGGCACACAGTTACTCCTAAAAGAGTTGAAAGAGTTGTTCTTTTTTAATTAAACTAGAATTGTTTAATTATTGATATTATTATGTTTTCATTGTATGAAAAGAGTATAGTACGCCTGATGAAATATGAGCTTAATAATACATGGGTCAAGGAACTTGTTACATTCTCTCACTTGGCATAAGCATATATTTCAGTGTCCCTAAACAGTCTATTTAAGGAGTCACCATGGCTAGTGAATGCAATGTACTTGCTTTCTGCCTCTAGGGATCTTATTTTCTTCAAAACAGAAACAGTCACCCCAGTGTTCTCCCTCAGTGGGAATGCAGAGGCCTTTGGTAGGAGGAAGCATTTTGGGACATTCATTTCTAGTTATGCCGCTGGCAAAATTACAATATCCTTTGATCGATGCACAAGGGGGTGGAGCTTCCTGTCTGTGCTCCTCATACAGACTTCCCCCTTGTGCGGAGCAATGTCAACAGATGCAGCAAGGGGACCATGTGGATGAATACAGGGCACCAGGTCTAATTTCTTGGTGCCATGGCGACCTGGTACCCAGGATTTATCATGCGCTGCTTGCTGTTCACCTCTCCCTGCTGCCTGCAAAACAAATACCGGTCTTAACATGACTGGTATTTCAGTTTTACTGGCACCGGCTCCTACCTCTGAATTACCAGCTGTGCCGGTAAATTACCGGCTGGGTGGAAACCTTAAGTATGAATATGGGATGTATGAAGATGGAACTGAAAGCTCACTAAAATTCTACAAACCAAAACAGAAAACACATCCGCACAGGATCTTTGTGAAATGAATAGGTTTATTCACAAAACGGGCAAGTGTCACATCACAAAAACGTTTGGAGGTGATGAAATACTCTTTTTTCCAGGTGACAGTGATCTATTGCATTGAGAAAGAGGAGCACTGTCACACTAAAAAAAAAAGTTATTAAGCATCTCAAAATGTCTGTGTAATGGAACACTTGCCCATTGTGTGGTTAAGCCTACTGATTTCATAAAGATCTTGCGCACCTGTGCTTTTTGTTTGTGGCTCATGTGGATTGTATGTGAACTGGCTTGATTGGTTAGTCCTCTCCCTCCTTGTCAGCGATTTGAGAGTTCAAACCCCATATTGGCAAAAAGTATGGCTTTTTCGTTCTCCTTTAAAAATTGCAAGTTTTTCTAAATGAATCCATAAAGGACGTCTGCAATTCCACATTAAGCTAGCTATTTAACAGTAGGTGAAATTGCTCGATTGGTTAGTCCTCTCCCTCTTAGTCAGTGATTTCTGAGTTCAAACCCCATGTTGGCAAACAGTATGGTTTTTTCATTCTCCTTTCAACACAGCACAGGAAGAGAGTATATTTAAAAGAAGAAAAACTAACACAACTAGAGGACATAGTCTTAAATTAGAGGGGGCAACGATTTAAAATTAATATCAGGAAGTATTACTTTACTGAGAGGGTAGTGGATGTATGGAATAGCCTTCCAGCGGAAGTGGTAGATGTAAACACAGATTTTAAGCATGCATGGGATAGGCTATCCTAGCTATAAGATGGGGAACTGGGGACTAATAAAAGTATTTAGAAAATTGGGCAGACTAGATGGGCCAAATGGTTCTTATCTGCCGACACATTTTATGTTTCTATTGTAACTACTGAGAAGGACCAGCAGCAGTGATTGCCAATGGCAGCTCAGAGGACCAGTACCAAAGGTATAGCCCATACAACTGTATATGTTGATTTCCACAAACATTTACATCGGGAACATAATTACAGCAATTACTGAAATATGATCCCACAATGAATTCTTATGTTACATGCAATAATGGTTTAATTACCAAATAGTACAGAATAAAAATAATATGGATGTCTGCTAGATTTATTTTTCAGTATGTCCTATAATTGAGAATACAACTGTCTAATAATATAAATAAGATAGGTAAGTATTATTTCTGTATTTTAAGCTTAGAATTTTTGTTAAGAAGTGGAATAATGTTTCTCTGCAAAATGAGTACTTAAGTGGCACCATAGAAAAATGTAAAGCTATAGAAATGTGCAAAGGCAAATAAGGGTTAATTAGCCCATCTATTGTGGGCATTATGAGTAATTTGAGCATTATCTAAGTGATTTTACTGAATTCATGATACCTTATAAACAACCCAGGCACTCTGTAATGTATTTATTGTGTTAACATTTACTACTTCAGCGAGAAAGCTACAATTGGCATCTACAGGCCTTTAAACAAGGTGTATTTTCATATGCTTTAATTTTTCCACCTTACAATTTCAAATTCTTCCTTCTTTTTCTTGTACTCACATTTTTATGTAAAATGCTTTATTCTTCAATTTTATTTAATCCTTAAGTGTTTCTGTTATGCACTCAGAGAAGAAAATTAATCAAGTTAATTGTATAGTAAATATTTGGATGTTAGAAACAATCCCATATGGAACAGTTTCTAGAGACACTTGTTGACAATAGCCTTTGCAACTGTGTGAAATGTTAAGCTGTTACCACAAAGGCTGGCTAGTTGTTCACAAATAAATTATATAAGATTAGTTCTAGAAAGCATTGGGGGGAAAAAACAAGTACAATTCTGGAAAGTGTTCCTAGTGGAGGTGCAAAATTGTTTTTTTCTTTTCTTTCTTTCTTTTTTTTCTTCCTTCCACTCAGATTCTGAAACATCCAGTGTGATCTGTGTGCCAGCAGGTATGAAAAGGGCTCAGATGAGCCCTTATCATGTAGTCCAAGGCAATATTCACTAATATTTCCTTTGACAACTGTTCATCTGCCTTTTTCTCCTCTCTACAGCTTTAGAGACAGATCTGAATAGTTTAACTACTTAAATCTAATAAATGTAATAGAAAAGTTATTCCCTGTTTTTATCCCTTCCCTGCCATTGATCGCTGCGTGCACAGTGATCTTGCACAGCAGCACATTTTTTGCTGTCTGTGTATTTTTAACGTTTTTTTTTACTGTTGATTATTACAGGATAAAAAAGGCTCTTTTAAGAGCTATTAACCCCTTCCTTGCCATAGATCACTTCATAGGCCGTGATATGGATGCATAAACAGCCATCTGGCTGCAGAAGAATTTGTTTTGCTATCTGCATTTTTTTTTTGCAAACATTTATTTGAGCTGTCTAAGCACATGTATAGTGATCAGGAACAGCCGATAAGTGGCAAAGGCGGTTTGGTGATTGCTCAAATGAGCAATTACCATTACCCATATGGAACTGCTTCCCTAAAACGTAAGTTTTAGTGAGGGAGAGACAGATCTGTATAATGCAAGTTTTTAATTGTAATAAATTAAATAAAACAATTGTGACACCCAAGAGTATAAAAGCCATTCTATTTGTAAAATGAACCCTGTGTATTAACCCCTTCCCTGCCACTTTTCACTGCACAGAAGCACATTTTTTCTTGTCTGTGCATTTTTAGGGTTATCATGTATAACAGTACTACAAGGGCTCTTCTAAGAACTATTAACCCCTTTGTTGCTCTACATGTCAAAATTATAAGTTGGAAAATCAAAAGGCGCCCCTTTCACCGTTTGAAATAGCATTGGGTGTCTACTTTTAAAACATATATGGCTGATGGGGTAAAATACACTGGCCCACTTCAAAAATGTCTCAAATGGGACATGGGCGCAGGTTGTCTGCATCTAAATTCTAAGTTGGAAAACCAAAAACCTCACCTCTCAAATGTGGTATCCCTGTACTCTGTAGAAATAGTAGAATGTATTTAGAAGTTTTCTTTCATTAGCTTTTGTAGATGAGTAAAAGATTTTTCAAATAAAAGTCAGGAAATTTGTTGGGGGGTTTTCACCATATTTGTTTATAGTATATTATAGGATATTGTCAAAATGATTTAAAGAAAGCCCTTCTTGTCTCAATAAAAGCAATATATAATCTGTGTCGGTACAGAAAATGACAAAGAAGAAAATTACAGCTAAATACAAATAGCACAAAAATGCTCAAATAGCCATTGTCCAGAATGGACAAAAATGTTTCAAATGGTCTTAAGGCGTTAAAGTCACACACTTTTTTTTAATTCAATAAAAATAATCAGGAAGTTCTATTATTATCAGGAAGCTCTATTTTCAATGCGTATTCTATTATTAATAGCCCTGTATGTCCTGCTTTTTTAATTAAAAAAAATGTGCAACCTTTTATAATGAAGCTGTTGTATTGCACCACCTCTCTCGGCAGTAAATTGTATACCTTCATTGTCCTTACCGTAAAGAATCCCTTCCACTGTCGAAGACTAAATCTCCTTTCCTCAAGTCTTAGCGGGTGACCTCTTTCTCTTTGTACTGTTCTGTTAATGAACAGTTCTTTAGAAAGCCCTTTGTGTAGGTAGGAATGGACAAAGAACAAGAGGACATCCCCTAAGACTGGAAGAACAAATATTTCATAGACAGCAAAGGAAAGGCTTCTTTACAGTAAGGGAAATAAAAATATGGAACTCACGGCCGAGAGAGGTGGTGCTATCAAATACGTTGGATGCATTTGCATTTCTGTTTTTAAATATGCCCAATCTGAGCTTCCAGAGAGGCCACTTGCTCCCACAGCAATATGTTCCCTGAAACTGCTGTTCCAAGTGTTCATGCATATGATAACTGAGTGAGATCTTCAAGCTTGCTCATCATGTATGCATGTGCTTAAAAAATTGAAAACCTATATTTACCTCTGTTTCTCTAACTACTGTGCTGCACTAACTGCTGTTAGGTATGCAAATAGGTATATTTACATTGTAAAAGAATTGGTTAGCAGGAGCTTGAAAAGTATATTCAAAATCAGTAAAAAGTCTATACTTTCATATATAATATATTTATTATATTTAATAATTTTATAGAATTTGTAAAATAAAAGAACCCCATGGTATAGTTTGCTCACATAGTTTGTTCATACATTGCCCATCAGAGAGATATTCATTCTTAAAGTTAATTAAAGTGGTGTATTACATAGCCTACATAGGTAAGGAAAATATTCACTATAAAAATATCTGAGAGCTTAGCATGAATATAGATTGCATTTTTGCAAATTGTAAATGATAATTAGATGCAGAAGATAGTTACATATATTTTGTATTTTCATTTATATATAAATATATATAGCTATACTACAATACATCTTAATACAACTTAAGAAATAGGATATTTTGAACTTTCAGAATATCTGTTTATATACATATATTTTGAACTTTCAGAATAACCTTCTGAATTTACTGCCTTGTATATATATTTATGTATATAAGGATATTCTAAAAGTTCAAAACATCCTATTTTAATAACTATACGTTTTTATTTTTCTTATTTCCCAGTGGTTCCATTCATATCTAGATATAGCATATCATCCAAAACTGCCTAGTTATCAGAAAGCGAAAAACTCAAGGTCTATTAATCACGCTCACCAATGATCCTCAATCTCACACAAAGACTATATTGATAATTTATCACTTAAATATGTGATAGCTAGTAGAGCTGCATGTCAGACATTATTGGAGTTTCATTATAATATGTAAATCACGTCTACAATGTATTCATTGTGTCGTTGCACAATGATTTATGATAATCTATTATGCTAATAGGTATTATCATTGCTGCTACAATATTTTACAATATTATGCCTGTAGCTCAATTATCATTGCACTGCCTATTAATACTAATGGGTGAATCATTAAATTCTAATATTAAACTAAAACCCATCCAAGCTTATATAATATAATGATATAATCAACAAAGTTTGCTCCTTTCAGTACACAGGTGACATGTTCTATTCTGAAGAAGTTAAGCATTTAAATTAAATCCCAAATATTTTTGTTTATTTAAACCTAGAGGTACATTGGAGATCAGTAAATTTTGGAAGTTAAAATTAAAATTAATGAGGGACAAAACCACCATGATTATGTTTTAATCGGACAGAAGACACTTTCTGTCTGAATGAAAATTCTTCTTAACGATGCTCCTATGGAGCACCATTCATAAACGCTTCCCATTTATCATCGATCTACCATTCGCAATACAGAAGATATAATTGGAATGGACAAAAAAGAATTAAATGTCATGGCTATACATTATCACAAAGTAGTCAGGCTCACCAGCATCCTTAAAATATTTTTGTCTGGTATCGGTTCCTATGTGAGGCAAAGACAAGGTTAAAACTTTGCTCAAGAGGGAGGCTATTTGGATACTTGAATTGGGAGCTTTTGACAATGAAAATAATTTTGCAGGTCCAAACAGACAAAATAACTGTTCTTTGACATTGGATTAAGTGTTGTATATTGTTTTGTATATGTTTCTAATGTTTGTGTATATATTGATGAATTGTATATTTAATATGTATGTTTTGCGTTGCTTGCACAGGCCTTTTGGATGAATATATTTACTTGCTTTCACTTGGTTAATTATCACCTTGAAAATTGCACAGTTTATTCAAAAGCAGTGGGTGTTTGGTGTTGTTCCTACTCCTCAATGGGAGACAAAACGTTTAAGCTACATGTACCCCAAACAGTCTTTTATTGTGAGGCAATACCATTTTAAGTTACATTTTATGATGCCTTCAGCCATGTTAAATAAGTGTGGTGAAAGCTTTGTGACATAAGTTAATGAAATGTCTCACAATTTTATATGTGTTCCTACTGAGTTAGTAACAATTTTTTAAACCAAAATAAAATGTTACATAGATCCAAGTTAGAATCACATGATGTGAAGGGTTTGTTAAAAAAACAACTTTTACATGTGTAATGTCTTTAGGTGAAATATTGGCTTTCCTTTTTTCTATGAATAGATTGAAATCAGAGTAGTAAATCAGATAGGATTTACCAAGGTTTAAAAGATGTTTTTGAATTTCTAGCAAATCTCTGCTTCATCATCTTTGCCAGTTTTTAGATATTGCTTTTCCGAAGAAGACATGATCCATTAATTATCCTCTGGCATTGTCCTTATTTCTTTAACATACTTTTCTTAGAAAACTGCCATGGATAGCTGACATGGTAGAAAAAGATTGTGACAGTGTCTAAAAGTTTGGGAAACCTAGAATGTATTTCTAATTTAATCACTTTGGCAGTACAAAATAAGAATGTATTTTCATTGTACCAGTTACTTTTCATTCCATTAGTCCCTTTTAGAATTTTACAGTTAACATAAAGATGGAAAACTTGTAAGATTTAAATATGACCATGTATTCCATGAGAATGCTTTATGTTTATCTAACATTTCCTCCTCCTTTATTATTCAAGTTAGCTCTCAGTTAAATGTAAAAGGACGTGTCTGTCAGTGATGATATTTCTGACACTAATTATGTAGCATTTGACATTGTGAAGATTGTTCGCTTCTGTACATTTCTTGGTGTTGGTAATTACCAATCTCTTGAAGGCAATAAACCATGATTCTGCCAATTAAAAGTAAGGTTCTTGGAGATGAAGAAGGCAACAACTAGATGTACATTCACTTTCTACATCCACTGAGAAGAGGCATATGTTAGTTTTCTCCAAGGCCTACCAGATGCCATGTTATTAAATACATTACACCTATGTATTTTCACAAATGTTATTAGAAATGGATACAATTTGTCAGAATATAAATATTTAGCACTAATAACCTGGTCTGTATATAGCACATCTCTCAACACACTCTCAAATATATCGGTAGCTGATAACATCAGCTGATAATATTACCTACATAATGACATTTGATAGGGCTGAGTTGCACTTGGTGGGACTGAACCTATGATCCAGAAGCTGACCATTTTCTTACTGCAGCTTGCACTTTGTATTAGAATATCTTTTATGTTCCATGTAAGTGCGTAACATATTTAAAGGACAACTGTAGTCAAAAAATAACAAGTTATTTGGAGTTATTGCTTCAAATGCAACATTTTAAAATGTATGCAAAGAATACAAATTAAGTAGCATTTTACGCACTTTTTGCTGGATACCTCTAACAGGGGGCTCACAGATTTTGGATCATGGGTCAGATAAAAGATCTGACACAAGATTTCTAACAACATGTCCAATCCCAGAGAGAGGGTTAGTGTTTAAGTATTTAGGCTAGATATTGAATAGAATAATTCTCAAATTAAGCAGCAGCTAACTCGGGGAGGTTTCCGAAGATGCATGGAGATGCCAACTGTACATTTTTAGTGATGCCTACTGCATAATTTTAGTGATTTCACAATTATACTACTCACAGTGAGTACTGAAAACAATGTGTTGGTATCTACATATAATACTCATGGATTCTTCCTTTAATTGGCAATTCCTTTAATGTTACATGATATGTATAAACATATATATTAATATAGTGAGTTAAAAATTACAGCTATTCAGACTCCTCCTCCCCCTCCCTTTTTTCATGTAGGAGTTTTTGGAACTGGTGGATTATTGTCTTTATTTTACTACATAATGCACTAACTTTTAAAGTACATGGGTTATTTTCCAAGCCACTGCTTTGTATTTTACATCATACTTGGCTGTCCATTTCACTTTCATTTCATTTCCTCCCTAAAGGGACATACTGTAGCAATAGACAATATCTTTCTTTTTTTGTTAAACTATGTTCAGCTGCAATATTTCTACCATTACTTCGCAAACACCATAAATGTGTTATGTCTTTGTACATTTCTGTAGCATATTTAATTCCCTTATGATTAATTTAATCATATTGTAATGGATGCTGCTTAAAAAATGCAGTACAGATGAGCCTATTTGACCTAGATATTGTACAAACCATTATCCGTTAAGGTTTAATGGCACAAATAGTACAAATATGAGCCTTATCAGAGTATCTCACGGAAACGATTATGTTCTATAACGTAATTAATATATACATTTTAACAATCAATTTAAGCTGGGATGGTAAAATATTTAACACAAAGTGAATAGATAGTTAATAATTGTTTATTTTTTCTTTTCATTCGGGAAAGATTTTATGATAATTTATTTCTTATTATTTTTTCATCTAGGTAATAAAAGTGAGGGTAATGTTTATGTGCGTTTTGTTACCTGACAAGCATGCATGCTGCTATAAAGTTCATAGTTTTTAAAGGCCTTCACTAATTATTACACACAAACCTTCATTTATGCTTAAAGAGCCAATCTTTTTTTTTAATTGTCTAATTGCCCGATTATGAGGATAAATTGGCTTCTATTTTTAAGGTACATAGCAGTTTCTCCTCTGACAGCCTGGCAGTCATCATGCTTCACTGGAAAGACTCTCATTTTTTACATGCCACCAACAAAGAAGACCTTAACTATGTCAGTTCTGACAGATCTCTATCAAAGTAAGCTGCATCCAGATCAGATCTGCCTCAGCTCAGAGTAAGCACGTCAGCTTTACTCAGGGCCGGTTGTGGTAACATAACAAGCATACAAAATGATAGTGCTTTTGCCAGTTGAACACGTGCTTTACCAGATGTTTCTTTTGACTTGTTCATGAGAAATTTCTTCAAAACATTTAGAAACAGGTATTATTTTTGTCTATTCCTATGTAGATCCTAATGTTTTTCTTTAAAATGCTCACCTTGCCAAAATATCGGTCTCATCTCTCCAAAATATCAGTTAGACTTTATATATTTTGAATTAAAATGTGGTTGCAACGCATACAAATTTTAGTAGGAAATATTAAATTTAAAAAAAAAGTAAGACCAATGTATTTTTATTTCATAGATTAAATGCATCACTATGCCATGTGAGCTGACGGGGGAGACAGCAGAGACAGATTTTGCATTGCTGGTGGTACATTCCTTATTGCTTTGCACTGCCTGAACAGACATCAGTGGGGGGAAACGGTGCAGTAGAAATGGTCATAGGAGCAATCTGGCTCTGTTGTAAATTATATAGGAACAATCTGGTCCAGTGAAAAGGTGCAACCAGGGAGATGAAGGAGTGTGACAAATGAGGTTTGCTGGTTAGGGTTGTTCAAAATATCCTGTCCATGCTATAGCCTTATTAGACTTAACATTAGCCTCAAGCCAATATTTTAACCAACCTGCCGATAAAATACTATCTGGGTGGCAACCCTATCTGGGATGCAAGAGTTTAGTCAGGCCAAAGGCAGCAGAAATACACTGCTGGGAACATAATACTTATTTAGTCACTAGTACATATAAAATAGATCTGATAATTTCATCTAAGGACATCTCATGTTGGCTTTGGGGTTTTTAGGGCCAGAATATGGTGGCTACAGGTAATGTCATTGGTACTTAAGAGGTTTTGCAATGATATAATCTATTTAATGATGTATGAACTTGAAGGCCTTTTTGATTTAAAGGACATCTAATGTTTTCTACTTCTTTTTAAATCCTCAGTTCCTTAGAGAAAGCAATGGTTAAAAAAATATTGTCCCCTTCTCCAGAATAATCCAGCATGTATCTTAATGGATACAAACGGGTTTACTCTTGGCTTTCAGGAGACTGGTACTCACTGGTCTGTATTCAGTGGGGGTCTCTTTCTGCTTGTGCAGAGAAAGTTCCCTGTTTTCAAAAGACACATAGTCACCTTTGAAAATGAGGGTCTATCGCTGCACTAGCAAAAAGAGACAGTTGCCAATCAGATCAGGCTGCTTGCTTTCCATGGAAGTACATGCCAGTTTATCCTCCTTCTAGAGGCACTCACTTTTTTTCTTATGCTTCTATGTTCGAAGCACTAGTGGAAAAAAAGTATAGTTGTCCTTTAAGAAGTTTTAAAGTCACACACAAAATGTTTTTTTAAACTGAAGTGAAATGGAATGTCTGGTTTCAAGTGTATCAATAAGGTTTCTTTCTTTGTTTTGTGTTTACTTACTTACTTTTTACATGATACTTTTACATTTTGAACTGAATGTAGCTTATGCCTCATATGAAGACACCTATTGTTGAGCAGATGGAGCACAGAGAGAAGACAATGCCGTATTTATTTTAGCAGCATGTTAGGTGTTAAGGCATAAGGTTATTTCAGAAATCTCTACAGGAAGCAAGATCTGCACATTGAAAAGTGGATGATCTTTTACCTGGTTATACTATTCCATATGGTGCATTTGCTTTGAGCAGATGCAGGAAAAAGAGAGAATTAAGAATCTGAGTTAGAAGAGTTATTGAATACAAAATGTTTTTAAATGTTAGTAATAGTTCTGAATTTACATACAGATATAAAACACACTATAATTTAACGGTGCATATAATTAAAGCAACTGTATATAGGTTTGCCAACAAGCAACTGTTTTGCCGGCAGGTGGTAAAAAATGTACTTGAGGTCAATGTTAAGTGTTAAGTTTTTTTTTTTTTTTTTGGGGGGGTTATGGAAAGATGGCAACCATTACTGTTTATATATATATATATATATATATATATATATATATATATATATGTTCACATATTGCTAACAGGGCCTTTTAAACTATTAATTCAATGCATTTTCATTTTATATGATGTTATTATCACTGTAAATGTACTACAATAAAAACTATATAAGAATCTCTCTAATTATTTGAAACTGATAAAAACGTAGTTGGTAACGCTAAAATAATTTACCACATTAGTTCTTAAAATCAATTTGCACTTGACGGCTTGTTTACAGTTGTGACGTCAGTGACATCCACTGCTCATATTCTTTATTTTGAAAAGCCCATACAAGTTTTTATGCAAATTATGCCCAGTTGGCACAGCTCCGTCTCCAAGAATCAGCCAAGAAGAATAAAAAGGCTTGTAAAATGACAATATTCCCAATGAGTAAGTGTTTGGAATTATGTTTTTGTTTTGTTTTTTGCAAATTAACATGATATCAGAAAGTTGACATTGTGTGTGTTGCATTTACAATTTCAAATGTTCAACTTAAAGTAATAATATTCTGTTTTTATTATTTTCAGGGAACCTTGAAGCCATACTGCGTCCTTTGGGATGACTCAAAATCGTAAGTGCAAATTGCTATTAATTGTTATATATTATGTTTTAATAGAAGCCATTGCATTGTGCTTGGATGTGATTTTCAAGCTGACACAATTATGTTTATTGTTCCAATATCGTCTGTATTGCTTACTATGGAGGTGATGGGAAATAATCACAAAAGGCAGTAGGTATTTTCAATCTGCAAGAATTTGAATCAGTTAAAGGGACACTCCCACCAAAAAATGAAATTTTGTATTTTTTTTTATTTTATATTGTTGATTTCAGATATGTCTTTTTGTTTTTATGTGACTGTATTTAAGAAAGATATGTAACTAAAAAAGTGTGAATGGGCATCGCCATTTTGTGAAATATAGTGTTTTTGGGTGCCACCCCCTAGTGACTTTACAGCACAGATTTCTCACTTTGGGACACAGAATGTAGTCTATAAGTCAGAATTCTGATCATAGACTTGCATTTAATGGGAGGGTAATGTAATTATTACATCTCAAGGGGGTGGAGATATGATCCTATTTGATCAGGTTAATCTCCTCTCTTTTTGTTAGAAGGCTGGTAAAAAAAAGTTTTACACAGTCACCTAGTCCTGCCCACTATGATACACAGAAGCCAGTAAGAGAGCAGGGGAGTATCTTATGATGTCAACATGCAGGCTTTGGCCACAGTTGTAAAGTGAGACTGGCTGGACGATTTTGGATGATGTTACATCATGGGAAATATTCACAAAATGGAGCCAGGAGATAAACACCAAATATTATTTTTCCTTTTATATGCATGTCCTTTTACATGTATGTGCAATTAAATTAATCATATATAAAAAAAAGTGGCATATGATTTATATATGTGTTTGTTTTAAATGACCAAGTCATCTAGTTACATCTTATGTGGTAGTGTCCCTTTAAAGTTAATCCTATGTGATAAACACGAGATGCATCAGGTTATCCCGTTATGAACTATACACTGTACTTGTGGTATGTAGATTTGGTGAATGGGTGCATTTGAAGGCTGTTTATAAAGTTTCTAAAGAGCAATGCATTTTTGGTTTAGGAACAGTATCGCTGGTTTATACTTAAATTGGAAAAACGTATTCCCAAATATATATTTGTTCTCTGTGCTCCTTAATAAATAAAGCAGATGGAGAGATATTTTGCTTTTCTGAATACTTAAATGAGCCAGTTGTAAGGTATGCATTGTGTTGCTGGAAATGAAAGAGTTAATTTGATATATATTTTTTTCAGTTGAGTTGGCGTTTGTTGAACATGCTTGCTTTACCTCAATAGCATGCATACCATTTGCTATGTTCACATTTTACCAACTCTGCAAAAACTAGAAAAATGTTTTTTGTTTGCCGGAAAATATGTCAAGTGATTTATGAAGACGCTATAGCCAGTCACATAGCTTGGTAAAAAACTGTAATTTGGAAAGAAAAAAATGTCATCAAAATTATAATGTTATGAATATGATTAAGGGGAAACTGCTCAACAATCAAAATATGTATGGAATTGCATGGTGCATTTCAATCTGCAAATACCAAGATAAGCTTAAATTGCTATTTGGCAATGTGTGTCAGACATGACTAAATGATGTGTGTGCATGGGTTGGGAATCTGCATATATGTGTATAGCTACTCTCATGTCATATTACTACATAGTCAAATAAAGGATAAAGAGAAATTACTAACAAAAAGTATATTTGAATATCAATCAGTGAGTCTTACAATACAATGAAAAATAAGCCACACTTCCAAAGTTTTTCTGTGGTGGGTCACATTATCAGATGTTTGTATTGGCCACACTGAAATTTTTTATTGTCAGGGAATAATAGCTTATTAGTTACAGAAACATAATTGGTTATTTAGCAGTAATACAGAAGCAGTCCAAAACTGTTGAAATCAACTGTACTAAAAAAACCTACACATTTGAGCATATTTGTAGTTAAGTCACTTGGTGATGTCTTATTTTAAGACTGGCCCCATTAGACACCCATTAGACATAGAAAATTTTGAAGATCATCTAACCTCTGGTACATTGACATGTAAACTGAGGTGACCAATTCAGCATTGAAGTATTTTTTTAAAAACAACTTTTTATTGAAGACATCCATATTACAGTACAGGGTAAATGCAAAGCTTACAAACTGTAAAGCGTATCGTACAAGAATATGACTGAACAAAACAATATATCATATTCATCACATAAAAAGGGAAAAGAACATGAATGATATACCCCATATGCTGTGCTACACCGATAAGCATTGATGTATTTTAAAATTATAAAGTTCTATGGCTATAATACATAAAATTCAGTCTTTACTACACCTGGGCAATGTCAACATTTTCAGTACAACTGAATGCATTCTGGATTTCACATTCGTTTTTAATGAAATTCATACATTATTTTCATTTTGGGAATTTCATTTTTATGAATGGAATTCACCAAACTTTATTTTCAGGTTAGACTCGGGAAGCTCTGCTCTGATTTTCTCATAGGAATGAGCCCCTTAGATTTGAGCTACTCAGAGATCACCAAAGAAATCTCTAATCAGCACAAAAATCATCCATTTGTGGTTGATTTTCATGCCGATATTTCGGCAGACAAACTCCTCTAGAGTATGGCTGCAGAAACGGGCCAAAAATAAGCCAAAGTACTCCCCACAAAAGTATATGGAGATTACTTTGGTTTAGCCAAAGTCCTCCCATAGAAGTCAAACTCAGGAAAAGTTTGGCTGGCGAAATGTCTATCAGCATGAACATTTTCGTACTGATTAGATATGTCTCATAGAAAATCAGAGCTTCCGGATTCTACCCAAATGAATGAATGGATGAATGAACAAATCAGGAAATGTGATCCAAACAAATCTAGATAACCTTTGTCTATTCATTGAAATCTGCAACTTTTCATAAGCCATACAAGATTGTGAAAGTCATTACGTGTTGATTAATACAACACTTCCTCTTGAACAAGTATTTCTTATAAAACGGGCACAGTCAAGGTTTGTCAGAATCTATATGAAGAACCATCTTCCTGGTGAAAATAAAACTGTATCTATATCATAAAGGAAGAGAGTATATTTAAATGAAAAAAAACTACCACAACTAGAGGACATAGTCTTAAATTAGAGGGGCAACTGAGAGGGTAGTGGATGTATGGAATAGCCTTCCAACGGAAGTGGTAGAGGTAAACACAGTCAAGGATTTTAAGAATGCGTGGGATAGAAACAAGGCTATCCTAGATATAAGATAGGGAACTGGGGACTAATAAAAATTTTTAGAAAACTGGGCAGACTAGATGGACCGAATGGTCTGCCGACAAATTCTATGTTTCTATGTTTCTAAATAAAAATGTAGCTTAAGCTAACATATGGAGATATGCCGTTTTGATTTTAATTGTGGAGGATGGCATTTCAATTTTTTAAACATACTCATTTTACTTAAATTGTCCAAAAAGCTGCTCCCAGAAGACAATCAAAAGCTGGGGATTTCCTGAGTTGGATTGATTAGCCAAGGCATGCTATGGCGCCAGTGATGTGAAATTAATTCTATGGTGATAAAAAAAAATGTCCACTTTGCCCAAGGTAAAGTGACAAAAATGTAAGGTTTCATAGGAAGTCAAATGTTTTAAAATAACTTGATGGACAGTTTTAAAAATAAAAAATACAAAGTATAGACAATTGTTAAAGTATTTTATTATAGTTTTTGATGACCATGCAACATTAAGTATATTGCATTATATGTCGAAAGGAGGTGGGAAAAGGGAAACACTGAAGGAGAGAGCAGTCAAGACTAATAGAGAAAGGACACAAACAGAATGTGTATGGAAGTTTTTGTCACTTCTTGGAAAGCATAGAGTGTCATTTTATATAAAATATGATGTAATTCAGAGCAAATCTGGCATGAATGTCTTAATTTATAGTTGTCAAAATTTTACTCTTGAGTAGCATTGGATGCAATTTTTTTTTTTTTTTCGAGTTGTGTAGTAATGAAGGTTTCTTCTATGCAAAAAAAAATAAAAATGAAATTACTGTCTTGGGACAATTTAATTATATTGTTCGCCACAACTGTAATTACCAAAATAAAAGTGAATGATTTACAGTACATGCAGAATCATGTCTGGTTTTACTAATCACTTAGTAGCTATTAATAATGGTTGCCACATATGGCATTTTTTTTTTTTGCAAAGTTAATAGAATCCAGTCTACCTGGCCATATTAGAATCCCATAATTTCTTGGATTAACAAAGTTATATGTATAAAAGATTTACACTTTACATGAATTGAAGCAATGAATGAAGGTGCACCAGAAATAAAAGCATGGTACAATAAAACATAGGAACATTGTAGTGGTTATGAAGATTTCACTTTTTAACTCTTGCTAGATAGCTCTATATGTTTAAAATGAACTGGACCTTTCTTTGAATTGATATTTGTTTTTCTCTGAGTCCTACTAAACAGCGACTTGCATCTGGCTTTGTTCAAGAGAGCCTATTGCTTAGTTAGATGCCACATGGAATCACTTTATTTTCAGGCAAGAAGCTTTAGAGAGCATTTACCTTGTTCAAAAATGTTAAAAATTGTAGTTTGATATGAAAGAAGACCCAATGTATTACACATATGATTTGTAGGGAGCAAATAGTGGACATTCGTGGCACTTGTTGTGCATACAAACTGTTTCCTGTAATTTAGGGTTTTTTGTCTACACCTAGGTTTTGTGACCCTCTCATTCCACACCAAAGGAGAAACTCTACAGAGGGACATACATTTCAGTTTGACTTTTCATACCTTTAGTACTTGAGTCGAAGTAACATACCAGGACTGTCACTATACAGAGGAAGACACAATATAAAGAAACTTAGTGATCTGTTACATATGTAAAAATTAATAGGAATTAAGTAATTGTAATCCATGTTTGACTACTAGTAAAAACCCAATGTAGTTCCCATGGGATTTTAGGAGTTACTTTTAGCCCATTCATTAACTGACTACTAGTATCACTGTTTTATCATTCCTTCCTTCAACTATTCTGATGGAGTCCTAGCTGATTCTAGTCAGTTTAGTGATATTGCATATATTGAAGCTGTAATTCATACAAATGTATGTCAGTTAGCATGCCCAAACTCAAGTGTCAATTAAGTGTTTAGGTTTAGCCAAGAGAAAAGGTCAGGGCACAATTGCCTTCCTAGTAAGGGTTTGCTAACATCTATCTCTCCCCATCTCTACTAAAGTAGTTGACCACTCTGGAGATCTGGTACACACAGATTCAGTAATAATTATTCCTGAAAATTATATTGTCAACTATTCACCTGTTTAAATGTCTGTAATAGCTGTAGAAGAAAACTACAGTTAGAGAATAGCTGCCATGCAAGGTTAATGATACAAGAGTGCCTGTTTTCTGTTTATTATTATATGCCACACAAGCAGGAAATGCTAAGTCTTGTTTAGTAACATTGCCTAATGGACCAACAACCTTGAATGGCTGGGCAAAACCAGGCAATACTGGAGTCATACATAATATAGGAGTTTTAAGGCCAGAAGATCAGCTGGGTCAGTCATTCCTGTACACATACATGTATAATTATTATCTTCTGTATCCATTTGTATGAATAACAAAATGAAAAGCACTGATACAGTTACATTAAAATTGTAATGATATTTACTGCAATATGTCAACATCAAAATAGAAATACTTGCTTTAATTAAAATTGCCTCATCTTTCATACTATTTCTTAGTATATAAATCCATAAGATACATTGAAATGTTTTCTTCATGACATTATGATGAATGTAAATTTTACCCAAACTTAACAAACTTTTGAGTTTCCATATACTTAGGGTTTAATAATTGAATGGCAAATTTTATAAATGTACATAAACTGTCCATTCACAGCGATACAGTATATAGATCAATAAAGTTAGCATCATAAAATCTGTAATTTATCTGCACACAGAAAAAATTGTAATTTTAAAGAATACTTAATAGATGTTTCAGTTTTACAATACTGCTTGTTTACATTGCACATTTTGTCCATCAATCCTCGTCATTGTGAATGTGATACTGTGCAGTTTGTGAACCGTTTCGACTCCTTCTTATTGTAAATGTAAATTATTGCACTGTTCTCAGGGGATAACTAATCTATAAAGTCTTAAGTGTTCAGTTCAAACACTCAGCATATTTTGACTGGCCAAAAAAATTCTTGACGTGAGTTATGTCCAACGTTGCTTTTACATATTGTTCATTTCTGTTTTTGAGACAGATTTAAATATAACTCTAAAATATCAATATCAATGTAATTTCCAAGACAAACAAGTTATCCCCCACAAACCATATGGCTGAAGTGAGATCACTCATACGACTCAGTACTGAGTAACAATATGCTACAACACAAACGACACCATTATGCCTTATAAGGATAAGTGGAGGAGATAAGATCACATTATACTGTGACGCATGAGCTCATGTTTTATTAGAAATATTTATTTGCATTATTATGTAACGCTTTCCTCTGCAAGACGGAAATGGATTAAGATTTATGTCTCACTTAAAAACAGCTCCACATTAATCCATTAACCACAAAAAGCATTTTATAAGTTCTGTTAACATTTTTAAAATGTTTGAGTTTTTAAGATATTATTAATAATACATGGTCAAATTACTCATCCATTACTCATTTTTTTTATAATATGTTCAGTGTCTATTTATAAGAAGATGGATTATGCCTCACAATAATCGGGGAAAGAACAAACATGGGTGTGGTTTGTCTGAATTGCATGGAAATAAATACAAATACATAAATGAATACAATTTCAAATCCATTTTGACTCTATCTGAGCTGCTAATTTGTGGAGGTCTAGGCAAGTGTTTTGTATGACAGATTTCCAACCTGCACCTGACCTCTTCTTTGAGACCAGTTCCTTGATATGTGTATTTTTAAATCATTCTATTTTTTTTTTTTTTGGAACTGTGTGACTGTGGAAAGAAGCATTATTTTTATAGTTGATTAGTGTATCTATGAATACTGTTAGCATAAAAAGTAATATATATCTTATACTACAGAACCAATTTAAACCAATTGTGTTTAATGCTTTGTTGCATGATTGTAAATTGATTTTAGATGACAGGGGCTTTAAAGCCTCATAGCAACGTTGTTATTTTGAACAGTACAAATCTACTACTTAAAAGGAAAGTAACATTTATTTTAGAAGACATATGTAGCCAGCTTACCTGTGATATCTGGCTGTCAATTCATCACTAACAGAGGAAACTGTTTTATTTAGAAGTGTTGATGGCATATCATAATCCATTTTAATATAACCCCCAATCTGCAAGATAAGCTAAGATGCAATAATTAGGATAGTTCATTTTCATAAAAGAAAATATTATTTTTTACTGCAGTGTATTGTATCTTGGCACGTTACCCTTTTCTTCTAAAGTGAAGGAAATCCACTACTTTGCTTCATGAATAATGTATTAAATTCTATGAAAATAATTCATTATAACTCTTATCACACATTTCAAAAATACAGGATCTTGAAAAGCTACAAACGCCCAAAGAGTACAAAAAAAATGAATTATAAATTATAATATAACAGGTGATATAAAAGGTGACAGTTACTAGAATGTATTAATCTGCAAAATTAATTTAAAAAAGTGTGTGTGGGGAGAATTAAAATCTACAGGGGCAGAATTATTGCATTATATACTGATTTTACACATCTATATTCTATCCATGACCCTCATAAACAGATCTCTGGACCACGTCCCCCCTAGTTTTCATAGCTATGCTCAAAATATATAGATTACTTTTCAGTCTTTGTAATAATTGCTACCTCAGGAGATATGTTACAAAAAAAAAGGCTTGTTATAGTAGTCTTAACACAATTGCCAAAATATTTCATAAAGTTGTTATCATATATATTAAACAGACTACTACAGAAAAAGATTTCATATGTTCATGGTAGCTAATATTTCTTTAAAGTTTCACATAATTTGGATTTATTAACAATAACATTAATTACATATTTACCAAAAATACTGTGTTAAACATACAAGCAAATCCCCCATTTGCAATACAATGACTATTACATAAAATCAGATATTTTGTTGTTTGTATGCTTGTTTTCTTAATATAAAACAATTTTATACTTATTAAGCGCATGTTGTAGCATTATAAAATATTCAGAGACTATTTTCCATCTCACATAATGGTGATTGTAGAGCTCTTTTCAATATGCTGCTCTTAATGGTTCTATCTAAGAGGTTAGGCTGTTATATCATTAGTCTATGCCAGAACTTCCAAACAGTTTAATTTTAAGTGATCAAATTGAACTAATACATTACACAAATAGAACACAAACATTTCTGAATAACATTGCAAAACAATTTCCCTACTATAATTGAAAACCAGAAGAGAAATTCATGTAATGTGCATAAACTGTCATTGTCAAGTGTAGTGTGGTAAAATAACTGAAATAATATTGTGTGAATTACTTCTACCAATGCCAGTCAGAAATATTAGTAGATTGAAACAGCAAAAAAAATGAAGCATTTCATTTCAAATACAATGTTGCAAATGTGCTATTGTGTTATATCTAGTATGTAAGGAAGTGCTTTGCCCTGAACATTGGATCTAATAAAATATATTTTACCAGAGACATGAGAAGTTTCAAATTATTCACACTTGACAACATTTAGATTTCTTTTTTCATTGTGAATTTGATTTCCAGCCCACTGATATTTTTATGTTTTGAACAAGGATAGGTAAAAGGCTAAACTTATTAAACAGGGTATTTTTTTTCCAACGTAAATTACTGTTGAAAGAATTTCAGAAGATGTAAAAGGGAATTTCAAACTTAAAAGGACTGTATCAGTAACATAGTTTTTATTGTGAATCTAGAGAATCCAAACATAAACAATTATCTATTTATCGTGTTAGCAAATATGCAAGCATATGCCCAAATTAGGATAAAAATGTGTTTTAAGTATGTATATGGAGTATCCTGCTTATGGAAAGATAGATAAGATGTGCGCCAAAGGGAAAGAACAAGGAGAAGAAAAGTGGAGAAAAACAAGTTGAGCATAGCAGCCAGCACAAATACCAATTAGAGTTGGTCCCAAAACTCAAGACAGGAAGTGTTAGTAGATAGATACTGTTACAAGTGTTAAGAGAAAGGATAGAGAGTAGACACCAATAAAAAAAAGGGTTATATAATTTTAATCAATAAAATAATAAAATGTAGTACATTAAATAAACATATTCTTAATAGTTACACTAGATTGAATATTGTAATAGAACCCTGTTGGCAAAACTAATACCGTGAAGCTTTTAAAAATGTTTTTAAAAGCTGGATATCGACCATGTACACAATCTTTTCTAAAAATGTATTGTATGGGGGATTGTTGTCACAATTCAGAATTTTTCAAATAGTTGACTGATGAGAAAAAATTTATATATTGAGAGCCTGTGTCATTTGGTTATGACTAGTCATTTGATTACTTTGTAGATGATGTATATATAGCACAATAGGTATTTTACACCCATGCAGAAACCATATATACACAACACATTAATCATTTTACACACATGCATAAATGCAGATTTATACAGATTTGTGTTTTAATTACCAGGACATTTAAATGAGGTAACTGACTACAAAAACATATTAAAAATCAAAGGTGTACAAGAAATACACAAATACAGGCATGATTAGACAGAATAAAAACAGCAATTGAAGTATGGCAAATTTGTAGTACAAGTCTATTAGTGTTATCATGTGAAACGAATAAGGCGAGTCCTTTTCCCCTTTTCTCTGTTGCACAATGATTCCTGTGTTATTTTATTCTTTTTTGGTCGGATCCTGTAAATACATTTTGGATATCTTTTTCTACCGGAGCTTGGAGTGCATGCGCTTTTGTTCTCCTCTTCAAACTTGTAGTACATCTGCAGCCCATCTTCCATCTTAATCAAGTAAAATAAAATAGTGATCATTAGACGCAATTAGAAGGTGTATAACAAGTTTGGTGACTTCTGTTTTTGGTCAGTACATACTGGCCCCAAATATGCAAAATAAGGACATTGTTTGGCAGGGTAGATAGTGTACACAGTTCTGTAAATGGAGATTAAAAAAACTAGCAGAAAGTATAGGGGTTTTGTTAAACATAAATTTAAAAGAGCATTTGGCTTGAAGATACCACATCGGATGCTGTGCACAGAACAGCTAATTAGTGGGGCTTAGATCCCTGCTTCTCCACCTCTGTGGGTATAATCAGAGAACGGGGATCTGAATCCTATTAATGAGATTGGCAGAGTAGTGTTATCGGCAGATATGATTTTGATGAAGTGGTTACTTGAAATTATGTGGTTGCAATCTGGATTTCCTGTAAAGAACTGAATGCAGGACAATAGAGATTTTTATTTTTCCTTCAGAACCTCCAGCTGCCAGATCAGTACATAGAACTGCCAAATATTCCCGTGTAGGGAAGCTGTTTTTAAGTGCCAGATATTAGGACAAAGTTAAAGGTATGGTCATGACGTTTACATGGTGCTGGGGCAATCCATCACTTAAGTGCCGCACCGCGCCACAGCAGCCTATTTCTATAGCTCTAAAAATCTTGTGTTGCATGAAGGGTTATTTGACGACACTGGATAAAATTGATAGATTTGTAGTGAATTTGGAGATGCTTCTTATGGTTGCTATGGCTACCCATTGTTTTAGTTTGAAACAGCTTGTGCTGCTAATAAGCTTTGGTTTAAACTGGATGGCTAAATAAAAAACAAATAAATATTAATAACATCTTGGATGTGTACATTTTTATATGTTAGTGTTAAATGAATTGTGTAAATGATTGTGAGTGACTTAAAAAGTATTACATAATGCTAGTGTTATTGCTACAGTAACCATTGGGTTGTAATTATAAAAAAGGTGTACGTAGTGATTTTTTTATACATAGGCTGCAGTATTGACGCAATCTGTGTGTATGCCGTGTTTACACATGACCCCTGTTGTGTTTACTTTTATATGCGCCTCACTTTATTTTATGTATCCTATCTTACTATGTGATGAACCATGTTATCATTGTGTACCCATTTTCTGTCTCCCGTGATATGTCCCCTTATTTTTTAGTTCTCTATCCCCCATCTGTTTTGTTTTATGTTTGTCAATATAAGTGATACACGCACTAAGTGTGTAAATATGTGATAGGAAGTTTTGAGCTGCAGGATCAACACACTATCAACAAAAAAAAATCAATAATAAAAAATGAAAAAGAGTGTCACACATCAATGTGTGGTAAATGGGAAGGTGAGTAGACAGCGCTTGGCAGTTAAACAGAGTAAGTGTCAATCAATATAAAAAAACCAAAGATAGTAAATTAATATAAAATATATAAATTTAATAATATATAAAAACCAATGCAATATATAAATACATATAGAAAAAATATACACAAATGTAAAAAAAATTGACAAATTGTTAAAAACAAGAAACAATGATATGTGCCTTTAAATACAAATCAACAGACACAGATACAAAGGTAACCACAGGCAGAGTGTCAAACTACTCACTTGCTGATTGGGTTAGCAAAATACCATGAATAGTACATGGATATAGAAACGTGCTGGTCAGTAAAGAAGGAAGAATTGAGAACCTGGCCAGGTAACTTCACTTTAACAAGAGGGACGCGTTTCGTTCGGGGAACTTCTTCAGCCTCTAAGCAAACAGACCAGCATGCTGCGCCTCTAAGCAAACAGACCAGCATGCTGCTGGTAAATACACACATACACAATTGAAAATATACTTCATTGTTGTATGGAGCCAGATGTCATTCGGACTGGCACACATATACCGTATTTGCTCGATTATAAGACTTATAATCGAGGTCGTCTTGTAATCTGACCTCAAATTGAGGTCAGACTATAAGACTGTGATCCAGGTCCCCAGCAGAGCTGCAGGGGACCTGAATCCCCCTCTCTAACAGCAGGGGATGTCTGCGCGATGAGCGCACTTCCGGCTACGTCACAGAAGTCCCGGTGGTCGTGCCGGGCGGCAGCAGGGGAGTCTGCGACATCGCGCAGACATCCTCTGCTGCCCCACTAGCCACCAGGGAGAATCGGGCAGCCGGGGGATGTCTGCACGATACGTACAGACATCCTCCATGCTGCCCAACACGGCAGTCTATTATGACGGACTGTCCGTCAAAATAGATTGCCGTGTCGGGCAGCATGGAGGATGTCTGCACGTATCATGCAGACATTCCCCGGCTGCCCCCACTAGCCACCAGGGATCAAGTTAAATGTGAGGGGGAGGGAGGGGGCCGAGAGACAGGGGGAGGGGGTGGGACAGAGAAACGAGGGGAGGGAGGGGGGCAGAGACAGAGACAAGGGGAGGGAGGGGGTTAAGAGACAGAGACAAGGGGAGGGAAGGGGTTAAGAGACAGAGACACGAGGAGGGAGGGGGTTAAGAGACAGAGACAAGGGGAGGGAGGGGGTTAAGAGACAGAGCCAAGGGGAGGAAAGGGGTTAAGAGACAGAGACAAGGGGAGGATGGGGGTTAAGAGACAGAGACAAGGGGAGGGAGGGGGTTAAGAGACAGAGACAAGGGGAGGGAAGGGGTTAAGAGACAAGGGGAGGGAGGGGGGAGAGAGAGACAACACTAAGGGGAGGAGAGAAAGAGAGAAAATGGGGGCAAGGGAAAGAGAAAGGCAGCATTGGCACATAAAAAGAAATAAAAACTAGAAATACATTTTTTGATATCATAATTTTTTATTAAAAAAGCAATTTACATATGAATATATACAAGTTGAACTTTTTTCCTATACGGTAGTCTTATATTCAGGCTTTTAGTTTTTTTCCTAATGGAATATCCAAAGTTTGAGGGGTCGTCTTATAATCAGGGTCGTCTTATAATCGAGCAAATACGGTACATGGAAAATACAAAAAACAAATATATATATGGTGTGATTCAGTGTATACTGAAGAAATAAGGGCTCCCTGTCCCCTCCCCCCCCCCCCCCCCCCCCCAGGTAAAATACGCACCTTTAGGTGAGGAGTCAGGCTACTCATCAATATTGGCTAAAGGGAGACCCTTTAAGGGTAAATAACTGATGGAGCAATCCAAACTTATGTTTGTACCAACTAAAAATGTTTGAATAAAAATTATAGTTACAAAAAAAGTAATATCAGAAAGTATTACTTTACTCGGAGGGTAGTTGAATAGCCTTCCAGCAGAAGTGATAGTGGTTAATACAGTGAAGGAGTTAACAATGCACGTGAAAGGCATAAGGCTATCCTAGATATAAGTTAAGGCCAGGGACTAATGAAAGTAGTAGTATTCAAGGACACTTCCAAACATATTTTCTCTAGGGCTGTAATTAGTTAAATGTAGACTGGTCTGCAGTACTAATTCTAACAAACATAGAACTGGAGTAATCATTTTTTAAAAGGCATTCCTTATAGGAATAAAATAGCAATATCCTATGGGATGTGTGTGTGTAATGCTAGCTATAATATAAGGTATAAATGACAAACTAATGACCATGCAGTGTAGGGCACCCTGCACCCTAGGAACATTTGATCCTTTTTTACACATTTTTGATGGGACATCCGGCATTTGGAAACATAATAAAATGATAGTTCTATTTCTACCATGATAGTGCACTTATATGGGAATCATGCTATATGGAACAGCATCTTTCATATTTGTATGATTATGTAATTACTGAATAATACATTGAAATTATTTTGACACTGTGGAACAGGATAAATAATTTAAAACAAACATCTTCACCTCTGTGGCACCATCAGAATATGATCTCTTAAATCAATAGCAGTTTCCATGCTTTATTTTCAAGCAGACATTTCAATTTTGACTGACCTCATCCTCCGGCAGTTATATCCTTTGTCTCAAAGCTTTAGGACATTGGGATTTGGTACAATCACAATAAAAACAGATCTGTGGATCCTGGGCGATATAATTGCTCTAGTACATAATGCATGAAATGCAAAGCATGTTATTAAAGATGTACAGTGTTTTAGTGCCTATTAGACTTTGTCAGATAAAAGAAGTATTCAGTCAAGTTGTTGGCTTAAGGCCTTTAACTATATCTGATAAATGTAAAAACAGAATTGATACAAATGACACTTAATAAAACAAGACAAGAATCTCATAATGCATTGTTAGTAATACGTTAAATATTGATATCATTTATCCATAAAGCAAATGTATTAGAAAGATTTTATTGTGATCAGCTTCATCTGGTCAGCCATGTCTAAGATAAAAATAAATCTTTCAGTTGATATGGGTAAAGTACAAATATAGCCGGTTCTTCCTTATTTTTATGTGATTAAGTGATGATTTATCTAAAAGAAGTAGTTAAAACACAGTAGTTAATTTGCCCAGAAATTACAAGCAAACAAGAAAATAAATGCTTCACAAAGAGAGATCACATTACTAAATTCAGGCAAAACAGGGAAGATTTTTTTTGTATGTAAAATTCAACTTTGTCATATAATTGCCTAGTCACATTTAAAGAATAAAAGAATGTAGACCCAAGGGTCAATACAGCCAACAATAGTCTACACCACTTTTACTTAAACAAATGATGTTGGAAAATGTCATCTATAGTACAAAAAGCAAATGTACTCTGAAGTTTTGTTTAGCCTTTTGGGTACATTTTAATTTCCAAAAGCTGCTCTATATAACAGAAGTGCATCTCTGTCTCAGCCTTAAGCTTTTCTATGTGATCTGCTCAGTGATGTTGAATTTAAGGAAGGTAAATATACATCAGAACTGTTTGTAAGGCTATTATAATGTGTGTGATAATCTCTTTTTTATGTATACTTTATGCTTTATGACCACTCATTTGTGTTTTATACACAAATAATTCATACAGCGATGAGAATTATTAAATAAACAATGTATATGTGTGTATAAATATATCCATGAATGCCTTCATACACTTATAAATTTATATAAAAATATATGTGCACATATACAAATATACACCAATCAGCTATAACATGACCACCTGCCTAATATTGTGTAGGTCCCCTCTTGATGCCAAAACACCCCTGTTCCATTGTGGCATGAACTCCACTAGACTTCTGAAGGTGTAATGTGGTATCTGGCATCAAGACATTTGCTCGATATACTCTCAGGGTTTAAAAAAAGAGAAAAGATGACAGGGAAAAATCATATAATGCATTCATTTTAACATAATTAACAAGTATCATATTATTTCTACAGAGCTACAGAAGCAATTTAATAAAACAAACTGATATTTAAAAAAAGTGTGACTTATTTTGATCTGATAAAATAGTAAGGCTTTTACTGGGATCTGGATATGTCCAACTACGGCACACTGAAACAGAGTTCAAGCATAAAATATGTGAATTAGTAGTAGAAATATTGAATTAGACCTGAATATTAATTAGATTATCTATACCATAGAATATTGGTGAATATTGTCAGGAGCGGTGCTTTCAAATAAGCAAATTAAGTGGCTGTTTAGAGCTGTCACTTGCTTAGGAATCCCACACAATGCCTAAATATGAGGATAGAGTTATGACTAAATATTTGGCCTGGGGCCACCATTTTATTTTCCACTTAGAGCGCCTAAAAACCTTGAACCACCTCTTGATATTGTGTAATCCTTTCATTAAGTTTGCTTTTTGATAGTCTGGCCTCTGCAGCACTCTAAATTATATATTTCATCTCCCTATACCACAACACAATAAGTCTATTTAAAATATATCAATAATACAGAATCCTTTCCCTCACAATGAGATCAGAGATTTGCCGAAAATGTAGACAAATCACTAAAACTGAAATAAGTGAACTGCATAAAGCAGGCATTAATAGCTGAATTGGAAAGATAAACAAGTTGAGCTATTGTGCTATTAATCCCTTACCGCTTGTAGGACGTTCCATGCCATCCTTCTTTTTAGTGCCTGGAGGCATGGAACATCCTACATTAAACAGCTCATCGCAGCCCCCCGCGATGCGCTGCGTGCAGAACCCACTGCAGGGACTGTCAGCTTGTGTGTTCCTGGCTCAGACACACGGATGGTGCTTTTGTCATTAAGGATCAAAGCACCATCCGACGGTAAGGGGTTAATGACTAATTGTTGAAGTGCATGTGTTCAGTTTAATTTTTGTGACTAGCACCCTGTACTATTTTTTCAATCTTTCATTTTATCACTAATAAATGTTTATACATTTTCTTTCATGCCACTATTCACATTAAAAAAAACAATTCCTTCTTTCTGAAATAGTAATTACGGGAATAATTGTTAGGATTCAGTGAACGATTCAGTTAGACTTAAGATGTCTATGTTGGCATTTCATTGTAAAGTGTAATTGGCACTCAGAGTTATGTATTGGGATTGTGCCAGGCAATGTATAGTAGTTTGAAACACATGTCTGTGCAAACATCCAGGAAATTTTGCTTTAACCTCATTAATACCTGAGAAAGAGACCTAGCAACTTGATCTGCAAAGTTTGCAATCAAACTCTCAGTTAGCCAATAAATGGTATCATTTTAACCTACTTGTTTCCTGGTAATTTGTTTGCATGCTTGCATGGTCTCTCCATTGAACACCTTTTTTTCTCTGATTTGTGTCTATTTATGTCCGTCTAAATTAGTTTGTAAAGCCCTTTGTTTGATTCCTGCCAAATTTTGCAAAACGTTGCTGCTTTATATAAATAACTGTTAATGTAATGTAAGGTTCAGCAAGAATCAATTTGTGCACATCTTTAAAGCAACTATACAATTGTTACGTTTCCATCACATTAATTTAAATCATGCTTTGAATGTAAGTTATCCAACATGTTAATAAACTGATAAGAATATGTTAATACACTGATAAAAGTCTGATATTAGCAAGGGGACTTGGATCATCTCTTAAAGGGACACTGTCAACCTAACAACAACTTATACTGGGAATATAGAGCAAAACTGAAAATTGTTTATTTGTATAACAAGCCACAGGTATAACATACCACAGACATATTTAACCCCATCGCGACAATGGATGTGTCATGTGAATCAAGCGGTTTTTGCGATCAACGATTTAACGGTGCTGGTCTATTACTTTGATGTCGAGGCAATAGCCAGCACAAAAATTTCTAATCTGGGGCACCCACGATCGTCCCACGGAGCAATCGTGGGAGCCATATTGAGGGAGCATCATGCTCCGTCAATATGGCTATGCCCTCTGGTGGTCTGAGCTTCGGAAGTTAAAGTAAATTCACTTCTGTCGCTCTGAATATGCTGCTTGACTGCCCCTAGAGGTAGCCAAGCAACATAGCAATGCTAAAAAAAAAAAAAGATTTAATTAGCTTAAAACTAGTATTATGTTAGATTAGCCTATAGGGTTAAAGTTAAATTAAAATATATTAAGGGATAGCATAAGGGTTAGAGTTGGGGATAAATTTAGTGTTAGGGTTAAATTTAGGTTTCGGGTTGGGTCAAAAGGTCAATATAGGAAAAAAAACGTTATTTTTGGTTTTTGCCCCATAACTCGCAAAAAAATAGCATTTTTCTGAACTCGGGACATCATTTAGAAACTATTTAGAATGGGTCTTTTTTAATGATTGTATTTGAGTAAATTATATTTTAGGTAAAAGTTAGGAAAAGTGTTTTTTTAAAACTTTTTCATTATATTTTATGACTTTTTTGTAGTAAATTATAGATTTACTAAGATATGATGAACATAATGGTATCTAATGAAAGCCCTTCTTATGATGATAAAAACAATATAAAATTTGTGTGGGTACAGTATGTGAGAGAGAAGAAAATTACAGCTAAACACAAACACCCCAGAAATGTCACCAAGAGAAAGTCAAGGTAAAAGTGTCTTGTCACTAAGGGGTTAAAACACATTCTTCAATTACTGCATTTTCAGCAATGTTGTTAACACAATGTATAGATGATTTTTCCTCATTTTTGTTCTATACATTCACAATAAAAGCAATGTTTATGTTGACAGAATCCTCACTGATGAGCAATGCACATCTTTCCATATAGATGAATAAGTGGATCTCCACAATAAACAACATTACTGTGGTTTGAAGATACCTGAGTGGAGTATTTTTTGCCCTATCATCTACTACTTGTACCTTTAAAAGAAGGATATAAAACATAGCTAGAAGCTTAATGAATTCAACATTCTTTTCAAATGAATGTGTTATCAATAAATTGCTCATATAGATGAAAGAGATAGATTAGTTGCAATTATGATGAAAGAGACAGAGAGACGGGGAAAATACATTGATTCTTCCAAGTAACAGAAACAGGGTGGATTTGTAAAGTTGGGATTGACATTTATATTATTGCAAGGCTAAAGATCACTTTGTATAACATCTTAAAGCTCTAATATAATATACTGTGGCTTTACAGCCAAAGGTCACAGCCAATTTTAAAGGGTCACTTCACAGCTGTACAGTGTATTCCAAAGCAAAAGACTATAATTTGTTCCTGGAATAAACAGATAATGAAGTTACATTTTCTATAAACAGAAAGTATTGTTGTATCATTTACCTCTCAGTACTCTTCCATAAAGAACTTACCATAACATAAGAGTCGACCCAATATGCACCGATATAAGGCCCCGAAATCATGCCTTTCGAATTCCAGACTGATTCAGGACACATCGGGTACCGAATTTAGAGCTATCCAATATGCCGCAATGTGCCTCCAAATATGTTCGCAATTCAGAGATATCGGAAACGTAGCAAACTAAAGTGGTAGCCTCACATTACCCATGATATCCTATGGGAGATTTCAGGTACAGAAAAAAAATCCTAACAAAAGAAACTCAAAATACCCATAGGTAATTGGCTCCACTTCATGAAATCAGTGGAAATATAAGATGCAATCAACTCAATCCCAATCACTCTTGAGGAATGTTTGCATATAATGAGCACATGTCCAGACCACCATTTCAGAGCATGATTAGCAGACAGCAGGCAGCAAACATAAAAAGTTTAAACGTTTAAAAAAAATGGTTAATGACAAGCCATTCATTAGGGCTGTGGCAGCAGGAGAGGGGGGAAATCAAGGCCTAAAAGATACCAAAAAAAGACTGAAAACAATAGCCCAATGTGCAGGAAATGATGTAATATGCAAGATCCTTAAAACATAGTGTTTATTGTTTCAAAATAATAAAAAGCAGTAGCTAGAAGCCCATACTCGATGGAACCACCTTACGCGTTTCGTACTAACAGGACTTAATCGTAGGTCTACTCGGGGGGAGGAGGACACAAATTTATGTACTCCACCCACTGATTAGCCTACATGAGACACCTGTCTCATTAGTGAATTAAATAGTCTAAATGAGAGGCAATTGCATACAAAATGTAATTAAAATCACTAAGGCCAAAGGCAACATATATCTGCCAAAGAGAAAAGAGGCTGTAGAGTTAAAACCAAGACTGATTAGATAACAACACAGCCCCCTAACATGAATACAATAATACAAAATACAAATGTACAAAATACAAACGAGCACTGTGTCAGAAATATTGCAGTATAAATTGAAAACCTGAGTTATACACCAAAAAAAGAGAAAAGGACGTAGCTAAAAGGGAAGTTTTACACTGGACAAAGGCTGAAACAATGTTTCAAACATTTGTGAACACTGTGTCACAAATGTTGCAGTATAAATTAGAAACCTTGGCAACATGCCAAAAAAGTAAAAAGGTATCCATGGTGGAAGTGAGCAACAAGTGAAAATGAGTAGCTTGTAGCAAGAGTGGGGCCATGGTATTACCAAATTAATTTAAATATAATCTAAATATAAGTATAAGTATAGTATATATATATATATATATATATATATATATATATATATATACTTATTTTGATAAATGGATATTATTAAATGTTAATGTTCTTGAATAAAGTAGACTGATAAACAGACAAATAAATCCACCCAATTCAAGTTTGAAAATAACAAAATTCATTATAAAACGATATAATATAATATAATATACAAAACTCTCTCTTAGCTATTAGAGTATACAAGTCTATGCTAATTCAATACAATGAGGATAAAGTATATAAACATATAAAATACCTTAAAATAAATGACCCACGTTCCACTCTGAATTCAATTCCAGACTGATTCAGGACACATCGGGAACCGAATTAGGAGCTACCCAATATGCCGCAATGTGCCTCCAAATATGTTCGCAATTCAGAGAAGTCTGAAACTTAGCAAACTAAAGTGGTAGCCTCACATTACCCATGATATCCTATGGGAGATTTCAGGAAAAGAATCCAAAAACCTAACAAAAGAAACTCAAAATGCCAATAGGTAATTGGCTCCACTTCATGAAATCAGTGTAAATATTAGATGCAATCAACTCAAGCCCAATCACTCTGGAGGAATGTTTGCATATAATGAGCACATGTCCAGACCACCATTTCAGAGCATGATTAGCAGCCAGCAGGCAGCAAACATAAAAATATATAATATTTTTGAAAAAAGGTAAATGACAAGCCATTGACCAGGGCAGTGGCAGCAGGAGAGGGGAGAAAGCAAGGCGTAAAAGATACCAGAAGAGTTTCTCAGCGGAGGAGAACACAGCATTTCTGCACAAACTGTGCCAACATTACACCCAGGTGATAACAGCAGCAGCAAGTAGAGTGAGCAATAGGAGGAAGAACAAGCTCTGGCAGCAGATTGTGGACACTGTTATCGCAGTTGGTGAGAATAACACGTCCAAGAAGGTGGAGAAGAAAAGAGTAAGTGCATTTAAAATACTCATCCACCATAGGCAGCACTGAACTGCATGTATTAGTTGTGTCTAGGATAGATAGGAATGTACACACACAGGAAATGTTGCATGTGGATGCATATGTTGAAATGGCTGCTACACCTGGACAAGTTGCAAGGGTGTATGTAGAAAACTATAGCTGTGCAGAGCATGTTAGCTAGGGTGGTGGGTAAGCAGCATATTGCAGCAATTAACATGTATAAATGAATGCTGCGTGTAGTTAAGGGCCATGGGAGTTGCAGTACAAAATTTTAATACATGTCAATGTCTGTGTTTCAGTATAACTGTACATCTGTGATACATATTTGTTTCTATACATGTGTATATATATATAGATCAATATTTGCATACATACATGTACAGATAGACACATGTATATGAGTAAATGGGGTAACATGATGATTAATGATAATGTACCAATAGCAATGTTCTACTATTTCAGGTATTCTGACATCAAGCGATAGGTGAAGAGGATGCTATCCAAGGCAGCTGCCACTGCCAGAGCCACTGAAGACTGTCCTTCTGAGCCAGCTGAACTGCTAGATTTTGAGGAGGGCTCCATTATTGTAGAGGGAATTGCATGAGAACTGAGAATGAAGATTCCAAGTTATAACTTAAATACATTCTCAATATCAGCCAACTGACAAGTTCGATGTAAGATGTTCTGCACACAACTTTATGAATTCCAACAGACCTATCTTCACAACCTCCCATACTGGGTTCCTCCCAGGTCCTGATGTGCAGATCCATGGATCCACCACCATTAGTGATATTGCAGAAGGTCTTGTTGGGTAAGGTATGTCTTTTTGCTGATGATACAAAGATTTGCAACAGGATTGATGTTCCTGGAGGGATGAACCAAATGCCAAATGGTTTAGATAAACTAGACAAATGGCCACAGCTGTGGCAAATGACATTAAATGTGGATAAGTGCAAGATAATGCATCTTGGGCGTAAAAACCCATGGGCAGAATATTGAATATTTATTACAGTCCTAACCTCAACATCTGAGGAAAGGGATTTAGGAGTAATAATTTCAGAGGAGTTAAATGTAGGTAGACAGTGTTTTCTATGTACTTGTGTGCTACAGTGATAGGAATGTGTAAACCATTATAGGTTCAATCACAGGATTAGTGTGCTATCAGTTTGGACGTGCCTATCAGTTTGGACTTGTGTTATATAACTGCTAAGTGATTTTGTCAATAACAATGATAACTGCACAGACAAAGTTAGATTTTATGAGATGTTCATTAGTTCATTAGTCAGTGTACCATAGTTCAGGATTCAGATGACGATGCATGTTTACTGTAAGAGAATGTGATGCCTGCATCCTATACTTCAATGTCCTAAACATCTTCCTCTTTTCCTGCAGCCACATCTGGTGGTGGAAACTATCATGCTACTGAGAGTAGTGGATCCTATCGGCCATGATCAGCTAGGCACATCAAGAGTCCCTTCCCAATCTGCTGATGATCCTCCGATGATGGCATTTGATGATGTTGTCTGTGGTTTGGCTTCTGGAATTCATCATGATGTCGGCAACATCTAAAAGGAGCAGACCATAACTAGAAAAGTTACAATTTCTGGGGAAATTGTGTGAAGTGTTCTTGCCTCCACCTGTAGTCTACAACTGGAGTGGGCGGAGTAACTGTTATCATTTACATAGCACATTTAATTGCAACGTTGTTGCACAGTTACATTAAACCATACATTTATAAAAACATTAGCAGGTGTTCAAAAGGCCCTGTCTATGACATCACTTGCTGCTGCAGCTTGACACAGGTCAGAGTATTTTGGCGGTTGCCATATTCAAACGGTCGTATTTTAAAAACTATCAATCCTACAGCGAAGAGCTTTATATTGTGAGAATCACAAGACCCAGACCTACATTTTGATGCATAGTATGTCTCTGAAGTATTAAAAATGAAGGCACAGCCGCAGTTTAGAAATTTCACTTCAAATTTGAGCTTTGCAGAGTGAAGTTTCAATGAATGTCAATGGACGGCGTTGGTTGCAAACAAATGGTCATATTGTGAAAACTATCAGGACTACGGCTTAGCCGTTTACATGTTTAGTGGCACCAGGGATAGCTGAACGTTTTGATATAAGATTTGTGTAGGTGGGCTTGAAAATGAGGGAGTGGTGGCAGTTTAGAAATCATGTCCTGATTTTTCAGCTTTTGGCAGCTCCCACTCTAGCTTTGCCATTCATTCCTATGGGACAAATTGCGCCACAAAAACGACGATATTCCGTGAACCATTCGGCGAAACGTTCCACAAAGTAATAGCAATCCGATCGGGAACAATCTGCACGTTTTGGTAAATTTTTGTCTATGTAGTGTAAAAACTGTGGGAGGAGTTAGGGTGGCAAATTTTGCTATAATAATAATAATAATAATATATATGTGAGATAACATTAAGTGGTCTTGCTATGCAAGAACACTTAATGATGGGCAACCAGTAACAGTTCCATGCCAAGTTAATGGAGAAGCATAATAAAATGTGTAGTCAGTTAGGTGAGGTAGTTGTGGAGCAGGTGCAGATGACACTGATGTACCAACAGGAGTGTGAGGCTAGAGCTGAACACTGCAGCCATATTTTGCTATATTGGAATGGCAGAATATTTGCTTCCAGTGTACTGCTGCTCCAGCAACAATTCCCACATCTAACACCCCTCATCAGCACAGTGGTGGTTTAAAGTCAGTCTGGTGAGGGTGACGATAATATGGACATGACTGGATGCTTGCACAGTATATCATCCTCATCCTCCTTAGACATTAATGAGTAAATCACACTGTAGCATCTTCTTGGTAGCCATGGTACCCTTGGTTACTTACAAATATGGTCACCTGATTGTACTCCTCTACTGACAAACTCTGTCACTGCCCCTCCCGGCCCTGGGCTTGTTTATTTTTTAGGGATATTCAGGTATATTCAGTAGCCATATTTCATCAATTTGTGAAATTCAGCTAAAGCGTCAGACCCGAATCCAAAATTGGACAAATCTGTGTATAGTGAGTCAATTCTATAATGTTCATTTGCAAGCTATTAAAAATGGCTGCAAATGACTTGTAGAACACATACATATTTATAACATGTTCTGGTCAGTGATCATGCTTTGAATTCTAGCTCTCTTATGATCACCAAGGAAACTGCCTTTGATTTTAAACATTTTTGTTTTTCTTGCTTCTGGTCACGTCTTATAGAAGAGGATCAGTGCTGAACAGTGTTATGGACTGTAGCATAACCTTTCTAACCTTTCATGGAAAATGTAGTCGACAACCACTATAGTGCCAAAAATTAGACCTTCGAATGCAATGGTCTGATTGGTAAAGACAAAACTTGCAATGTACTTCCATGTTGGTTTATTAAAATATAGCACTCTACTTTATTCTTAGATGCCACTGAAGATCTTTTGTTTATATTAGAATCAGAATGTTCTTTATGACTTTTGAAATACAAACTTAAGTCATTCTAACAAGCTGGTTAATTTTCCAAAATGTTGGAATGAATAGGACATTTGAGACTAAATTTGGATTACAGAAATAATGAATGCAGGATTTACGTAATAAGCCTTTATTCTAAATTATGAATTTTCGCTAAACCTCAGTTTCACTATAAAAAATATATGTCATTTTAACTAATTATGAAAGTACGCATGTCAAAAATGCTTCTCAGCAGAAAAATGGTTTGCTAGAACAATCTGCACTTGTGTCAAGTAAACCTAAAGAAAAAAGAAAAGTATAATGTTGTAACAATCTTAATTGATGCTGAAGAAATTGGAAGTTGGGAAATTTTAATTGGACACTATACCATGTTAAGTTAAAGCTGTTCTGTTATTTCTCTTTCACATTTTGTGACTATTTTGGATTGGAAATGTCTCTCTCTCTCTCTCTCTCTCTCTCTCTCTCTCTCTCTCTCTTTCTCTCTTTCTATCTATCTATCTATCTATCTATCTATCTATCTATATATATATATATATATATATATATATATATATATATATATATAAAATCCACAATGCTGTGGCACTCACTCTGGAGGCTTTTGCATCTGTGCTCATCATGTTGTGCAACTGGGCACTGAATATTCTATTAATTGTGCCATCTACTCTCTTGCATTTAAATATACATCCCACAGATGCTCTTTTGGATTGAGATGTGGGATTTTGTAGGTAAATTCAACATCTTGAACTCGTTGTTGTGTTACTCAAACCATTCATGAACCATTTTTGATTTGTGGATAGGAGTATTATCCTGCTGAAAAAGGTTAATGTCATCAGGAAATACCATTTCCATGAACAGTTGTGTACATGGTCTGCAACAATGATTAGGTAGCCGGTATGTGTCAAAGTAACATCCACATGAATGGTAGGACCCAAGGTTTCCATGCAGAATATTGCCCAAAGCAACTCACTGCCTCTACCGCCTTGTCAGTGGTCATAATGTAATGGCTGATCGGTATATATTACAATATATATACAGTTAAAGGGACCAAAAGCATCAGGGATTAGCTATATGAATTTTAGACATGTGCAAAACGAACATTTTCGTTTTGTTTTCGTTCATTCGGACGAAAAAGATATTTATTTTGTCTAAAACGGATTTCGTTCATTACTACAATCGTTTCGAACGAAATTCGTTCATCATTTTCGTTTCGTTACATTCTTTTTGTTTGAACTAATAAATGAATTGACTTAAACATAAACCGAAAATCTATAAACCGAACAACGTTCGGTTTATAGACTTTCGTCATTTGGAATACATGTAATAGTGCTATTGGCTTTCTCTACACAGAGACAGAGTCTCCATTCATAAATTTTAAACCGAACGTTCGGTTTATAGAATAGCAATAGGATTACATGTATTCCATAAGCCGAAAATCTATAAACCGAACGTTCGGTTTATAGACTTTCGGCTTATGGAATACATGTAATACTATGGGCTTTCTATAAACCGAACTAGAGTTCCCATTCATAAAAATTTATGAATGGGGACTCTGTTTTGGTTTATAGAAAGCTAAGAAGTTGAACGAATGAACGAATGGTTTAATATAAACGAAAATCATTCGTCCATTCGTGCTATAGTATTGGCATTACTATAAACCGAAATAGAGTCAGTTTATAGAATGCCAATAGACTTACATGCATTCCATAAACCAAAAGTCGTTCATTATGTCGGTTTATGGAATGTAAGTGTACTATGCTATTGTATTCTATAAACCGACTCTATTTCGGCTTATAGAATGCCAATAGTACTACGAATGGACGAATGAACAAATTATTTTCGTTTATTAACCATTCGTTCATTCGGCTTTCGTTAGCTTAGCATTTTCGTTATTCGTTTTTCGGACGAATGAACGAAAATGCTATTTTCGGACGAAAATGCATTCATCCGAAAACGAATGCACATGTCTAATGAATTTTACAAATAATTGTAATTATTGTTTGTTAAAATCATTATGGTTAGAAACTGTCAGATACTTCATTTGAGAGCAATATTTTCAAAACGATAGTATCACAAAGCTGTTTTTCTTCTAGTGAAAAAGAAGTGTGAACTTGTGGCAATTTTCGACACTAATATTGAAGTAGAAAATAAATACATTTTCACTCAATCTGATTTTCTGTTCCAATAATATGTGTGCATAAACTAATCAGGCAGTTTAGCAGTGTGCTAGCACCTATGTATTACTGAGCATTCCTCCTGTACAAATGTATTGTATTATTAACTGTCTCAAAGGTATATTCAATGAACCATGCAATAAGGAAATTAAGAACATACACTGTTTTTTTTGAAGAAATAAATATACTTTTTGCCTATTTAAATTGAGAAATGCCTATGTCCACAGAGTCTACTAACATCTCAGCAGATATTTTAGTTAATTTAGGAATTAAAATAGGGACATTTATTGTAGCTCACTAAAAATATTTCTATAGACAAATTACACACTAAGATAATTGCATCTGTCATTCAATCACACTTAACAATCATACTGTTTTTAACATTAGTTGTTAAGATTTGACCCTTTTAAAACAATGTTTGACATCCCAGTGTTTATAGGGGGAGTGTGGTCTATAATTTATAGGGTCAAATGCCTCCTGAATTCTCTTCTTTACAGACTGTGCAGACAAGAGAAAAGCATTGCTGAATGCAGGCGAGAGTAAAACCTTGTTGTCTGAACTGTGCAGCTCACTGAAAGGCTTTGGCCACTAGATGGTGCTGCACAGCACAAGTAGCTGATTCTCGTGGCTGTTGTAAAATGCTTATGTGTATGTACATGTTAATTTTTTTTTAGTGCGTGTGTGTGTTTGTAGCTTTTAAAATGCTAGTTCGGTGATCTCCAGTGACATTGCTTTATGTGATATTTACAAGTATAATAATATGAACTGGTTAGAAACCTTGCAGGTTAAAAGCAAACATAAAAAGGAATTTGTGTGTTGAAAGCATGCTTCTTCAAGGCTGTGACCTATAGGGTTAACACCTTGTAGCCTCTTCATCATTTATGTTGAAATCTCTGCTCTGTGAGAAGCAGTCTGTGGAATCCTTTTGGACTCTTTTAGTATACACACTGTGAGAGAATACATAAATTAATCTATAGGAAAGCATTATATACTGTGATCTTTTTGTTGTTGAAGGTTTCTTTTAAATCATTGATATGTTATGATATGTGCATTAATGGCGATGTAGTTATTAATGAGCAATTGTCTATATCAAGCAATTAATAAAAACAATAAAAAACAATGGACTAGATTTATAAAGCAATTTAAAAAATCAAACACTAACAGTTCCAATGCAAGTAAATACATATACATAAAATATATGTGTGTTCATTTTTAAATCATTCATATTAATCTACTAATATTTTACCAGTCCAGCATAAAATATTGGTACATATTAATATCTGAAAAACACATCAATATAGCATGTAGTGCAGAACTGTCAAATAAATAAGACAAATATAAGTAATGATCTTACATTCAAAAGCAAGGATCATTTAACAGAAATGAGTAGAAAAACAACATATAGAGATGTTATATATGTTACATTGCAACAAATAAGACATTGCATTCGATATTTTACTAGAGTTACATAATGGATGCACCTCAGTGAGAAGACAAGGCATCACCTAGTATAGGTATTCCTAAACGTTGGCACTGCAGCAAAATGGCTGGTTAACCCCTTAAGGACAGAGCCTTTGAAACATTTTTGTCCTTTCTGGACAATGGCTATTTTAACATTTCTGTGCTGTTTGTGTTTAGCAGTAATTTTCTTCTTCGTCATTTGCTGTACCCACACATATTATATATTGTTTTTATCGGGACAAAAAGGGCTTTCTATGGATGCCATATTTTTGATCATATCTTATTATATTATTAAAAAAAAATAATAAAATATGGTAAAAAAAAAAATTACTTTTATTTGAAACAACTTCTCCTCATCGACAATAGCGAACGAAAAAACATGCTAAATAGATTCTACTATTTCTCCTGAGTACAGGGATACCACCCATGCATAGGTTTGTTGGGTTGTTTGGGGGCTAAAATGCCAAATTTGTGAGGTGCAGTTTTTTGTTTTCCAACTTGAAATTTTTACATGCAGACAGCCTGCACCCATGTCCCATTTGGGACATATGTGAAACCAGCCAGTGTATTTTACCCCATCAACCCATATATTTTTTAAAAGTAGACACCCTAGGCTATCTCAAATGGTGGTATTTTAACACTTTCCATGCACTAATTCTACCACCAGCCTTTGTCAAAGTTTGTGGAAGTAATTTTTTTGTGTTGTTTTTTCACAAACCTTGTACTTCAGACATGAATTTACAGATTTTGGTATGTGTCACTGCCAAATAACACCCCCATAAGTGTTCAGCAACATCTCTTGAGTACAGGGATACCACCCATGCATAGGTTTGTTGGGTTGTTTGGGGGGTAAAAGGCCAAATTTGGTAGGTGCCGTTTTTGGTTTTCCAAATTGAAATTTTGACATGCAGACCGCCTGCACCCATGTCCCATTTGGGACATATTTGAAAACAGCCAGTGTATTTTACCCCATCAACCCATATATTTTTTAAAAGTAGACACCCTACGCTATTTCAAATGGTGGTATTTTAACACTTTCCATGCACTAATTCTACCACCAGCCTTTGTCAAAGTTTGTGGTAGTAATTTTTGTGTGTTTTTTTTTCACAAATATTGTATTTTAGACATAAATTCACAGATTTTGGTATGTGTCACTGCAAAACAATAACCCAATATGTGTTCAACAACATCTCCTGAGTACAGGGATACCACCCATGCATAGGTTTGTTGGGTTGTTTGGGGGCTAAAAGGGCCACATTGTGAAGGTGCGCATTTTCAACTTGGAATATTGACGTGTAGTCAGCCTGAGCCCATCTTTCATTTGGGACTTTTTTTTTAAAGTAGGACAGTGTATTTTACCCCAAAAAGTATATATTTTGTAAAAGTAGACACCCTAGGCTATTTTAAATGGTGTTATTTTAACACTTTCCATTCACCAATTCTACCACCAGCCTTTGTCAATGTTTGTGGTAGTCATTTTATTGTGTATTTTTTCCCACATACATTGCACTTTAGACACAAATTCACATATTTCGGTATGTGTCACTGACAAACAATACCACAATATATGTTCAGCAACATCTCCCGAGCACAGGGATACCACCCATGCATAGCTTTGTCAGCTTTGTTGGGTGTTGAAAGGCTACATTTGAGAGGTGCGCTTTTTGATTTTCAAACTTGGAATTTGAACATGTAGAGCAAGGAAGGGGTTAATAGCTCTTATAAGAGCCTTTGTAGTACTGTACAAAAAAATTAACCCCTAAAAATGCACAGACAAGAAAAAATGTTCTGCTGTGCAGTGATCAGTGGCAGGGAAGGGGTTAATACACTACACTATACAAAGGGTATGGCTTTTATAAAAGCCCTTGGGACTCACAATTTTTTAACATTTTATTTAATTTATTACAATTAAAAAATTATGTTATACAGATCTGTCTCTTTCCCTCACTAAAACTCAAGTGAGGAGAGGGAGGCAGATCCATATGGGTCAGAACAATATTTACGAACCAGACGAATGGTGATGCTCATCTGAGAAATCACCAAACCACCTTTGCCACTGATCAGCTGTTACTGATCGCTATACACGCGTTCAGACAGCTTCAAAAGGAATACACGTAATCCCCTAGTGGGTATAACTAACCCCTAGCGAGTCTGACAAAAAAAATGCTGATAGCAAAAAAAAATCCTTCTGCGACTAGATTGCTCCATATGCGCTGCTTAGGCAGTGACCATATGCACTGCTTAGGCAGTGACCATATGTGCTGCTTAGGAAGTGATATACGGCAAGGAAGGGGTTAATAGCTCTTGAAAGAGCCTTTGATATACTGTAATAAATCAAAGTAAAAAAAAATAACCCCTAAAAAAATGCACAGACAGCAAAAAATGTGCTGCTGTGTAAGATCACTGCGTACACAGCGATCAATTGCAGGGAAGGGGTTAAATACTGGAAACGGCTTTTATAAAAGCCTTTGGGTCTCAATTCCATTAAATATATTATAATTAAAAACTTACATTATACAGCTCTGTCTCCCTCCCTCACTAAAACTCAAGTGAGAGGGAGGCAGATCTACACGGGTCAGATCAAATATTTACAAATATTGATCTAACCAGACGAATGGTGATGCTCATCTAAGCAAACGCCAACCCGCCTTTGTCACTTATCAGCTGTTACTGATCGCTATACATGCGGTCAGACAGCTAAAAAAAATTTTTTTACGTTAAACGTAGTCCCCTAGCGGGTATAATTAACACGTGACGGGTGTAATAAAAAAGTTTTAAAAAAATTAAAAATGCTTCTGCAGCAAGATTGCTGCATTTGCGTCAGATCGCTGCTTAGGCAGTGATCTACAGCAAGAAAGGGGTTAATCTCTCTTAAAAGAGCTTTTTTTTATACTGTAATGAATTACAGTAAAAAAAAAATGAACCCCTAACAAATGCACAGACAGCAAAAAATGTGCTGCTGTGTATGATCACTGCGTACACAGCGATCAATGGCAGGGAAGGGGTTAAATGGCTTTTATAAAAGCCCTTGGTGTTTAAAATTATATTAAATATTTTTTTTATTATTTTATTTTATTTTTTACTTTATCTGATCTGTCTCTCTCCCTTACTAAAACTAGTAAGGTGAGGGAGGCAGATCAATACTTGTCAAAGGCAATATTTACTAATATTGCCTTTGACAGTATGGTAAGTGCTCATCAGAGCACTTACCATACATGCCTGCACACAGATCACATAGATCTGTTGTGCCGGCATCGACTGGCTCCCCCTAGAGCATCGGAAGTGAAATACTTTCACTTCCGATGCTCTTGCCATTAGAAGGGAATCTCTGCCTGTACAGGCAGCGTTCCCTTCTACTGAGCCGATGGGGTCGCTCAGGAGAGCGACCACCATCGGTTCTGGGGAGCTGGAAGGTGTTACTAAGTGCCTCGCTAGCGAGGCACTTTAGAAACACCGCAGATGCTTAGAAAGCGAACGATCGTTCGCTTTCTAAGCACATGTGTGCAGCGGGCGCAGCCATTTTTAAATGGCTGCTACGATCACTCCGTGGAGTGATCGTAGCGCGCCCCTGCACATTTGGGGGGTGTTGCACAATGCCTCTACCTAGAGGCATTGTAGCAACACCGTTAGAGTAAAGAAAGCGACCGCTGGTCGCTTTCTTTACTCAGTTTAGTGCATGACGTGCCAGGCACGTCACCTGTCGGCAAGTCCTTGATTTGCCGTGACGTGCCTGGCACGTCATCTGTCGTTAAGGGGTTAATTGTAAGGGTACATGTGGTGCACAACAACTGCAATGCCAGATGTTAGCCATTCGTACCATAGTATGACACCATTCATTTAAATGTTACTATGGTCCTCAGTGACTCTTGTTTGTTAATGCAACATTGTTATCTTTGCTTATTCTTCTTATATCACACTGCTGTTTTTTCAGAACAAAGTTTGACCCTCAGGCACCCCTGACACACCAGAGGTATCCTGTCTCCTAAGAAAGATATAAAAATGGTAAAAAGTAACTGAAAGGCTTTTAGGGTCTATTTTGAATCTTTGGCCAAAAGTGGACTGAGCTTGGCTACAGTAGGAAGGGCAACTGCAAAGTCACACCTGCAAGGGTTGTGCTCTAGCAAGTTATTACTTTGCTTTGGCAAATTCATATTCCTTTGTACACTAGAAATTTAAACGTATAGGCACACTTTTTATATGTATTTGTGTTAACATTGGCTTTGACTATTTCTGTTTTGCTAGCTTTCTATCCAGTTTAGTTTACACACACTATGTGCCCGGGGAAGGTAGTTGAGTGGGTGAGGTGTGTAAGCCGAGTATGCTGGTCAAGATCATGTTCACCAGTCGAGTTTGGAGGCTGAGATGAACTTTGGTGAAGGGAATCGAGTCTAGGTCAAGATGGAGGTAGAGATGAGAAGTGAATAGCTCAAGGTGATCAAGATGGGACATCAAGTTCACTATGGAGAAGTACAACTTGACGTCCCAACTCAACCACATTTTCTTTAGTGACTAGACACCATATTCTCTCTAATTAGTCAACAGACTACATTTCTGTATATGTGAGTACACCTCTTAAACTTGAAAAAATGCAATGATTGGTTGATAATATTTATGGTGATAGTTTGCAAGATGAAGTGACCCTAGTAGTAAGGTCAGCACAGAAGTTATATGTAGAAAATAAGAAAAGTGATCCAGCAGAATGAAAAATGCCAAACTCATGTTGTCATGCCTTTAGGTTTGTTTATTTGTTTATTTTTGGTAAGTTTATGAACTGGAACATTTGAAGCTTGGATTTGATATTGGATATGTGTTCAAATGGGAGTAACAGCCAAAGACATATCTGTCCTGGTGTGAAATATACATTTGGGGTTATGTATGAAATAGGTGCAGATGAAAATAGCATCAAAAAGTTACTCTATTGTTGCATGCACCAATTTAGAATACTAAATCTCAGCAGATATCAGTAGTTACACAACGTGATCAGTTACACTGCATGCACCTCACCCCAACACTTTGTCATCAAAACGGATGTTACCTATGTTTCACAGAGTCAATTATGAGACAGAGATGGAGTAGCTGGAGGTAGGAAAGGTAGTAGACATGTGCATTCGTTTTCGGACAAATGCATTTTCGTCCGAGAATAGCATTTTCGTCCGAGAATAGCATTTTCGTCCATTCGTCCGAAAAACGAATAACGAAAATGCAAAACTAACGAAAGACGAATGAACGAATGGTTAATAAACTAAAATCATCTGTCCATTCGTGCTATTGGCATTCTATAAACCGAAATAGAGTCGGTTTATAGAATACCAATAGCATTACATATACATAATAAACCGACATAATGAACGACTTTCGGTTTATGGAATGCATGTAATACTATTGGCTTTCTATAAACCGAACTAGAGTCTCCATTCATAAGAATTTCTTATGAATGGGGACTCTAGTTCGGTTTATAGAAAGCCAATAGTATTACATGTATTCTATAAGCCGAAAGTCTATAAACCGAAGGTCGTTCGGTTTATAGACTTTCGGTTTATAGAATACATGTAATTCTATGTATTCTTTAAGCCGAAAGTCTATAAACTGAAGGTCGTTAATATTGGCTTTCTATAAACCGAACGAGAGCCCCATTCATAAGAAATTCTTATGAATGGAGTCCCCATTCATAAGAATTTCTTATGAATGGGGCTCTCGTTCGGTTTATAGAACGAGAGACCCATTCATAAGAAATTCTGCTATTTTATTAGAGTTCTACAAATACAGATTAGGCTAGTACATGTGACTTTAATTATTGGTGATCAATGTATTTTCCTATATGTATCTTCATATTAGTCATTAGTGATTATGAGAGTTTTTATGGGTTTATCTTATTTAATCTAGTCAAGCTGCTCCTAAATCCAGTGCTGACTGGGTGTGTTCAGCACTGTCAGCAAATGTGAGAAGACATCATTTTATTCTTTTAACCAGAGTTTGATTCTTTTAAGCAAAGCATTTATGTTTGATTTCTTGTGTTTTTCTCACAACTTTGTGAGACATTTTTATTTATAACATCCATATTATTCAGAATTTAAGTACATTTTGGCAGCTAGACATTACGATGGCATAGTATGTTTTAATTTACACTTCTGTGATTTGTGCAGTCAAAGTGGTTCAAGACAAAAAAACAATGTTTAAGCCACAATTGTGGAGGTCTCAAAAGGAATTAGTCTATTGCAAATTCTATAGGATCTGCTCAATGTACACCGATTTGTTATGATTGGATTCAGGTCAAGAACTTCAGCAGAAGTTCTCTAATATCCGAAATGCAGCTTATCGGTATCCCTAAATTCAGCCCCAAATCAGCTGTTTGGACAGTTCAGAAACTGGATCTGGACATTTTCACATGCAATTTCAGCTACCCAATATGTGCCAATTACCCCAGAACACATTTCAGATCCTGATAAGATAGCCAGAATTTGCCCATTTCAGTTATCTTCTATTACCTGTCTGAGCAGGAGAATTCAACTTTAAAGCCCTCTAAACCACACTACAATACATTTTAAACTACTTCTCATAGACATGGCTACATTTATGCCCTAATATCATTTCCAGTACAAATATCCAGCATTTTGATATTTGTAAAAAATTAGGTGACCTCCCCTTTTTTTTGCGCAGTGTGTCCCTCCTGTCCTTCTTTTCTCTTGAGTATTATTTTTACCTATGCCATTTATTGCTTACTTTTAAGTTATTACTTATGGTATATATATTTTGTAGTGTATTTATTTTTCTATTTTTTCTATTTAACCCCTTAGTGACATGACTTTTTTGGCTTGTCCGACGCTTGGTGACATGGGCTGTTTTAACATTTCTGAGCAGTTTGTGTTTTGCTGTAATTTATTTCTGTCTCATTTAGTGTACCCGCACAAACTATATATCGTTTTTATCGTCATAAGAAGGGCTTTCTTTTGATACCATTATTTTGATAATAGCATATAATTTGATGTAAAAAAAATAATAAAATATGGCAAAAAAAATGAAAAAATAATTTTTTTATGACTTTTATTTGAAAAATCGTATACTCATGTACAAGAGACAACAAAAAAACACTGCTAAAAAGTTTCTAATATATGTCCTGAGTTCAGAAATAGCCCATGTTTTTATGTTTTTGTGCTTTTTTATTCATGTTACAGGGCCAGAACTATAAGTGGTGCAAAGCTATTTTAAAATCCCTTCTTTCAAAATTAGCGATAGTGACATTGTAACACTGATTTCTGTACTAAATCCATGAATGACCCCCAACATGTACATATTTTTGAAAACTAGACAACTCAGGGCATTTAACTTGGGGTATTTTGACACCTTTCATGTAGCCATTTTACCACCAATCTATGCCAAAGTTTGCAGCAAAAAATCTTTTTTTTAAATTTTTCACATATATTGCAATTTAGGTAAACATTACCTTAAAATGTGAAGGGGTATTTCCAAATAACACCTCAATATGTGTTCAGCAACATCTCCTGAGTACAGGGATACCACCCATGCATAGGTTTGTTGGTTTGTTTTGGGGCTAAAAGGCCACATTTAGGGGGTGCGCATTTTGGTTTTCCAACTTGGAATTCTGACATGCAGAAAACTTGTGCCCATGTCCCATTTGGGACATTTTTGAAGCCAGAAAGTGTATTCTACCCCACAAAACCATATATTTTTTTAAACTAGACACCCTAGGGTATTTCAAATGGTAGTATTTTAACACTTTCCATGCACTAATTATACTACCAGCCTATGTCAATGTTTTGGGTAGTAATTTTTTTTCACATACATTGAACTTTGGGCATGAATTCACAGATCCTGTTATATGTCAGTGCCAAACAACACCTCAATATGTGTTCAGCAACATCTCCTGAGTACAGGGATACCACCCATGTATAGGTTGGTTAGGTTATTTGGGGGTTAAAAGGCCACATTTGAGAGGTGCGCTTTTTGGTTTTCCAACTTGGAATTCTGACGTGCAGAAAACCTGCGCCCATGTCCCATTTGGGACATTTTTGAAGCCAAAAAGTGTATTATATCCCACAAAACCATATATTTTTGAAAACTAGACACCCTAGGGTATTTCAAATGGTAGTATTTTAACACTTTCCATGCACTAATTATACTACCAGCCTATGTCAATGTTATGGATAGTAATTTTTTTTCACATACATAGTACTTTGGGCATGAATTCACAGATCCTGTTATATGTCAGTGCCAAACAACACCTCAATATGTGTTCAGCAACATCTCCTGAGTACAGGGATACCACACATGTATAGGTTGGTTAGGTTATTTGGGGGTTAAAAGGCCACATTTGAGAGGTGCGCTTTTTGGTTTTCCAACTTGGAATTCTGACGTGCAGAAAACCTGCGCCCATGTCCCATTTGGGACATTTTTGAAGCCAAAAAGTGTATTCTACCCCACAAAACCATATATTTTTGAAAACTAGACACCCTAGGGTATTTCAAATGGTAGTATTTTAACACTTTTCATGCACTAATTCTACCACCAGCCTATGTCAATGTTATGGATAGTAATTTGTTTTTCACATTCATTGTACATCGGGCATGAATTCACAGATCCTATTATGTGTCAGTGCCAAACAACACCTTAATATGTGTTTAGCAACATCTCCTGAGTACAGGGATACCACCCATGTGTAGGTTAGTTAGATTATTTGGGGGCTAAAAGGCCACGTTTAGGGGGGGGTGCATTTCCAACTTGGAATTTTGACATGTAGTCAGCCTGCGCCCATGTTCCATTTGGGACACTTTTGAAGCCTGTCAAAGTATTTTACCCCATAAAACCATATATTTTGGAAAACTAGACATCCTAGGGTATTTAAAATTGTGGTATTTTAACACTTTCCAAGTGCTAATTCTACCACCAACCTATGTCAAAGGGATGGGATGTCATTTTTTCCCCACACACATTGTAGTTCAGGCAGGAATTTTCAGATTCTGGTATTTGCCACTGCCAACCAACACCTCAATATGTGTTCAGCAACATCTCCTGAGTACAGGGATACCCCCCATGCATAGGTTTGTTGGTTTGTATTGGGTCTAAAATTCCACATTTAGGGGGGGCGCAATTCCAACCTGGAATTTTGACATGTAGTCAGCCTGCGCCCATGTTCCATTTGGAACATTTTTGAAGCCGTCCAATGAATTTTACCCCATCAAACCATATATTTTTGGAAAATAGACATCCTAAGGTATTTCAAATGGTGGTATTTTAATACTGTATAGGTACTAATTCTACCACCAGCCTTTGTAAAAGTTTGTGGTAGTACTTTTTTGGGAGTTTTTTTTCCCACATGCATTGTACTTCAGGCATGAATTCACAGATTCTGGTATTTGTCACTGCCAAACAACAACCCAATATGTGTTCAGCAACATCTCCCGAGTACAGGGATAGCACCCATGCATAGGTTTGTTGGTTTGTTTTTGGCTAGAAGGCAACATTTGTGAGATGCGCATCTCAAAATTCCAACTTGGAATTTTGACATGTAGTCAACCTGCGTCCGTGTCCTTTATGGGATATATCTTTGAAGCCAGCCAATGTAATTTACCCCCACCAAACCATATATTTTTTTATCGGTAGACCCCCATCACTACTTGTGGCAAGGGCTCAGCAGCCACCGATACATCGCTAGATGATGTATCAGAAAGCTGAATAGGGTCAAAATCGAACCCTGAGTCCGCGGCCTCAGAATCAGTGCGTAAGCAGTGATCTCGAGCAAAGAAGGGGTTAATAGCTCTTAGAAGAGCCTATCTAGTACTGTAATACATTACAGTACAAATAAATTAATCCATAAAACAGTGCAGACAGCAAAACATACTGTTGCTGTGCAGGATTACTGCTTACACAGTGATGAATGGCAGGGAAGGGGTTAATACACAGTGAAAGACTTTCATAAAACCTGCTAATTTTATAAAATGTTATTTTATATCACTAATACTGATCTGTCTCTTTCCGTCACAAAAATGTAAGTGAGGAGAGGGAGGCAGATCAATATTTGTGAATATTGATCCGATTAATTTTGATCTGACCAGGGCGAATGGTGAGCTTAATTGAGAAATCACCAAACCGCCTTTGCCACTAATTCGCTGTTACTGATCGCTATGCGCTCAGGCAGCTTAAAAAAAAAAACTCAAATATTTTTACTTTACATGTAATCCCCTAGCGGGTATGTGTAAAAAAAAAAATAAAAAAAAATATGCAGACAGATAAAAATTGCTTTGGCGTCAATATCATTGCGTAAGCAGTGATCGACGGCAAATAAGGGGTTAATAACTCTTAGAATAGCCTTTTTAGTACTGTAATAAATTACAGTACAAAAAAATTAACCCCTAAAAAATGCACAAACAGCAAAAATAAATGCGCTGATGTGCACGATCACTGCTTATGCAAGATCAGTGGCAGGGAAGGGGTTAAACGCAGGGAATTGCTTTAATAAAATTTTTTTTATTGTTTTATTATTTGTGTGTTGTGTATTTATTGTTTTTTTTAACTTTTACTTACTTTTAGAACTTTGATCTGTCTCTCTCCCTCACTAAAAAAAATGTGAGGAGAGGGAGACAGATCATAACTGGTCAGATCAATATAGAGTTAATATTGATCTGACCAGTCAGTGGGGATGTTCAGGAGAGCATCCCCACTGCCTGTCAGTGTGCCTGTCAGTCACTGATTGCCTCTGTGAAGAGGCAATCGTGTGACAGCCAGAGAGCACAGGAAGCAGGTACTTCCTGCCTCCTGTGCTCTTGCCCTTAGAAGGGCAGCGCCATCTTGGTCACTTAGTGACCAAGATCGTGCATTTTTTTTTTGTGTTCCTGATTGCCTCGACTTGCGAGGCAATCAGAAACACTTTCTGAGCATAGGAAGCGAAAGATTCGCTTCCTATGCTCATTTTTTAAATGCCCGCGTTTTAAAGGCACTGTGCCTTTAAAACCGGCATTTCGATCGCTCTCCGGAGCGATCGAAATGCCGACGGGCATTTTTTTTAGCATTGTACGATGCTTCCACACGGAAGCATCGTTACAATGCGGCTTGAGCACTGAAAGCGGAAAAACTCCGCTTTCAGTGCTCGTTTTGACACAGGACGGACTAGGTCCGTCCTGTGTCACTAACGCCTCGGCACACAGGACGGACCTAGTCCGTCCTGTGTCGCCAAGGGGTTAATAAACTTTTGTATTTTTGTAAGTGTATTGTTTTGGTTCTTGTGTGCTCCCACTACCTTTTTTCTGTACATGCTATTATTGGGAGTGGTGTGTGGACTCCCCTTGGGTTGATGCACCTTATTGGTACTATTGATACTATTTTGGTGTTCTTCTCTGATTGTTTTTTTTTGTTTGTTTTTTATGTTTAAGAGGCACAGTGCCAGATGCTATGAGTAAAGTGAAAGAACATTGTTTTAGTTGATTGTACCTATCATTTGTATTGATTTCATGAACCTGGGCCCATTACCTATGGGTGTTATTTTTTTGGGGGGGAGGAAAGGATTTTTGATTCTTTTCAGCAATTTTTTTTTTTATCCGAAATCCCCTATAAGATATCATAGCAGTTTTGAGGCACCACTTTAGTTCGGTGCATTTCTGGCATATGTGGATCTAATTGATCATTTACAGCGCTCCACCTGGTTATTTTTGGTTTTATTATTTTTTTATTTTCATTTCTGTTATGTATTGTGTTTAATATTCTGCAATAGCCATGCTGTTGAAAAATAAATTATGTTTGTGCATCAAAACCAAACATATGCATTTATTTGTATTATATATTGTTACCAAAGAGGGTGTTATTGTATATTACGTAAATGTAAATTAATATGTTCACGCTTTTCTCATCTAAGCGGCTCTTAAAAGCCGAATCCTGCTTGCAAAGGCCTTTGATATATTTCAAAGAAAGATCCAAGCACAGCCAGGCAACAAGCATTTTGCTTTTGATTATAGAGACATGTTAACTGAGTTTTTAAAACGTAAAAATCTTATTGATGAATACTTGAAGTTGCAAAGGCAATTTACAAAGTTGGGCCTGACTTGCTTTGATATGATTGGATGGTATGATCTTGGTTAAGCTGTTTCTTGACTGAATTTTAAAACTCGCCCTCCAAAAAATGTAATCGAAACTCTCAAGAACTATTATATAGAGACTTGCACAATGTATGTTTACGTCATACACTGCATGCAATGGAATTAACCATTATCAAAATATGATAAGATTAACACCCTTTAATGATTAAGGTGCAGTTCCACCTAGCTTATTTTCTGTATGTTGTACATGTTTCTAATATACGTGACACACACTTATTGATACTTTTAAACAATTTACAGTTCTCCTGCAGTTTCACATTAAAAATAATTGTACCGGGGCCTTGAAATTCCATGACATCCATTAATAATGGCCTGGAGAGACAGGATTGTTACTACAGCAACTGCAGGACATTTATTACACTTTATTTGCAGTTTTTAGGGGGCAGGTGACACGTCTGTTTCATTTACTATACCATACATGATGAAATATGCATTTTGGATACTGTAGGTGTAATTTGCCCTTTCACACCCTTTAATGGACTTTCTGTTCAATGACTTGAGTTATCATTTATCATTGACTTTTAACTCAAAGTATTTGAATGCAGTCTCTGATATTTAACGACCAGATGTACATTTACTCCAGTTAGTTGATTCAGTGGTGTAAATGTTATATTGTTTTTTGTTAACTGTAGCAAATGACAGTTGACATTCTACGACTGACCCTCATACAAGGATAAAAATACATTCATCATAAAACAATGATTTCAAGATCATAGAAAATATGTTCCTTTGTAACGATGACCCTGACTAAACAAAAAAAACCTGTTTTTTCCTACATAACTTACATGTTAACCTTTAATGTTGTTTTATCTAGTGAATGAAGATTCACCATCTTCCTCAGATTCATCTTCCTCAAATTTTCTTACATTAATCATAAATGTGGCATTCATTTTCACTTTATATATCTGTATTCATAACATGACAAACTTGCAATCTATCAGCTCTCCATGGGTAAAGAATCAATCAGATGTACAGTGCTGTCTTAAGAACACTTCTGTCATATTTTTAACAAGGTGTTTGATTTGTGAAGACCCTTTGTCATTGAGCTTAGTAAAGGAAGCAAAATAAGCTGTCTTCAGTGATTTGTTAAAAGGACTGACAAAGAAGATAAGTATAGACTGTATCACACTAAAGGCGATAGAAATATTAGTTAAATGCTTATGATAAAGTTAACGAACTATATAACAGCTCTGTATGACATCCTTCTTGACATACTAGAGTGCTCTGTACAACTCAAACTCAAGATTCATATTTTTTAGCTGCTGTCTCTCAATCTCAATATTTTGGCATTGTAGTAGCTGTGGAACATAAAGGGTGATCAGCAAGGTGAAAAAGTGAGACTTGCCTAAATAGTGGAGATAATTTTAGTAATATTATGTTGGTAATAAAATACAATAGTTGGAGAGCTCAGCTCCTAAGAAAGAGCCGGTTGGGATTACTTCAGGGAGATCATGCCAAAGTAATTGTATTGATTTTTTCGATTAAGTGACTAAAATAATAGATAAGGGTGGTGCAGTAGACATTGCTTATCTAGATTTCAGACATTTTTGACACTGTCACACATAGAAGGCTTATTAGTAAACTGCAATCTTTCAAGGTAATGAAAGTCAACCTAGACTTAATAGACATGACTATGGTTTAGTCAACTTTGTTGGCTCAAACTGGCATTAGCTTTCATTCTTCCATGGCAGAGCACAATAAATTGTTCTATGCTTTTGTTCTACCACATAACATGCACTTACAAATGAAGCAGAGGCCTTAAACATTAACTGCATTTTTTTTGCAAAGGTAAACATTTTTAATAATGATAATAGCTTGTTGATATTTTTAATGGTGTAAATTAATTGACTTGTGTCTTTTTTTGTTGGATCTCTTCACTAAAAGGTTAGTGGCAACAAAGTACACTTTGTTGGTGCGGCTCTGAGTTGCGCCTACCACTGCAAGTTTCAAGCAGGAGGCATCTCTCTGGTTGGCGGGCTGCATGTTGGATGCCCATGACATATGGAAAAAGCACTCATTTCTTGTATCTTAGAGTTAACCTTTTTCTGTTCTTTTTGCTAGTTATTATTATTATTATTATTATTATTATTATTTGAGATGATCAGTGTAAAATATGCTCTCTAGTTTCCCTACCATGTAGAAATGTATTTTACTGTAAGCTTACAATGTAGTATGTAACCCTGAACATCCCTATGCCAAAAATAAGGTATTGCTTAATAAAAAAAAAAATTATTGTAGTGTTTTTTTTTTTAAATCATACAATTATCTCAAACACAGATTTCGAGATTAAACAAAGGTTAATTATTTCATGTCACTTGCTGCAAAAGAACATTTTATTAGTTATGTCTATGCCAAAAATATGCATCAATAGTTCGATATAAATCTTCAGAGCAGTTTTTAAGGTTATCTTCTGTTATGAACAGGGGAGTTTACTCATGCATATCTAAAAATTTATGTAAACACTTTGAAGCAATATGCTAATATAAATTAGTACCAATTATAGAAGGAGCATCTTGTTCAAATTGAGTAACTGTGAGTGGCAACACTTGGGACTACCATGCAAACTAATTAGCAGAGAGCACCATCGCTATTTCTTTCAATGGGATTTAATGTACTGTATTCCAGCTGTTAGCATTGAGTCTAGTGATGTACAAGAAGCTCTCCTTCCACATAGTTTATTTTGTAGTTAATCTCACACTCACCATAACCTTAAAGTACATAAGGTATTCTAGGTATTTTATTCTCTCCAATACAAGGCAGAAGACATCACTGACTCCTCAGATAAATAGAAAGCCATCGGACAGAGAGAGACAGGTAGACAGACAGAAATAATGTAAAAATAAAACAAATTACTCTATACACAATATATTGGAGTCTGTTCCCTCTATTAACAGGGAGAATGTCAAACAAATTGTTCATGTGGTCATGCACTAAACCACATTTGCAGACACAATGGCTATTTCAGCCAAATTACCACTTTACGTATGGATTCATTTTGGTACAGAAAAAAAAAATATTTAAAAACAAAAAATTGTTGTTGGCTTATTTTTTTCTGAACACAAACAGAATAGATATATATTTGAAAATGTGCAAAAGAAACAGCATTCACGACCAGCAATTGGTTTGCCTATTATTATGATTATGTTTATGTGCACTGTGAAGTACCCACACATTATATACTTGGTTAAAATAACTTTCAACTCTCCATTTTAGGTTGGTTTTTTTTTCATCTTAAAAAAAATTCCATTAACCTCTCATAATCAAGAGGAATGAATGCTTGCTGTCCCATTTTTCTCCAATGCAATGGTGAATGCTTTCTCATCTTCATCCAACCAATGCACAGGATGGGAGGTGAAACTAAATAATTACGAGTTGGGAGACCCCAACTTCCTGTAACTGGTAATGATGTTTAGTCATGCTGTTCCAATGCTCAGTCAACCAGTAGCTTTGTTTTAATCACATACTACAGTTTGAAGTCCTGTGTTGATGTCAATCTTGAAGTCCTGAAAATGATCTGATTGAATGAGTATAACCTTGTGTACTGGATTTCTCAAAAACAAGTTGAGTTTCCCTGAATATAGTTTAAAGTACCCATTTATTTCAAACTTCAGCTACATTTACTAGACCCTAAATGTTTTATTTAAAAAACATTTGCTATCATTTAAGATTTCTGGAAACAAATAGCTCTTTAAATTAATAGAAACAAATTAGCACATATAACTTTTTGGCTTTCCAACTGTGGAATTATTTGATGATAAATGTGTTCAATGTACTTACATGCATTAGTTGCAAAACTATTTTGCATCAATGGATAAAATCTCAACCTCCCAGTCTAAAACTTTTCCTAGAATAGTTATTTTACTGATTCTGTATGGATGGTTAGATACACTCTTAACAAAAGAAAGACCAAAAAATATTCCACCACTTGGAAACCTACCTAATCCATCACCCAAAGAAAAATGTTAAACCTTGTTCCAACTCACTTCCCATTATTCTTCTAAATAACAAAACTCCAATTATATTTACCTGATGCCTTCAATTAATCACTCTCTCATATAACTTAAAAATTACTGCTCTTTAGTGAAACTTCTTCAAAACAGTACTTTTAAAAGGCAACTTAATTGGACCAACTAGATCTCCAGGACAAGTGACAAGATGCATAGCTTGTATTTAAATATGGAACACGCATAATATAATTACTATTTTAAATTGATTGTAATCTCTTTTCGAGATTGATTGCAAGTCAAAGCATCCTATAACCCTCTTGCAACAACTGACGTATCAGGCATGTCATGTGAATATATGCAGTTAATGACAATTGACCTGGCAATTCATGCAGTGGAAAGAGATTAGGAAGTGAGCAATGATTGCTTTTTAAAGTCAGCTGGTGTTGCCGCAGTGACTTGATATTGAGGCATCCAGCAATGCCTAAATTTGATCCAGAGACCAATACGATCATTCCTTAGAGAGATCACAAGGTCCATATTGAAAGGCAGCATGCAATATGTTGCTGCCTTGCTGTTGGCAAGAGCTTTGGAAGAGATCACTTCTGTTGCTCATGGAGTGTTGCTAGATTGACTCAGTCAGCAACATTACAGTGAAAAATATAGATTAGGTTAGCCTTAGATGTAGGGTTATGTTAGGGTTAGCAATAGGGTTAGAGTTAGGTGAGGTTTAGGGTTAGTGCTAGGGTTAAGGTTAGTTTTAGGGTTGGGGTTAAAAGTTAATTGTAGGAGAAAATGATAAAGAAAAAGCAATAAGCATCTTTCAGTTATTGCCCTATAACTAGCAAAGACAACAGAAAAACACATAAACATTGGATATTGTTAAACTCAAGATAAATATAAATATATTTTTATTGGCATTTATAGATGTGTAAAAGACTTTTAATGTAAATCTTAGAAAAAGTGAATGATCCATGTTATTGGGTGTGAAAATTGTTGAAACCATCATGTTTCATTTTTTGCCTTTGTAACTCCAATTTTATAAGCAATACTTATTGATTCATCTTATGATATAAATAGACGAAGATGCAAAGACGGCACTCACAAGACCATTAAGTGGTTACAGAGGAATTTAATTAGTGAGTACAAAAATCCCCAAATCAAGCAGCAGACTGTGGGGGTAGGGCAAACCAGGAATTCAAGCTTATTTAAGCTTGAATTTTTTGGGTATGAGTCCCACACCTGCTATTGGCACCAGAGACCAAAAAGCAGAGATCTAATTCAACCGTGGGCGTTCCGCTCACTTGGGTAGCCTGGATTATTTTTCTCCTTCATCGTGTGATGGTCTCAAAAATGGTCATAACTAGAAATTGGAATTAACAAGTGGCTCCATCATGGACTGGCATAATTAACCAAGTTAATTATTAATATAAAATGGAAAAGGGGTTTGTTCTTCAATTGGTAAACTGGGATGATTTTGACAAAAGATGACTCATGACAGATAGTTAATTGGGTCTGTGACTTGAATTTTGGGTACAATCTCCATGGGTTGGTCAGTGTTGAGAAAACGGTTTCTCTCTTCCACTAGAAAAATATTGTCATTTCAGTGTTTGATTTATCTCATGTCAGACACCTTAATTGTTGTTCAATGTGTTTTTTATGTCTGTTTTTATTTGTTTATGTATATTTTTCCTAAGTTTTAATACTCAGGCTAAAGATTAGCTTTGGTTTGTGTGGTGATATTTGCAGTTATAAAGCAACATATACTGATTATCATTACACAAATGATTTCATTATACTGGAAAATAATTATTGTGCAAAATTTCTAATAAAAATTAAAAGGAAAAAGTAGTTTTTACATTTTTCACCATATCTTTCTATTTTGATAGTAAATTATATGATATGATTAAAACAATGGTATCTAAACAAAAACCTTATTATATAATGTTGTTTGGGTACAGTAAATGAAAAAGAGCAAAATTACAGCTAAACACATATACTGCAAAAGTGTTAAAACTTGAACGACCAAAAATAGTCTAAAAATCTGGTCACTACAAAGTTAATAAATGCTATAAAAAATCATATCATATCCATTTTCTTTCTTACTAAATGCAATAAAAAATTGTTTAGTTTGGTTCACAATTCAGCATTCTGAACGGCTATTATTTAATGTTATATAAAAAAATACCTTGGTAGCAGCAGGTTATGTCTGTTAAGCTCATAGTGGACTTTTCACTTGATAAGTGGAAGTGAAATCTGGAAATATACCTCATTTGAATGTAGGTGTTGTTAATGTTCTAACACACAGCCCATCTGGTGCATTGTGCTCTAAAATCCCCAGCCAGCTCACAGGTTATGAAGTATTCCAGAAAATAAACAAGCAAAATCTGCAGAATACACTACTGCATCTGCAAGTTAAAAGAGTGCAAGTGTATAAATCATTAAATTTTGTTCTACCATGACACATTGTTCTATTTAAGATTTCATAGAATTTAATTTTGTGGATTAACTCTTACAGTGCTAATATTTGTTATTGTTTGTTATAATATGTTATATATTACAACCAAATAGGACAATGCATGGTGTGACTGTTGGAGGTGAATAGCAAAACAATTAACCAAAACAGGCTTCAAGCTTGTGTAAAAAATAAAAGATCATTTGGATGTCTGAAATTTTGATTCAGGTAGGTATACATTTTCTAGATCTACATGTTTGATGGCTTAATTGCCACAAAAACGTGTAAGATTGACACGTTTAGTAGTCTGAATGAAACTAGTAGTCTGAATTAAACTATCAACTCATTTTAATCCATGATGGGCAAACAGGTTATACATAAAACCAGTCTTGCTGGTTGGCTTTGAGGACTATTTTGGGGGACCACTCAAGTATTTTCACTGATGTTTTGTGCATAACATTTAGCACTGTAACAATTAAATAGAGTGTATAATCTGAAATACAGATAACTGTGATGGGGAGGCTGGTTAGACATTATTGTGCTAGTGATTGGCCAATACTTTCTTCTGAAATATATTTTACAAAAATGTGTTCTTATGGTATGACCCTGCACTATTTATTTGTATTCTAACGCTGAGAATCTTTATTGTGCACTAAAGGAATTGTAGCCCAGATTCTTCCATAGTAAGACTATTTTAAGTTTAAAATATCCAAAGCCAGGAATCTCACGGGATTGATTTTTTTTGGCTTACCTCCTGGAAAGTATCAGCTACTGTAGATTGTTACAATATATCCATTTTTCTGAAACAGAAGTATCAGACTTCACTTGCTATGGATACAAGCTACAAACATATTTTGGTTTCCAGTGTTAAATCTAAAGCACAAACCTGGTCCCTAAGTTTCTTAGGAAAAAGGTTACAAGCAGTGGAACATAAGACATTTTGGTTGTCTGATTTTGCTCTGTTTTTTTAGAATGCTACTTTACTATTTATTTTGGAAAAATATGTCTCTTTACACATGGTGTAGGGGGTATATTTTGTTGTTGGTTTTTAATGAATAAAGCCAGTAAATCCACAGACTTTGATCTTTGATCTAAAAAATGATTAATGTTCTTAGCCTCTTCATCCAGATTCCAGAATACCCATGGGAATTGGTATATCATTCAGTAATTGTTAATTTGGCAAAGCGTCTCTGGAAATTACATTGCAGACTTTGTTACATGAAATCCAAATGGTTATTGTGGTGATAATGGTGCAAATATAGGAATAATACCTTGCTTATTGCTGTTTTTAATATCCATCCAGTATTAAAGTGTATGCCCTTGTTTTGCAGCCACATGACTTTGATAAATTGCTCAAATACGTTTATCCATTAGCATTTCTTTTTATCTAATTGTACAATGAAGGCCCCCTCCTGTGTACCTGTGTGATATGTAACTGTCATTCATTATAACTAGCTGTTATTTTAAATTTGTTGTCAGAAGTGGATTTAATTTATTCTCAGAAGTGTAGGAATGAATCTTTATTTCATTGATATAGTCAATTATTTCATTTTAGGCACAATTTCAAACAATATATTGGATATGGCTAGTATAGTTGGTTAATTTACTTTGATATGGCGTATGTATATGTGTGCATATTTATAAAAACATGTATTTCGGTGAATGGCAGTGTCCTAATTTTGAGTGCAGTAGCTGACCGGTGCAGTTAAAGTGCAGGCCATCTAAGTAAGGCAATTTAATTTCCCCATAACTTATGGAAGTGTAGCTTTCATACTGGTTTGGCATCCTTCTGATACACATGGACATTGTTTAATGTGAAATACATACTGTGTACAGAATATTTATATATAAAACTGATACAGTTTTGGGCTGTGGCTGTATAGTAAATACTGGATGCTATCCCCTTTCCCTCTCCAGTGTAACAAATATAATAACAGTATCAACTGTAATAAAAAGTTACACTTAAGTTAAGAAGCTACATTGTTATAAATTAAACAGGTAGGCCACAAAATACTCTAATTAAAGTTTCAGTCAGGAGATTCAGTTATTTTTTTAAGTGTGCATTGGGAGGAATACTCAGCTTGAACCTCTCTACCTGCGTACCATACACCTTACCTGTAGACTGATTTTATGAGTGAAATTATATTTTAACTTGCAAATTACCTGTGCACCTTTCTTTAAACAAAAATCACATGAGCACATAATTATAATTTTTGTAACTTTTTTATATATTGTAGTCTCATTTTTTTAAATAATACATTTAATAAGGTAATTTAATATTTGTTTTTATTCTATACATATTCCCTGCTTGGAAGGGCAGAATTTTGAAATTCAGTGAAACAAGAATACAAGCACACATTCATAAAACACAAGTGATAAAATATTTTATACAACTCATTGTATTCCTATTTTATGGCTATACTGGAGAACACTGAAATAATAATTTTGTATTTGCAGTATATTATATTCTAATTGTATTTTCAATATTTTAATAACATATAATAAAATAAAGAAATTACTGTTGAATATTTAAGAAACCAATGATTTGGCGGTTTACTTGACGGTTTACTCTTTGAGAGTTGAGAGAAATATAAACTCTGTGATCTATTTACTATATAGTTAACTCTCTTTCCAATGGAACCTCTATTAACCCATAGCCATGGAAAAGCTTTGGCATTAAGTTATGGTCAATGTTCCATTGCTGCATCACTGCTGATAAATATCCATGGAGCTGCAGTAGTTGTGGATTATATATCTTTCGATCATCAGCAATCACGTTCTCAGGTTTTTTATTTTACAGAGGGCCCATTTCCAGGAGCAGAAGAGGATTTTTTGATTGGAGTGCTCCATGCCACCTATACATGTTTCATTGCAAATGTAAATGTAAATGAAAGTAGGGAGTGAGCATTTTTTTCTCCATCACTCAAGAATTTACAAAGTCTCCTATTGGGAGACATTTTGGGATGCATCAGGAGGAAGCAAATGCTTTTCAGTGTCAAGAAATAGAGAGAGTTTTGAGACCCACCAGGGGAGGTGACTTGTGAGGTGTATTGGCTCAGAGGGAGGTCTATTGGATTTTCCATATATACATGGATATATCCCATTGGATTAAATTCTGAATGGGATGTGGGATATTACTTTGAATAATGGTTTGGTTTAAAAGTCCCTCTCTGGTGTATCTCGAATGTCTCTACATTTATGTTTCTATATTTACATATTTTAAGAGCCTAGTTGTATGTATAATATCCTTGTTCAAGATTTAATGAGCAATGATTTCATATACTTGGAGTAATTTTAAGGCTACATTGAATTTTATGAGGGGTGTGGTCTGTGCCTCCTCCTTCCTCCGTGAAGTATTTAATAGGAGGATTGTGGGAGACATGGTTACCTACGACTAAGTCCAGACAAAGGACGAAACGCGTATATTGTGCCTCATATTCCATGGCGGAGGACGCCATCGTGGTGATATTCTTGTTGCTGTAAATCTACATTTAAAAAAAAAATTCAAGTTTATTGATGATGATGATGATTATGATGATGATGATTATTGTGGTCTATTTGGAGTAGTTTAGTCATCATTGATATAAATGGTGGAGATGCTGTAGAGATTGTGAATTTACTATACCAAACCCCAATACTGATATTCTAATCCTCCACTCAATATAATAACCCAAAACCTATAGGATTGGATTAATGTGGGCACATCTCAAAGAAACTGTCATCAGACAGTCTCATTGTACCACTGTAAAGTCATTTAATAACTGTTTATGTATTGTGGACATCATTTATTTATTTATCAGATGCTAATACTTCCAGTTGTGTCTGAGTTACATCTGACTTTTAACTGCTAGATACAACTGAGCAGAGATGTTATACCTTGCTCCTACAACTCTGGTTAAAACACAATGCTTAGTGAATCATCCCTTTGACTTTCCAGTAAGTGGTGTGGATTAACTGTATAATTTTATATGGCAATCATTCATTCACAAAGTGCTTTAAAAACTATGCATCATAGAAAATCATTAAACCACTCACATGTTAAGGAAAGGTTATTAGGCAAATGTAAATTAAGCCACTACTAAAATTGCAGTAGGGAGTTGTCACAAGTCAATTTGCAGTTTAGCTTATATTATTCCCAGAATCAATGTATCTGGGCTATTGTATACAATTCTAAAATTATATGGAGTATGGGAACGAATTTTGAAGATCAATTTATCATTGTTCTTTTAGCAAAATATGAAATATGAGGTTTGTTTTTCTTACAAGTTATTTGCAGTCTTTGAAATTAGACCTCTTTAATGTTAGAATCCTCTATACTTTACTCCTTATTTCCTCTAACTGATTCATGATTTAACCTTGGTGAGCATTTGTAATTGACTACTCTGTTAAGCAGAAACTACTAATTACATTTCATCTATGTAAAATAACCTAAGATAATTCAACATTAGTCTAGACTATATTCCTGATAATTAAAATACACTTTACTTCTGAAGCTATTTTACATTCATATGTAATATTCCTAGTGGGAACTACATGAATAGATTCTACTAGTCATACATTCCTTTTTGGGCAGGCTAGATGCTGCCATTTTTTAGGGACATTGAAGAAAGTACATTGCTGTAGTAGGTGAGCCCATTTTGATTAAGATCTACCCAATTTTGAATAAAGTTTCTAATTTGGCTACTTTGGCCTTAAGTTTTAAATTCCCTTTTCAATTCCTTACAATTCTTCCATGAATAAGCCCTAAGTTTTCCACTTTTCCTTCTCTTCTCTATAATTTACTGTGCCAAGGAAATAATAATCCCCATGCAAATCAATTGAGATTGCTTAGAAAATGATAGTTTAGCTCAGAAAGTTGACAGTTCATGAAGACTTTGATTTTTTTTTAATATTTTTTTATTGATTTTTTTTAAGGGATAGAGAATATACAAATACAGGATAAAAAATAAGAGAGAATGATACAATAACGTAGAAGTAAACTGATCATTTGATTTACTAAAGAAGTACCCTTGTCCCTTTGATAATACATATAAAATTATTAGAGCTTACGTCACCAGCGCAAAAGACAATCTACCTACCCATGGGAAATTAAGAGGTTATGTTGCAAGTAAGTCAGATATTCAGTGAGCACTTAAATCTTAAAAGAAAATAGAATTTAAAAAAGAAAAAAACTTTATTTTATTTTTGTATTATTCATGAGTTCATTTTGGTCAATTGACAATCAAAAATCCTCATGTTCAATTGGTTTAGACTTTCATATGGAATATGATGGTATTTTATAGATAAACAGGACTAAATACATAAAACAAAGGGGCTAAAAGTTCATTTTATTATTCTATATTCTGTCTTCCACAATAGATTAAGGGACATTTTATTCTCCAGCAGAATCATTTACTTCATACCAGTCAAAGGATATGTGTGTTAGTAGAAGAGGAGTGATTTAAATTATAATGACTTGCGTTGACAAACAAAGAGCACCTAAAAATATTATATGAATCATGTCAAAAGGTATCATCTTGAAACAATGTGCATATTTCATAATTTACTCAGACATTAAATATTAATATGTAAAGGCTACATGTAAGGTTTCCATATTCTTGTATTTTGAAAAAAAATCTTTTGTTCAGTAAGTGTATATTACGTCACTTGGGGCTGGTCATCAGTGCATAAATTATAATAGTCATAGACCTAAATTTACCAAAGGTTGTTTTTTGTGGAACACCTTTTTGGCAGTTATTGGCATTATGAAAAATTGAAATTCAACAGTGAGTAACAGGCTGCTAAGTGACATTCTGTCCTGCCAAAATAGCAGCATACGCATGTTACTATAAAAGAAAACAGCCAATTTATTGAGTGGTAATTGGTATCAAATACAAATCACCAGATTACTTTATCACCAATACATTTTTTATTGTTACATTTAATGATGTGCCTTTTTTAAAGTTACTGAATACCATACTCTGGCCTTATCAAATTGCTTCTGCAAAACAGATCAAATAATGGATGAGGCAAGAGTAAGAGGAAAAAGGCTTCATTAATATGGTGTTAATATACTCTTATCTTCTATGCACACATGCTCTTATTTAAATTAATTTTATTAGGGCCTTTGGCAAGCCCCCAGACATCAAGAGAGGGGCAATAATTTTATGTATATCAGGTTTGGGAGCCTTTTGTCAGTCTCCAAACCTGGGGGGTAATTATTTTATTTAGTAGTCCTGGCCTACAAAATTTGGATGACTCCCAGCCCTATTAAATATTGGGTGGCCTATCCCCCAATGATTATAATATAGGGGCTAGAAACTTTTATCAAGCTCCTAGTCCTGAGGAGTTAAATATTTTTATTTATTTATTGGGTCAGTGGCAGAATGCTGCAGTGGCAGAATGCTGGCCCCAAGAAAAAAGGGGCTATTTTTTTTTTTCAGTTCTCAAGTTAAAAACTGGAGAATGGAAATAGCCAAAAATTTGGTAATTTTGGGTTCATTCTGGAGGTTTTCGGTCAATATTGAGTAGAGCAAATACATAGAATTCACAGGGCCAAAATCCCTGAACCACATATAACTAAAAAATGGCCCGTAATTGCCAAAAATGTATGATTTTGGTCCAAAATCAGTTACACAGAGTAGTCGAATTTGAGAAAATTCTGAAATTCGGCTTCTTTGATCGTTCTGGCTCTATTTCAGGCCAGATTTATTGAGTCAACTCAATGGGTCTTTATTGAGTTGACATTTCTAACAAATATTTATACTGGCTCCTGGGACTGCTCTCACTTGCTTAGTGAAGTGATTTTTATCACAATAATGTAATGTAACATGAAAAATTAGGCTCCACTCAGGGTTGAGCAACTGATGTAATATATCACATATTACATCAGTTGCTCAACCCTGAGTGGAGCCTAATTTTTCATGTTACATTTTTGGGACCACTTCTACTAAGAAATGGTATGTTCCGTGGACAAGTTTTATTAAAAGTCTATAAAATACACATCTAAAAACTTCATAGCTTTGCTTAATGTCATTGGGCTTTAGTTATTATAACTTGCCCAATCAAACATGTTCAGAACCAAGAACTATGTGCAAGTGCTATTGTTTTATAGAGTTAAGGTTACCGATTTACACACAATTTATTTTTTCCAAACAGAAGAATATAATACTGCATTAGACGATGGAGTCATCTACACGGTAAGGGCCAAGGATACAGAATTAAATACATCTGTGTATTTATAGCACTGAGCCATACAGTTGGTGAATACTGTTTCGCAACCTGAAATTAATTTCAAGAAGATAGAATTCATTATAGCTGGAGCTACAGAAATGTAACAATTTCACTTAAATATTATCATAAGACAGACAATTATTCAAAAATAAAAATGTTACAACATACAAAATAGATTAAAGTTTAAAATGGAACCTAAAATGATACAATGTTATAACATCTCCATCAGAGTATCTAACGTAAAAGAAAATGTATATATGTTTTTAAATGATAATGTATATATGTGACATACCTCAGCCATATCAAACAGCAATGACAGACATTTATTTAAATAGATTTCAAATATGTAATCTAATTCCCTTTGGAATTGATGGGCAGAGATTTTATAGACCAAACTGAAAATAATTAATTTTCTTTGTTTTGTTTCTGCTTTTTCTAGAATCAAAGCTGGGGGACTTTGTCTTTTCCTTTGTCATTTCCTTACAAGCATTTATTGCAATTGGGAAAATACTGTTGGGAAAATGCTTTGTAGAATGTTGTTAGTAGATTATTAAGGTGCCCAGATGATCGTAGGGTAGCCATTTGCCTGTGATGATAATAGGACTATCTGTGTTTATATGGAATATCCTGAAATTGTCCCCTGTTTCTTCAGGTCTGAGGTGAGCTGAGTTTGGTGAAATCTTTAAGGCCTATTCAGATAAGAGTCCTTCTCTTAAACCACATTTACAGATGCCCCTTTTCGGAGATGGTCTTGATTTTTATTGTTTTGTTTATTTTATACCTTTAATGTTCTATTTATTTAATTCACTAGTTAAGATGTGTGGTTCAGCTTTATGAACATGCAGTTACTGTGATTCAGGTTCACTAAACTACATCAATTGCATCAAACGCATGTAAAAGTTAAAAACCAGTGATGAATAAGGTCATAATGTGAATGTTTTCACAATATAGCAGTGTGTATATGAAATAAAAATAAAATTGTGTGGCGCTGCAGTCCACAATAACACTTTCCACAACATGTCACAATGTGAAACAAAAAAGTTTGTTTGCGAACTCAGGCTTTAAAACTTCCCCTTATTATTATAATTTTTTTAAACAAAACTCCATTCAGTTATATGAAAAAGATAAGAAAATGATATAAAAGCATAATCATAGTGTAGTACTCCAAGTATTCTTTCCAGATTATATGGCAAATGGTCGGACTCTCCAAGGAGCACTCACTGCTTCAGTGTTATAGATACGCAAACACCAGCTAGACACCACTAAACCACTCAACAGGGTCTACAGGGTCTATATATAAATGGGTCTTCTCCAAAAAATTGGAAATGAACAGATGACCGGATAAATTAATTGAAAGTAAAACACAACATTTGCATAAATATAAAATTGCAGTAGCTCGCACGTGTCCTTTAACAAGGTAGAAAATTGCCATGATCAGTTCTGAAATATAGTCATGATTAAAAGGAAAATAGGAGGAGCGTACAAATAAGTTCAAACAGCTGTCTGAACTTATTTGTGTTCTCCATGTATTTTCTTTTTAATCGTTACTATTTTTTGGGGGGTTTGTGGAAATCCCTATGGAGTCATGCACCTCCATTTATCTTGTTTTGGGGGTGCCTCTCTAATATTTAGTTTATTCTCTGAAATATAGTCATGTCTTTAGAACTTTCGGGTTGTGGGTCTCTGCTCACACTGGGACACCTTTGCGCACAATGCATTTCGCTCATTGCTTCATCAAGGGACTTATAAAATGTGCTTCTAAAATGGTCCTGATTCTAGTCATTTAAAATATAAGCTTTAACAAACAAATAGGCCTGTATCCCACTGGGAAGCATTCTCCACTGCAGTTTGCAAACAATCAGTTAACTCTGTGACCCAAGATCCTTAAAGAGATTAAGATTTTAATTTGTTCAGTTTGGCATCTTTATTCATATTACTGCCTGAAAGTCAGTGAAGCATGGGTGTATGTATTCCTTTATTGCCTAATGTGCCAAGTAAACGTAAATGAGGGTTTTTTAAATCAGTTCAATTTGTCACTGCAGTGGAAATCTGTTTGACTTTCATATTGAAAACCTTCTTAAAAATAATGAAGCACTTCAACACTTTAGAATTACTTTGCGTTACACATAGTTATTTGAAATTATTGTAGCACTTCACTGTCTTTTATAAGTGCTTCTCCTTGCAAGTGAATGGGGTTCAGGAACTGCTGTGTATAGTGTGATTTAAAATTATTAGTTTTCTGATTTTTAAGACCGCTTCAATCTTCTTAATTAGAATTCCAATGTGTAAAGCGCTCCAATAACTTTCAATTGCTATGTGTGGCACCCTAAACCCTAGATTACATCAGACGGGAATTCGAAAAGAAGATTCTAGAACTCTGATGTCTGTGTGGCGATAATAAAAAAGGCTAGATTTTTTGTTAAAAATGTGAGGGCCCGAAATATTCTCCATCACTGTTAATCAATTCACCTTCATTTGAATTGTCATTATAACTAGCATAGTAATCCATGCATGAAATTAAATGGTACTACTAGTCCCTATGGCACAGAATGAGTTAATAGCAAATGGAGAAATTAAGATATTTGTATTAATGGCAAGCACAAATGTGCAAAAATATTGATATGTGGTTAGCTATATTTTTATGGACACTGTAATGAACAATTCTGTGTAGACCTGCACCAGTAAAAAGTCAAAAGAAAGAGAAATAGGAAAGGAGAAAAAGGTAAATAAAGAGCTGCTGAAATCACCAAAAAGGAAAAGTGTTGTTAACTTGTGGTGAATTGGTGACAGCGGTAGAAGATTTAAGACTAATAAGATCTGACTGTATATGTATGAAATTACAGTTTTAATTATGATATACAACTAGAAACATAGAATGTGGACCATGCGGTCCATCTAGTCTGCCCAATTTTCTAAATACTTGTATTAGTCCCACGATCTAGGATATCCTAGTGCCTATCCCATGCATGCTAAAACAATGCATAAGTTGGGAAATAAAAATAAACAGCCAACAGACCTGTGTTTGATGATGCAGCCACATTAAATTTATATGACATGCCTCAACACACAGATTGCACACACAGAACATGCCACAGCACCCAGATTGCACACACAGAACATGCTCCAGCACCCAGATTGCTGGGAAGTCACTTCTGCAGAAGCAAGGGGGGCACAAAAGGCAACCTGAGAGGATGTCTGTCTGTAGCTGTGCCTTCTTCCAGGGTACTTGTATCCCGTAAGTGAGGCAGCTGCCACCAACAAGAGCTGGCACCTTAGGTGAACTCGTAGTTCGCCTATTGATAGCAATGGCTCCATCAAGTCAACATGTAATTAACATTAAATGAAAACATTTACCTGACTGAACAACTACGTCATTTTTGTTATTTTAGATGGAACTTGTGTATGTTGGGAAAGGCCAGATTTATGAGAATACAAGAAGAAAGAATGACAGACTAATATCAGAATGTGGCTTTTGTAAGAGAAAACAAGGAAAGATTTGAGGAAGAAAGATGTCACAGGAAGAATATCAGAAAGGAAACATCATGGTTGAAACACTGTTCCTAAAAAAATATATAGACAACAAAGGAGAGTGTTGAAGCTGTATCATAGTTTACAAGTGGAGGAGCTGCAGTACAGGTCATTTAAAAGAGGGAAGCACATACACTACATAAAAATGTGTTCTTACTAGTCTAATTCCTCACTTTACTCCAGCACCTCTTCCCCATTGTACTCCAGCTACTCTATCCCTCTTTTTGTTCTCCAGCCGCTTTGCTCTCATCCAGTTTTTTCCAGCCACTCCTCTTCCATAAGCTCATTTGATTTACCCATTCTTTGACTAGTGATTGTCTCCTTTAAACATATTCGGCACATAAAGCGTTCCCTAAATATCACAATGGGAAGTACGTATTGGTATGGGATTTACTCATGGTAAATTACACCCCCTGCATTTAAAGTCTCCAGGTGTCTACCTTGCCTATTTGATCATGCTGACCCTAGTGATTTTTCCCAATAGATTAAATTAGTGATGCAAAATGTATGCAGATTGTATTTGTATTACTCTATAATGTACTTGTCTGTTCACGTGGCCTGTGTCTACTTTCTCTTTTCAGCTATTCAGGGAGGTGTGTTGGTAAATAGGATAATTAAAATGAAAAAAAATTAGTAGTATCAGGGGTTGCCAACTGGTCATTTTTTGTAGGTTTAATATGACTTTTACATACACAGAATATATATGTGTCCACAGAGAAATCAATAAATTAATCAAGATGGTTCTTCAGGATCCCCTCCTTGATTAATTCATTGATTTCTAACTGGGCACATATTCATTTTACATACAGTAAGGCAGTATGTACGCATATTTATTCTGTGTAAAACGTTCAAGCTGGCATCCTTGGTAGGATATCCTTAGAATGTACGAATATTTTCTTGGTTAAGAGACTCATTCTTTTGCACCAATCCATTCTACAGCTAAAAGTCCACCTCCCTGCAGGTCTGTAAACTATAAAATAAGATAACTTGACACCGTACCTCATTGTCCTCATATAAAAAAAAAAACTTACTACAGTATAAAAATCACCAAAAATACCAGTAGGGTACAGTTTCTTTAAAAAAAATCTGCTATTAATTCTATGTATCCTGTGTTAACAGTGAACACTATCTATCACCAGCTGCCAATTTGCCGACAAGTTTTTTTGAATAATTGAAATCTTATAAAAATCAATAGATGTGCTACTGAACACAGAAGTCAAGCATTAGTTCTTTTTTTCAGGAAATCAATAATTGCTATAAATAACTATTGCTTGTTTTAGAATTTGCAGACAGCAAATTTAATGCTGACAACTGCAAACACACATTTGTAACAAGAAGTGGCACCCCCACCTCTAAATTTCAGGAATAACTAATGTATAATTAGTCCAAATATACAAAAATACTTGAGAGTCAACTAAAATCGAAGCTGTGCGTTTTTAACGCAAAATAAAAGTCCCCAGTGTTCTGCTGATTCCACTGCTGAACAGTTCAACTTATATCACTAACATCAGCACAACAACTGTGAGACATGAAATTCATGGAATTGGTTTTCATGGCCCAGTAGTTGCATGCAAGCCTCACATCACCAAGTACAATACCAAGCGGTGGATCAAATGGTGTAAAGCACACTGCCACTGGACTCAGGAGCAGTGGAAACGTGTTGAGTGGAGTGATGAATCAAGCTTCACTAGTTGGTAGTTTAGTGGGCAAGCCTAGGTCTGGCTGATGCCTGGATAACTTTATCTGTCTGCCTGCATTGTAATAAAGTTTGGTGGATCAGGGATAATCCAAACAAAATCAGCTGCCACAGAGACACGTGAACACAACAGTAAGTGGTGAAAAAACTGTATCTAAAATGTATTTAATAGTAGAAAATATAAAACCATCAGTGAAAAAAAGTAGCAAACTTGAAGAATTTCCACATAAGGAAGGTACACAAAGAGACCAAAATGTCCATTTCACCTTATTCATTTCATGCTGTAAAATGGCACTAAATCATAGGCTAATGTGACTCTGAGCCACGCAGTTTGTATAGCTCCCGGATGTAACGGATCTAGATCTGATCTAGAGCAGCAGGTCTAAGGTAACTACACAACAAAGCAACTCTGGCTCAGACACAGCAAAGTAACAATTTAAAAACCACACATTACTTTAAACAATATCACTCTCAATAATAATACCACAAGGACTACTATACTACAAAGTACTGCAAACTATTAATTAATAAAATGGAGAAAACCAGTTTTAACACCCCCCCCCCCCCCAAAAAAAAATAGTAATAAATGCAGCAATACAAATAATTATATATTTACTGACAGATTAGCACTTGACAGAGTATATGGAATCCTCTATATATGTATTGCATTAAAAAAAATGGACACTTACAGGAGTATCCCTCATGACATCACCCTCAATATCATATAACTCCCTAATCTGAGCTTTTAAGGGGCTTGAAGTCTTACTAACCTATTGCATCATACAGATTATACATGTTATGAGGTTAATGACATTCCGGGTTTTATAATTAATGTAATGTCGCATCTTATACTTCTTCATTGAAACTGAGAATCTAAGCCTGTGATGTCAAATCTACAGCAGTGACAGGGCTGACAACCGCATTTAAAGAACCCAGTGTCAAACATAAATAAATTATGATTTTACCAATAATCAATGGAAAGCAGGATAAAATCAACCAATTTGGGTTCAAAATCAGTATATTTAGACAAATGATAAAAAAATAACTTTATTACCTTTATTGTGCAGTATCGATGAGTAAAAGGACTCAACATCCATCAACACCCAAACAAAATCATGTTGCTATTCCACTAACTCTAAGACATTTAGCACATGTTTGGTGTCCTGCAGAAACAAGGAGAGTCTTAGAATTAAGGGTTTTAGGTACAAACCCATCCGATTGAGTTAGTCCATAAATATTAATGTGGTTACACTGTACAATACTGATTCTCTAAGTAATGCGTGTAGTAAATGTTTGTATGACTTTTATATGTATTTATGTGAATTTTGATATTGGATTTTTGATACAAGAAAAGAAATAAAGAATATAAATATAAAAGAAAAAAAAGAAGCCTACACTTGATGCCTACTTTCAGTTAAATCGAACTTAATGTTTTTAAAATTGTCCTTTAAGAAAAAAATGTATTTTAAATGTATCTTCCATGCCTCCCGTTTATGACATCACTTGCGGCTTTCAATGCAAAATATTTAATTTGAATAGCAAACAAAGTGATGTTATAAAAAGAAGACACCATATATACTTTTGAAACATATTTTTCTCTTATTTGGCTGAAATTCTGCTAGTACAGATCTTTTGTGGCAGAGTCTTTAAAAACAACTGTTTGCTTTACTTCCAAGGTCTGAATAAAGTAATGTGCACAGTATGTTCTGTCTTGGAGGATAAAACACAATATTATTTTATTATTGTATTTTAATGTAATTATTTAGTAATATTTTACATAATGTAAGATGTTTCCAGAAGTAATTTTAAATTTCACTGAATCATTTTATTTCAAAACAACTATTAAACGATATTAACAAAGTAAAACAAGCAATATCACCAGTGTCAGACATAATATTGCACAAAATAACAAAGTAGTGCACTTGTAGTTCCATAACAGTGCCAACAATTTATGTACCACTTGGTAACATAGTAACATAGTAATTTAGGTTGAAAAAGGACACAAGTTCATCAAGTTCAACACTTCTACCTAACATTCCAGCTTTTGATCCAAAAGAAGGCAAAAAACCCTAAGGAAGCTATATCGAATTTTGCCTCCAAGGGGGAAAAATTCCTCATGACTCCAAAGGGCAATCAGATTTCTCCTTGGATCAATAAGCTATATTATTAATGCTTATTCTATTATTAATAGCCCTGTATCTTCTGCTTTTCTAAAATAAATAACAATCCAGACCATTTTAAATGCATCTATTGTAGTTGTTAGCACTACCTCTCTTGGCAGTGAGTTCCATAACTTTATTGTCCTTACCGTAAAGAATCTCTTCCTTTACTGTCTATGAAATATTTGCTCTTCCAGTCTCAGGGGGTGACCTCTTGTTCTTTGTACTTTTCTGTTAATGAACAGGTCACTGGAGAGCTCTTTGTATTGGCCCTGTACATATTTATATAATGTTATCATATCCCCCCTGAGACACCTTTTTTCTAATGTATATAAATGCAATTGTTTAAGTCTCTCTTCATAACTAAGTTCCATAATATCTTTTTTAAGGACGGGTGCCCAGATTTGTTCTGCATATTCAAGGTGGGGTCTCACCATTGACTTGTAAAGAGGCAACATGATATCCTCCTCCCGTGAATCTATACCTCGTTTTATACATGCCAATATTTTATTGGTCCTTGCAGCTGCTGACTGACATTGACATTGCCTTGTAGCATACATCTACAAGTAAAGGCGACTTTTTAGTGCCTATGCCAATCTTCACCCACAGTTCCAGTTTCATTATGCACACCTTCTTTAATACTGGGCTTTAATTTAGGATTTACATGTTGACAAATCCCTCCCCCTTTTCTATTTACTTTGTCCTTTATAAAAAGTAAATAGCCTTGTAAATTAACTGACCAGTCATCAGTCTCATTCCACCACGTTTTTGTGATTCCGATGAAATTATACTGTTCATCACTTACCAGTATCTCCAGCTCACCCATTTTGTTTGTCAAGCTTCTTGCATTTACTAGGTTTAATTGTATGTACCTCCCTCTGATCTATGTTAACCCCACCACTGCTTTCCTCGTCCTTTCCCGTAGCTAGTCCCACCTTCAAACCTACTCTAGCTACCATTGCTTCATTTTGATCTTGACCCTCCCCCCCCCAATACTGCAGCCCCCTCATCAATGAGATGCAGTCCCTCCCATCCATAGAGCCAGTACTGCAAAATCTCCCAGTACTTCAAAAACCAAAATCCCTCTTGATTACACTACCTTCTCAGCCACGCATTAATCTCCCTAAGCTCCCGCTGTCTCCCTGATGTAGCGCATGTTACTGGTAATATTTCAGAGAATATTACCTTGGAGGTCCTTTCCTTCACCTTATTTCCTAGTTAACCTACCGTTAAATTTGTCATCAGTACCAATGTGTACTAAGAATTCTGAATCATCCCCACCAGCCCCTCCCATCAATCTGCCTACCTGATCCGCAACATGCAGAACCCGAGTACCCAGGAGACAACATAGAGTTTGGCATTCAGGGTCCTGCCGACAGATTACCCTATCTACCTTCCTAATAATAGAATTCCCTACCACCAGTACCTGTCTAAGAAAGTAAGCCTGACCCAGAAATGCCTCTTCTGAGCTATTTTCCCCAGCATCCTCACACATGCTGGCAAACATGTTGGGTTGAACTAGCTCAGAACAAGCCTGCCTAGCTCTCCAACCCCTACTTCCCCTTACACAGCTTACCCAGCTCTCTACCCTAGAAACCTCTTCTCCTCCATCATTACTCTCCTCTACACTGGCCCCAGCCAATGCCTGCTCCGTGAGCAGTAAACTCTGCTCCATGTTGTTTATGTACCTCATTGTTGCCAGTTGCTTCTTTAGATCTAGTATTATATGCACTTAGTGGCATTATCCAACATGCTCTCTAATGTAAACCACACAATATAAATAGAATAAATAAGGATTTATACTTTATTCTCCTTTTTGCCTTTTAACTCCTTATTTGCTTGTAACTCCAACACTTGAAAAGCTTGGTCACTTTAGAAGCTGGTCACCCGAATTCGCCTGACTTAGCATTCACCTTCTCCTTTCAGATAAATGGCTTTCCTTCAAATTAAACAGACTCACATATAAAGCATAGACATGGAGCTACAACCTACAGTAGACAAATGTTTGTGTCTACCGCTCTTTCGTGTTTACACATGCTCCCAATTGAGTGTACATGCTATGCACATGCACTGTCCCAAGCTCTCTGTCTTCTTCATATAAAGTTTTGTGATGTAAGAAGCAGGAAGGTAGGACATCTGTTTAGTTTTTAAATACAAATTTCTGAGCAGAAATGTTCAGCTTGTGGACTGTCTCGCAGTAAAATGTTTATTACCCATTTAATGTAACATAATACAAGTGAAACTTTGTGAACAGAAAACTTGTTAAATGTTGATCTTTTAATAATTCAAATGTCTTTCAAAAATATGCAGTGTAGTAACTCTTTGGATTATGTTATGGCTTTGCACAATCCTATGTGAGCTCATATTCCTTTGATACTTGAGCGTTTGGCAAAACATGTTTCAGATCACAAACGTTTGACGTTATCAGTGGGATTTTTTATCAGATTTATTGCTCGCTTGAGTAACCAGTGTTGTAAACTTAAGTTAATAGAATGATTTTATTCTTACTTTTTTTTCTCTAATCCCCGTGGTTATTTAACTTGACAACTACCAAATAAAAGTATAGAACTTTGTGCAGAAAAACAATTTCATACAAGGTCAAGTATGCCCTTATGTGATGCAATGGAACATTAAGGAAATCATCAAAATATTAATGATACTGATTTGACCCTGCTTAGTATTGGAACACTGAAATTACAGCTTAATTAGCTTTGCTGAATCTGTGAAAAGATTTAATTTACAACAAAGGCAGTCAGGACACAGATCAAAGACAAACAGTAAAAGAGAGTATGTGAATAGTTTTCATGGATTCAACAGGGAGTTTTACCAAGAAATGCTGTCCATTTAAAGGTATTGGCGGCCATACATTTTTTTTTTTTTTTTACCAGCTTGTAGCATGTCTGAAAATGTCATAAAATTTGTTATATTTTAGCAGTGTTCTAATATGCTACATTACACAGATATGTGAATCTTAAACAGCTAAAGCCCATGAACTACAAGAAAGAGAAAATGGGATCCCTCCAAGTCTTCTATAGAACCAGTGATATTTAAAGTTTAATTGTGCAATGTACACGACTGGTTTCATATAAAAAATGGTTCTATTTATTAGTTTGTTAAAATGTCCTGTGTTTTTGTATTTTCTAAGTTTTAAATATTTTTTTGTGTGCAACATAAACGTACATATCCTAAGGAATGAATGCTTGTTCTACTTTGTTCGTGGAAACTTGGGTGGGTTCATTATGCTCAGATGCAAGATATTCTTAAACTGAATATGAAAATTACTAACCAAACAGCATTGACAATGAACACAATGGAAGCTCTGAAAATGGCAGTTGAATCTGAATTGAATGCATGAAAAAGAATTAAAAGGACTAAATAACTGTAAGTAAAGTGTTATGCAGCCTTATAGTAGTAATGAAAGTAACTCTATAGATAAAAATACAGTGGTGGTCAGGTAAAAAAAACTCCCACACTGCAAAGTTTCTAGAGAGGTATAAAAAGGATCAATCACCATTTTACAGTCATTACGCCTTTTATAAATCCCAACAATTTGCAGTGCCCAAGAGGAATATTCCCATGACTAATTAATCAGACAGTTTTCAGCACCTGATTTTTTAATATATTGGGCACCGGCAAAACCAAAAAGTATGTAACCGGTAGGTGCATCGCAGGCTTCCGAAATTTGTTGGGAGTCTGCTTTATACCTAGGCGCACATGCCGATAGCATCATTAGTTGGCACTATCTGCATGTGCTCTGTGTTTATACATGACGCCCAATGTTTTATCTCCTATTTATGACATTACGTGTCTGGCATAATATACAAATTAAGAATGAATAATAATTTTTTTTTTGTTGCCCATTCTTTATTGTTACTGTCAAAGTATAACAAATTAGCCATAGTGTTTTTGGAAAAGTAAATTATGGTAAACTCTATATAAAATAAAATTTTACACCGCACCTACAAAAGATTGTTCATAGACTTGGACATACACAAATCTAAAAATAAATTGATACGATAAAGATTACATAAGCTTAAACTAGTGATGTTGAAAGCTATGATCATAAAAAGTATCCAGACATTCAGGTAAAAAAAATAACAATTAAAGTTATATGAAAATTCATGTATGCAAAGCACTTGTCATATGGGTGTTGCAAGGGAGAACAAAGCGATTGAAGCTCGGTGTCTCAATATGAAAAGTCCATAATGTATAGTTCAGGGCTTTTCAGATAATTAGCCCTATTCATGAAGCCACTTAAAGTGCAGGATGGAGGAGAAGCAGGTTAGGTCATCCTCAATCGGCACACTTCCTGCTCCCATTTTTCTGTTCTGTCAGAGTGACAGAGGTGTATGGGGAAGCATGATAGCAGGAACAATGTGCTCATGGAGAGTGTCCAGACCCTCTGCTGCCCACTGGACCACCAGAGATAGAGCTACTCTCCTGCCCAAAAGGTAAGCAGCCGCAGAGGGCGGATCTGTAATGCTTGGTTTGGTTAGGACCTTGTTGTCCCAATAGTCTATGGGGGACTAGAAGTTTCCCATTTTGCAGACTAAGCATCATGTGTAAGGTAGTTCACAGCAGCAGGTGGAGTGTATGTGTATATCACATAGGTTTACAGCAATATGTGTATTATTAAGACAAAATTGGTGTCATCAGAGGGCGGATCTGTAATGCTTGGTTTGGTTAGGACCTTGGTGTGGGGATGGGACACTTCATTGCGGCTGCTTCCACGCAGCCGCTTCACCGCCGACTCTACAGCACAAGACAGATCGTCGCTGGAGATTTCATTGCGGGACATTTCATCGCTAAAGGTAAGTATTTTACCGATTTTAGTTGGTTTAGAATTAGGGTTTAGGGGCTTAGAATTAGGTTTAGTGTTAGGGGTTAATTTTACTATTATGGGTCGGGGGTTAGTATTAGGGTTAGTATTAGGGTTTAGGGGGTTAATTTTAGTGTTAGGGGTCGGGGGTTAGTATTAGGGTTAGTATTAGGGTTAGTATTGGGGTTTAGGGGTTAACTTTAGTATTAGGGGTTAGTATTAGGGTTAGTATTAGGGTTAGTATTGGGGTTTAGGGGGTTAACTTTAGTATTAGGGGTTAGTATTAGGGTTAGTATTGGGGTTTCGGAGGTTAACTTTAGTATTAGGGGTCGGGGGTTAGTATTAGGGTTAGTATTAGGGGTCGGGGGTTAGTATTAGGGGTCGGGGTTAGTATTAGAGTTTAGGGGGTTAATTTTAGTGTTAGTATTGGGGTTTAGTGTTACTATTGGGGGGGGGAATCATTTATTAGGGGGGGGTATTTACGTGAAACGGCCGCGTTATACTTCATTGCTGACAGTTCAGCGTTCTAACTGCCGCGCTGAACTGTCAGCGATGAAAATGCGGCGAAGAAGTGTCCTAGACCCCCTTGGTGTCCCAATAGTCTATGGGGGACTATACGTTTCCCATTTTGCAGACTGAGCATCATGTAAAAGGTAGTTCACAGCAGCAGGTGGAGTGTATGTTTATATCACATAGGTTTACAGCAATATGTGTATTATTAAGACAAAATTGGTGCTATTGGAGAAAAAAATACTAAAGTAGCAGTATTAACCATATCAATGGTATGCTATGGCAGTTTACTCCAAATGTAGCATTTGTTTTTTAATTGCCTCTTTTTTGCCTTGATAAATCTGTACCTAAAACTTACAATAATGTTCAGCTCCACAGAAATAAATCTCACAGTATTTTATTTTTCTGACAATTGCCAACAATTTGCATAGCACTTAGTAGAAAGGATATAAGGGAACTATTACCTATGTGGTGTGGTGCATCTCCCTCATAGAAAAAAGTGCCATTAATTTACATTTTTCTTTAATTCTCTTAATGTACATAGTTGCAGTATAGAAAATACTGGGACTATATAAATCAATGCATTTCACACAAACATTGATGCAGAGATTAATTAATTGTGAGCTTAATGCTAGTTAACCAATAAGAGCACCTGAAGAGATCAGTCCCAGAAGCAGGAAGTGTGCAATCCTGTATATCGCAAGCTTGCAATTAGTTGATTTTCACAAAACTCACAGTAAATTCAACATGCAGTATAATATATACAATATATATGAAATGCATTGATTTATTTTCTTGCAGTATTTTATATTCAGTGAATAAAGTTTAAAAAAAAAAAGCAAATTTCACTATTTGTATGGTATACAATTTGTATTACAGTATAGAGAATATACACCACCACTGGGGTTTGTGATAATAATTATTTTCTATGGGGGAGATGTCCCACACCAGTTTCCACAATGCAAGTTCAGCAGTTGTCTGATATAAGCCGTAAGTGACCTTAAAAACAAGCATAAAGCATTTACGTTCATTGTATGACCAGAAACCTGAAGACTACAAGAGGATTTTATTAGCATTTAATGTTTTTCTTTGAACACAATTTCCTGATTTATCCTTGTGTAGAAATGTATCCATTAAGGTAAAATGTACTCCAACTATCCCAGTACTGGTTTCCTTAATGGTTAAGACTTGCACAGCCACAGCTCACAGCTACAAATGTATGTATCTCATGCCACTTGTTCTCACCACTGTTCACAGTTGAAAAGTTGAAATTCATAACCTTGCACATAATAAAAACAGGCAAGATTACTTTACATATCACCTGCGAGAAAACATGGTTTCCAGCGAGTGTTTATGGAACCCTGTATATTATGCAGATCCAGAATAGGCCTGCTTAACTACAATTCACTCATCAAAAGCTTACATTAGAATAATGAAAGTAATTTTTAAAAATGAGATAAAAGCAAAGTATTTAAAAAAGAATAATGGGTATGAAAATAAAGGTCTACGTAGCTATGAGGACATAGATTTGTGTGGTTGCACTTATCCACCAGGTATAAATTACCCTCTATACTGTATGTTTATTGTCATTTTGAGGTAAAAAAAAATGATCTATATCTGGTTGCAGGATAAAAATAAATGTGTTAGAGTTCATAATTCAACGCATGCAGTGTAACATTTGTGACGGTTTGATTACTACCATTTAGTAAATCAGAAATGGAAGGTAATTTAGGGATAATGAGATCATTTCCATATAAAATTACAAACTGCACATGACTTTTTCTGGAGCTGTATATTGCAGGCAAATGGTCTAAATACAGGTTCTAAATGCTTTGTTGGAGTCTTTTTTGCAGGTTGTATTTGTAGGAAATCCACCATTTAATAAGATCATCTCTTTCTAACTATTGAACATTACAGCACTCCCAGCTCAGGAATTTAATTTTTTTTTTTCTATTTTGACAATTTTGATTATTATTTTGCAAATATAAAGAGATACTGGGTAAATATTGGCGTGCTTTACCATGACCTAATACAAAATTGAGTCTCAATATAACAAGGGACACAAACTCAACACAACACTGACAATACACAGAATATTACAATAGACACTGGCAGGAATTACACTTCTTACAGAGATGGACAGGTAATAATGGAATCTGCCCAATAGTCATAATGACTGTTTTCGGGACTCCTGAGTTAAAGCAACACATTAATGCTCATCTTGGGATATTACATTGATCCATTTATCCCAAAGCTCATTCTTTTCAGGGGAAGTTGATTGGATTTTTAAAATGCCCTTCTCCATTCTTAATTGATAGAGGAATTGGTTCCTTATTTCGCCCCAACTTTGGGAGAGTGTTGAACCCCAATTTCTAGTCATTGATATTTTTACCTCCATCAGCAAATGGATGACAACATCCGTTTCCATTCTGTTCACAGCTGGGAAATTTAAATGCAGGAGGAAAACCTCAGGAGTAAATAGCATCTCAATTCCAGTCATATACGTAATTTTACATGCTATCGACTTCCATATATTCTGCATTAGTTCACAAGACCTCCATACATGTAGCATGTCACCAATTTAAGATTCCCATGTCCAACATATATTAGTCTGGTCTGCATACATTTTATTAAGCCTGCTAGGGATTAAATATTTATAAGTTTGTACTGCAACCCTACCAGGTTTAAGCATTTCACCCCTTTATGAACTTTTTGGAATGCCGTATGCCATATTTTTGTTTTGCATTTTGTGATTATAGGGGTCAAAGGATTTTCCTCTTTAATTCTAGTAAGATCTATACACAATACCATCATTCCCTTAAGCTCCTTTTTATCCATAATTTTCATTAGAATGTCACTGACCTCTTTTTGCCCAGTATATAAATGTTTCAGGAGATATCCCTTAATCCTAAGGTAAATAAAAATGTCACCCTTCAAAGAAGGCCATGATTCCAGAATTTTGTAAAAGGGCTTAATTAGCGGGCAATCCAGGATATCCGAGATTCTTTCTATGCCCGCGTTGGTCCAGTTTCTAAGAATTAAATTTGGTACATTATCTGTTGGAGTTGCCAAGGAGAGAACATCTACAACCTTATTCTTCAGATTTTCCCTACTTCTAAACTTGTCCCAACACTTCACAAGAGTTTGGAGAACCAAGCTATTTACAACTAATGGGGATCCCACGTCCTTACTGGTAGACCATAAAATGGAGTCCAACCTGGCAACCTCAGTAAGATCCCGATCGATGGCATACCATTTTTCTACTTTCATCTGCTTTTTTTGCGTAATTTAGGCTTGTAACAAAAGGTTTGCTTGTTGATTTTAATAAAAGTAAGTGGCACCGATATTCCAACAAACTGGGGTTTGCGTTTCAGAAGTGCCAGAAAAATGTGGGTTTTTTTCCTTGCCCAGATAACATTTTTAAATGAGGATTTTATCAGGGAAAGCCAGCTAAAAATTCCTGGTGGGAGAGGAAATTAAACAAATAGCCTGCAAGTTAAAGTTGTATCTGAACAAAATTATATATATATATATATATATATATATATATATATATATATATATATATACTAATATTAAACCTATTGTTAACTAACCAATAAAATTATTTGAAAATAGAAGAGGACTTCCGAATGTTACACTGACGTCAGATGTAAAAAGAGTGTAATAAAATAATATAAGTATCTCCTACTTGCAAATTATTGATTCCAGTGTCTCTGTGCTTTTTATCTGCCCTTATGAACTTACATTTTTGCAGTGATGTTGTAAAATTGCCCTTTTGTTCACGTCAATATTTTTCAGATAATGGACCTATGCTAAATACCGTATTTGATCGAATATAAGACGAGGGTTTTTTCAGAGCAAATGCTTATATTCAAGGTCGTTTTATAATCTGACCTCAAATCGAGGTCAGATTATAAGACTTGGATCCGGGGGGATGCAGGTCCCCCGCAAAGCTACTGGGGACCTGGATCCCCCTCGCTAACAGCCGGTGGATGTCTGCACGATACGCGCAGACATCCTCCGCTGCTGCCTGGCATGACCGCCGGGACTTCTATGATAAAGCCGGGTCCTTCTGGCTTCATAATAAAAGTCCCGGCGGACTCTTGGTGGGTAGTGGGGGCAGTGGAGGATGTCTGCATGATACGTGCAGACATCCTCCATGCTGCCCGACACATCCTTCTATTATGACGGACCGGCTGTCTGTCATAATAGACAGAAGTTTCGGGCAGCATGGAGGATGTCTGCACTATTGTGCAGACATCCCCTGGCTGCCCCCACTAGCCACCAGGGAGAGAGAGAAAAGGGGAGGGGGGGAGAAGGAGACAAGGGGAGGGAGGGGGTGATGGAGAGACAAGGGGGGAGGGGGAGAAGGAGACAAGGGGAAGGAGGGGGTGATATAGAGACAAGAGGAGGGGGAGAAGGAGACAAGGGGAGGGAGTGGGGGATAGGGAGGCAAGGGGAGGGAGGGGGGATAAAGAGACAAGGGGAGGGGGAGAGAGAGATAACACTGGAGGGAGGAAGAGACAATGTGGGTGGGGGAGAGAGATAACACTGGGAGGAGAGACAGAGACAACACTAAGGGGGGGAGAGAGAAACAACGCTGGGGGGAGAGAGAGACAAAGCTGGGGGAGGGGGAGAGAGAGGCAGCATTTGCACATAAAAGGAAATAAAAACAAGAAATGCATTTTTTTTATATCATAATTTTTATTAAATATTAAAAAGCAATTTACATGTGAAAATATACAAGTTAAACTTTTTTCCTATAGGGTAGTCTTATATTCAGGCTTTTAGTTTTTTTCCTAAAGGAATATCCAAAGTTTGGGGGGTCGTCTTATAATCAGGGTCATCTTATATTCAAGCAAATATGGTAGTGTTTTTGGCAAGAGAACAATTTCAACTTAATGATGCCAAACGCAAACTATAAATATCAGGTAGCATTATGGACCCTTGCCCTGTAAAGGTATTTTATAAAACAGCGTTCCTCAAATCCATTTCGACTATCAAGATTTTCAGATTGTTCACAAATAATATATAAGTTAGACAGAAGGATTAAATAAATCACCTAAAAAAGCAAATAATAATGATACGTGGCGTAGCTAAAATTAGTTATTCATAATATACAAAAGGATTAGCACACTAACAGAAAAGATTACAATTGTCCTAAAAGTATTTTTTTTAAAGCTAAATAAAAACACCTCTCTTAATGACCAAAGTTTGCCCATTTTCAGCAGCATCAAATTCTACATATGTTTGTTTAGGTGAGTGCTTCCTTTATAAAGTTTTACAAGTAATAATACTTTCACAGCTGCATGTGTCCAAATAAGCTATATGTAGTTGCACACATAAACTGCTTTAAAACCATGTTTCCAGTATTATTTCTCATCTACCATGATACAGAGTAGAGTCTCATTTGGTGCTAGCTGTAAAAAGCATTAAAGGCTCTAACATGCCACTACCACCAGAAGCCTGTACTGTTGAAACAAATCACAATGGCTTTATGGATTTGGGTGGTTGACACAAAATGTTGACCCTATCCACTGCATATCACCAAATAAAATATACATTCATCCAAACGTAATGCCAACACAAGAGAGTTGCATGTCAAATCATCACTGGTAACTGTTTAGTGAATAGAGGCCTGATTTACTAATATTTAAGAATGGAGTTGAATAGTGTTCAGGCCAAGATCATCGCTGCAGTTCTTGATTTGGCTTATTTTTGCATCAGGTTCACTTCATTCTTATTAGTATTAACCTGAAGTTTCACAAGTCCACTGGAGTTGAATATAGCCATATGAAAACTTAATGGCATAATAGTGAATTGGAAAAAGCACATAAGTGTATCAATGGATGTGTGGAGAACTTTAAAGACGTTTAACCATCTTCAGAATAATCACAATGGTTAAATTATTTAAAAAAAAAAAAAGCTATGTAACCTGTATAGTCACTCACAGAACAACAGGGGCACCAAAAGACCAAAGCAGAGGTACATGGGCCCCATTCTCTAATCAAAAAAAATATTTGACATGAAGCAGACTAGATGTTGTGGAGAATGTGGCCAGGACTTCTTTGCCTAGCAAAGTGCTCCTGATAGAGGACAATAAGGTAAAGACAGGGCACAAGGATAGAAGGGTAAATGTAGAAAGGATGAGGATATTCCATTGATGTTAAAACCAGGGTGACCACATTTTATTATAAGACAAAATAAAGCTACATATTAGAAATGGCCGGGGATAACCTGAAATGTAAATATTAGGCAAAGAGAAAAAACACTTAAAACAACAATTTTATTTTGTTATATATTTAAAAAGAAGGTGGGAAACCACCAGCAGCATGAGAGACCAGAGTGTGCCTCAGGCAATATATATATATATAGATAGACAGGCACAGGTGTATTAAACCCTAGTAGATGGTTCACACACATACAATAGTAAATATAATGAAAAAAACCGGTAAGGTAAGTAAGATATATTAGAGTCATATATCAATCCACTCTCAAAAAAATAATAAATAAGAATAGTAAATAATAAATAATATTGACCAAAAAACACAAGTGAATAGATGAAGAAAAACACTTAAATAATTAAATAAAATAAATAAATAGAAGAAATGCCCTATAATAAACACCTGTCTATAGGAAGTGTGCAGCTTATAAGATTTATAGTATCCCATACAGCTCCATAGTATAAAGGATGTGGAAATAGTGGATAACAATGATGGAGAGTAATGGGTATCCCTAGTCTCAATGTCAAATAATTCCTGTTCTAGTGGTAGATCACAGTATAGAGAGAATGAGAAAAGCGGGGGATGCACAGATAATAAAGCCACACAACGACAGGTAGGCAATGTAGAAATAAATTAGGGCAGGATATAAACAAATAGAAAAAATTAAAAGAAAAGAAAAAACGCCTGACGCGCGTTTCGCCGTGGCGGCTTCGTCAGGGGCGAAGTTTTTTGCAAGTTAGGGGAAAAAAACAAAAATAGAGTTTTGTGGTTTTTCCCTATATTGACTTTTTGACCCCAAGCCAAACCCTTATTTTAACCCTAACCATAAATTTATCCCCAACTCTAACCCTTATGCTAACCCTTCATTTATTTTAATTTAATTGTAACCCTATCCCTTATGCTAACCCTAATTTAATTGTAACCCTAGCAACTATTCTAACCCTTACCCTAGGTTTAAGCTAATTAAGTCTTTTTTTTTCATTGCAGTGTCGAACAGGCACTTTGGACAGGCACTGTATTGGGGGGGGGGGGGGGGGGTGTTCGGTACAGAGAGGTTGTCTGGTGTCTGCAGGCATGAACTAATGTAAAGTCCAGTAAAGTCCTGAATGTACTATTTAGCCATAAGAGAGGGTGTCTGGGGTAATGCAGGGCAGAGGAGAGGGGGCAGATGCAGGGTGAGGGCAGGGCAGAGGAGAGCAGCTTGGGGAATACAAACCTGGCAGCCCTTTCCTCTGCCCTGCTCCATTACCTAAATGGCTCCTAACAGATTTGAAGTTGGAGTTCTGCCCTGCCCCCTGGTGATGTCAGCATGACTTCACCACCCACTCAATGTCTATAAGTCAGAATCAGTGAGATTTTACTGCTGTAAAGATACTGGGGGGTGGCGCCAAAAAACACTACATTTCACAAAATGGCAGCACCCAGTCACACTTGTTTAGTAAATAACAAAATAAACTTACATAATAAAAATAAAACACATATCTGAAATCAACAATGCAAAATAAAAAAAATAAAACCTTTAAATTTTTTGGTGGGAGTGTCACTTTAAGTGTTTGTAACCTGTTAAATAGGAGTGTGCTGATCCCTGTGTATTATATGTATATATTTCTCACATGCACACTAATTCACATATGCACACAATGTCACATACACACATAACACATACTATTCATATAATATAAATTATTTATAATCTTTGGGAACCCTGTAGATTTCATATTTAATAATATATTTATTTTTATTATAATATGCATATTATAAAGTATTTACAGTCACACCCATAATATGTTTTCTTACATTCTATTTGTGTGACTATATATATTTATTTCCAAAAACTTCCAAACAATTTGTAATAATGTAAATGATATGTATTTTTTGTGTGTATACTTTTCTCTGCATTTGGGAATCAGCGTGTTTGCGATTCAGTTTGTGTGTGTGTGAAAGTAAAGCACACATTGTCACAATATGAAACATACATGCACACACGCATGTGTGTCATATACACACATGCATAGTAACATACTAGATCACAAACACATGCACATAGTCACAGACACATACACACAGTAACATACACAATGACAAATATGCAGGGGGCAAAAGAAAATGCAAGAGTTGGCAGGGGTTACATTTCAGGCTAATGAGCCTAGTGCATGACATGGTATTTAAGAGAAAAGGATCAGCAAGTTACCTGGTAGTTGGTACATAAAATTGCAATAAATGGAATTGTGATACATTACATTAAGGTCAAATGTTCACAAAGAACAGTAAATTAGGGATAATATTTTGGTAGAATGTGCGACATAGAGCAAGGGTGAGGTGAATTTTAGAGTTACTTTGCTGTACGATGTAGCTATTGCTGATTCATTGTGAAAGAGAATGGGGTTTCAAGGAGACAAGAATATCTGTGACTTATTTCAAGTTTTGGGTTGCACTTAAGGTCTTGGAGGTAGGGGCGTTGCTAAGTCTTCCAATGATCTGGGGCTAGAGCCCAGATGAGCTCTGTCACACACACTGCGTCTCTTTCTCACATACACCGTCTCTCTTTCTCACACACGCCGTCTCGCTCTGTCTCTCTCTCTCACACACACCGTCTCTCTCTCACACACTGTCTCTCTCTTTCTCACACACTGTCTCTCTCTCACACACACACCGTCTCTCTCTCTAACACACACACCGTCTCTCTCTCACACACACACTGTCTCTCTCTCACACACACACTGTCTATCTCTCTTTCTCACACACACCGTCTATTTCTCTATCACACAGTCTCTCTCTCTCTTTCTCACACACGCCGTGTCTCTCTCTCTCACACACACCGTCTCTCTCTCACACACACCGTCTCTCTCTCACACACACACTGTCTCTATCTCTCTCACACACACACTGTCTCTCTCTCTCACACACACACCGTCTATCTCTCTTTCTCACACACACACTGTCTATTTCTCTCTCACACAGTCTCTCTCTCTCACACACACACACACACACACCGTCTCTCTCTCACACACACACACCATCTCTCTCTCACACACACCATCTCTCTTTCACACAGACACCCTTACGCAAACACCCTTACACACATTGAGACACCCAGACATACACATTGAGACACACACACATTGAGACACCCATACACACACATTGAGACACCCAGACACACACTGAGACACCCAGACACACACTGAGACACCCAGACACATACTTACACACACTGAGACACCCAGAAAAACACTTACACACACTGAGACACCCTGACACACACTTACACACACTGAGACATCCAGACACATACTTGCACACATTGAGACACCCAGACACATACTTACACACATTGAGACACCCAGACACACACTTACACACACTGAGACACCCAGACACACCCTGACACCCACTAAGACACCCAGACACCCACTTATATACACTGAGACCCCCAGACACCCACTGAGACACCGACACCCACTGAGACACACACTTGCACACATTGAGACACCCACAAATGTAAAAATTTTTTTTTTGTATTACCTTACCGTGTCTTCAGGAACTTCTGCCGGATGCTGATCTCACAGCGCGACGGGGCGGAGCCTGCACCCGTCGCGCTGTTTCTGCATGGCCAGGAGTTGCGAACACCGCAGGCACTTGCCTGTGGGCCGCACCTCGAGGAGGAGAGGCTAGGGAGAGAGCTCCCTATAGCAGCCTCTCCTCCAGATCGGCCATCACCCCCGCGTGAGCTCAATCCTCCGATTCTGGGACCATGTCCCAGACGGAGGAAAGCTCAGCGGGGGATTTTTTTTTAAAAAAAAATTAACAATTACAGCCCTGGAGTCTCGGGGCTAAAGAATACTTTAGCCCCAGAGTCTCCATTCGGGGCTATGAAGGGGGGACTGGGAGCTATAGCCCCAGTAGCCCACCCCTAGCGACGCCTCTGCTTGGAGGTATTTTTAAAAATGCTGTGTGTGGACAACACATCATAATCATGGACCCATTTATAGTGTCAATTCGTTATTTCATGCCAAACTAATGGCTGGAGTCTAAACAACTACATATGTATATGATATAGTAAGATGGGAACACACAAATAGATGCTTCTTGCCCCTATGACCTCTGTGTTTGTGTGCACATTGCTGTATCAAAACTGTATTGTTACAGATAAGCGTGTGCCTGTTCACTGTGTGAAATGGGACAGTTGTAGCATGTTTGTTGTTTTCATGGGACATGAAAATGTTGGATGTCTTTGCTGGTCACAACTAATGTTGAGCGAAACCGAACCGCACTGTTCGGGTTCGTACCGAACATTACGGTTTTTGGACGCCAGACCCGAACATGGACATTTGACTGTATGTTCGGGTTGGAGTTCGGGGTTCGGCGATTTAACAGCGGGGTCCTTCCGGCTTCATCATAAAAGTCCCGGCGGTTGTGCCAGGCGGCAGCAGGGGAGGTCTGCACTCATCGCCCAGACATCGTCCGCTGCCCCGCTAGCCACCAGGTGAATCGGGCAGCTGGGGGATGTCTGCACGATACGTGCCGACATCCTCCATGCTGCCCACCAGCTGTCCGTCATAATAGACGGAGGTGTCGGGCAGGATCCCCCGGCTGCCCCCACTAGCCACCAGGGAAAGAAACAAGGTAAGGGAGGGAGGGGGGAGACACACAGAGATGGGGGGGAGACACACACAGACAAGGGGAGGGAGGGAGGGGGGAGACACACACAGACAAGGGGAGGGAGGGAGGGGGGAGACACAAACAGACAAGGGGAGGCAGGGGAGAGACACACACAGACAAGCAGAGGGAGGGAGGGTGGAGACACATACAGACAAGGGGAGGGAGGGAGGGGGAAGACACACACAGACAAGGGGAGGGAGGGGGGAGACACAGACAAGGGGAGGGAGGAGGAAGAGAGAAAAGGGGAGGGGGGATAGAGAGAGACAAGGGGGGATAGAGAGAGACAAGGGGGGGTAGAGAGAGACAAGGGGGGGATAGAGAGAGACAAGGGGAGGGGGAAGACAGACAAGGGGAGGGGGAAGAGATGAGGGAGGTGGAAGAGATGAGGGAGGTGGAGAGAGAGAAGTTTGGGGGGGAGGGAGAGAGAGACAACGCTGGGAGGGAGAGAGACAGCTGAGGGAGGGGGAGAGAGCCCGCATTGGCACATAAAAGGAAATAAAAACAAGAAATGCATTTGTATAATATCAATTTTTTATTAAATATTAAAAAGCAATTTACATATATACAAGTTAAACTTTATTTTCCTATAGGGTAGTCTTATATTCAGGCGTTTTTGGTTTTTTTCCTAAAGGAATATACAAAGTTTGGGGGGGTCGTCTTATAATCAGGGTCGTCTTATAATCGAGCAAATACGGTATAAGCTGGAGTCACATACACGCACATCACATGAGCTCTCTTAGTGTAGGGAGAGGATGCTGTGGCTGTGAGGGACAGATTAAAAAAAATTCTGCTGTTGAATCTGCAAACTACAGCGATTATTCAAACTACAGCGATTATTCAAATTACAGTGATTATTTTAGTGGGTGCTATACTACATATTTGTACCCTGCCCTGAGCCCAGTGCCACAGAGAGTGCAGTGCACTTGCAACTGCATGTGTGCCAGGCACATGATTTTAATCCTGTTCTGTTAGCTCATTGGGCAACATCTAGGCATTTTTAAATACTGCAATTTGTTGGTGTTAAATATTACATTTGCGTCCTGCACTTCATATCTGAGAGTCAAAGAGAACCGTCAAATACTGTGCTTACAGCGCACTTTAAAAAATTCGAATAGTTTTGGGTGGTAAATAGTACATTTGTGTCTTGCGGTGCACTTCATATCTGAGAGTCAAATAGAACAGGCCAATACTGTGCTTACAGCGCACTTTGAAAAATTCTAATAGTTTTGGGTGGTAAATAGTACATTTGCGTCTTGTGGTGCACTTCATATCTGAGAGTCAAATAGAACAGTCCAATACTGTTCTTACAGCGCACTTTGAAAAATTCTAATTGTTTTGGGTGCTAAATAGTACATTTGCGTCTTGTGGTGCACTTCATATCTGAGAGTCAAATAGAACAGTCCAATACTGTGCTTACAGCGCAATTTGAAAAATTCTAATTGTTGTGCTAAATAGTACATTTACGGCCTGCACTTTATTTCTGAGAGTCAAATAGAACTGTCAAATACTGTGCTTACAGCGCACTTTGAAAAATTCTAATTGTTTTTGGTGCTAAATAGTACATTTGCGCCTTGCGGTGCACTTTATATCTGAGAGTCAAATAGAACAGTCCATTACTGTGCTTACAGCACACTTTGAAAAATTCTAATTGTTGTGCTAAATAGTACATTTACGGCCTGCACTTCATATCTGAGAGTCAAATAGAACAGTCCAATACTTTGCTTACAGCGCACTTTGAAAAATTATAATTGTTGTGCTAAATAGTACATTTACGTCTTGCGGTGCATTTTTTGCAGTCCAATAAACAAAAAAATACAAATAAAAAACCGTGTTGGCTACCTCCTCCTCCTCCAGCGCCGCTTCCACCTACACCGCCACGGTCACCGCCTCCTCAACCTATGGGTCACTTAGTATAAACTGAAAGAGAATATCCTGCACTCCACCCCTCTCTCAAATAGATAATTCTGTTGATCCTCCTGGCAGCCATGCTTAGATTTAGATTTATGTTCTTCCAAAGTAAAATCAAAGATTCCATCTAGTGCTATTTTATGGCTCAGCTGTATTTGTAATTTGTATGTGTTTTATGTTATTTTAAGTTATTTCCCGATCCACATTTGCTTGCAGGGCACTTGTCCTACTCTTACACACATTGTACTTCCTTTTGCAGCCCTCTAGCCCTTTCCATGACTTTTTTAGAGGCATTTTAGTGGCCAATAGTTTGTGTCCCCATTGACTTCAATGGGGTTTGGGTTCGGGGTCAAGTTCGAGCACGGACCCGGACATCCAGGTGTCCGCTCAACTCTAGTCACAACATATTTAGGCAATACAGTGATGGACAGCTATGTTTTTAAAGATAATGATTAGGTGACATATTATAGAAATCAGTAGTGTACTGCTGGGCTCCAGCTCTGAGTGAATATAGAGCATTTCATTTGAGTACCTAGAACAGTGAAGATAGAATGTGCAATATAAATCCGTGAAGTAAAAGGCAAAAGCAATTTGCAAAGCTTAAAGTGCTTCACACCTACCGGCGCTATGACTAAGCAAGTGGTTTCAATGAGTGGCAGGATGGGAGTATGCGAGATGGGTTTGTACATGTGAGAGTGGCAGAATGGGAGTGTGAGACAGACATGTTTACACATGTGTGTCTGAATGAGTGGCAGGATGGGAATATGAGAGAGACGGGTTTGCATGTGTGTTTCTGAGTTTGTACTTGAAATTTTCTAAAGACCTAATTAATCTGAAAAAAACATATATGTGTATGAGGGTCAGTGGAACCACTTAAATAGCCCAACATATATATGCCCACATATATATGCTGATCTTAAAACAACTTATATTGCCTCCAAATTCTCATATTCCAGATGTATCTATAAATACAGTTTTAAACATACAGAAATATATGTATATACATATACAAATCCAAGGAAGGTGCACTCAGCTATGGAGCCTACAAGGTTTCACTGGCCCGGGTGCTGTGCTGTGTAGCTTAAAACACACACAAGTCCAAAGGCAAAAAAACACGCACTCACGGGTCTTGATTGCAAGATATCTTCATTATTATTAGTCGATACTCATATATAGTATTAACAAGTAGTCGACGTTTCGTCCACCTCCTGGACCTTTATCAAAACTGAGTCCAGAGAATCACACTCAACCAAAAGACAAAGGAACTCATGCCTGTGTGCTGTACTGTCACTTTAAATATAGCTCAAAGAATGAAAAGTCACACTAATAATATAGACGTTCCAGTGTTTTTTCATTGCATGTAGACAAAATAATGATGCTCAATCTATAGAAAAAATTCCCCTCTAGTGCCCTTTGTCAAGGTTCGGAATAATTTCTGGGCCATTTCGGGAGGACCTTGGCTATTACGGAAGTAGCCAAAGTTCTCCTATAGAAGTCAATGGAAGGACCTCGGCTATTGTGAAAATAGCCAAAGTCCTCCTAAAATTGCTCCTAAATTAAATAAAAATAATCAAAAATAAAATAAAAATGTATAAAAAATAATAAAATCTAATAAAACATATTATAATAAAATAAAGTAAAATAAATCTAAATTAAATAAAAATAAATAAATACAAATAAATGTTATTATAACATTTAAAAAAATATTATATTAATGTTATACATATACATTATAGTAATATATTTATAATATAATATCATGAAAGCATTACAAATCAGTTTTTCATTTGCATGGTAATAGTTTTAATATGCATTAGTAGCATATTTATTAATAAAAAATATATGATTGTAATTTATTATTCTAATATGCTATTACGGCATAAATGTTACAATTACCACGTCAATGAACGCATCATGTAATGTAAAATACACCACAATTATACCACAAGTGACACTTAGTGACCCAATAAAGTCAGGGGATGGCCACGTAAACTTACATACATTTCTTACATTATCATATATAATTTTATACACTGCCATAACAGCTATTGTGGTATAACAGTGCATATGATGTCATGGCAGCTATGGATTGGCATCACACCCACAGTTATTGTTCACTGCCAACAGCTGTTACGTTATATGTGCCACCCCCCACCATTATGCCATGTGCATCATAGTATCATTTCATGTCCACAGTGGACAAAGGTGCATTGTACTATAATATATATAACATTAATATATTTTTATATTCTTATTAATATATTTTATTGTTTTTTTATATATTTTTTTTTATTTTATATTTTTACTCAGTATTATATTTTTTATATATTTTTATTTACTTTCAAGTACAATTCGCTATTAACTTTTCAAGTTTGATCACAAAATCAGCCACTTTGGATATCCGAATAGGAGATTTCTTCACAATTCAACTTTATACCCTGATCTGGTCTGACTTCAGGCTAGATCAGGGCATAACCCTATAATAAATGATAAGGAAGAGCAAACACCAATATAAAAAAAGCATGAGATACCCTTAACATTTTGGAACAAAGGCCTTCAATTATATAGTATCTATGTATTTTTTAATGTGGTACATCCTTTCTAAACATTTGTGTAGGTGACATGACCACTTTAAATTCTGATATTGGGAAACTAAGAATAGTTAAACGGTAACACTGTAAATACTTTTCATGTATTGGTTAATATATATAAAGTTGTTTTTGGCTGTTGCCCCTAAGTAGTTGAATGCTAGTGTATATTGAATAATACAACAATTTGATCAGCCACCAAATTCAAACTGGAAGGGAGATTAAGAGTTTGTCTCAAAATGAATGAAATAGAGAAAGCTATCAAAGAAGATAGAGAATGAAATGACTATTTTATATCACCAGGGATGTTACCAGACCACTGCTTCAACCAAACTTAATTTAATATTGGAAGAAATAGAACACAGTGTTTTCAACCATGAAAGGTCCCTTTTACTTTTATAATGGTTTCTGTAGTATAAATCAAATGATGATAAAAAAATGCATTCAGAAGATCCAATTAGCATGTTGCTATGGTCAAAAGTTTTCTGCTGTGCTAGTATACTAGTATAAATACTGGTGTAGTCAAAAATTGTATAATTGTATTATAGTTGCTGGAATGTATTTCCAAATTGTTTATATTGTATAACTGTCTTGAAATACTTGGAAACAAAATAAAATACAAGCAATATGCAAGAAAGATGAAAATTGTCTGTAAGCCCCTCATAATTGTCACCATTTAGCAGAATAATAACCTCAAACACACAAAAAATTCAGGTAACAAATTCCAGCTGAAACTCAGACAAGATTTCAGACATTTAACTATCTTGGATTTAAGACTGATAGTCCCTTGTTTTGGCCAACTATTTCATTTCCATTTAACAATTTGATTTATAGGTGTCACTGGATTTATGAAACCCATTCACATGTAGATATTGACTCCTAGGTCTTTCTTTTTTAATTTTTAAATCACAAGTTGAATTGATTGTTAGATCATCTTCTTCGTCTTAGTTATTAATACATAGGACATTATTCATGAAAAAGAGAGTTGCTGTAAAATGCTGGTAATTGAGAAGGAAATGTCAGCTACTTTGGACTTAAGTTTGAAATTCCCTTCTCAATTTCCTGCACGTCTTTATTTTATAAATAGAGCCCAAGGTATATATTCACTAACCAGTGAAGTGTGGTCGATTGACAACCAAGTCAGGACAAGGAAAAAGTCTCCAACTCACCTACTTTTCAAAACTAAATAGTTTTGACTCATTTTGACAATTCATAAAATGTCACAATTTAGAATACATATATATATATATATATATATATATATATAATATGAATCATATGTGATGCCTGATACTTTTCCCAGTGACATCATTGTGTTTTTAATTGCATATCATGCATTAATAACATGGTATGCTGTGCCACTTTGGTGTCAGTAATTTTCATGTGCTTTCATGTGGGCAGTGTGGTTGAGAATACAACTAATTACTGTTGCACTGCTTGTCCTGGTGAAGGTAATATGTTATTTCTTATGCAGAGGCATTAATTAACTAGCAATTGCTGATGAAATCCATGTGAGTCACCATAGCTAATCCCTACAATGCTAATTTGGTTAATTGCATTGGAAGATTCTTATGTAAAAAAAAAGGTCAGTACAATTGTTTAACATCATCAGTCTAATTCAATACCCCTGTCATGTAAAAAAAAAAAAAAAAAAAAAACATAATCTAATATTATAATATATATATATATTTATTTGTATTTTTTTATTTTTTTTGGTTATATCTAATAATATGGATTACGGATTCCCAACTAGATGCCCAATTACCCTGCTTCCCTATCTTCCTACACACATTTTATTGGGGGTTGGGGGGATTTGCCCAGCTCCCAGCCCTATTTCTTACAAGGAGTGTACAAGACTACTTGCCCTTGCCCTGGCCCCCATGATTTCTTTATGGACCCCACTGGGGAATTTATTTTTAAAAGATTAATTTTGGAAGGACTTTGCCTAATATCAGAATATCCGAAGTCATCATAAAAATGATTCTCTTTCTGCCCCATAGAGGAGGATAGAGGCTACCATTCTAGTTAGGTGTGTTCGGGCATATTTCAGATGCTTTTGGTTTTGGAAGACCTATTCAGGGGTACATCAGTGCATATTGGGTAGCTCATACTTCAGTTGACGATATATTCTCGAATCCGAATCCTTCTGGACTTCGGAGGCACCATTTCAGACCCGCATGTTGGCACATATTTAGAAGACCCTTATGTTAGTTTTGTTTTTCCATTGATGATATTGGTATGTTTCATTTAATAATGTTTTTGATCTTTGTACACTCTGTGAGTTTGTCAGGAATTTAAAACATTCTTACAGTTGCTCATATTTTACCTAACATGAGATGCTGATGGAATTCGACATTGTGCCATTGCTTGATTTCCATTTGTAAATTATGAGTACACAGTGAGTCTTTAACTATGTTACTGTTTATTCACTCGAATGCATTAAAGGCACTGCCTTGTGCCCAAAATGCACCTTCTAAATATTTATGTATATTAATGTGCTTTCAAAGTACTTTTTTAAAACATTTTGCAAGGCTTAAAATATAACATACTTACAGCTAGATGAAATTGTGAAATGACAGCAGTTTGCAGGACGGCCCACATTAGCAATGTAAAAGTAATTTTCTTTTTTTTTTTTGCTGCAGGGACCAATGAGAATAATGCAATTCTAATGAATGGAAATTGCTGTCTCTCTAGTGATGTCATCAGACAATGTGTTGCACTGTTTAGAGATCCTACTGTGTACAAGAGCAAGTTTATCACGGTCCACACAATGTATTCAATTCCAAGAACACAAGAAGTGACTAAATGAAACAAAACTTTATCTGTGTCTATATAATCAGTGCTGCCACACATAGTAAACATGCAAAGTAATCACTGGGGACGGTTAGCGTCAAATATTAGTTTGGTTTATGCAGAATGCCTGCACCAAATCACACTGGAAAAAAAGCCTGTGCATTACACAAACCATAATCTACATCTTGCCCCAAAGTGAAGTTGGGGACTAGACTGTTGGTCTTATATAAACTACAGGACACATTTTCATGTTGAGTAATACATCCTGGTATTGGACTAGTCACCGATTAGGTAACATCATTTAGAGATCTTCGATTACTGGCAAATCCAGACTTGCCTACCAGGATAATAGGTAATTTCGTGGCCTACAGTCCTGGCCCTGGCTGTTTTTTTTTACTACTCTGTGCCAGAATTTGCTCTCTACATATACTGTCACCCCTTATGTCCTTTCATAATGTATGGTTTTCCCTATACTGAATAATCAAATAATGGTGCAATGCTGGCTGGTATACAATTGTTTCCATGATAGTTTCTTTTTTTCTCTCAGTCCGGCCTTGGTTACTGGTAATTATGAGAGGTTTGTAAAACTTTGTCATGACAGTGATTGCTGAACAAAGGGACTTGTCTGCAGGTAGCTTACTGAAAAATAGCCCATCTTAAATCAGAGTCAAACCTACTTTATACTGGTGTCACCAGGTGACTAGCAAATATTAGATTTATGGCAATACATCTCTTTTAAAGTACACCTGTCACCTAGACATTTTAAAAATTGATGTGGAACTGTCCCTGGACCTTGAGACATTGCTGTTATAAAAGTGTCCACTTTGTGATGTCTTAAAGGACCACTCCTGCCTGAATAAAAAAAAAGTTATTAATGCACTTTAAACCGGACATGTTTTTTTAAATAGTTATTTTCAATCATCCAGGAGTATGAACATGCATGTTTTTGTCATTCTTAAATATGCAAAAACTATACATGTTTGAGTTTGCTTTGCACCTAGCGTTACGTAAATTGTTGACAATATATAAATAAATGGTAATGTAATGTATGAAAGATAGGGTTAACAACAGTAGCTGGGGTGGCATGTTCTTTTTGTAGCCTCTTTATCAATATAATTTTCTGACCAGGGTATAGTCAATGCTAAAAAAAATAATTTTGGAATGCCAGCATTAAAGGGAGTCCAATTTAATTTACTCATAACATCATCTATACATTTGCTAGTTTTGTGACTTATGTTGGCACCCTAGTCAACGAAACATGTTTCACGATCTATAAAAGATATACTCAGCAATTTTGGGGGTTATGTATATAAAAACCAAATCCCACATATGAACGTGTTGGGAAGTTAAAAAGGCACAATCTCTGTGTGTTATGTATAATACCGATTGCGTATTTATTTATTTATTTTTACATCCTTACTGTTTTATGTGTGAGAAATTGTGTTTCTGCAATGTTCACTACTATTCAGCATCTGATTTTTTTATACTTTGTGCAGATACCCATGGTCCTGGAGCAACCCAAAAGTGCCGTACCATTACTTATAGCACTAACTACCGACTTCTGTCCACTATATGAGGCTATTTCTATGCACACCTAATATATACATAACCTCCAACATGTTGAATCCAGGAATTCTAAACAAAACTAACTGCTTTGTGCTATGTATACTGTCTAGTTGTAGGACTGGTTTGATCATTTTTTTTTCTGTATCTTGTACATGATTTCAGTGTATGTTAAAAAAACTTTCTATATAGTGAACTCAGCTTGGAATGCGTGGAGCATGCTTTTATTCAGCTCTGTGTTCTGTTATGTAACAATAAAAAAGACTTGAAAAAATAGCCAGGGTTGTTGCTGTAGCAATAATTGTATAATATTTCAGATTGTATGAGATATCAAGAGCTGACGAAGAAAAAAAAGTTAACTGCAAAAATCAGCCACTCCAGGCACCAAAGTAAAATTTGTGCAACTGGTAATGCATTACATGAACATTGAACAGGTTTTTGATTAAATAAAAAGCTTTTTAGACAGTAGTTTACTCTAGCCCTCCTCTAAAGTTTTGTTTTATTTAGTCACTTCCTGTGCTCCTGGAATATACTGCATCCTGTAGACTGTGATAAACTTGCTATTGTACACAGAAGGATCTCTTAACAGTGCAACACGTTGTCTGATGACATCACCCAAGAGAAAGGAATTTCCATTCATTTGAATTAACTTATTCTCATTGGTTCCTGCAGCTAAATAAATAAATAAAAGTAAATTGCCTTTTGCTCAGCTAGTGTGGGCAGTCCTGGCTTCTTGCAAAAGTCATTTATATATTAAGCAATGCAACATTTAAAGCATACATTTTAAGTACTTTAAAAGCACATTAATATGCCTTAATATTTGTAAGATGCATTTTGGGCACCAGACAGTCCATTTAACAGCATTGGCCTTGTTTAAATAATAATTAACTACATTAAGGACACAAGTTAATGTGAGATAAGACTTTGTCTTCAGAATAGAATGCTTATGCAAAACAATGCAAATCTACAGTGTATATATATATATATATATATATATATATATATATATATATATATATATTGTACTACAGCAAAGGTCTTATCACTTACATGACTAACTGAACATCTGGAGGCCACAAATTAGGATGCAGGGTGTCTGTGTTAGTTTAATTGGTCAGCTAATATTACAGAGTGCCTTTTTTTCTGGATTTCAGCTGCCCACTGCAAAGAAAACACTGTTGCCATAACAACTCATTTTAGCTAAAGTAAAGAAGGAAAAGAAAAAAAAAACGCAATGTCATTCCTTTGGTACTAGCACTCCAAATCAGTTAACGCAGATAGCCGTGTTTATATAAAAAAAAAAAAAACTAAAGGCATCATGGGTATTGTAGTCCACAGCAGCTGGACTGTTGGAGATTGTCTATGTTTGTTAATGATACCGCCATTTTGGTTTGTTTTGCTTAAGAAGGAAATCGAATGTCCCAGCTGAAGATTTCTTGATGAAGTTATTGATTTTAACACAGTTGTGGTCGCTAATAAAGAGTTGGGGGGGAGAGGACTTGTTTCAATTTGAGTCTGTGATTTCTCTCCTCTACTGAAAATATTGGTGCTGAGTCAGAATCATAGGAGTTTGTTGTTTAACCCTTTTTGTGCCAGATAGGTGAATGGCTCTTTCATCAGAATGAGATGCACCTAATACTGAATGGGTTAAGTGGTCATACATTTACGTATTTGATGACTGTAAAGTATCTGGCACAGGTAAAAAGCATCATGTAAAAAATCAAATAGCCTTGCTTTTGTTCTACCAAAGTTAATAGATGGGCTCAGACTGGGCTGTGCACTATTAATACTTTTGAAGTGTTGATTGCATTGGAACTAAAGCTGAATATTTCTCCTGTGGAGAACCACATTCTGCTAACATCCTTTCTTTTAATTCTGTGATTTATAGAAATTCATTAATTGTGTTGATTACACAGCTCCATTTGTTTCTTACTGTTGGCAATATCATTAGAAAAAAATGATCTTAAAACCAGCATTAAATACATACTTCAGCATTTTAAGCATAAATGATTGCTTGTGTTAGTTATGTGGGGCATCAGCAGCAGTTAAAATTAGGATTCACACCTATTGTTGTGGTTTATAAATCATGTGCTTTGCTGTGAGAGACAATGTATAATAGCAGAGGATTAAATGCATCCCTCCAATGTGGATATTTAGCACCCACTGAGTAATTTTTTTGTAAGAGATTTTTTATCTTTGATGATTTCCTATCGATCCCCTAAAGGATATTTGCTGAGTGTCAGGCTTGTTAGCTGAGTAGAAAGACAATGCTGCAAGGTATTAACCCCTTCGCCACCAGGGGGCTAGGCAAAGAGTTATCTGCAATACATTAAGATATTTGCTGCAAATAGTAATGCAGAAGAACGTGGTGTGTGTTTGTGTTTGTATGTGTGGTTGAGACAGAGATGGTGATCTGCTTTGAATTGGATTGGAAGAACAACATACATAAATGATTGTGGGTGGGTTGGCTGGTGAAATGGGGGGCCACATTACTGATATACAGAAGAGAGAATAAAACAGAGAAAACTGCAGGTATATATGCAGTACATCTTCACACGTCTATTCAATGCATATGACTGCACACAAAAACATGTATTATATGAAGTAATATATCAATTCCTGAAGATTATGTTTGGAGGGTCAAAGCTTCTGGCCATTGGTTTGATTATTTTTTTAACACATTGTAAGGCAGTACTTAATAAAATATGCTAGTAGACACTTAAGATAGAAGTATTGTTTAATAAAAAAAAACCATATATCTATAGTTGCCTTTACTATAGAAGCCATTGCATATAGATTAAATATTGGAGCACATTTTGCTGTACCTTGTATTTCTATGTTGGTAAGATCATGTTTCTTCATAGACAGCACTATTGAATTGCACACTATGCAACGCTGATAATCAGTTATTAGTACCAAAAGATGTAAAAAAGGAGTCAAAAGGATAGTGCCAAGTGGTGGCATGACAGCTTTTGCATTGGTTGACTGACTAGTGGCCTTGAGATATTGTTTTATAAAAAGTGAATGGAGGATAGACCAGCCAGTGGTGGCTGAGCATCATTGGAAGCTAGAGTCATGACAGCTGAAATGCTAAAGAGTAGCCATTGGAACTAAAGCTGAATATTTAAGTAACATAAGTAACAACAAGAAAACATGACAAAATACAGTTTAACCCTTCATTTCTACAATCGCTGACTTTGCAGGTTTTCCTTATCAAGCCCTCTCATTTGAACAAATCTGGATTATTATTTCCCTATAGCATCTTTCCCTGCCCACCTCCCTCTCCTTGCTTGCCCAAATACTTCTCTTCTCTATCCACCCCCTCCCCATCAGAGGTAAGGCGCAGGCAGTGTAGAGCAATCCAACACTACCCGTTTCCAGGGTGAAATACTTCCCCTCCCCCTCTCCATCACCTCTCCGATTCAGCTGCTTTTTAATTAATACAGCCAGAGAGCATCCCTCACTACGATAAATATATATATGTATACATTTATACCCCCAAATGAAACATATATATTAAGATACAATCGTATTAAGTGTACCCCCCAGCACCAGGTCATGGCATTGTTGCGTTAGAAGGAGGCAGTGCGGTATGAAGGAGAATAAACAGCTTCATTTCTCCCTATTATATGAAACGATTCCTTCTGCAAGAGGTTCCTGCGGCTGCTGGAGGGCTGGACAGAGCTAAGCAAGTAATCAGAAGCCAGAGCTCCCTGCACGCAGCCCAGCAGTGCACCCCCCTGCCTGACATTCTATCTGGAGATGTATCCCCCTGCCTGACATTCTATTCGGAGATGTATCCCCCCTGCCTAGCATTCCACCTGGACATGCATCCAAATCAAGTGTCATTGAACAACTAGAGAGATCTCTTCTTTGCTGGAAGTAAACGCTGCTCTCCATTAGGCTGCGTCTTTTTTTTTTTTTTCTTTTTTATTATTTCCAAGGATTTAAGCTATCTTTTATTTTCATCTCACTCTGTTAATTTTTTTTTTCTTCTCCTTAATATATTATTTATTTATTTATTTATTTTGCAGGAACGAGTCTTTAGGAACCTGGTCCACCCAGGGATGTAAAACTGTGCTTACCGATGCATCCCATACGAAATGCTTATGTGATCGTCTCTCTACCTTCGCCATTTTGGCTCAGCAACCTAGAGAAATAGTAAGTAACAAAGGAGAAATAGACTTTTAAAATGCAGCTGGGTCATCTTCGTGTTGTGTGTGTATAGATATGTGTACAGTATACGTTGATTTGTCTGGGTACACATGCAGAAGTGATTAGAGATTTCCTTTTTTCAATGAAGGATTATGCCTTGTATGTGTGTGTGTAATTTAATTTAATCATTGACCCACGGATTTTGATTGTGCTATTGTATTTGAGACTTCTTATCATAGGAATGCACTTATTTAAGGAAACATTCGAATATCCTGTATGTCAGTTGTGTTTGTACAGATAATTTTTCTCTGAGGATTCTACCAGCATACTGTAGAGTAGCCATTGGAATGAAGAGCCTAGATGCTTAATAGATTGCAGATCTTCACTAGGCATTTTACAGCAATATTGCCTTATGTTTACTAACTTCTTGCAAAGAATGATGCAGTAACCTTTTCAAAAACAGTGAATAGATTATAAACACTCACCTGCTGTAAACATAATGCATACAATTGTACTGAAAGTGGAATAGAGATGTATTGTGTAATAAAACATAGTGGATTGTAGTTTTGTAGTATAATACATTTGTTAAGTAGCTTTATTGGTTATGGTTTCAAGGATAGTACTGTATAGACTATATAGATCTGGCCTAAACTCAAAGTTGCATATATGCATATTTATCACTGACTGACACATTTTGATTTGTTATACATATCTGATTAAGTTTGTGTGTTGTGTTTATATGTATATGTATGTACAGAGTCTTTTTGAAATCGTTTTGTTGAGAGTTGTGTATGGGTTATTTTTTTCTCCAAACTACATTGGTTTTTTTAGCAATAAAAATCGTATAGGACTTCAGTATTGATTTCTAAAAACACAAAATAAATATGTCCCAATAACACTATAAATTATATAATCTATTGATGTTAAAAAGTTAGCCACTTACACATACTTGTAGATTTGTAGGTATGTTAACTGCTTGCAATAAGTAACATTACAACACCATTCTAAAAGTTTGTCCCAGCTGCCTTTGCTACATAAATATGTGCCAGATTAATTTGAGTTTATGCATTTAGTCTTTACTTCCTTAAATCACAATACTGGACAAAACACAAGATGTTTTTATTTCATGTTGTATGCTTTGATCTTGACATTACTGTGTACAACTTTTCTTCTCTAATTTATATATATTGTTTCATCTCCAGATCATGGATTCTTCAGGTACGCCCTCTGTGACTCTTATAATCGGCTGTGGTCTCTCCTGCCTAGCCTTGATCACCCTTGCAGTTGTTTATGCAGCACTATGGAGGTATGTATCTGTTTTCTGGTCTTTTTATATGTTTTTTTTTTTTACAACACTAATTTATATTCAGGGAACACACGATCAGCTACTGTCTAAAACATTACCTGATGAAACCACACAGAACCAATAAAATGTGTGGCCTCTGTTCAATGTGTTGTAAACTCTTCAACCTTGTGAGTTATATTGCATCTTTGGAAATGTATATACTAAAAGAAAATACTAATTTTGGAACTCTGATTTATAAGTTAAATACTGCACAGAATGGTATGCGCATTAATAATGTGATTATTGTCGAGTTACAAACCAATGTGTTATATCAGTGTTTTTTTTAAAATAGTGTACTTACTTACACATTTGATGTTTTACTTCTGGGTTTTGTCACGCTGGAAGTATCACACCATATGGGATTTTTGGGGGGATCTTCTCTCTATCTATGAGAAGCTGTTACCAAGTAGCCATCTATCCTTGTATCTGTATCTTTAAATAATTTTGTGACTATATGTAGAATGAATAGGGCCATCGCTGTCAAACTGGCCTGCTGGTGGTATAATGTGTGTCATTAAAATAACTGCTGTTTAGCTTGTCACTCTAATACTCATAATATAACATTTTATTGATTTTATAAATGTGACATGTGGATTTTCTTACAAATGTCCTTTTTGTTATAGTTGGCCCAGCAGTGGTTATTATGGTATATATGATTTAGATTGTGTATCTTGTTCTTTGACTATTCCCAACATAAGATGGTCACATGATGACTCCACTTTGACTCCACCATAATCACTCAAACATGAATCTAACTTTATTGAAAATGTATTTATGCTTTAGTAATAAAGCATTAAAAAAAGATGAACACACAGAGAACCCCCACACAAACATAGCTAAGATGCCAGGCACCCCCAGCATGACTCGTGTGCCTCTTAGAAGCACAAAACGCCTCAGGCATGTTGAGGCCCTAGTGTTCCTGGATCTGTTTGGAGTGGCTTATTCATGAACATTTTGTATCTTTTCTTTTGAAAACAATGTTTGTAATAGATTCAATAAAGTTGCATTTGTTGTCACTAGATCAGAAACAAAATTGCCTTCATGTTTCTATGTTTTATAATTATTATTTTAATAATCAAAAATAAGTCTTTGTGTCGCCAGCATATAGTGGAAATGAGATAGTATTAGAGTTCATTTGTATGAATTGTTAGCACAGAGACCTCAAATGTTTTAAAAAGTTGATTGTAGTGGTGTACATACTGTAATACACACAGCCATTTTTAATATTTATGAAGCCTTTGGCAACCATCCTTGTGAGCCAGTTGTACATTTAGTTCTTTCCTTGTCCCGATGATGTTATGATGATATTATTCAGTATTCATTAATTGTATGTAGTTTGTAGTGAAGAGGTATTCCAATCAGCTCTTCTCTTCTAGTTTGTGTGTTTCAGACTAAAAGTTATAGAAAACGTTTAAATTAATATACATTAAAATGTATGGTAATTGCGTAGAGCTGAAGAAATTCCTCGATACAGACTGTACTTGTTCAAGTCTTTGTCGGTACCAAAAATAAAAGTCAAACTGGCTTGAGAAACTTTTGAATACTTCATGGGTTTGTTACAAAACTAATGGTCTTCAAAGACATTTTGAAATTCATTTCTGCAAATAATTTCCCATTAAGTCATCTTCTGATACTGTCACAGGAGGTTTGGAATCTAAAAGTTAAATGTGCCCATATTTTCAGTGTTTGATCGCAATTAACATTCTAAAAAATATTACGCAAGGAAAACATCAATACATGTTTACTGTATGATGGAACAGACTCACTGCACCAAAATGTTATGCACAGTAATTGATGACAAGGATACAAAAACCTTATGACTACAACAGATCAAATGTTCAACCTTTTCTGTTTGATAGAAAGACAGAATGTATGTAAATAAACCTAACTTTATGGTTGATGACTTGCAAAACATGTACTTATAGGGTAATATTACTGATGTAATTTATGCATGTCTGTCTGCCTGTCTCTCTGCCTGTCTATCTATCTCTGTCTGTCTGTCGTTTGGTCTATATCATGGTTGTCAAAATGTATGTTTACATCCCCAGTACTGCTTTGCTTTATCAGCTTATAGGCTGACAGAGGAGTATGGGAGATGTAGTTTTTCTTCAGCTGAAGGACTACAGTTTGACAACCTTGGTCTTTTTACCATGCTATCTTTATTCATCTATTAAAAATCTATCTATCTATCTACCTATCTATCCTTATTATTAGGCAGTTCAAATTACATATTAGTTGCCCACTAATACACTGTGCAGCTAAAGATATGAAAGATAAGCAGGATGAAGACACCAACCTATATGTGACCACAGTGTGAAATCTTCATAACTCTTTCCCAGTATATGGCATGTACACAACAAGCAAGAAATTCTACAGTTCTAATTATGATACGTCAGGGCATTGCAACTATTATTATTACACATGCATATATTGGTTATGATTTGTATTCTTAAATGGTAAAGTACTACATAGTTTAGTCAATGAGATAAATATAGAGTTGTGGCCCATTCCCTTTAGTTGGCTGTTCTCCATCCTGCCCATCTGCTTAATCTTACTATTCCCCGAGAGTTTAAGATACTTATCTGGAATATGCGATGTCTGTTGCATACACTGCCAAAGTTTAGTTAGGGGAATATCACACTCAAAACTTTGTACACATTTTCCATAACAAAATAATGTTATATAACAGAAGTACACATTCATTTTGCTATATAGCTATCTCTAATTTCATAATTATATTCACCATATTGTCTTTATTTTAACACAAACCTTTGTAAAATTTATATATATGTATATATATTTTATTTTAACAGGTACATCAAGTCTGAGAGGTCAATTATTCTGATAAACTTCTGTTTATCCATCATCTCATCAAACATTCTGATCCTGGTGGGCCAGACACAGACGCAAAACAGGGTAAGATTTTCAAAATAATTTATTTTAAATGGCTGCCTTGCTTGTTTGAGTCAATCCTGCAGATGAAATATTTGGTTATTTTCTGTATTTTTAAGTCTTGTATCCACATAGTATAAGTAATTATTGTTATTATTGTTTTAGAAATTATTTTGTTGGTACTGAAGATTTTTTGGCAGAATTACCTCATTTCAACTGTTTTACTATAGCTACATCTTTCAAGTGTTTTTGTCTTTTTTGGGGTAAATGTTCTTGGTGTAGTTCTGGCACTTATTTTGAAGTCATAGTAGGTTGATTTGGTTGATTTGTATTTTGTTTCCAGTTGTGTAGCAGGAAGTTACTATTTTAAGTGAAGCAATGTTTGTATCATTATATGTGTGTATTTCATACTAGCAGTTACTTCTGTGTACTTACACACATACATTTTCTTGTGTATACACAATTGACTTTGGATATAAACGAGTACAAGCAGGCAGCTGTAAAACAGAATTCACTTGAATGTCCACATTTACTGCGCTTTTTTATAACATGCAATAATTTTACTCGGCCATACAAAATAAATTAATGCAAGCCATTTATTCTGCTAGTGAAACTCATAGTCCGCTTCCCAGAAATGTTCTCATTTGTCATCCACAATGTGATAAAAAGGTAGTTGATATAATGATATGGTATCATGAAACGATAACTTAAATCTATTATTTTTATGTATACTCTGCGGCACACGCAAAGTCAGTGAGTTACTGGCTGTGACTGTGTATAGTGTGGGAATATAAGAATCACTTTAGAGAACTATGTTGGTTTGCAGTGGATATAGAAGATACAGTTGAACATGAATTTATGTTATGTGTAGTTATTTAATATAATGTAGATCTGCACATCTGCTCATCTGCTCACATCTGTACATCTGCTAATGTTTTTAAGATTATGGTTGTTTTTTAAAATGTTTTACATAATTGTGACTGTAGATATTCATTAATATAAGGTGTATAATATCTTGGATACACATAGGGTTAAGAACTGCATAAAAAAAATCCAAGGCCAATATATCTGATTTGGAATAATAGGTCACTTGGAAACCTTTTTAAGTTCAGCTATATTGGCCTGATTTTTGCAACTTGCTTTTTACCCCAAGTTCATTGTTTATTCAGTAGATTTGTACATTTCTGTAACATGTTATTGCTTTCCATGTAATATAAATAAGAAACAGTTTGTAATGTTTCTGCATTGAGACATCAGGCATTATTTACTAAAACCGCACTGAAGTGTGAGCTCGAAGATTCAGGCATGAGTAGCCTATTTGGCAAGACAGGCAAGTTAAGGATATATAAGATTCCACCTCAGCTATTAATACCTGATATTTGCAGTTCATTTGTCAGTTCATGTTTGTGAATAGTCACCACTGAGTTGTATATAAAATGGAAATGAACTGTTTTCTTTGGATCAAAACATATCAAGTTATTTGTAGTAATAATATCCAGATCATGTAGGCTGCAGTTGTATGAGAAGAAAGAAATGTAAAGTGAATTGTTTTAGTTTAACATATTTAACCAAAGATAATGCAGTCTATTGCCTAGCATTTTTAATATTTATACTTGTAGGGGTATTAAACATAGACCCATTTTCATACATAGTAATGTCATTGGTAGATTTATTAAAATGTGAATTATTGAAAAGTGAAGATGTTAATAGTATCTCATGGAGCTTTGTGTTGGTCACTGGGATGAAGAATACAGGACTTTCGTGCTTTAGAAAATCTACTACACAGAGTAAAATGGTACCTATTTCCTGCAAGCTTCTTCTTTACAGTTTAGGTATTAAATATTATATATGCTTGTTTCTTATTGTTTCGACCTACCAAGACAAGAATTGAACCACATGGTTTGTATAATGTTTATCAGTGACACTTATGCAAACAACGCTGAAGTCGGCTCTACCTGCTGTAAATTTGGAGATAGGTGCTCCACCACGTTGGTCAGACGAGGACAGCACAGGAAACAAAATTCGGTGTGCACATCATACTCCAAAACAAACCGATGTTTGAAAAAAGTGTTGTGCTTTATTGCAAATAAAAATCAGTCCAACCGAACAGTGCAGAGAAAGGAAAGGGTGGTCAGCAGACCCCACCTAACGCGTTTCGCGTATTGAAACGCGTTAGGTGGGGTCTGCTGACCACCCTTTCCTTTGTCTGCACTGTTCGGTTGGACTGATTTTTATTTGCAATAAAGCACAACACTTTTTTCAAACATCAGTTTGTTTTGGAGTATGATGTGCACACACCGAATTTTGTTCCCTTATCAGTGACACCTTAAATTTACAGTCTAAATTTTAAATATAGGGCACTCAAAAGCAGGTTGCCAAGTATAATTAGAGGCATTGATATGGGTAATATGTTTGGGTCTGTATTTAATATACTTAAACCTGACTCGATATTTTTTGTTTTGGCTATACACCCTCATACCATCTATAGTTGCCGTATTGGAAATAGTTATGGCAGATCATCAAATAATATGTGTCACTATACATTAATGCTGAAATTGAAAGTCAGGTCCCTTCGTGATCATCAATATTCATTTATAGAAATGTATGCTGCATGGACTTTGTACTTAGTTACATTTCCATGCCATTATCCCGAGTTGTTTACTTATCTTAGTACTTGTCTGTGCATTAACTCAGAAACATTACTAAATGCCTTAAGGCAGATCAGTGTACATTTTTGTCATGTGCATCAATTTACTTGTGCAATGATATCTTTGAGTAGTTTATGGTCAACCATGGATATCTTGACATGTACTCAGATTTATCCAATTATCGATAGCGTCTGTGGAAGCAAATGGCTTAGTTTTTTTGCGTAAGCCAGTGTAATGGTATTGGATTGTGCCTAGAAGGTACCACAGTACAACAATATATATTTTATTTCATTAAGAATGCTTTCCGGTGTCTGCGTATGTACAGAATGATTATTATAGCACAACATAATTCAAGCAGCATGTATGATGTCACATACATGCTTATAGCAAGCGGTTTTATCAGTTTCATTGATGCATTACATTGTCAGATTGTTCTTAGTTTTATGACTAGGGCAATGATTTTAAACCTATATATATGCACAGTTTGGCTTATGTTCCATTTTCATTTTGATGAAGTCAGATTGTGGATATAGGTCCTGTACTCACAGGAGCTTGGAATTAAAGTTAGGTAGCAAAAGTGTTCCAGACTGTGCAGTGCAATAGAATGTTATGTTATAAGCTTTTGAAATAATGGGGCTTATGTAGAAAACATCCCGCACTGTAAAGTATTGAGATATGAAAAAGTCGCTGTTTGTTATGTATAATGGGGACTGTGACTTTTTCATGTATCTCAACACTTTACAGTATGGGGCAGAGTACTGTGATGTACCTTATTCTTTATACACCCGGAAGTGTGGAAGTGGCAGAGGCAGTCTTCTTTATACAAAGGTGCATACTCATATAAGGCCAGTATTTAGCGTTATCTGCATGTGTGCCATGTTTATAAACCACCCAGAATGCTTTTAAGGAATGTTAAATGTCCTGGAAATGTAAGGAAAGTCTCATGGAGCAAGGCAGGCTGTTCTTGGTGCAAGATAGGTAATATGTTATAAGTGAAAAGGGTAAGTAGGTTTGTATTGCGTTTATATATTTAGGTAACCTGCAGCTGCTGTGGTTATAAACATTTGTTATGTGCAATATATCATTCATGGAGAAAATACTTTCTGAGAATGAAAATCGCAAATATACGAGATGTTTGCTGTCAATTAGAAAACATAAGATACATTTCATATGTTGGCAGTAAACAGAAACTGTGAAAACAAACCATTCCCAACAAGTTGTGCTCCAATTTTGTTTTGTTTTTCATAGTTTAAACTTTTTGATATTTTGAAGCAAAGAGTCATGTTGTGATTATTTTGAAGTGTTCAATTAAATACTAAAGGAGGGGAGAATCTCACAGAGCAAGATAAGGAAACCCCGGTGAACAGGAACAGCAAACGTGAACTAATTGAAATGGTAGTGGGAGGAAGTGCATTCTGGCGTTAAGAGAAGTGTACGTTTTTGGTAGGATGAAGAGGTCTGTTGGCAGAGGGAAATTATGGAAGTTTCTCTTAGTTAGTGTCAGGTGTTACAATTTTGAAATAATAGGGTGCCAGTATAGAGGATGGTAGGGTTAGCTGAATCTGGAAGCTGTGTTCACAATGACTTGGAGAGGAGACAGTCTGTTTAGGAATAACCAATCAGGATAGATATGTAGTAATCCAGATGGGACATTTAAAGTAAGTGGGTTTTGATTACATAATTTGTAAGGAATACTGGAATGTTGGACATGTCCTGCAGGTGAAAGCAACAGCTTGTGATTAGTAAGTGGAAGTGGTGGCATGAATGAGAGATGAGAGATTAAGACATTATCAATTGTAAGATACATTTTCAATACTGCAGTTGGATGTGAAGGAGGAATCATTAACATCTGTCTTTTAAATGTTAACATTTAAGTAATGAGATGTCATCCCATTTCCACAGTGAGTCAGGTTTTAAACTATTTATTTATCATGGTTTGTTTAGAAATATCACTAGGTAAGAAGAGGAGACTCCAAGCACTAATATGTTTACTTCTTCCAATGTCAACCTGTGGGCAGGTACTAGGGAAGTACTCTTTTACTGGTCAGAGTGTCAATCCAATAGACAAAAACTGCTCCATTAAAAAGAAAAGGCTGATTGACCAATAGAGAGTATAACAATAAGAAGTACCATACAATACAAGAGGCAAGTTTCATAGTGCTTAGTTTCTCCCCTAATTATCTAGTGATGTCTCCTAAATGAAACATTATAAAAAGATACAGTTAAAAAGTGGTTAAGTTGTGAAAACAGGGCCAATTTATTAGCAGATTTAAGATGTTGAAATGGTTTAATCATTTATATGTTTATGTAAACTTGGTTGTAAAGATTTCTACATAAAACAGTGATGCTTTATTGCAACGGAGACTCTGAATTGATATTCTTAATTTATTTGATAAATGCTTTGAAAAAATATAATGTTCCTAATGCTGCAAAATGCAGTGCTCAAAAAAATGTACATGTGTTCTTAACATTACATGATCAAACATTTAATTCTTGTTCCAAAACAGCATTTCGGGTTCACACCTACTAAAGTGCTTCTGTGAAGTAAAACTACTCCTTTGTTTACTAAAGTGTTATCACACATAGTGATGTACAATTAGCTATGAACACAATGTAGCACTTAACAATTACATAATAATATATCATATGCAAGCCCCCACAGATGCTCCATTAGCCATGCCCACTTGCAGCATTATTTGAAAAAAACGCAACATTCTTTTGTCGATGGGGTCATTTGCAAAATCACTGGAGCAAATTGCAGAGTTGTTTTACATGCATTTAAAAATGTATATAGTGGCTTTCTGTAGGAAACTGGAAAATTTTAACATTTTTCAACTTTAGATATTACTGCCTGATCTTTGCAGGTCGTAGGAAATTAATTTGTCATTTCACTTTTAGTGAATAGCCCTTATCTAATTTATAAACAAATATGTTTTAAGGGTTGTTTTATATTCCCCTTTTTACTTGATGGCTATGCATAAATTTCTGTGCTTTTCAGCAACAAAATGTTGATGTATGAAAATGTTCTGTGTACTAGCAAGAAATGTAAGCCTATGTGGTTTGTACTCCTTAACATTTTAAAAAGTTTAATGTGACCTTTATATTCCATTTTCAGCTCTGTAATATAAAATATGAAAAAGTAGACAATACAGGCAGGGAACACACTATGGGAGGGGTGATTAACACCCTTTGCTGATTACAGTCTCCATAACCTTTATCAATCTCACATGATCAGGGATAGGCAGTGTCTGTACAAGGACAATGATGTCCATGAGAAGGTCTGTTCATTACACTAATGGGAGTTTTATTGGAAGTGCATGATTTCATTAATTATGATATTTCTACTGCTCTTGCTGCTCTTGCTGACATCAAAAGTATGACTAAACCAACCAATAGAATCTCTATTATCCATACATGTGCTTGTGTGGAAAGCTCCATGTAAGAATTATTGTTGATCCAAGATACAACTTGGCTATAGTAAATATGAAAATACTAATTGGAAATTAATCATTCATTTCCTAAGTACAAATCTGTCATGGTCATCTGTCATCATTTTTCCACTAAACACTTTTCCACTAAATGTTTTTCCATCATTTTCAGTACCTTTTCCATTTACCTTATGTAGCATCTAGGGTAAAAAGGGGCGGGTCTGGACAGAGATAAAACACTACACTGCACAATTATATGCAATACTCAAACCCTTCAAATCAAATCCAGAGAGCATGAAGGTAGGCAAATTTAACTTTGCTGACAAAACAAACAATTATAATATTAGTATTTAGACATAGATGACTACTTTTCTATGCCTTGTTGGTATGGCTGCTGTGTACATCAACCATGAAGTGAAAAACAATAAATTAATAAAATTGAGTGGTAATTTTCCAGTGTATTCACGCTTCTTAAGTATTGGCACCATCCTATTCATCAAATGACAAAAGACAGTACAGTAGCAGAAACATATTTGTGTTTCATGAGTAAATAAATTTTTTTTTTCTAAAATGAAAAATAAAACTCTGGTTGTAACAACAACAATAATAATAATAGTAAAGTCAGCATTGGGGGGGATGTACCAGAGTTGTAAAGCTGCAGCACAATTACATCATTAGATAGCATACAGCGACCATGTTTTTTAACAAATTCTGCTTTTTCTACTTAGGACTGTTTTTCTTCTGATGTATAAAATTATGAAGTTGAAAGGATTTCTGTATTTAACACTGTACAAGTACTTCCATTTGAACTCATACTATTATCTAGTCATGTAAGCAAAAAAAACAAGAAATAGACTAAACACTACCAACATCACACTGAATTTTTAGAAGGAAGGTATGATGTGATGTTGTAGTTAATCCACTGGAAATATTCACACTTGAGATGTTTCTGCATCTATTATATTACATGCATCTCTTCTCTCATGCTAATTGCAATTTCAGTTTTAAATTATTTTTTAGAAAAAAATGTTATGTTATTTGTTATCCAAAATATGGTAGACAGTGATATAATAGATTTTAAACACTAGCAAACAATATCATTTATATATTACATTTATGTTTGTTTTAGTTAAGTAAATCTATGCCAGTTATACTACTAATGTTAGCATGCAGGCAACAATATATTATTTACCAAAAGATGGGATAGTACACATCCCTAATGTATTCTCTAATGTAGCAGGGTTCATCATTGAACACTTTTTGTAATCTGGCTGTGCCTGTGGCACAGTAACATGAGATTTGGATGCTGATGGGAAATATGAAGGGTTAGGGATTAAAGTTATTTTTCTTAAAAACACAAGTGGCTCCCTGGAAGGATTGAACATAGTAAACATACCGGTGTGACCGGCTCCAGCCTCATGGGCAAGTGATAAAAATAAAATATACTACCTCCTCCGGGCTCTGGAACACATGGAGCCTACTTCTGGTCCTATTTGAACGATAGGTACACAAACAGAGAATGTGTCAGCTAATAATCCGGAACAAAATAAGGCAGGCATCTTCTTAGTGAAAACATTGAAAGGATTGAACATATACCATTATACTAACTTGTAATTTTTATTATCTTCCCTCTGTATTTTCACTGTATGAAAAATAACTAAAAGAGCTGCAGTATTTTTTCAATATTAATTATATTTCTACATTAATAATAATGTTATTATTATTATTATCTGTCATCCTTTCCTCTGTAATTGTAAAACCATTGTTGTTAGTGATTAATAACACGTATTTAATCTTAATTTACAGAGGACTGTGCTTTTCCTTGTAAAGTAATCCGGATCATTGGATTATACCATTAATCCCTACTGGGTTTGTAGTGCATGTGTGTATACAACCACTTGCGTTTCAGGATATAATTTTCTTTAGAAGTATGTGATAGGAGCTAAAAATATAATTTGCCATGTTTAATTAAGATTGTGTCTTGTGGTTAGTAATGAAAATGAATTATGCTACTCAGTGCTTCCTTGGTAAATGATGTTCAGTGGCTAATGATATTTTAAGTATAATAGATCAGAATCAAAGTCAGTTTTACTATTGGATATTTCGGAAGTGTAATTGAGTCTGCAGCAAGTAAAATGTATTCAATAAGCAAAAAACAGATAGTATGGTACTTAAGATGATAATTCCATAAATAATGCCAAGCTGTAATTTTTCAAGTATACAAAGTGTGCTGATATGCATTGATTTTAATGAGCGTGCAAGCATGATCCGTGTACATGTTTTATGGTTGAGTAAAATATGTCAACAGTTGCAAGCATATTTATATAAAACAGCAGCTGTCCGTATTCATGAACATATTTAATGTTACATAGATAAAATGGTCATATTTTTCAGCATTATTGTTTTACTGTTAGATATAGCCTCGTAATTTGCGAAATAAAGGACAACTGTTGGAAAAAAAGTTAAGTTATGTTTAATTTAAATAGTGCATCAGGGGTAGGCATTTTAAACAGAAATGCTTTAATAAAATAACAAAGATAAAGCACCTTATTGAGCACCCTCTGTTTGTATAACATTATCAAGGTGGAAATGTTGTGTCAGATATGTCAGATATACCTTCAGCTCACCCAAGATTCTAAACAACATGCTCTCACAATTATAGAACAACTGTATATGGAGCAAATATGGATCAATAAGATACTTTATTTTATTAATTTGTTAAAACATTTCTATTTAAAATGCCTATACTTAATGCAATCTTTAATTTTGATAAAAGTTGTAGGATAAGCAGAGGTTGTAGGCATTGTAGGCATTTATATATATTATATATCCTTAAGGTAAGCTACCTCATCAACATTCTATACTTATATATATCCTTAAAATGAAAAATATAATGTGTCATTAGCATTGCAGTTTATTTGTGTTTGTTTTGTGTTTTTTTTGTTAAAAATAAGCTAATTTTAACACTGTGCCACATAGATTTACACAGAGCAAGTTCATAGTATATCTCTTGAAATGCTGAAAAATGTAATAAGGAGAGTAATTCACCAATTGTCTATTGCTAAGGGAATTTGAATAAATGACTGTAATGTCACCATCAACTAACAGATGTGGCTAAGGAGAAAATATTAGCTCAATAGGATTTAATGAGTAGAAGAAAGTAAATAAATTACAGAAGCAGCTGCTATTGCATAGGCAACAGTATGACAATGCATAGGGAAGATAATAAAATGTAGTTGACATGCTGAGTAAAGATATCATCACCCAAGCCTGTATAACATGCTTCTGTGCCAAAGTATAGTAGGATGTCACTATAGTTTAATGCTGAACCTGCTACATTAGCGAGTATATTGGTAGTGCATAGTGTCCCACTTTCCCCCATGTTAGAATAAAGCAGAGTCTGCCAATTGTTATTAGGTTTTTACAAAACAACTAATATATACCATACTTTTGCTAAAAGACTATTCTAGATGTTAACAGCAAGCATTTGGCCAATTTGATATCTTTTTTTTAATATATATGTTGTAATTGATCGTAGCAATGGAAGGAGTTCATAATTTGTCCTTAGTGTCTGTGTTTAAATTTGGGTTTCTCTTTATATTTAGCCACTTTACGTGAATTAGCTATCCAGAAACTAAAGTGTGATTATTTAAATAAATATTGCCACTTTGTCATTGTTCAGAATAATTCATTATAGTGCTAGGAATCAAAGCATTTCATTGCATAAGCATTGATAACTACACAAATAAGACACAAGTAGTATATGTTTTTCATTGTCAAATCTGTATTTTATCATATAGATAGTGGTATTGTCAATATGCAGTGTTTGACAGCCCAGTAATAAATCTTAGAGTAGGTTATAAACTGTACAAGATGAAAGTCAAAAGCATCTGTCAGGCTGAGTATTTCTGAATTATAGACACATTTTAGAGGACAGAGCTGATCACAGTGTGTCTTCAGCTGCCGTCATTCAACTCCAGTAATTATATGGTAATAATGAATGGGGACCCTGAAGAAGCAGAAAGGCAGAGCAAAGAATCTTACAATTTGTATGCAATCAGGACCTTGTTTAATGAATGTTTCTTTAAGAGTTATAGAACACTGTAGGGAAAACGGATTTTTTGGTAATAGAAATACTTCAAGCTGTTAAACTGATAGAATTCTTGAAATGTTAAAATGTTCAGTTTGTAGAGGTGATACAGGTCTTGTGGGCGAAATGAAGGCATTTCATTATCTGGTGATTCAAAAGAATATTGAAATCCGGCTACTAAGAAAGACGGAAATGAGAACCGCAATACTGTTTAAAAGGAAATCATACCTGTAATAATAAACATATAAAGCTGTTTAGATGTAATAGAAAGCATTATGTTTTCTAGTTGACCACAGCAAAGCTTGTTTTGAAAACAAACTATAAGAATTAAATTTGTGGTATCATAAGGAAAACTATGTCTGGTATGGAAATAATACTTTAATCGTAGTTTAAAAATGAAGTTATGTTTAATTAAAAGATTGCATCAAGTGTAGGCATTTTAAATAGAAATGTTTTAATGAAATAATATAAATAAATAGTTCTATCAGGGGCCAGCATGTCATTTAGAAACTTGGTCTAATAGGTCAGATCTTCCTTTATTTTGGTTCAGATGAAGGAAGATGTGAACCAATATTCTAAACAACATGTCTGCCCCCTGATAAAGCTATAGAATTAGATACTTTATTTATATAAATGCTTAAACTTGATGCAGTCTATTCAAACAACTTTTTTGGGGGCTGACAGTTGTTTCAGATTTGTCCAGCAGTAACTCACTTGTCAAAAGAGCAGCAACCTATGGTCGTCAAAAGCATTGGTGTATTTGTTGTTGGTCATGATTAGAAACTGAGTCAGCCTAAGATGCTTCTACAGATGTGTCTCAAGATGCCAGATAAACCAGTAATTGCTAGTACCTTATGATATTTACAGAGGCAGGTTGAATTAGATAAATCCTAAATATGTGGTTTGATTAGAAATATTAACATATATTGACTCTTCTGTTTGTATTAAGCTTGCTGTTTAGGTCGGCATGGTAATTAGGGATACATTGAACGATCAGAACACATAAAACTATTTTGGCAGCAGTATGGACTACTTTGTGTGCCTTTTAGATTCTGGGTTAGGATTGGTCCTCTGTTTAATTAAAGCTTGCATTTTCGGTGTGCTTAAACAGAAGGGATAATTTGCACTATTGTAACACAATGAACTTTTTCGGTAGTAGTATAGACTGCTTTGTGTGCCTGTTAGATGCTAGGTAAGGATAGGCACTTACCAATTAAGGATATGCTAAAATGTTGTGGGAAGCAAGGATTAAAACAAAGTTTAATTGTCCTTTAAATGGCACTAAATTCTATTTTTTAACTTTTGGTTCTTTGTAAGAAAAAAAAGGTAACGATCCTATGCATATTCTTCAGATACTTTTTTTTAGAGATATACACTGGTTTACCTAACACTGCCTCTCAGCTGATTGGAGGGAACAGCCACTGCTTGAGTCTCATGCGATTAAGATTGATTTTTTTTACTTTTAATACTGACCAGGGGTATGGGTTGAGCACCCCACCTAACACAGGTGCTCCATAAACAGTGTCCAAATTGATATATACATTGTATGACTGTCTCAGTTTCTGTGCTATAGGAAGATCTACTTGTAGTAATGTATTTGAAAAGATAAAATGTTGTCAAAATATATTTAGTGTTAAGACCCTGAGCATTATATGAACATATAAGGTGAACAAATCTCAATTTATATATCTAACACAGGTGTTTTTATGTAGTTTTGAAAAACGTTAAGATCTAACCCCTTTTTTGTCAGTTCACTGATTCCTTCATGGATTGTTATACTTATAATTCATCTCATCTATGGATTATGAATTTGTGTCACCGTAAAACTGTAAAAAAAAAAAAAGCACAATGCATATAATGGTATGCATTAAAAACGCATTTTTAATTTTCATTTTTAAAGAAATCCTTTAATCTTTTCTTTATAATGTCCCAACAAAATGATATAATTTTAGATGGAAATTAGGACAGAAACCTTTTTGCCTAATAGAATCTTATATTACAAAATCCAAACAACATGCAGTTATTTTTAACAAGAATGATTTGGACGCAAACAGACACATCAGTTACTTCTTAAAATATACTTACATGTTTTGATAACTACAGTGAAGATGGCTGCAAAATAGAAAACAATTAAAAAAGGTAAATTTTGTATTCTTGATGCAAAATAAATTATAGATTGCTAAACCGGTGAGTTATAAAAATGATTATGCATACAGTGAAGGAAAACAGCTGTTCAAATCCTTATCACAGGCAATACAATTATACAAATGAATGTCATATTAATCCCTTTGGAATTCATCTTTGCAATAATTTTATGCTTCGTATTTGCATCCATAGAAACAACGACTGTGACTGCAGATAATAATATGTAGCCTATCAGACCACAAATGTTTCTCAACTATTGAAATGTTTCCATGTAAACTGTAACATATAGTAACTATCAATCATGAAATGACTCATGTTACCTCAGTGTAAAGGGATTTAGCAAGAGATACCAGGTAGAAGCAGATATGTCATGGCTTAACTGCATCCGAATAATTCAGGGCCAAGGACTTTCTTTTGACCCTATAGGCTAAAAAAAATATAATGGATAGATATTTATTACCCCCAAAAAAGTGAATAAGTCGGCAAAACACATAAAAACCTACTCAGGTAGCTCCCACTTTCTCAAAGAAAATCAGACCACTGAGTTTTGGACCCCATCGGGTCACGTCAATGATCCAAATGGTTGTTAAATTCTGGTTACTCAGAAATCCCTGATGTGATCCCGAATTATCACAATAAGTTTTGTGCCAACAATTCAGCACTTGGACTCCTTCGAAATGGTAGCCTCAGACCTCCTCATATGCATCTATGGAAATTATTTTGAAGCCATTTTTGGAGGACCTCGACTATCAAACTCTACCTGGAACCACACTCTACCTGGAACCACATCCATTCTCACCATCCTCTACTTCAAGACCTGACTGTTTCATACATATCCCTGAGGTATACAGCCAGAAAACATCTATATTTGGACTCAATACTCATGTCTCTACAGTATCTGTATACTATGCTCTCTGTTGCAACTTTGTATTTTCTATTGATCTGTTTTCACTCTAATTACACACTCACTCTCTCTGGTCACTCCCCCAGTTGATTTCAATTTCCTCCCACGTTCCTCCGTGTGTTTTTATTGCTTTTAATTTCTCTTCCTCTCGCTTTCTCTCCCAGACTCTACCTGGAACCACATCCATTCTCACCATCCTCTACTTCAAGAACTGACTGTTCACTGATGAGATTTTAGTGAGATTTTGTTTCCCACTGCCTTTCTAAACTTTACATATTAGTATCGGTGAATGATTTTCTGTTTTTTCCTTGGGTGGTTAAACTCTGCTTGATTTTGAGTGAGCAAAATACTGTGCAATCATGAAATGATTTGCATTATACACAGTAGTTGTGACATCCTATCTGTCCAGATTTGCAGCACTGCCTTTTAAGCATTTTTAAAAGCAAATAAAATTATATTAAAACCCCATGTACTAAAATATCTAAGAGACTGATGTGTTTCGGTTAGCCTAGAGGTACTGTGCTATTTGTAATACAAATGTTACAGCCACTTTGCAACTCACAGTGACAGCTCTTTTGGCTCTTGATTTTTTTTTTCGTTTGGTTGGAAGAACTTGAAAGGAAAGAATTACAAATTCTGAACATAAACACATATTTTTTTTAAAAATTGTGGCTTTATTTACTGGATTGGACTATTTTATATTCTCAATGTGCCAGTTTGAATTGAAATCTATGTTTCTGATTCCAGGAGTCTAAGGGGGATGTTTTCTGTGTGGATATATGTACAGCTGTTATCTTCCCAGGCATTATGAATGCATGTTTATCTAGAGCAAGGGTGTCAAACTGCGGCCCTCCAGCTGTTGGAGGACTACATTTACCTTACTCCCCTGCGAGCCTCTTAGCTGACAGAATATTAGGAAGATGTAGGCCATCAGCATCAGGAGGGCCGCAGTTTGACATTGCTGATCTAGAGCTTTGTAAATGTGCTTAAAAAAATGTAGGCCTACCATGCCTTTTTTATCCTAAGTATGTTCTTCACATGAAAGAAACTCCACAGATATTACAGATAAAATTGGTTTATGCATTCAGAGAATCCACACAAGTACAATGTTTAAAATATTTTCACTTTTCAAACCTGATACATAGTTTGCTATTTCATTTAAACTTATCTCTCAATCATATATTAAAATAAATTATACAGGGAAGAGAATTGTGCAGGATGCTTTTTCTACAGAACAAATTATATATGGTATGCTTTTATATGATACATTATTTTAACTAATATAGATAATAGTTATTTCCTTATTTAGAGTTGTTTTGGATGCTATTAAGCAGGAAAAAGGTTTGTCTCCATAAATACTATCCCGCATAAATCATGAAGGCTTTGGAATAGTTGGGTCTCATGTTGCTTTCAGACAGGATCTTCAGTCAGTGTTAGCACAGGGGTACTTAGTTCCATGGCTTTACTAAACAAAACTGGCAAAAGGTAGAAACCAAAAAAAAGAAGGGTAAGAAGTAGTGTTCGTACCCCGAACCCAAACCCGAACATTTCACTGTATGTTCGGGTTGGAGTTAGAGATTCGGCTATAAACCGAAAGTCTATAAACCGAAAGTCATTCAGTTTATAGACTTTCGGTTTATAGAATAGCAATAGTATTACATGTATTCCATAAGCCGAAAGTCTATAAACCGAACGACATTCGGTTTATAGACTTTCGGCTTATGGAGAATACATGTAATGCTATTGGCTATCTATGAAGCGAACTAGAGTCCCCATTCATAAGAAATTCTTATGAATGGGGACTTTAGTTCGGTTTATAGAAAGCCAATAGTATTACATGTATTCCATAAGCCGAAAGTCTATAAACCGAAAGACATTCTGTTTATAGACTTTCTTTTTATAGAATAGCAATAGTATTACATGTATTCCATAAGCCGAAAGTCTATAAACCGAACGACATTCTGTTTATAGACTTTCGGCTTATGGAGAATACATGTAATGCTATTGGCTATCTATAAAGTGAACTAGAATAAGAATTTCTTATGAATGGGGACTCTATTTCTGTTTATAGAAAGCCAATAGTATTACATGTATTCCATAAGCCGAAAGTCTATAAACCGAAAGACATTCTGTTTATAGACTTTCTTTTTATAGAATAGCAATAGCATTAAATGTATTCTATAAAACGAAAGTCTATAAACCGAATGTCTTTCGGTTTATAGACTTTCGGTTTATGGAATACATGTAATGCTATTGCTATTCTATAAACCGAAATAGAGTCCCCATTCAAAAGAATAGGTCAATTGACCTATTCTTATGAATGGGGACTCTATTTCGGTTGATAGAATAGCAATAGCATTACATGTATTACATCTGAGAGTCAAATAGAACCGTCAAATACTGTGCTTACAGCACACTTTGAAAAATTCTAATAATTTTGTGTGCTAAATAGTACATTTGCGTCTTGCGGTGCACTTCATATCTGAGAGTCAAATAGAACCGTCAAATACTGTGCTTACAGCGCACTTTGAAAAATTCTAATAGTTTTGGGTGCTAAATAGTACAGTATTTTTAATTTGTATGTATTTTATGTTTTTTGAAGTTATTTCCCTATCCATATTTGTTTGCAGGGCACTTGTCCTACTCTTACCCACATTTTAATTCCATTTGCAGCCCTCTAGCCCTTTCCAGGACTTTTTTAGAAGCATTTTAGTGCCCAAAAGTTTGTGTCACCATTGACTTCGGACTTTTTTCCGAAGTTCGGCTGAACCTGCCGAACCCGAACATCCAGGTGTCTGCTTAACTCTAGTAAGAAGTAAGTCTGTTTTAAGAGATATAAGCACAGAGGTCATTTGCAAGTGGTCTGAAATAATATGCATTACATCAAAACGTCAACACTTCCCAACTAGTTCCTACTAATGATGTTTAAAGCTCAGCCCAGTGTATGCATTATGTTTTTGTTTAAAGTAAATACCATATTTATCGGCGTATAACACGCACCGGCGTATAACACGCAACTCATTTTAAGAAGGAAATTTCAGGAAAAAAAACTTAAATTTCAAATAAAGAACTTTGAAGCCCAATATGCCATTTAATATGCCAGGATTTTGCCCCCAATATGCCATTTAATATGCCAGGATTTTGCCCCCAATATGCCATTTAATATGCCAGGATTTTGCCCCCAATAGGCCATTTAATATGCCAGGATTTTGCCCCCAATATGCCATTTTAATATGCCAGGATATTGCCCCCAATATGCCATTTTAATATGCCAGGATATTGCCCCAATATGCCATTTAATATGCCAGGATATTGCCCCTTAGTATGCTCGTTATGCCACCCTCCTCCCCCCCTTCCCCAGACCCCAGTACTTACCTCGTTCCTGCTCCGTCTCCCGGTGCTCTGAAGGTCCGGGGCTGTGAAGGAAGCGTTGTGAGCTCCCCTCTAGCCGCGCGGAACAATAAAGTTTGTTTAAAAAAAACACACTTTGTTGACCGCGCGGCTGGAGGGGAGCTCACAACGCTTCCCTCACAGCCACGCACCTTCAGAGCACCGGGGGACAGAGCAGGAACGAGGTAAGATTTAGATGGTTTTTTTTTTCCGCCACCGATCGGCGTATAACACGCACACATCATTTGCCCCCTATTTTCAGGGAGAAAAAGTGCGTGTTATACGCCGATAAATACGGTATTACTTAGAAAGTTGAAAAATTCAGCTTTTCACGCCAGTCAGTAGTTACTATACTTAAGCAGTCAATTTCCATAGAGCTTTTCTAAAGGTCTCCTTCAGTGGAATAATCCTTCTAAGACGATTTGCTAATCCAATTTTCTGCGTTTGAGCTTCCTTTATATCTTGTCTAGCTATTATATACTTGCTTTCACTATTTGATTTCCAGTTGGGTTAGAATATATGTTTCTTAATGGGTTAAAACATAGACAGTGGGTTTTTTTTTTGCTGTCCTAGGGATATATGGTAGTGTAAGATCAGAAATATTGCCGTACATATGCACTCAATGCATTGGTTTTTCTCCTATTCCTGTATTTCACCAAATTTTCCAATTGATACACATTGCTTAAGAATAAATAGCTACTAGTGATACAAACTGAAAATAATTGTTACATTACACTTGATATAACATAGATTGCATATGCCTATATGCATATATGATATGCTACTACCGTATTTGCTCGATTATAAGTCAAGGTTTTTTCAGAATTTTTTTTTTTAAAAAGACCCCTCGTCTTATAATCGAGGTCGTCTTATAATCTGACCTCAAATCGAGGTAAGACTATAAGACTGGGATCCATGTCCCCCGCAGAGCTGCAGGGGACCTGGATCCCCCTCTCTAACAGCAGGGGAATGTCTGCGCGATGAGCGCAGACTCCTCCTGCTGCCGCCCTGCACGACCGCTGGGACTTCTATGATGAAGCTGGGTCCTTCCGGCTTCATCATAAAAGTCCCGGCGGTTGTGCCGGGCGGCAGCAGGGGGAGTCTGCGCTCATCGCACAGACATCCTCCGCTGCCTCCACTAGCCACCAGGAGAATCGGGCAGATGGGGGATGTGCAGACATCCTCCATGCTCCCGACATTTCCGTCTATTATGACGGACCCTAGCCACCAGGGAGCAAGAAACAGGTGAGGGGGAGGGAGGGGTATAAAGGCAAGAGGAGGGAGGGGGGAACAGAATAACAAGGGGGGGGGGACAGAGAGTAACAAGGGGAGGGGGGGTCGGCAGAGAGAAACAAGGGGAGGGAGGGGGGAAGAGACAGAGACAAGGGGAGGGGGGAAGAGAGAGACAAGGGGAGGGAGGGGGGGCACAGAGAGTAACCAGGGGAGGGGGGGAAGAGAGAAACAAGGGGAGTGAGGGGGGGAAGAGACAGAGACAAGGGGAGCGAGAGAGGAGACAAAGGGACGGGCAGAGAGGCAACACTAAGGGGGGGGGGAGATACAAAGCTGGGGGCAAGGGAAAGAGAGAGGCAGCATTGGCACATAAAAGGAAATAAAAACAAGAAATGCATTTTTTTATATCATAATTTTTTATTAAAAAAGCAATTTACATGTTAATATATACAAGTTGAACTTTTTTTACAATAGGGTAGTCTTATATTAAGGCTTTTAGTTTTTTTCCTAAAGGAATATCCAAAGTTTGGGGGGTCGTCTTGTAATCAGGGTTGAGCAAATACGGTACTTTCCATAGTCAAAACACATTATACTTCATTATTTACATCAGGTTCAATATATTGTACACCATTTTTGAGATATTGGTCATTTTTAAAAAATAATAGTTATGGCTTTTTGAGCAAATATTTTTGGGAGGGTTTGTCATTATTCTAATATTTGTTTTTTAGGTTTATTTTGGAATGTTGGATATTTTAGCGCCCCCGAGCACAATAACCTTTTTATTTGTCCTTTCTTTCCCCAATTTTCAAAGAAGTTAAAATATATAATTTGCGGGGGTGGGAAGGGTTGAGACAGTTTTAATTTTTAAATTTTTTTTTTTAGTATGTATTCTTGTTGATTTTTTATGAAATAAATAGAAATTAACTGCTTTAAATATGAGTCCGTAATTTATTTTTGTTACTAAATTATAGTTATAAATAAATAGATCATAGCAGTAAAAAGTAGAGGATATGCAAGTCAGCAGAGTCCCATTTTTACCAATTATTTTGTTTCTATTGCATTAACCCCATGCTGGCAATTTTTTGTCCCTGGCCCAGGTCACAAGGTGTACTCATTTTGAGCATCGGTTAAATATAGCCTGTCAGATTGACACCACGTGAAGAGGGGGGAACCCACTGCTGTCTCCTCCAGGAAGATTCACAGTACAGCTCATTGCGGTGGCTGTGATGAGCTGCAGAGAAGATTATGTTCTTCCATCCTACCAATGTTTGAGCCCAGTATTTTAGGACAGCATAGAATATCGTACTGACGGGAAGGGGTTAAACAAGTGCTTCAGTATCTGACCATTCTTTTTAATGTATATACATTCCTGACACAGCATGTTCAACGATACCTCATTTAAATAGGTTTACAGTTTATGACACTAGTTTTGTGTGTTTTATGTGTAGCGTGTGTCTTCGTAACATGTCTTAAGAGCATTACAATCACGTTTAAAGTTCACGGCTCATTTAGTTTGAGCACAGCTCACACATCAGCTTGTTGTAATTAAACGGAAAGACATGTAAACCATAGGGATCGATTTTGATTTTCTCTACTAAAGATAAACAAATGGATGCAAACAGAGTTTGTCATTTATTTTTCTATTGCCAATTGCCGTGGGCTTCTTAAAAAACAAACAGCAACCAGACAGTTGTCAGCCATTACAAATGTATACAGTTAAATGCAGACAGTTTGGATTCAATGGTCCTTGATAGGAGACGTTTGCCCTTAACATCTAAGAAGGTTAATGCAAATACAGCATCATTTTCACTTGTACAAAATGAGATCCAAATTATCTGCTAAGACTATATGAACTTTAAGAACACAGCAGCACTGTGGTTCAACCATAACCTAGGCTGAATACTAGTATGTAGAGATAATAAAAAGAGAGCATGCACTACCTGTAAGCCAAACTAGTCAAGTTCACCATCTGTAGAATCCTCAGGTTCAATTCCCATTCAAGTTGACTCAGCTTTTCATCCATCTGAGCTAGATAAAATTAGTATGTTAAAATTGGGTTATAAAAATCCCCTTCATAGGGGTAAAAAACAACCTCTCCAGGAGTTACTCGAAAATCAGAGAATATTTGAATGTACCCTTCCTGGTTAAATACTTTGTTATTATTATAATAGTTCAACATGATAAAAATAATATGTACAGTGATTCCATAATGGTATCTGCAACAGCATTCTTAATTTTCTATCATTTTAACAACAAAATGTCTGACGATGATGCATACATAGATCGTTCATGCCCCTCAACTGCCCTATTTTAGGAGGGAGAGCCCTTATTTAAAACACAACTGGGTTAGCTATAAATACTGGGTTGTTAGGGGTAGTGTGATGTGAAGACTGGTTTAAGACCACACTTTTAGAACACTGCTTTGCAAAACAATTGCCTCTCTGGCAATGCACCTACTGAAAATGTGTATGCATTTTCATAGTATGTTTTACTGCAGTTATTTATACAATTCGTATATGTTTTTTAAAAGACCTACATTGTATGCATGAAATGATTCCTGGAAATTTGAAAGCATTTGTGATAGGAGTTATCAAAGATAATAGGCTTGGAGTAAATAGCTCTTCTGCCTTGGCGGACATATTGGAAATTGGACTTTCAGCAGTGAAATGATGTCAGAGATGGGTTTTAGATTGACAATATTCCCATAACTTGAGATTTTATGTACATAATGTCAAGTACAATCATCAGTCAGAAATATTGGTGGTAAGCATAGAGAAGCAGATAATATAATACAATCAAAACTGCATTACTTTTATTTTCCCTTATTCAGTAGTTAGTTACACAGCATTTGTACCCCTGGTACACCAACATTTCTTTTTCTTATGATAATATGTGCATCTGTTCATGTGTACAATGACAAAAGGCAGGTGCCCTAAACATATTCAATCTATAGCCCTTTAATCAGAATCTCAGAGGTTGGTAACGCTTTGTACAGTATAGTAAAATGCTAACCCATTTTAATTTTACCATAAATGTTTTTTTTATTTTTTTTTTATACTTCCCAGAATTATTATTGACATCATAAACTAAAAGCCAGCAAGATCTGTAGTACTAGATTATCTGCTATATATAGCAGACTACAGAATAGCTTAAAATATACGGGCATTGGCGATGGATGCAAGATGTAGTTGAACAGATGTAGTAAATATGATGCTTAAATGTATTTGAGTGAATGACATTTAGGAAATAATGTACAGATTTTGAATAGTCAGTAGAACTAATATATGGTCAGAAACAGAACTGTTTTACTCCTTGAATGTATTTGTGCTTTCTCACTGTAAGTAGAATGCAAGACCAATTTTTTATTTCCCTGAGAGCACATGAAGATGCAACATTATATACTAGTTTCCATAATGGAAATTGGGATTTGATATATATTGGTCATGATATAAGTGTGGTTTGCTGTGAGCTAAATTCATGTACATTTAGGACTCCACACATCAAACTTGATGCATCTTGTATAAAAGCCCTGTACATCTTTTATACAACTGCATGCATAGAATCCTTAGGAATTTCTCTCTATTTTCTGATTTCTTTTTTATAAATTTGCTTTTGTTCACTAAAGCAACCAACTTACCCTGTTACACAATATCAAGTGCAAGAGGATAATGGCATAACCTCACGTACACCATCAGATCTTCCTCCAGTCTAAAATCCCTCATGAGATCTCTGTCAATATATATAAATACAGAAAGCTCCTGAAAATTAACAGCTTCATTCAGTAGCTGGAAGATGCCTTACTGTTTTTTAGTTTTTACAGCAGTTATTAGGGGAGGCAGGATAGTTCTGTGATTTCACTGGTGACATCCCTAACATCCAGCACATAAGTGATGGGTATCTCTCTGCATTTTCTAGAGAGCTCTCGCTACAAGATGGCAATATATTCCATGGACATGTTGGGGAAGACTTAATCACAAATTAGAAAGCAGGCAAAAGTAAAGTTATCAAATTAATTATAACAAAAAAATGAATAAATAATTGCATTATTTTAAATAATTTTAAAGTGTCAACTTAAATATGACTATATTTTAATAGGTCTATTCACTAAAATTCTATTTTGGAGCAGTATTTAATGGTAGCTGCTCCACCAAAACAATTGATTTTAGAAGGCCCAACTTTAAAAGGCTAGAGGCCTCTTTTGAACGCTTAGACTATGATGGATTGTTTACCACCAAAAACAACCAAGTGTAATACATTTAAAAACACTTTACAAAGTTACACATATCAAATTTACCCTTAGGAAACAAAAACAAAAGAATCAAATTAAAACCAATGTGGCTTACCAGTAACGTAGGACATGAAATCAAAAAAGAAGAATATGGCTTTCAAACAACAGGCATCATTTATGAAGTTTAAAGATGCCAACAAGCCTGTAAAAAGATGATCAAATTAGCTAAATTATAAAATGAGAAACTGATTCCCTAGTAGAGTAAAACTAATCCCCAAACTTATGTAAATGGAAAAAAATTTAAAGTCAGATAATGATGGTCCTCTTTTATCCAACTAGAAATATTTAGTAAAGTGTCTAAGCAATTAAATGCTGTCAAGGTAGACAAAGCCCCAGGGTCGAATGGCATACACCCAAGGGTACATAAGGAGCTAGGCCTAATTCTAGCCAAACCGTTATTTTTAATTTCTAGGGATTCTTTAAGTTCAAAAAGTGACAATGAATTGGCGTAAGGTAGATGTGGTGCTTTTAAAAAGGAATCTAAATCTCAGCAAGGCAACTGCAGGCCAGTAAGCGTAACATCCGTAGTTATTTCAAAGGTTACTAAAGGTATACATTCAAGACTAGATCTCACATCAGAATATAATTAGTAGGAGTCAAGATGGTTTTGTGAAAGACAGAGCATATCTAATGCTAACTTGATAGCATTTTATGAATAAGTCAGTCAAAAAATGTATATGGGTGAAGTATTGATGTCATCTACTTAGACTTTGCTAAATCATTTGATGAAGTTCCACACAAAATGTTACGTTACAAATCTGCATAGGCATGGGAACAAATATATGAGAGAGTATCACCAACCTTCTTTCTGCCCCCTCTGTGTCTATCCATGCACTCCTCACACTGAAGCCAGTTTTAAAATCCAGCACCACCATGTTTTTGGAGCCCTATGGTCTCCAACATGGCTGCTGCACTTATAACCTTTATCCCACACCCCTGGGTGTTGCTAATGGCACCTAATGGTATAAATTCATCATTTGTGTTGTCCTGGCTTTTGAGTATTCTACTGTGTGTTCCTGTGTATCAACCTTTGGCTTTTCTTGGACTACCCTCATTCTCCTGCGTCCCATTGTTTTGACCTCGGCCCGGCTTTATCTACTACGTTATCTTCTCCATTCCTGACCTCGGCTTTCCAGTCTACTCCTCCCGGCTCCATGACCCCGGCTCATCCGCTGATCTTCGCTTCTGAGTTTTCTTGGTGTGCTGCAGCTGTGACTATTCTATGTTCTTCTGATACTGTCCCAGCTTGGTGTCCGGAGAGTTGTAGGGGTGCAGCAACCTTTCCTTTGTGCCTGCGGCTCAACCAAAGGTAGCTCTGGTTGGGGCAGAAGACCTCCTCTCACCACTCAAAGGCCCAGGTTACAGACTTGTCTGTCTCCGTAACATCACAGTGTCAAGGATCTGCATCGCGGATTCACCTGCAATCGTTACAGAGAGTTATTGTAAATTGAAAATTCTCAAACTGGATTAAAGTATTAAGTGGAGTACCTCAGGTCTGTCCTGGGTCCTTTTCTTTTTAATTTGTTTATTAGTGATCTCCTAATGTGAGGAATTTAAGGATAGGAGACCAATATGAAGATCAATCAGATACTGGGTGTACAGATAAATGATAATATACACTTATATGTATCCACCTGGGTGTTAGTAGGAGGCGAACCCTTAACAGTAATCATGTGGATAGATGCAGCTCTTACAAACAGCTCCATTTGATATAATCCACAGGAGTAGTAGATGTCATCGGGATACACAGACACTTTATTAAAATTTTAATCCACAGGGTAAATCGACATAAACCAGTAAGCATAATAATCCACAGGATAGGTATAGCCAGTCAGTAAGCACAGCATAATCCACAATAGCAGCAGGAAGCCAGGAGCCAAAGGGTTAATAGCAGTAGCAGCACTAGATAACAGCAGTAAGCACAGCTCAAGTAAATAGGATTTTACCTAAGAGAGAGTTTCAGGGACAGTCTGAGTCAGGGACACAGGCAAGTATCAAAACGATGAAACAGACAGAGATCAAGGTCACAAGCAGACAAACGGAGGTCCAAATAACAATCCGAGGTCAGCGTAACAGAAGGCAGATAAACGGGAAACAGTCCGGGATCAATAGTAATAAGCCAAACATAAACACTAGGTACTCGATACACAAGAATCATCAAGCAGAGTAGAGAGCTTGGTCATTCCTTTTAAACTGTAGCAGCAAACAGGGGGCATGATGCCACGTTGAGCGGGCCTGCTCATTCAGTGACACTGTGAAAGGAGAGGCTCATGCGCACTGGACTGGGGTACTGCGCATGTGACAAAATCTCTGCTTGGAATGGAGGCTGGATCCCGCGAGGCTCCATGACACCCAGCAAGAGCCGGGTACTCTGGAGATGTGCTCCGTAGCGGAGCCTGACACCTAACTTGCATTGAGAGCCACATCTCAGTGTTTACTCATGAAATTAGGTAGGGTACTACAGGGTACTAGAGTCTAAACTCAATGTTTCTTTTCTGCAGGAGGATTTAGTTAAATTAGGGAACTAGGCAGACAAGTGACAAATGTTGACAAATATAAAGTTATGCATTTTGGGAACAATAATAATACAAATGTAAATGGTATCTATACAGGAAAAAAACTATTATGAGAAGAATTTAGCAATAATTGTAGACAACTGTCTTATAAACATTGTGCAATGTCAGTCAGCAGCTTCAAAGGTATTGGTATATTATCTTGTCTCTTTACAAGTCACTGATAAGCCCTCAACTTTTTTTTTGTTTTTTTAGAAAAGCAGTACTATACATGCAATAAATTATAGAATTAATATTAATATTTAGAGCTAGTAGATCCAAGGAGAAATTGTATGCCTTTTTAAAGTCAAGAAAAAATGTTCCCCCATGTTGGAACATTCTAAAACACTTAATTAGGAATATTTGCTTTTTCTTTGGATCAACAGGAGGAAGAAGGATCCAACCTAAATGACTATATTACTAGGTAAAATTGAATTTCTGATACATTATTACTAAATGTTCACTGTTTATTTTATGATGAACACTAGGTGACAAAGAGGAGCCTTTTGATATGTTCATAAAGCATGTGAACGGTTTTAGGAGATGGGTGTTCTCTCCTTCGGCTTTCTCCATTTGTGGTTACTAATCTGTACTCTGTTGGTAAAGTATATGAAACAATAATCCTTTATACATAAGTAATATATGTAAAGATTGTATCTAGTAGCCAAAGTGAGGTTGAATGGACATAAACAAAAGTTAAATTAACCTTTAACTCCTAACATTTTTAGCTTTCTATAAAATATACATTTCACTCATATATTAGGAGGAAATAGAAAATAAAACACAGTATTCATACACAAGTATTAGCTCTTTGAATAATAACCAAAAGCTACTGCAACTTATGTATCTCAAAGTGTATGAGAAGAGAGTAGTCAATGAAAGCCCATTTATCAAAGGGACAAATCATCCATAAAGTTCAACTCTTTTCCTATTCTTTGTTTACCATTGTTCACCCAAAAAAAGGCAAGAAAAAAACCCTTATTTCATCAATTTTGAGTTCTGCATCCAGTGGGGATAATATTTATTTTTGACTCCAAATGGCAAACACATTTCTCCCTGGATCAACAAGCACTAAATAAATATTAATACCTACTCTAACATACATAGCCCCTATGTTCTGCATCATTCAAAATCTATCCAGGCATCTTTTAAAGACATCTAATATGTTTGATAGCACCACCTCTTCAGGAAGTGAATTCCATAGCTTTATTGCAGTTACCATAAAGAATCCCTTCCGCTGTCGTAGTCTAAATATCGTTTCTTCCAGTCTTAGCACGTGACCTCTTGTACTTTGTACCATTTTGTTAATGAATAGGTCTTTAGAAAGTTCCTTGTATGGGCCCATAATATTATAATAGGATACATATTTATATATAGCATTATCATATCCTCTCTAAAATTTCCTTTCTCAAGTGTATACAAATGTAACTTTTCTAGCCTTTTTCATAACTAAAACTTTACATTCCCCTGATTAGTTTAGTAGCCCTCTTTGAGTCAATACTCTTTTTAATACATGCCAATATATTATTGACCTTTGCAGCTGCCAGCTGGCATTACGCACTACTGCTAAGTCTATGGTCTAGAATTACTCCCAAATCTTTTTCATTAGTGAAATTCCTCTAGGAAATGCCATTTAAACTAAATGTTGCATATTTATTATTAAACCCCAAATTCATTCAAGTCGACTTCCCTTTCTATATTCTCTAATCCGTTGTTGATTGGTGCACCACCCCATTCCTAACTATCCTCCATCTTCTAACTGTCTACCCATTTTGTCCCCAAGCACATGAAGCCCTCTTGCATTCAGGTACAATCCATTCTGATTGTAGAGATTGTATGCCAAAACAAAATCAGCCCATTGTTTCAAAAAACCCAAACCCTCCTTCTTATACCAAGACTTCAGCCATGCATTAAGCACCTTAACCTCCTGCTGTCTTTCTGGTGTACAAAGGGCACAGGTATTTTCTCTTTAGATCCCTAAAATTACCTATTTTTCTGCATTGTCTGCTTACTTTGGCATTGGTGAAGATATGGACCAAGACAGCTGGAACCTCTCCACCCCCTTCCAATAATCAGTCCTCTTTGTCTGCAACATGTTGGACCCAGGCATTCGGGAAACAGCAAACAATTTAGTCACTATGATCAGAGTCATAGATTACCCTATCTACTCTCTTCTATAGAGTCCCCTACCACCACCGGCCTAATTATTTTAAATAAGCCAGTGACAAAGGGTAATTCGTTATTAAATAATATACCATGCTAAATGTGCAAGAAACAATAAGTATATGTGACAACAGATAAGATTGCATTAAAGCATATGAAATACATCTTATAAATAACAAACCTCTGCCAAACACAACCTCTGCTATGTCATGGAAACAGGAGGAGCCAAGAACTATCTGTCACTATTATCCAATAGAACTGCCTGGCTTGCTTTTCTACATAAGAAGAACAATGACTGATTGGACATTCTCATTTTGTAAAATAAGAGTATTTGTGTGTTAAACTTCAAACTTGGCCAAGCATAGAAACAGGGGAGACGAATAAACAATCCAACATCAATAACCAAAAAAACTAAATTAATCATACTCTTACAACAAGTACAAACAGGTCAGATAGAACTCTGCTAGCCTTTTGTGTTTAGTCCAATACATCAATATTTGTATTGCAAGAAAAATAGAACAATTTACAGTACATGAAGTTTGACAGTTAAAAGTTTGGAATTAACGTGAAATTTACTTAAAAGGCCAATAAACGTTAGTTGCTTATTTATGACAAACTAATGCTTTTTTCCGAATGACCCTAATTTAGAAGGTACAGGCAGCTTCTCTTTCAGTGCCCAAAGCAGATGGATCACTTTATTTCTACTGATATATCAATTCTAAAGTTAGGAGCATTGAACAGAGTTAGGCATGAATATTGTTCATGCTGGACATTTACTAGCTTTTGTGGCAGACAATTTAATTATGTTCTATGGACCTTTAAAGAACTTGGCACTGAAACTGCTGTCCTTGTATGGCCACTTTGCCTATCCTTGGCAGTAAGTGAGCATGGCCAGTTATGCATCATACTGAGGGGTGGGTGGGGGGATGTTTTTTTAAAGTGTAATCCATTTCACCCCCATAATAAGCTTAATGTGGAATTAGTTTTTGCTTCTATAACAGAATATAAATGTATTTTTTTTTTTAAAGTTTAGAAGCGCTTTAAAAAAAAAAAAGGTTGCAAACATTAAAAAGCATCTGCGCGGCATAATACCGATTAACGGCATACAGTAGTAGTTTTTAACAGCCTCAGCTTCTGGCGGTTACTAACAAAAGGTAAGTTCAGAAATAGCTGGCAGGCACTAGAATGTAATAGACTGTAAAATCGTGCAGTCAGGATTCTGTTATTTAATTTAACTAGCTTATCAATCACTATAAAAGAGAAAAAAGTTTAATGCGTACATTTAAGAAAGTGAATTCTTTGTTTCTTAAATATAGTGGTTGTTTTTTGTTTGAAACCTATGTTTTTAGCATATTACATTATTTGGTCCAAATCAGAATATTAAGTTTTAGATTTTAATTGTTTTGTGTTGCTTAGTTTTAACATAGTTAAATATGGCATTTTTTTAAATGCAAAAGAGCATTACATTTATTACTGCTGCATGTTGAGACCAGGACAGCCTGGTATGGCTCAGCTCATATTATTAGTCTGTTATTAGGGTTGTCACCCTTTCTTCAGAAAAATACCGGCCTTGCTTCTGCTTCCATAGACTTAACATTGGCCTGATGCCAATTTTTTACCGGCCTGCCGTAAAATACCGGCCAGGTGGCAACCCTATCTGTTATTCTATTTTCTCATTGAGTAAAGAGAGAGAGAAGGACAGACATGGGGCAGGAGTGAAGAGAGAGAGAGACAGACATGGGGCAGGTGTGAAGAGAGAAAGAGACATACATGGGGCAGGAGTAAAGAGAGAGAGAGAGAGAGAGAGAGAGACAGACAGACATGGGGCAGGAGTGAAGAGACAGACAGACATGGGGCAGGAGTGGAGAGAGAGAGACAGACATGGGGCAGGAGTGGAGAGAGAGAGACAGACATGGGGCAGGAGTGGAGAGAAAGAGAGACAGACATGGGGCAGGAGTGGAGAGAAAGAGAGACAGACATGGGGCAGGAGTGGAGAGAGAGAGAGACAGACATGGGGGAGGGGGAAGAGAGAGACAGACATGTGGGAGTGGGAAGAGAGACAGACATGAGGGTATGGGGTAAGAGAGAGAGAGAGAGACATGAGGGTATGGGGTAAGAGAGAGAGACATGAGAGTATGGGGGGAGAGAGAGAAAAACAAGAGGGCCTAGGTAGAGAGAGACACGTGAGTGACTGACATTGTGAGCATGATGGAATATTATTTATCGCTCCTTGTGTACTTCTTTTTTTGGTGATGCGCAGCCAGACTTTGGCTGGTTGGGCATCATGGAAACGGTAGTTAAAACTCATTCTGCTAGCCAGCAAAAAGTCTCCCATGTTGCTGGCTAGAAATAAATAAAACCACTACACAGTATTATGGCAAAATATATATCTTTATTTAAAATGAAAGTTTGTGTTGGTCCTTTACATCAAAATAAAGTCCTCTCCCAAATATTGAAATGGACATGTCTGGAACAGACATGTCTAAAGAGGAGGAGTTCATAATATAACCCTGGGTACATAAATGTCCAAACAAAAGGATTGGTAACGTTTAGGAATGGTGCCAAAGTGATACAATGTGATAGTTTATTGGTAAAATAATAGATAATTGCTCTGAAGATCAAGAAAATATGTAACTGCTTATATTTCTGTTGTATAGTGTAATTTCTCAGTAAATAAATAAAATACGTACTGTAAGCAGAGCTGTACAGATAAACACATTTGCATTAGTGGGAAATTAAAGTGAGTGTATATTAATGACGCTTATTGTTATCTGTAGGAAGGTTGTCTGACATACTGGCAAAGGAGGTAGGCAGGTCTGATTATTCTAAAACAGGAGAAAAAATGCAACTCCTTAAAGGTAGCAAATGTGGGTTGTGTCATTTATATTTCCCTCTATTGGTTTTAGAATTTTGAGCGAATATACAAAATAGTGTGACTGTAACCTGTAAATGATATGCTTTATATGATGTTTATTTTATATTGTAATGCATACACTCTGTGTATTTGTGCTAGTTATTCTTATGTCTGTTTTCTTTGTACAGGTTATTATGTTTGTTTGAATGCTTTATGCTCTTAAACCTTATTTATAAGTAGGTACAATTGAGTGTGCATAGCCCCTTCCCAGAGAGTCCTGCTGCAGGCAGGTTAGAATAGGAGTAGATCATACCTGAATAGTTGTGATTTCTTGTGGTCTTCATGCATACTGTACACTGTGAAGTCTCATCAAATGCAAGCTGCCATTATGCAGTGTGCTGAAGCCAGAGACAGGAAGCCCAGTGGACTCTCCAATCCTCTTGTTTAAGAAGATTAGTTGACTTTCCCCACACTGAGTAGGTAGGCAAGTGGGAGGAGGCTCAGCGAACATCAACAGAGCTGCTGGGGATTATATACCCAATAAGTCTCAGCCAGGTTTTGACTTCACAACAGAAGGGATCAATTACTGGCTTAGGGTCGAGTGGCGAATAAAATGAAAAAAGTATTGCAATGGGGCAAATATTGATAAATGTAATTATTCTCTTTCCTATTTTGGGAGAGAGCTGGTAAAGCACAAAAAGATAAAACTCTTCAATGTGACTTTTTTTTTCTTTGTCATCAAAAATACTGTGTTAGCAAACTGACAGCATTTATGGCACACATTTAACATACCCGTACCTGTTGTTAATTTCAATAAATTCTATACTCGAGTATGTGAGTAATCAAGCAACAAGTTTAAATGTGCTGCTTTTCACACTTCATGATCCCTTATTTAAAAAAAAAGAAAAAGCAAATTTCTTCTATCATTCAGGCATACAAAAGAGGCTTAGATTAACCCTGTGAGTGTCCGATTTCAATTTATACAATCCAAAAAAGAGCCATACCATGAAACATAAAGTTGCTTGCAGCTCTCCTCTTCTTTGCCAGTGGGTATTTATAGTTGATCTCTGTAGTTACTGTAGAGGAAAGAGCTTAGAATAGCACTCCCCCCCCCCCCCCCCCCCCCCCAAGTTAATGCTGTCTCATGACTATTGTTAGATTTTAAAAAAGATGCACTCCATCTCTTTATAAAACAGTGACTGACAAAAACTCAGCACTGTTTTTACTAGACATTCCTATACCACAGCCTAGATCCATGTAATTATTACTAACAAGATATTGTATAACATGTCTGACCGCTGACAGTTCTTTGTAAAGAGTAGAGTGAGATATGAGATGTTATTTGCTGCCCTGCTTTCTTAATAAATACATTGATTGTCTGTGCTGCCTTACATTGCATGTTACCTTATTATCAGATTCACTGGAAAAGTGGTCAGAGAGGAGGGTGTTCTGGGGTGCGTATAAGGTCCATGTCCTTTTGTCAGTAAACAAGTACAAGTCATTGACTAAAAGAACATGACTAACAAAAGGTGTCAGAGACTAGAAATATAGAATGTGTCGGCAGGTAACAACCATTCGGTCCGTCTAGTCTTCCCAATGTATGGGCTGACGGGCATGGATGTGACAATATACCCCTGATAAAATGTATAAAGTGCAGTTGTTGTAATCACACAGCATATAATAGTATATTTAGCAGTAATTCCCAAATAATCTTATTGTATAGGATCGTAAATAAGAAGAGTCTAACGTATGTAGGACCAGATTCTTTTATTAATCTAAATTACTACAAAAGTGTAAGTAAGGTAACAAAAAGGCATAATTGCCATTAATTATAAATAACAGTGATGGCACCTCACCTTAACACTTTAACATGCAGGTACTAGCACCTCTTTAAAGATTTGGCAGAGATTCTACCTCACTTTTCAGGTGCTTTTTTGTGCCTAATTTTCTATACATGGGGGCTGGGGGTAAACATGTCAGAGCACCCCAGAAGTGATTGATGTTTGTCCAGAGTTAGCGTTATTCATTTGTGCACAGCGCAGTACTGCTTGTATTTAGCATTATTTCAGCTATGCTGCTTTTATATATAACCCCCATTGTGTTTCCCTACATTAATTAACCATTCTTATCATATGTGATCAATAACTTGAGCCATACGATACATGTGAGTATACACTGCACTTTAATTAATTTCCTTTTGCATGTATCTCAGCCATCCCTGTCATTTCCAATTGGATCTTTGAGAATCGCCAAGGGTAATAAGATACGAAGTCCAAGCAAAGATGAAAATAATCCATGTTATGAGTTCCTTCCATACAATTATTGATGCTAGTCTAGTTCTTTGTGTCAGAACATTTCAGTTCACTCATTTCCCATAGGTAAAAATGATAAAGCAACCAGCTGACAGCACAAGCAAAGCGGGCTCTGCTTTCCAGTGAACTGACATTTTAAACGAATCTACCCACTTGGTCTGTAGGTGATCTGATGATTTTGTGAAGCTGACAAGCACTATGAAAGGAGAGATTTAAGCTGAGTGAAGGCATGGAAACATTTCGCAGTAAATTCCAGATATGCCAGGACGTCTCTCAGTAGGCTTTATCTTGTCTTGATCCTGTATCTTTGAGCAACCTGTTAATTGAAAGGAATCTGTGCTCTCCAAAATCACCAGCGGAACTTGTTATTTATATTACATTCCAAATAATACCGTATTCTGTTATTTATTGAGGCAATTAAATAAGACATTTATTTCCACAAAATATGAAGTACTGGGGGAGACACAATTAGGAGACAATCTAAATACTAACTCTAAATTAACCATGATTTGAACACATGCAAAACTGATGTTGTCATAGCAACCAGACCAGCATAGACCAGTTTACGTATTCCATTTACACAAGATAAATGATCGTGCATATGATAAAATAATTTACACCCTTTAATATTCCTGTTTATTATTTAATGAAATCCTATTCTAAATGTAGCATTGTATACTGATAGTCCCAGCAACATTATCGTTAATACCAGCATTGAGAAACATGTTAGCCACGGTTGCTATTCTGCCATTCTCTTTCGCTTGGTGTACTTAAACTCCTATTTCTTTAAGTGGGTAACTGAATGGCTGATGGAGTTAGATTGTTTCAATATTTTTTGAGATTAAGTCAAACTCCTCCTCCTCCTTGAGATATTCTTGAATTTTAGTGAATAGACCCAAGAGAGTAAGTAACTCAGTACCCACAGCCCTTGACTTTCATCAAATATGTATAGCGGCACTCTATGACAGATTTTTCTAAAGCATTTTATGTGACCTGATGTATGTCACTAAAATAATGTTGAAGTTTTTACATTGTGAAGTATGCATTGCCCATCATTTGGAAAAGACAGTTATACTTACTTCTGAACTCACCACCAGGGGCAACCTTACTACATTCACCACCAGGTGGGCAGCAGATCCCCAAATCATATTGATGTAGTGGTTGGTCAACTTTGCCACAACCACCAAATGTTCATTTAGCAATCATATAAGGAATGTTCTTACTAACTGTTATCCAGGTTGTACCCTGTCCCAGAGGTTCTAAGCAAAATATTCCAAACAGTCCCGAAACATGTGCTGGAGTTGCTCAGAAGCCACAGGTTATTACCTATATCTATGGTGGTCCTGAAGGATGATCAAGCTGCTTTGGCATCTCATCTACCCTATTATACTTCATATTTCAGGACTACCCTTTTTTTCTGCATCAGCCCTCCTCCTACACTATAGCAAGCTTCCCCCACAGTGTTATAAAAGAACCCTACTGGTTCTCCTATTAAACACAGCAAACACATCATTCTGCCGCTCTGGAGGCAACTAGTAGTTCCCACACTAAAATTGTGGATAATGCAAGTTGAAGAAAAAAAAGAGATGGTCCTATCTTCTCAAGACAGAACTGAACTCTACACTGACCTGAACAGCCCAACACCCCACTAATTCCTCTTTGGCCTCCCACCACCCTGGATCTGACTGGACTGTTTGACAGAGTTAAAAAAAATGCCACTGTTTGTTTTTTTCGATTGTAATGTGCAATTGTTTATTTATACTATGTTCCATAGACGGATTATTTCACATTGGCTATTACTATGTTTTTCTATGTACACCAAATTAAAGGTTTAATAAAAATAGAAATAGAAAAAACAAACAAGAGACCACTACTGAAAGTCAAGTCTGTGCTTTATCAACTGAAAACAGCTAAATAATTTCTTCCTTCTGACAAACACGTCTGCCATTTATTTAACTTGGCCTAATTGGTCATATCTTATGCTAGACAAATCTTCAGTATAGTCCTTGAAGACGTGCTGGATCCCTAAATAAACCAATTGATTTAAATATTTGTTTTAGAGTGGTTTTGTGCTTTTCATGATAAGTATTAACTGATCTTGAGTTCTTGAGCAACCAGTTTAACTTTAATAATTTTTGATAAGGTGAACAGACAGCAAAGCTTGTAGGCAAACCTCTGTCAATTCTAGTGTATAATATAAACATTTTGCAGTCAATACCGTCTGCCACATGCAGTTTATTTATAGTACAATCAGTTTTCACATATAAACACACCAACTGGTATTTCAGTATCAAAATAAGGGGGTAGTATAGGCTATTATTAACCCCTTAGTGACAAGACATTTTCACCTTGACTTTCCCTTGGTGACAATGGCTGTTTTGACATTTCTAGGGTGTTTGTGTTTAGCTGTAATTTTTTTCTTTCTCATATACAGTACCCACACAAATTATATGTTGTTTTTATCGTCATAAGAAGGGCTTTCATTAGATACCATTATGTTCATCATATCTTATAATTTACTACAAAAAAAATCTTAAAATATGATGAAAATTTTTAAAAAACCCACTTTTTCTAACTTTGACCTAAAATATAATTTACACAAATAAAATCATTAAAAAAGACCCCGTCTAAATAGTTTCTAAATGTTGTCCCGAGTTCAGAAATATTTTTCGGTATTTTTTTGCGAGTTATGGGGCAAAAACCAAAAATAGTGTTTTTTTGTTTTTTTCCTATATTGACCTTTTGACCCCAACCCCAACCCAAAATGTAACCCTAACACTAAATTTAACCCCAACTCTAATCCTTATTATATCCCTTAATATTTTTTAATTTTAATTTAATTTTAACCCTATCCCTTATGCTAAAAATTATTTAAGTTTAACCCTATAGGCTCATATAGCTATATAACCTGTTTTTAATTAATTAAATATGTATTTTAAATATTTTCCATTGCAATGCTACTTAACTACCACTTGGGGCAGTCAAGTAGCATATTCAGAGCGACGGAAGTGAAGTTACTTTCACTTCCGAATCTCATACCGGCAGAGGGCTTAGCCATATTGACGGAGCAGCATGCTCCGTCAATATGGCTCCCCATGATCGCCAGGGCTTCTATGACAGAACGCAGGGTCAAGTGACCTCCCTGCATTCCGTCTGTCCTGCTGTCCCACTGAGCACTACCTCTGTCCTGAAAAGTGGACAGAGGTAGGTCGCAGTTGACAGTGGGACCTAGCGCCCAAATTGGCACTGCCCCGTGCAAAGCAGAACTGTTGGGAGTGATACAGTGGTCCACCAAATACCACCTATACATCTATCAAAAGTACAGAAAAGAGCAGCAAACCCAAAGCTATTAAAACTTACACATTTGATTCAATTTATTAAAATAAATAAATACACATCACAAGAACAAATATATATGGAGCTATTACATAGCTGGAGCTCTAAATATATGTACAAACCATGCTGATATAAAATTCATTACATCAGATATGTTATCCACATACGTTTTTATATTTTAATGAACTACATAAAATATATATGTTTTAATAGCTTTGGGTAGGTATAGGAATATATTTTACCTACCAGGTTATAATATAGTAATGCATTGGTGAAGTAACATTAGTTGATAAATGTCAAGCATGGGTGATAAAGAAGCACATAACACAGAAAATATAAAGAATGGGATAAATGTATAAACAACTCTATAAACCAAAAATTGGATGAATCTCCATGTAAACCACTTACAGAACATTGTACCAGAATTGCTCTTTATACTGTAAATAATAAGCTCTATTCAATGACCTGAGATCTATTTCTGGTCATTCAATACTATAGACTGCAATAGAACAATTTCAGTTAAAAAATACTGATAAGTGATAGCTCACATAATTGAATAGAAACCAATAACCACTTGTGCTGTATGTAGTAAATTATTATAGGAAGGACTATGATACAGCGCAAGTGGTCATTTTCTATATCAAAAACATACTGCTTTACTAGGGTAACCTAAATGGCACATTCTTCCAAAGTGATAACTAACGTCATGCTGAATAGATGACATTAAAATGGAATTAAACATTCCCATTTACATGTAGTGATAACGATGAGAAATACCAGCAGTGACTTAGTAGTAATGGGAATGAACAAGAGTAGTTTTAAAGTGTGTCCTACATACACTTCATATTCTCTTGAGAACTAGCAAAAATGTTATACAAGCTGTGGAAAGGGGGTGAGACTTGGGGGGATAGGCAGAAGCAAAGAGTAGGTTGCGGAGATAATAATGAATTGTGGCTGCGGATGGAACATTTGCAAATTTGCCTGAAAATCTTTTTTTTTTTTTTATATATATATACTATCATATCAGAATATCATATTCAGCATTTTGTAAAATAGTTAATACAAACCAACTTCAAATGGATTACATTTATGAAACAATGTAGGATAAACAAATTAATTTGATGAAACCCCCAAAATAAATGAAATAATTATGCTCAATAAATCAAAAGAATAAAGTCACAGTTGGTTTCAATGGTTTGAATTTTCTTTTAATAATTATCAGTCTGTTCATTAGCACTGTATTTTCAGCAGAGATCTTTTGTCAAACACATCTCTAGAGCTTTGCAATATGTAGCACACACGAGTGATACATTGTTCAAGCGCCTCAATATACAGCACTGTGGAATATTTTGGCACTCTGCAAATAAACTAAATAATAATAGCAGCCCCAGAACACAGCTGAGTTTTCTTTGTAAATGTGTGCCCAGTGTCCATCTGGTACCATGATATAGAAAATACAATAAAAGATAAAACAGTTGCATGCATGGAGCCAACAATGGATATATACATCATATCCTTAGGTTCGATTCAACATACATTTTGTATCTAGCTTTCCATTAATAGAAAAAAGAAATGCTAGAATAATTGTATTAAAGAAGATAATAGTAGCATCCGTTTTGTCTCTAGTAGGTCATTTTGCTAATTATCAGTGTCATGCAGTGAGAGGCTTGCAAACAAACATCACCAAATCATTTTAAGAGATCTATATAGATCTACTCCATCTGCAGGAGCAGTAAATGTTGCTGACCAGTTTGAATTCTAAGATGTCATTGCCACTGAAAAAATACTAAGACTTAAAGGACAACTGTCAAGCCTTAAATAACATGTTTTAAATAAACGAAGAAACCCTAATACATAACTTGTGCCATTCCCAGGAAAGTAATACAATAAAATGTGTCACCATTTTACCTTTTGGTGGAAGCAATCTTCTGTCCTGCTTGGGTCAGATCTTCTATACTCCAACCCAACCTTCATGAAGTACTGAGAGTGTGGGTGTTCTACCGTGTCTCATGGTCAGAAAGAATCAGTGTCATAAAAATGAATGTTTCACCCTGACAACTCTATCCATTTCAAACAATATCAGTAAGTCTGCTCAAATCATTTTCCTCAACCATTTGCTATCGATAAGTATATTTGGCAAGATTGAAATTCATAAATGACCCTACACAAAAACGACAGAGGTCTAGCACTTCCAAACATTAAGTTGCATTATCAGGCTTTCCAATTACTTGATCGATTGGTCTTCCACACCGATAGACAAACAGTGGTTTGAAATTGAGCAAAAGGCAACGAAAGGAACTCTGTCCATGGAAATTTGGCTACCCATACCAACCCAATGAAAGGCTTCTTCAGGTGTCACTGTATACTAGTCAGTCAGTAGAGCACAGTCTTTGCTGGAAAGAAGCCTTCTCTAGTTCCTGAGAGGGAAAATCGAATATTTTTTTTAGCATTAACAAAAAAAAAGTATCTAACACAACTGTAGCCTATTTTTGTTACTCTTCTTAACTCTACATATCACATTCTCATAAAGATGGTAGAACGGCATCTTGAATTCCATCGCCACAACAGAAATAACATAAGTTGAGTCAATTCCATAAACTCATTGAGAGTATTTCTGATATATTTGTCACAAATGTACATATGAATAAAGATAAGGAAAGAAATATCGGCTGGAACTCTCAAGTTATAGAAAAGTAAAAAACATAGATTTAATAATAATATTGTATAATATAAATTGCAAGCATAATCTGCAAATACATTAAATTAAAAACACAACGTATACAAAGACATCATTTAAATGGATTTTTCCTCTGTATTTGGAATGCGTTTGGATCAATGGGTATAGTGTGAAAAAGAGCCTATGCAGCGGCTTCTTCAGAGGTAAAAAATCTAAGTAAAAAGAGAGTCGTGCCAAGTAAATAATAACATAATCAATTTTTGTCATAAAATGGGATCCCTTGCATCTTGTAGTTTTCTGTCAACCTGACTCATATATAAATCAAGAAAAAAGTGCCGTATTTAGGGAAACAATCTTTTGTGAATGTCCGTGTAATTTTATTATATATACTGTTTATTGTATAATTCATGACCCCCACAGTGTATATTGTCTTATTCTGTATTATTTATATATATTTTTCTTGTCTTTATATGTATTTTTTAACCTTATATTAAATCATTTTTCTACATTCATAACAATTTTGTTTGCAGCAGTTTTTACTTTAGTGCTGTCCACTTTATTTATTTATTTTTGCCTTTTTATCATCTTTATCACTAGCTATTATTGTTTTAATTGTTTCTGAAGTCCATTATCAGAATAACACTGTTTTGTATATGGTCTGGGGATACACTGAAGGATACGTCGCTTTTATTTATTTACTTTTTCACCTATAAGTGTATTTTGGTAAGATATCATTTTATTTAAATATTCATCACAAATTGATTATTTTTTTTATTTATCGCTGTACATTGTTTATTTATTATTATTTATGCTCAAGACACACAATCAACCTTTTCCAAATTCCAAGATCTTAGCTTAATATTGTATTTATATTGCATTAACTAAGCATGCTTTTATCCAGTAAAAAGAAAAAAGCAAAGTCATAAAGGGAGACTTAAAGTGAAGTGCATGTTAATGTGGGCTTAAGTGATAACGAGGTCAGCTGTTATTTAATAATGCATTCAACAGGGCCAAATTTGTTCTTCTTCCAGAAGAAACACACCGGGTTTGTCCCTGTGCAATGCATAATTAAGGCTATAAGCTGAAATGCTCAATTCAGTTTATATTGTAACTGAATGAGTTTCTGAACAGTAATGCTGATTAAAGCTGCTTAATTAATGGAGTGTTTCAAATAATTATTAAAATATTTTTGTAATGCACATTACCTAGGAAAGGTATTTAGTTGACATGAGTTCTGTTTAAACACATGAACTTTTCATACATACTTTGAGTTTATGATTTGCATTACAAAATGATGGCAAAAATAAAGTGCATCTATGTCACATTGTTGAGTTAATGCTTGCAAAAAATAAACCAGAAATAAAACGTAAAATGGAAAAACAACATTAATGTTCCTCCCAGTAGAGTCAAAAAGTTAAGCTACAGTTTTTACAGTATACAGAGTATACATTTTATGCCACATACATATTGTGCTTGATGTGTTAACCATTTAAATTCAAATTTTATATTTAAAGTTTTTAGGTTGTCTAATTTATTACTTGTCAACATATAAATAGTCCTTCCTATTATATGAATATATTTGTTCATATTGATACATAATTTTTTTTTATTATATATTATTTTGACCCATTAGAATCATTTCATGACCTTTGTCAATGTCAGAAATGATCTTGGGTAGAATGAACAGAACAATCCTTCTACCATTGGGTGATTTATTTCTTCTTTAATGGTAAGGATAAGTTTGTGCCAGTAAAGAGTAGAAGGGAAAATTACACAGATGAGAAAAAAAGTAATATCAGGAAGTATTACTTTACTGAGAGTGTAGTGGATGTATGGAACAACCTTCCAGAGGAAGTGGAAGAGGTAAGCAAAGTGAAGAATGTTTAAGAATGTGTGAGATAGTCACAAGGCTATTATAGTTATAAGATAAGGCCAGGGATTAATAAAAGTATTTAGAAAATTGGGCAGACTAGGTGGGTCAAATGGTTCTTATCTTCCAACACATTCTTTGTTCTATGTTGCTAAGTCGAATGAAAGGCAGGGATACCACTCCTGCAGTAATCGGCAATGGACACATATTGAGTTCTATCAGACAAGTATGAAAGAAATGTTACATCTTTCCTCCAAGCTATACATGTTAAGATGCTTTAACCTTTCGTCGTAAGTTTTATCCTTCAACCCATGAACCAGTTTAGTAGCCCTTCTCTGTATGCTCTCCAAAGTATCAATATTCTTCTGGCGATACGGTCTCCAGTACTGTGTACAATACTCCAATTGAGGTCTCACCAGTGCTCTGTACAGTTCTACTGCCAATACCTCTCCCTATGCAACCAAGCATTCTGCTAGAATTTCCTGCTGCTCTATTACATTGCCTACCTACCTTTAAGTCCTCGGAAATTATTACTCCTAAACCTCTTTCCTCAGATGTTGAGGTTAGGACTGTACCAAATATTCTATATTCTGCTTTTGGATTTTTACGCTCAAGGTGCATAATCTTGCACTTGTCCACATTAAATGTCAGTTGCCACAGCTCTGACCATTTTTTTAGTTTAGCTAAATCATTTGCCATTTGGCTTATCCCTCCATGAACATCAGCCCTACTGCAAATCTTTGTATCATCAGCAAAAATACATACTTTGCTAACAAGACCTTCTGCAAAATCACTCATAAAAATATTAAAGAGAATTACAGATCCCTGATGTACCCCACTAGTAACAAGACCTTGCATCGAATATACATTGACTACAACCCTCTGTTGCCTGTCACTCAGCCATTGTCTAATCCATTCAACAATATTGAAATCCAAACTTAAAGATTGCAGTTTGTTGGTAAGTCTTCTATGTGCGAAAGTGTCAAAAACAATCCAGATCACTTTGAAGCTGGACCCAAGCTATCTGTAAATTCTTCCTTTATTGGTAGTGCAGCAGTAGAAGCATATTCATAGCAACTTAGAAGATGATGCATCCCATGTCAGCATTAAGCACACACCCAAAGTTGCTGTGAGTATGCTTTTACTGACGTACTGCCAATAAAGGAAGAATTACACAACAGTTTGTGTCCAGCCATGAAGTGGTTTCTTTCTGCATACCTCTCTGAATTTTTTTTCCAACTGTTTGTGTGTTTATTAAGTGTGTAACCCACCTCTTGGAGCAAGTATGTAGACTATAATGTTTTAATTAACAGAACATTTAAAGAGGTCATTGCCAATTTATCTTCTTAAAATTCATTTTAAAATGACTAATACGCTGGCAATCATCAAACACTAATATACCATAGTCTATTATCGATGTCCTGTTTTCTGGCTCACTCCAGCTTGTTTATTTCATACATAGTACCATCAATTTTATACTAAATTGCCTAACCTTATAGTATTGTCACAGGTAGAAAACAGGTAGATAAACTCATATGGGTCTATTCAATAAAGTTCGACTTTGGAGGTCGACTTTCATTTTGTGACCCAAGTTTGACCTCCAAAGTTGACCTGCTTGAGTTAAAACTCGAATTTTAGTGAATAGAGTTACGTGTAGATTTTTATATTCATTCCATTTACTTGAAAATTTTCATGATACAGCTTACATGACACTGACTGTCCCAGTAGCGTCAATTCAGGACTTATATGATTCCAACTTCATTCTCAGTGACACTAGAAGAGAATGAATATCACATATTACCACAGTGAGTGACAACACTACTTGCACTCTCTCTTCCACGCCACCCCAACGGCATACTGCATCACCATTGCAGGGCATGTAAGGAGATATGCTAATGTTTCCCATGGCTTCATCATTACCCTGTTGTAAATCATGTACTGTACCTTTGTGTAATACATTTGCACACACTGATCTCTACTTCGTAAAACACAGCCACAAAGGTGTCCTTCTTAGGAAACCATTTGTAACATTAATAATCATTTGTAATATTCAGGCATTACTATACGAAGAGGGAAAATGTTAAACCCCTCCAAAAAATACATTTTCATGTTGTCATGCTTAGGCATCATTATATTTGACTGAATAATAATATATTTGGGTATTTTTTGTCTCATTTGACAGCAGATCAAATCACATTGACACAATTAATTGTTACACACACTTATGTTATTCAACATTTCCATACAGCTCATCTTCACATAGTTGAAAATCTTGCATTCTGAATAAGCTTTTAGCTATGTAAGTCCAGGTGATTTGTGACTCATGCATTATATCTTTTAACAGACATCTTGCAGAGAAACCTACGTGTATGTTAATATCAAATGAAATTTGTGAGTCAAGATTTGCAATTACCATCTAAGAATAGAAGAGTTTATTATACATGTGAGAAGAAAAATAGACTAGTGTCAATGTTGTTAAGCTTAAAATGATCTAGTCATAGTCTTAAAATAATGATTAGTAAGTCTTTCCACAGAGATAACAGTTTGCAATTCAAAAATCAAATAATTGTGTAAGAGATAAAGTAATATGTAAAGCTTGCAAGAACAACACTGGATATATGATAATATATACAAAAAGCAATCAGTCAGAATGTTATATTTGCTACTTTAGTTTTGCATATTTATGATGGACCTTGATTAACATATTTATAATTTAAATGAACTTCAATAGATATGAGAGGCAGATGTATAACTAAGAATGGCTATTTATCATTGCGCTTTGTGCCATGTATCATAAGCTCATTGTATTATTTTACAAATGGATGTCGCGATCCGTAACTGCCGACTTCATTGTTAAGCCATCTTTGTTTGATAACCACTCTCTATTGACTTATTGTTTACTTGGCAAGGAAAGTTACAGATAAGAAAAAGGAAGCATGAAATGATTTTGGCTTCATCTGTATAGTGAACTTATTGTGTGTATTATATTATTACATGATTTGACCCGAATCATCTATCTAATGGCAATTCCACAATATGGAGATTAGACACTTTTCAAGGGGAGATATGAGGGACAAAATAGGTATGGATTAACATTAACCATGTCCAGGGGCATAACTATAAACCACTGGGCCCCAGTGCAAGAAAATCCCCAGGGCATTTCCATCAAACAGCTTATCAGTGCCATCTCAATCCCAAACGCCTTGTATGTGCCATATTTGCCCTATAAGCTTGTCAGTTTGCCATGCCCCTAAAAAACTTGTCTGACATATTTGTCCCCAAACAGTTTTCCAGTGCTTCCAAACAGCTTATCTTTGCACTTTGTCCTAAAAGAGCACGCCAGTGATCCCAAACAGTCCTCACATGCCCTGCCCACACCGCTTACCTGCAGGACTGGTGCGCCTCTCTTCTTCTGTGCTGTGTGCAGACTGATCCAGCATGCAGGAAGTGGATGTGATGTCACTTCCTGCACATTGTATCAGGGAGACTCTCTATACTTTCTGTGCAGCTAGCTGTGTGCGACCCCTGCGGCCATGATTATTACGCCCCTAAGTATGCCCATTTTTTATAAACTGTCTGCCTTTGTTCAAGATCTATCCGCATTTGATTACACACGACCGTACATACTTGTAACTGGCACTCTTTATTCCACTACTGATCATGTCACTTGATATGATGAAAAAGACACATTCTCTAAGTTTCTGTTCAGTTTGCAATATTGCTTATGGATTTTTGGATTATAGCATACTTTGTGTGTTGCTTTGACAATTTTGTAAACATGTAAATGAGGGGGCCCACTAACAAAACTTCTGCAGTTCACCCACTCAGAACATTTGTTATTGTATTTTTTTCCAAGTTCTGTGTTATGGGGGGCCACTTTACTTTGAGTTATCTGGAACTTAAATTTCACCTTGTATCTTTCAATCTTAATTCATATTACACTGAGTTGGTACAATAAATGCTTTATCTGCTTATAAATGTGATATTTACCATCCTAGGTAAGGAATTCTAATAAAAGCAATATTTTCATTGAGTTCATCACAAACCATTTTTTGAGCATTTGTCATGTGTCATATGTATGATTTAAGCTGTCAGATTCCCTAGTTTATTGAGTAGTCTGCTAGTGATTTAACCAGGTTGATATGTACATTGTTGATTAAAGGGTTGGAAAAAATATAACAGGTTAAGTAATATATAAAACAATAGTGGTTATAGAAACTTAGTATTGATGTATGCTTGTGGAGAAGATAAAATGACATACCTTACATATGACTTGATGAAGGATGAATATATGTTGCATAAGATAATAGTTTGCAATATTATTATTCTGCAGTGCTGTACAATGGGAAAGTAATTGATCAGAATCAGTTATAGACATATAGAACCCTAAGGAGAGCTTTGGTCAAGTGAGCTAACAGCAAAATATATGCACAATGTCTGGCCCTTTAAAAATCACTGGGCATTATTCATGAAAGAGGGAATTGCAGGGAATTGTGAAGGGATTTGTAAACTTGTGGCCAAAATAGACAAGTTGGAAAAAATCTCCCATTCAGCTATATTTGAAACTCTGCTATTTTGGATCAAGTTTGCAATTCTATCCTAAATTCCCTGCAACTCCTTCTTTCACGAATAAAGCCCATACTACAATTACAAGTGTCTGTTACACACAGAAAACCACAGGAAGTTCTCACTAATTGTAGTTGCTTCACATTTTTCCATTTCAGAATCTGCTCTGTCCCATCCTGACTACACATCACTGACATGAACTGAAAAACGTGTCAATTTTGTTCATGGTAGTGCCTCTTTCATTTTGCAAGTTTAATTTTAGTACATCCAGACAAAGAGGCTACAAAAACCATCAAAGACATATATGGATTATTTTCAAACAGGCGTCTAGTCCATCTTAACTTCAGAATGAATTAGATTACTCTCTGGATAACCTCCCACATTATTGTTACTGTTGGTTTTATAGTGAGCCCATATAATAATTTAAGTTAAGAAACAGCACTTTCCTATCTTTTTGGAAACAAAAGTTGAATAAAAAAATATATTCTCTTTCTCAAAAGAACATTTGGCCTATATAATTAAAGTAAGTCCTTTTGAATTACTAGTCATTGCCAAGAGATTATATCGGCTGCTATCTTCAATTGAAACCTGCAAAGATTAAAGAAGCAAATGGAAGCTTTCTGGGAACAAAGTACCATTAAGACTTACATCTCTGTAGTGAACATAGTATCAGAAATATTTTCTGTGACACAGTGTTGCTCTCAGAGATATGTATATCGTACAGACATTTTGTAAAAAAGCTCATTTGACCAGGGCAGAAAATGGAGTTTTATTTAAGTAGAAGAACTGATGTTTTTATTGCTGCCGTCAATAGATGACATTGTAATTGATGTACCATTAAAATGCAGCTGGTGGAAGGGTAATCGTAGTCCAAACTGAATGGTTATCAGCTTATAAATACAAAATAAGACAGCTTGAATGTTAACTGACCTGAAAAAACTGGTTTTTGCTCAGTAAGTGACATTGGGGTTTTAGTTCAGTGATATGGAAGTCTAGGGCTTGTTGAATACTAATGAAACTAGACGCCATATTGATGATGATATTTTTACTATTTCTAAGTATACTGAAAACATGAAGCATATTAAAGAGTACCATATTACATGTGTTATATTGTGCATTTTTCTTTCTTTCTTTCTCTTCATTATCCAATCAAACAAAAGTTTACAGAAAATACCATAATTTATGAGCAATATATTTATAAACCTAGTGGCATAGGGATCATCAATATAGAAACATAGAATGTGTCGCCAGATAAGAACCATTCGGTAAGTCTGCCCAATTTTCTAAATACTTTTATTAGTCCCCAGTTCCCTATCTTATATCTAGGATAGCCTTGTGCCTATCCCACGCATGCTTAAAATCATTGACTGTGTTTACTTCTGCTGGAAGGCTATTCCATACATCCACTACCCTCTCAGTAAATTAATACTTCCTTATTACTTTTAAATCGTGGCCCCTCTAATTTAATGAATTGACATTGAAACAATAAAGAAATGCAGCAATTGTTATTATAGTTTGCACACTATAAAACCATGTCACTATACTTTAAGCTTTACCACATTGCAAGACGTGTGCTTCCTTGCACACATATCTCTTATAAATGTATGTTCTGGGCATGAATTTAGTTTAGTTACGTTTAATGTACTTCGATTTTGCACCTTATATTCTATTTTTTCTTTTTAAATCACAATAATGGAAACAATTGAAGAGCCTGGTTTATTCTCTGGAGTGTTTGTCAAATGTTTATTGAAGAAAAAGTGATAAAGTGAGTGCAATGGGAACAAATCCACAGGACAACAACACTTCCCACAGCTTGCTAGCTCAATTTGGATTTTATTTTTCTGTACTGGTCATCGAGGGATACTTCAAGTACCCACAAGCTCAAATTTATCCAAGTACTTAAGAGAGTGAAGGAGTTCATATGTGTTATCATTTCTTCATTTGGGATCCAGGATAGCAGTTTTATTCTAATGCAGAGCATTAACTAGACACATTTGTTTTCTTAGAAAATGTATAATTTAAAATAATACATATACCAAATGCAGTAAGACATGAACTGATTCCCTTGGTATATATATTTTTGCAAGGATTATGCTAACTTTCTGTGTTTAAAATGGTTAAATGATGTTTATGCCATACAATATTGTTGTAGATAAATGACGAGCTGATTACACTTGTACTTACTCATTAAACGTTTTCATGTTTTACCAGTACCATTTAACTTGAATACTTGTGTATATTAGTATATGGTATTGTGTTCCTGTGTGTAGTGAACCAATCAGACCCCTTTGAAGCAATTACTTTCCACTTAATTTCTTAGGCACCCTTTACGTCATGTGTTCAGTAACCTTCTACTTTAATTTATTGGTGTATCTTATTATGATACATCAGGAATTATGGTTTCCTTACATAACAATAACCGTGTTTTGTGACTCTATACATGTTGCTGTGGTTTGCACAATATTTTATATAGTTCTGTTATTTTCACAAACTCAGTAATGCTACAACTAAATGCTATACTTTCTTTTTTTTTTGCTTGTAAAGAGAGAACTATTCTTTCTGTCTCCCAGCAGAGTAAAATTGTGTGCAATTCTGTCTTCTACATTAATCAGAGTAATGAGGCCGATACTAATGGGCTGTATATTTTATAGTAGTTGTTGGCATATCTAATTTGCTTGTTTTCTACACAATGTTATCAATTCTACATATATTCATGTGCAAAAATGAACCCAATGCATCAGGCATGTGCACTCTCAGTCTCGAGGGCTTCTTACATGGACATTTGGCCTACCAGATTAACCATGGAATTATTTTTTAAGAGGTCACTTCACGTAAAATATGAGTTTCATAGAGGCACTGTTTCAATGTATTCATGGCCTATCGGTATTTCATAAGTTTTGTGCATCAAGATGTTTTGTTATTCATTGAATAACCATGGAATTGTACTACATATCTTTCCAGCACTTTTAGCACCAAAGATATCTTGTTCCAGATACTTAGGACCCAACAACTTTTTTTATTACTAGATAGCTTAGTTGATCTTCTTGTTTGCCATCTTTGTTCTGAGGAACAAAGGAAGAAGGCCACCTTTATTCGTGTCCACTCACCTGGATTATTGTGATTTACTTTTCTTAGGCCCTCTACAAAAAAAATCACTTTTTTTTTAGTTCCAGAAAATTCAAAGTGCAGCCTTCACAGAACTAAAGAATCAGAATTTCCCATGCTGAAACACCATATATCCTCTATGTGCTTTCATTAAATGGAAGACATATTTCAAGATAGCTTTGCTGTCCTACAATGCCTTAAACTCTTGTCTGCACTACCCAAACAAGCCAGTGTCCAGAGTGCACACATCAGTATCTTAGGCATCTGGCCATGCTGGTCCATCATTCTGAACTTCTGTGGCCCATTCCAAAAGAGATGCTACAAAAGAAAAAAGGCTCAAGACATACTTCAAGAAGTTCAGTTTCTCAGAAATTCATCTGAAAGGGATTTGACTTGTATGAGTGTACTTGTGTAGTGCTTTGAGTCTCAATAAAAATCACAAATTATTGTTATTTTCTCTATTTTCTGGCAGGAGTGTCTAAACACACTGCCTTTGTGACTACTGAGGATATGAGCAAGCTGTTATACAGAGTTGCCATCCAAAAAAATGAGCCACTAAATAACTTTCTGCCCTAACACAGTTCTGCCGATCTCCTATAATAGCTATCAAGACATCTAACAGCTTGATAAGTCCCTATATTTTGTCATATTGCAAGATTACCAGTTTGCCAATCTATATGTTGTATGTATTTCCTTAATTCAATTTAAATATCTTTGCTTCCTCTTTCACATGGAACCTTTGCTTTCAATACCTTTGATTTTTGTATTGGAATTTTTCATTGTATTTATATTTCCTATTTTCTACAGTATTGCATTTTTAATATTGTAAACAGCTTTTAATGCCACATTATCTAGACTAATAATAGGCATATTATATACTATATATTTTAAGATTACATTTGCGTGCCTTTATTTTTTTGGCATGCAGATATGTTTTTATCTTTTACTACTCACATTATTAGTAGGCTCAAATACATGCCTAAGATGAGAATATACATTTATATATTAAAGCACAAATCTGGCCAATTAGTGAAATCTACATAAGAAGAAAAAACTATTATACAAAAATATATTTAGACAAATGCTGTAATAGGGAACTTAAATATTGCTTTAAATATTGTTTTAATAGCTGAAAAGGAAGGGGAATAAAGTGAAGAGACTAACAGGACAAATCGGTTTTAATATATTTGCAAGTATAGTGGATGTGGAGTAATCAATTGCAAATCGATTTGGGGGGACATTTCAAGGACTAAGCTAAAAATCAGCATTTGAATTGAAATGGATACAGATTTACTGCAATACCTTTTTAATCCACTTTAAATTCACTGTCCTTAATTTGATCTGCAAGAGTGGAATCAATCAGCTATATAATAGATATTGTTAGATGTGGCATAACGTATGATGTCTTCCCCATTGACATTTACAGTGGACTACACAGAACTTGAAGCGTTATACCTTGGAAGAACATTTCATTTGTAAATGTTTTGATGTTTAAAAAATGTAAAAGCAACTGATTTGTAAAATAGGAGGAATTAAAGCTTCTCACACCTCTAATACATGTTTTAACATTACAGAGAAAAACATCCAACACACTACCAAACTTGTTATAGAATAGTCAAGTCTGTAGGGATGTTTTTTTGTGTGTTTTTTTAATGACTACAAGAATCATATTAGGGTTTTCATCAGAATCAGGTACTAACATTGCTCATGGTGGAAATTTACTTTATTATGTTCTAATAATGTTCTCTGGACCTTCACAAAGCTTGCCATTGACACTGGTGTCCTTGTATGGACACTTTGCTTATCCCTGGTTTTCATTCATGGCCATTCATGTCAGGATACTGTATGGCCATTTTCATCCACTTTATATCACAGAGGCACCCAAACCAGCATAGCTTGCTGGTCATGGTATAATTCAGACACTAACAGAACCTCAAAAGTAATACATTGTATCGGCAAATACACCTTACCAGTAACTTTCCATTTCGAATGTTTGGTTTCCAGAATCTGCTATTCTTGAGACATTAAAGCTGTATTGTTGCAGAGATTTAATAATTCAATAGTATTACTCATAGAAATCAAATGACAAGGTGGTTGCATAGTGATCGTTAGTGCATAGGGACACATAGGGAATAACGTGCATGGAGTGAAATTGGGCACATGCATAATTGCTGCCCCTTAGTATCTGTATGGGATTCCCAGGACTTTACTTTTGTGAAATATCATTATTTGAGGACCCCTGGGATATTTTCGTTTATTGACACTGCCCACCCAACAAAATAAGCAATGAAATGCATTTTTTAATTATCAGAGTTAATATGTATATTATTTGTCATTGATGACTGGGAACAATCTTTTCACTTGCATGAAGAATTAATAAATCAGGTAATATTCTATTGAACACGAAATGTGTTTTATTTCATGTTTTACTAAAGTATATCTGGGCTAGTGGGCTTTTTTCTAAAATTTAAAAACACAGCATTTCCAAGAAGATTAGGTCATCATAACCTCACAAGTTGAAGTATAAAGCTACTTTCTTGGAAAGCATTATTTGTTTTTTCATTATTTAATAAGATAAGTGTTTGAGTTTTGGAAATAGAAATATAGAATGTGTCAGCAGATAAGATCTGCATCTCGTCTGCCCAATTTTCTAATTTATTAGTCCCCCGTTCCCTATCTTATATCTAGGATAGCCATGTGACTATCCCACGCATGCTTAAACTCCTAAACTGTGCTTATATCTACCACTTCCGCTGGAAGGCTATTCCATACATCCACTACCCTCTCAGTAAAGTAATACTTCCTGATATGCCTTTTAAATCTTTGCCCCTCTAATTTAAGACTATGTCCTTTAGTTGTGGTAGTTTTTCTTCTTTCAAATATACTCTGCTCTTACGTTGTACGGAATTGCATTTTACCATTCAGTTTCAGAAAAAAAAGTAAAATTGTGTCTAGTTTCTAGTAACATTTGTAAATAAGTAGTATTAAAGGTAAAGTAGATCATGAAGACCACTTTGTATTTAGGAGAATTCAGTCTGTAAAATTATATTTTTTGTGTTGCTAACATTTAAGTAATGAATCTGCCCAGTATAGAAGCAATCAGCAGTGAGTATCCAGGAGGCCATGAACTCTTGATTGCAGTACATAGTTTTGCTAGGAAAACAATTATCAACAAGAGTAATAAAAATCACTAAATTGACATACAAATTAAGATATATTACAAAGCATATATATCTTACTAAGTAAGAATTATAGCTAATGTACCCATCTTATTTACAGAAAACTGCAAATAAATGGGAATGGTATTTCAGTTACTAAACTTACTAAATAACCATAGTAAAGTGATTTTTTAATGGTATAATAATGTGTGTCATTTGTTCAGATATGTTATATACAGAAAATTATTCTAAGGATCATTATTATCGTATTACTATCAACAATTACATGAGTGCAATGTCATTGCAACAAATTATATATTAATATAGAAGTAAAAGATTACAAGTATGACAAGAACATAACCGTTGCTCACCTTTTGTTTTTAGGGTCTTTGCACTGAAATATACAGTAATGTTTTTAACCATAGCATTGCTTGCATTAAAACATAGGTAGTGACAATTCAAATGTTTAGGTAGGTTCTTGTTCCCTTGTAAAACGTAACTTTTATTATTATTATGTTAAAATGTTTTTATTATATTGGAAATTAGAAAAAGTATTGTAGATATATATGTCCCCTATTACACTGTGCAGGTGAAGATATATAATAAAAACATTTTAACATAATAATAATAAAAGTAGAGTGCGGCGGGACAGTGGGAAATATCTCCCAAATCGTGGCTGCAGTACTGATTGACACTGAATAAATACATTATTGATAATAATAATAAAAAATAATGTCCATCTATTGGTTTTTTTCTCAGAGTATTTGCACCATGACCACAGCTTTCCTGCACTTTTTCTTCCTGGCCTCGTTCTGCTGGGTTTTGACAGAAGCTTGGCAATCATACATGGCAGTCACCGGGAAAATTAGAACAAGGGTAATAAGAAAACGCTTCCTCTGCCTTGGATGGGGTACGTTGAATACAACAAATCATTATACTTTCATTTCAACTGATGCTTGTATCCCACATGTTGTATGAATAGAAAAATGGCTTTTAGCTGAAAATAGTAAAGTAGGAACCCAAGGCCTTAAGCTGCACCTTAAAGGATAAAGAATGCATTGTACACTACCTTTATTGTATTGTATAGTACATTTTAAGACTCTATTGCTATAAAAGTTTTTGCTCTTAGTGTTTTTTTATAGTGTGGTAACATTAGTGCCTAGCATGTTATAATCTATATGTTTCTATTCATTCGCCAATGGTAAGATGATTCTAGCTCTACCGTGAAATCTTCCATCAAAATCACACTTTTAGCCTTTTCAATTCTGAGCCATAATGATACATGTTGCCTCATGGAAGAACTTTAAAATGCTGTTGCACTTCTTTGCAGACATTTTGTACTAAATAAGCACATAACATTCTATCACGGTGTCTTTGCCTCATATATCTCTTACCAGCAACTGATGAAACCTTGCGCTATTATATTGATGCATACATTTGGAAAGTCTCAAACAATTTAGGGTTATTTAACAGTTATCAAAAGCTACCCTTTGAAACCTCACCGAGTCATTGATGTTGTCATGGTAATAGAGCAGGACCTTAGCAGAACCTTAATGATTTAATGAATTAAGTGACTGCAGTGAGTGAAAGTGGTGTCAACCTGTGTTCCATTTAACGAGAGTAGTTCATTACTGAACATGACCCCAGGAAGAAGAGATCTGCAGGGTAACTTTGAACAGGGGCGATGTACTGTTATTAGATGCACATAGTGGAAATAAAATATTCAATGCAAGCATTCTTATTTTGAGCACGCATTTGTATTTCATGTTCCACTGTGATTGTTTAGTACATCCTGACATTTTGTTAAATTAATTATTGATATGTATGTGCTGTTAAGTGTATGCTCCTACTTGTGCATGTTCTAACATAGCATAAATCAGTAACACAGAAAATAAAAAATCTTTTGAAGGGAGGGATTATATGAGGGGATGTGTGTATATGTGTAATATTCCATTTCCACATGTATAGAATTGCCAACTGTACCGCTGAAAAGCAACTGAATGAAAATGCAGGACTTCAAATAAATGATTTCAATGTCTTTAAAATCAAATAATCAAAATTAATTAGACCACTTTAATGTCACTGCAAATGTAAAGTTTTGTAATCTTTACACATACTATACATGTCTCTGCTTCCATATTGTACTTCCTTTTTTGTTTTTAAATGGATGACACAATGTGATGGTACTTTGAATCAATGATGTTATAAAATATGTTAGAGAGTTAAAATGGCAAACAAATATTAGAGTTAAAGTTAGTAAACACACGTCTAACTTTTTAATAGCATCCCCACATTGATGTTTTCATTGTTAAAATATAAATATTAACCAAAAGTGATTATTAATCGTCATTGTACCCCATGAAATAATTTTGGGTTTTACAACAGGAAAATTTGTATGAAACAGGTGCTCTAGGGATATTTAGAAAAAAATTACATATACAGTGCCTTCCTTAAGACACCCAATATAAAAATGAAAAACCTTAATTTGTGGATTTTGCCTAAAAATGGAGAACTTGCAAAGCTAGAAAACTCTTTCTAGCTTCCCAGGAAAGTACATTGCAAGAAAGATTAGAATTTGAGGCAGCAGCACATTGTGTGAAGAAATATTATCATATTGACCTAATTGCCATATTGATTCCACAGAAAGGAAGAACAAAAGAATATATAATTCTTTGAAACGCAAGTTCTAACGACAGAGAATAACAATGTTCATTTTCACAACACCCATAGTGTTTGTTATGGTTTTAACATCACATGTTCTTAAAATAAATACAGTAAACTTGTATTATGCAAAATAATTACAACAAAACCATTCCTACTGAAACATTTGGAATGGGTAAAATAGCTGCATGATTAGTTTACGTTTTAAGCTCTGTGGAAAAAAAAATGAAAGAAAAAAAATCTGTGGTAACCTAGCAACACTCTAAGTAATTTATCCACAGCTGAAGTCTAACAGCATTTGAAAAATATACTGCACCATAAATGTTTCAGTCCTACCACATAGTCAACCACACAGCTATTAATTATTTGATTGCTAGGCAGGTTGGTAACATACAACATGCAACCTTCTTGCTCTGAAGGGTTAACACAGTATACATTGTGAGGCAAGGTTATCATATTGATTTTAATAAGTATTACTGGAGTGTTATCTGTAGGCCATACAGTACATATTTTTAAATATTTTAGCATATGGTTAACTTGGTCATTTACATTATTTTCCAGGTAAAGCATTTCTAATTTAAGTTTATATCATTAAAAATATTTTTTTAATGTAATGCTTTGTATGTAAATATATTAACATGTACAAGATTGTTTTTCTGAAATGTCTGTTTAAAGTGGTTCTGTTATCAGACGTCTTCTTTGCACCACCACTGTGGACTTACCATTTGTTGATTTTTAAGTCTGTAACATAGTTTTTTTTTTTTAAACAAAATTGATTAAAGTGACTTTCTGTCACTTTTCATTGGGTAGAGTGCATGATTTCCTTCCTTTTGTTCACTAGAATTATGGGTAAGCACATGATTTTATTTGATGTTGCTTATATTAAACATTATTAAACTGGTGATAGTATTGTTTTAAATTGATTTGTGTGAATGCATTTCAAAGGATTTCTATCCACTAAACTTTGTAAGAGCATGTGAAATAGAGTATCTTGTAACATGAGGTAATAATTTATGTTTATACTTGAGAAGTTTTGTTCTCTAAATTATATTGATGTTTTCTTCAGGTCTACCAGCATTAGTAGTCGCTATATCAATGGGCTTCACCAAAGCAAAGGGATATGGAACAACACACTAGTAAGTTAGCATGGTCAGACTCTATCAAGACGTCTCCATTGTTTCTTATTTTATTGTTATAATCCTTAAATGAATGTCGTAAATGTAAGGTTGCCATATTGATTTGTCTAATATTCTGGACACTGTTCAATATAACTGGCATGGTCCCATAATAAGAAATTTTCTTAATTTTTTTTGTATCACCTGCCCAAATACATACATTCTGTGTATTGTATGTCTGGTTAAAACCAGACATTTGACAACCCACCAAAAGTTCCATACGGGTTGGTGGGGGGATGAGTTGGGATACTATCTCCACTGACAGAAACCTCTCCTGTTTGTATGCTAATCTCTTAGACTTATTTCTAATGTTCATAAAAATATTATTACTTTATTACATACTGTAAGTATTGTTTCATCATATAACAAATGGTTTTACCAATGTTGACCTTTAAATACCACCAAAATGTCATGTTTTTTTTTAGATGTCCTCATAATTTTTCATTTTCCTATCTTTCATGTTCATTAGAACACTTTGATGTGTCAGAAAACTTTATAGTGATGCTAGTCATTCCCTCTTTATCATATTTATCATTTTAATGACATGTATCGCATTGTATTACATGTCCCACTGAACTATAGCTAATTTGCCTACAATAAATTACAGCTCAGTAGGATATTTTTAAATGCTATTTCCAAAGTAAGGTGTGGTCTATAATGTCAAGATTTACAGCAGCTTCTTTTGAAGGATACAAAAAAATAGTGGAAGCATCAGAGGTTGTGAAATACCAGTCATAGTGGCAAATTTACCAGGGTATCAATTTTAGTAAAACATCCTCTTCCCTATTTGTTATTTTTTGTCTATGAATGATTACTGTTTTTCTTGCAAATGCATTATGACATATGTCTCTAGTTATTTAACTTCTTATATGATTATATCTCTTGTGCTTGTCAATTCTTCTGTGTCACCTAAACATTGTGTTGTGAACGTAAAGTATCTGACATGTATTTTAAATGTGCATTTGTTGTCTACTATTTTATAAGATGATCTTGTGATTCGGTATCATTTGCATATTAAGTTACATGGTGCTATTGCACCTTTATGATTGGATAAAACATGGGCATACATTTTAGTATTTTCTTCACATTTTTTTTTTTTTTTTTTTGCTATGTTACTGTTTTTGTCTTTTCTGTTGCAATTGATTCCCCAGTAGTTAAACCATCATTCCCTTCTACAGTTTTCCCTCTTTCATTGCAGTAAAACAATAGTTTTTCACTCTCTCTGGACCAGAAAAGATCCTTAACATTACAAAAGATAAATAGTCATCCATACACTATGGGCAAAATCTACACATAGACAGCAAAGGATGCACTATCCTCAGCATGTATACTGAAGCAAGCCCACCTCCACATAATAGTTTAGTATTTACAAACATCATCACAATAAAGCCAGTGTTGCCAAGCCCTATGTCATTTCTACCCATAACACATTATAATCTCTTTATATGCATTATTTTATGATTTTATTATGCATGTCCATGCCTAAACACGGTTTACTCATTAAAATGTGTTAATGTATATTAGCTTGTAAATAATGTACAAAATGCTAGCCAAGAGTTATTTTTCCAGTCTTTAATGAATGTATACAGGTTTCAATTATACAGCCATGGTCTCACATATAATACTTTAATAGTTATTCCCATTTAGGAAGACTAAGCTTCAACTTGTCTTCCCGTCTGTTTGCACATATATGGAAACTAGTTATATCAACCAGGTTTGGAAATGTTGTGCTACTGCATGATTATAAGAAAATTGCGATGTTTACTATGTCATTTTGGTAAGAACGGCCATAATAATTTCTGACTCGGTACATTATTTTCCTCTTTGAATTTCCATTCTAGTTGCTGGCTATCACTCGAAGGAGGGTTACTCTATGCTTTTGTGGGACCTGCAGCTGCTGTTGTTTTGGTAAACTGAATACGTACTTTGCTGTTCTCTCATTGTATTGGTAAAAGCCTGCAGCTAAATTACGCAATATGTTTACAAAGTTGCTAACATCTACATACACTTAGATCACTTTACCAAAACAAAATCACTTTAAACGCAATAAATAAATATATGTAGCATATGCTGTCACTGTCAGTAGATATTTATGCATCATTGTATCAGCAAATCTATATTCTACTTTAAGCAACCCACCTTTCCTTGGTGAAGGGATAGCGTTAGATTAACTGGTGCAATGTAAAAATACAAATTAGCTTCTGCCACACTATTATATTAGCAGAATTGTTCGACATTTTTATGTTTCTGTCCGGAGCGGACAAGTTTCATCAGACACTGTTAGTTATATTACATAGTATTGTGTGCAAGCACAACTTACCTTTGTATTGTGCAAGGTCTTTTGTGACGTCTTATGCCATCCACCTTGCTTTGCAGCTGGCTCCATGGGTAAAATTGTTATTTGTGTCACCATTTAATGTTAAAACTTTGAACTGAAGAAACAACCCCTGTAATGTAGTACACTGCCATGACACAATTCACTAGTACAGAACCACTCACTATGCATAGAAAATATACATGGAACCTTGGCACTACTGTATTAAATAGCTCTGTAATAGTCTATCAGAGCAAGTGACATTCCCACTGGTTGTAAGTACAGTGGGTTAATGAAACCTAGCTTTTAATTTACATTTAAATTAATGTGTATTGCATTATTAGATGAATATATGACAAATTACATTATGTTAAAATTGGCACTATCAAATATATTTATGTTAGATCAGGGGTGTCCAATGAGTGGTCTGCAAAATATTGACCACTTGACAAACATGATTTTTTAAGACTCACTTAACAAATTGACTAATTACTTAATTTATCTGATTGCTTAGAATATCCTCTTAATTTATTACTGAGAACATTGTGTAGCACCATCATATCTGTGGCACCTAATTGATGGACTGACTTGATGGACTGGCTTTTCCATTGAAAAAGTGTTACATTTTTCATTATGCCGGATGCTCCATACATCCATACACTTTTTTATATTAATATTAGAGGATGCTAAAAATAAATAAAAGTGTTTTGAGTGTATATATGTTTGAGTATGTAAGGGATAACAGAAAAACAAAAGTCTATACTATTCCAAAATGGTTCTAAAATCATTTACAAAATAACCAACAAACTCATCTCATTACACAATGTAATACGTAATGATAAAGATACAGGAACACCTGGTGTTGTCACACCCAGCATTAGTGAGTATGTATAGTTTCAGGTGAGCTATTTGTATGATAGGAACACCAGCTTTTCACTAAAAGTGAGGTACAGGTGAATTGCAGGCAAGTTGATGTGAGATTTGGGATGTGAGTTGATGTAAGATAAATATTTCATCTCAACACCAGCAGGGCCAACACTGTTCTTCTAGCAGGAGAAACACATAGGTTTGGCCTTTTGCAATGGCTAGTTAAATCGTTCAGTGAGAGGACATGTAAATCTCACTTTAACTCAAATGCAACTCAACTACACTTCATTTTCAGTGACTCTAAGTTTTGTCAAAATATACAGACCCCCTGGCAGGCTCGCCAAACAAACATTTATTAAACAAATATCTGTGTATATAACTATAAATACATTTGCTTTATCTTTGCACAACAGACTTTACAAATGCCCTGGTGCTAGTCTCAACCGAACAGTATACAAAAACACTTTGATGTTTATGTCCCTATTTGGACTTAAAATTTGATGTTAAAGTCCCTGTTTTTACTCAAATCCATCAAAAAGATTCACTACTCTCTGGATAGACAGCGTAGATACCATGGTACATGAAACACTTTCACGAATATCAATTCAGTCAGTGTAATTCATGTACTGTGAAATGAAGAGCATTGGGGCTATTAAAAGTGGCTGCAGGTGTGCAGAGGTGAGGTGAATATTTTGTCTCACTAATTTAGCTATACATTGTGCACGGACAAACCTGATGAGTTTTCCCTGCTAAGTGAACTGCACCATGTTTGTCCAGGCACAATCTATGGCTAAAATGATGACATGAAATGTTCATCTGACCCTTACTTCATCTCAACTCACAGGCAACTCACCTTTCAGTGAGTTGTCCCCAATGAGTTGTACAACATTGTCCCATGTCACATTACAGGCGTTATCACATGAGGTAAATCAAACATTAACATGGTGAGCTTCTATTTTACATGGTTATGAACAGAAAACCCATATTCCTTCAATGTACTTATTATTTCTAATGATTAGCCATATTGTTAATAAACACTTAATTGCTGTTTTTTTATTGTACAGGTCAACATGGTAATTGGAATTTTAGTCTTTAATAAACTTGTTTCCAGAGATGGTATCCTAGATAAAAAGCTCAAACACAGAGCAGGGTAAGCGGTTTCAAAAAATGCCTAAAAAGACCATACCATTTTTTTTACTACAATTACTCATTCAGCATACATGCATTATTATTATTATTATTATTATTATTACTATTATTACTATGCAATAGTTGCATGCCTCATAGAGAAGTTGAAATTTCATTCATGTTAAAATGTTTTCATAGAAAATGCCACATAAAACGCTACTGAAACAAAAGTGCAGAATCATCACTATAAATTGTTAAAGTATTTAAAAAATTATATTTTCCTTGCACAATGTGATGCCCAATTAAATAAATTGTGCATAGAGGTCATGTTTTTTTACCATTATCATTAGAAATTAAAAGTTACAATATACTTATAATGTAACAAAATTAGGTCGTCATCTATATCTTGAAGTACAGCAGATTTTTTAAGTATGTGGAACAATATTAACGTAAGTGATTTTTCTCTAATTTTGATTTTATTAGAATGCAATATGCAGTTCAGAGTTCATATTTGCATGAAAGACTCTTAATACCTTTTCGCTCCATAGCTGTCTGTAAAACAAATTGTTAAGCTTCCTTTCTTTTTTAATTAGACTCTACAGTGGTTGAGAAGCTATTAATCTTAATTGTTTGGTGAATTCAATGAATTTGCAGATTGATGTCAGGTGTTCTTTTATGGGGTCACAATATAATTGCAGCATTAGAAAATCATTATCAAAGCATCCTTCTGGTTTTTATTTTACTTTTTTTTTTTTTTTTATGGTCAACATTTAGCTAATTATCCTGAATGGATAATTTCATTCATAGCACTATTTGGCGGGACAGCACAGTCATTTCCCTCATTTTCTTGTCAGTTGACTATAATTTAAAATGCTTAATATTTCAAATGAATAGTGGTAGAAATATTACAGTTATTTATTTATTTATTTTACGTATCTCAGATACAAACTCACCAAAATGTGAAAGAGGGGCAAGTTTGACATTTTTTCCAACTAAGCTATTAATACAAGATTTTTGCAGTTCATTTTTTAGCAAATAGACCCCAATTCCTAGATTTGTCCTTTTCAAGTGTATAACTGTAACATATGCATTATGCTAGCCAAGTTGCTAGACATTGTATACTCATGGACCTCCAGAACAGTGACTAAATGCCCCACAATAAAAAAAAAATAATTAGCAATACCTACCCCCTTCTACACCCTTTGAGGCTGGTGACATTCACTGCCCACTGCCCTGGCACATAAATGGTGGCCTGTAAATAAAATATAACCCTTATCCAGCTTTGTCTCACCAGAGAACAGACTGGGAATGAAATATGAGCGTAAAAGGGCTGGTATCCTAGTGTCTGATCCTAGTGTCTCTGTCAGTCATTTAGAAGGCTCTTTGTCTCAGCCAGGCGGGGTTTTCACACCAGCCTGTAGCAGGCTAGTTTGAAAACCAGACAATAGTAGGGCTGGGACAGGGATGTTATTGATTAGCTGAAAATATTTTTTTTTATTTAGTTGGGATTTGGGGCTTTGCGCATTCCTGTGGGGGGGGGGGGGGGGGGTGGCATAATGTCTGCATAATGACTGTATTTTTCTTTTGCTCACTGAATTTTAAGTATGCAACATTTTGATCTCTCCTCTTCACCTCAGTATTTTTATCCTCTGTAGCCCGAATGGTTCAATGTAAAGCACATAGGCTGACTTGGCCACTGACTGTCCCACACTGCTAGCTAGGGTTGCCAACTTGTCTTTAAAAAAAATACTGGGCATACCATTGTCTCAATAGATTTGACAATGATTTACTGGCAGGGGCCCTGTCTAGCATAGGGAGGTGCTCTTGGAACTTACAGCCTCCCAGTCAAAAGTGAATAGCAAGTGATGCCTATGATTCTGTCACTGTGTGCCTACAGCCAGAGCAGCTCTGTCTATGCTGAGAGCTGTAGTGCCACTGAGTTTTCCCCTTTTTCTTCTACTGAAATTACTATTTAAAAAAGTGCCACTTTAAAGATGACACTCTAACCAGATAGCAGCAGTTTAGTTTTTTTTATTGATATTTATAATTTAATAGATAATGCATAATACGTTGCATAGTTTACCAGCACTTTATTTATTTAATAAGGATTTTGTTTCATGATGCTCAATACACAGTGGTTTACAATCAGAGTATAAAGTAGTCAGGTTACTCTGAACAAAACAAGGTAGTGTAGTGTTGAAGAGGGAATTGTGTGTCATTGCAGCCTTAGAATTCATAAAAGAAAATCTCCTGGGGTAGACTGTCTTTTCTTTGAATAACTGTGCTGCATATTTTAAAATAGTTTTGTGTACCATAAATATTGTGCTAATTAGTTACAACAGTTAGGATAATGATTTTCTTTTTTTCTTTTTTGGTCTGTGAATTATAATGAGCGATGCACAATAAAAGTACTTGTTGCAAGCGCCAATTAAGTCAAACACTTTTTGTATTACATAGTTATGGAATGCATTTGTATCAGCAGGGAATGGCAAAGGGTACATCTCCTGTGGCGCCTGATCTTTCTGTACTGTATTGATGTAACACAATTGGAGAATTTTTTTTAATAAAGGGTGCTATGACTAAGGAAGCAAAACTATTATTTTATAGAAAGGAAACCTTGAACTTATTAAATCTCATACAGTTATTATATGTTAATGCTGCAAGGCAGGGAATTTATCTGGAGTCCACATACAATTTAAGAATAGCCTGGAAACCTTTTAAGAATTTATTTTTCCAGATAGGCGTGTTTTATTTTTCTAGTGCAGTCTTGTTTCCAATAATTGTTTATACTTAATGTGAATTGATGCTTCTGCACTTTTAAAAAAACAAAACCATAATCAGATTCCACTCTTTTGCAACTGGAAATAGTAATTCATCAAATACCATTCATTTTAATCCTATATTCAGGCCGCCCACACTGTATATTGTTTTGAAATAAAAATGGTTATCAATAATTATAGATCAGGGAATATTATAATTTTTAGAAACATTCTATTTTCATTCAATATCCCCAATTTACTATGTGAAAAAAAAATATATTTATTATTACTATAATATTTTTCATTGACCTGAATAAAGGATTGTCATCATGTCTTCTTTATGATCTGCTTACGTTTAGCTCAATGTATTTCCAACTTCATTTACTTTTGCAAAATGGGACATTCTCACTTTGTAAAGAAAAGACAGGAGTCCTGCATGAATGAAATATCCTTCTTTAATTGCTAATTTCTCAAACAATTATTTCTGTAAAAAAAAAATGTATCCATTATTAAACAAATCAATGCATCCATCATTTTTTAAGAATGCATGAGATCTTATTTTTTATTTTATTTTTTTTAAAGAAAAATATTTACAGCAGCAATTATTTGGTGAAAATTGAATATTTTGTTCTTTTTGTGGGTGTTCTGTTTGTTTGCAGTCAGATGAGTGAGCCTCATAGCGGTTTGACGCTCAAATGTGCCAAGTGTGGAGTAGTTTCAACAACAGCTTTGTCAGCCACCACCGCCAGTAATGCCATGTTAGTCTAAATCATTTACATCTTCTTGTTACAAATCTTTTACTGTGCATGTCTGAAAATAGAATTTGTGTTTTAGTATTAATTATACAATGTTATTAATTATTATCTGTTTAAAAATTAGCAACAATTGGACTTTTTGTTAGAAACAACAAATTTAAAAATAGGATGTTGATTTAAAATAAAGATCTTTATGTTCTAAAATCTGCAACAGCATTTTGTCTTCAGTTATAAGGTGACCAAGCAGGGAAGTAGTCATGCTGCAGGTCACCTCATTGCTAAAGGTGTTAGCTGTTTTAATTAAACCATTTTGATATTTACCTGCAATGCACAATTTGGTTCAGCAAACAAATACTTTTTCTCTCTAACTAGGGCATCGCTTTGGAGTTCTTGTGTTGTCTTACCACTCCTTGCTCTGACGTGGATGTCTGCAGTTCTGGCAATGACCGATAAAAGATCGATATTGTTTCAGATACTGTTCGCAGTATTTGATTCATTGCAAGGTTTTGTCATTGTAATGGTCCATTGCATTCTACGGAGAGAGGTGAGGAAAACACATAGTATTGATAATACCACATTGATAATAATGGGTAATGAAAAAAATGTCCCAAGTGCAAAGCATATATTGGTGTCAAACCCAAAATTCTAAATAAATGAATAAATAGTATCATTTATATTATATTTATGCTGGTGGGATACCTGAGTGGCCTAAAGTGCCAACTGCAGAATCTCATCAATCCTCAGGGATGCAGGTTTGATTTCTGCAGGCTTGACTCAGCCATATAGAGTTCTAAAGTATTTTAAATCAATACCATTAAATTGGGTAAGGGTAACATCATAGAATGTTTGGCAATAGAAGTCTGCAGGATGTAACTGAAGGGAGAGAATATAAATGTTCCTTTCCTGCTTAAATATGTTTTGGTTACTATTTGCTACATATCTTGCAATATTAACCATGATCAGCCAAGATGTCAGGTTTGCCATTATTATTTATTTGTGTAGAGCCATCATATTGTGTTTGCTATATAATGGGCTAAACAATGAATGTGCATAATGAGAAAGTAAGAAAATAGGGAGAAGTTTTTAGATGCTACAAATTGGAAGAGAATTACAAAAATCAGGCATTAGTAGATCATTTGGAAAGATAGGCAAGTGGCAGAGTTTTTTCACCTGAGCTTGAATTTTGAAGTTCACCACAGTTCACTTTTTGGTGAATAGAATATGCCACGCTAGCAACCAACTACGGAGTCATTCTTTCACACTATTTAAAAAAAGTGAAGGCAGCTAACTTTAGATTGGGGAGAATATTAGCGAACTAAAGCCAAATTTAGTGTGAATGACTAGGGAGGGGTAAGATGAATTGTTCATTATATGAATTGATATGAATGATTTGTGGAGAGAATTTGGAGTGAGGGCCATTCAGATCAAAAAGAATCAAGTCTTTATACACACACAGACATATATATATATATATATATATATTTTTTTTTTTTTTTTTTTTTTATTGAACTGGATATTTAGTGAATGGACCAGTCAAAACATAGATTTCAAAAGCTAGGGTAATAATTAAGAATAAAATAAAATTTAATAAATAACTAAAAAATGGGGTACTAAATAAGACCCAAGCCCACGTACACAGAGCTTAAAGAGTTGAAATAGCTGAGCTGGGGGGCACAACGGGTCCTCTCCACTTTCCCCACCATGTGTGTTGTGCACTTGGGAGTTAATGAAATATAGAATTTCATTCAATTTATCAAATTCCCAGCTGCACAGAAGAGCTGGTAAACTTAGTCACCTAAGGCAATGACAACTACAATTCCAATAATAATTAGCCAGCAACATTGCTTGCTGAGTGATATAGGAAAAAGTTGTTTCCATCACTCTTGTGAGTGCCATTGTCAATGTAATAAGTCAATACCTAAGAAATGAGATGCCCAGTCTTATCCCCAGGGAAAAATACAAATCCTCCCCTGAGTATAAACAGGGTGAGATGATCAATCTTAGCCCTACCAAAATCCTTTCAGAAGGGTTATGCACTCAACGAGTAATTTGGAACATCGCTCAATTTTATTTATATAATTATATATATTTATCTTGCATGTTATTTATTGTTTGTGTTGAGAGGATTATGATGCTTATTTGTTTATGGAGTTTACATACATTCGTTTTTTTTATTGGCTTATTTTCTGAAACCTGCCAGGTGTGGGTTAATATTCATTGCAATTAGATAAATGTGCAGCCTAATATTATTTTTGTACTATCTGTTTCATCCATAGTTTCTGATTCATGTAAATAGTATTCCCTAATGTGTGTGAACAAAATGGAATCAAGCATATATGTAGGAGTCAGTTTGGATTTATTGTTTTCTGCAAATTAGTTATACTGAAAGGTTTATACAAACAAGCTTTATTTTATCATAGCAATAGTTATGAAGTGCATTTGAATTTAAAAAAAAATCACTATGTTTTGATTTTTTATTTAATGTTAAATAATAAATATAATTATATATTGATAAATCACTGGCTAATAATGGAATACCTTGTCCTATAACATTTGTAACACTAAATATAAAGCATCAATCCTAATTTATTTGTATTTCATTTATGTGACATATTTGATTATTATGAATTATACTGCAGCTTTGCAAGGCTGCTAAATTACTAAAGTGTGTTGAGCTACAATATCCTTTTATTAAATTGGCTGGGAATTCATCTGTGCTAAAACCATATTTTTCTTTAATAAATCCACTCACAAAATTTTAAACCCATTCTGTCAATGATTACAGGTCCAGTAGAGCATTGTGTAGAAAATACAATCAACCTAGTGAAATGCAATTTTATTTTGTTTGTCATTGAGCTGTGTCAAATTATTTTAATTTTTGTCAAGGAGAGCAATGTTGATGGATAATAGTCCTATTTTTCTATTTAGTACGAGAGGGCAGAGAAAGAAGAGGCTGTACCTGTGCAAGACACACAGATCCTACCTCATTTTACTAAAGTCAATGAGGAGCTAGTTGGAGGAGATCTCTCCCACCAGCCCACCATGGGTCTAGGACACTTCTTCGCCGCATCTTCATCGCTGACAGTTCAGCGCGGCAGTTAGAACGCTGAACTGTCAGCAATGAAGAATAACGCGGCCATTTCATCGCCCCAAAATTAACCACCTAAACCCTAATACTAACCCCCGAACCCTAATACTAACCCCCTAAACCCTAATACTAACACCCTAATACTAACCCCCTAAACCCTAATACTAACCCCCGAACCCTAATACTAAAATTAACCCCCTAAACCCTAATACTAACCCTAACCCCTGAACCCTAATATTAACCCCCTAAACCCTAATACTAACCCCCGAACCCTAATACTAACCCCCTAAACCCTAATACTAACCCCCGAACCCTAATAGTAAAATGAACCCCCTAAACCATAATACTAAAATTAACCCCGAACCCTAATACTAAAATTAACCCCCTAAACCCTAATAATTCTAACCCCCTAAACCCTAATTTTAACCACCCTTACTAAAATAAACTAAAATAGTTAAAATACTTATCTTTAGCGATGAAATGTCCCGTGATGAAATCTCCAGCGACAAGCTGTCTTGTGGTGCAGAGTCGGCGGTGAAGCGGCTGCGCGGAGGCAGCCGCAATGAAGTGTCCAATCCCCCCCACCATTACTAAGGACAACAACTTAATCCCTTAATGCCCAAAGTTTCTTTGTTTTTTTTGTCAATTTATTTTTTATTCATACAAAATTTTAAATATATATTTAACATACAAATATCTACCCTTTCTAGGAGAAGGTATATACCATTAATATTTATGTGTAATATAATTGAAGACAATTGTACAGACAATAAAATGACATATGAGAAAGAGAAGTAAAAGAAAGAAAAAAGAAAAAAGGTCATTAGAAAGGAAAAAAATTGCAATACAGGCTCACTAGTGGCTTGTTTAGTTTGGATTCGGAATGAGAAACTATATGTTGTAATCTTTGGTGCTTTTGTCCTTAATCCTATTAGTGTTTCTGGCCCCGCAAACAGAGTGATGGGAAGCCAGGAACACAGACGCAGATGTAGTGTACAGGGCACAGTGTGATTTTGTTAAAGCAAGTAAAACTGACATATATCTTTTAAGATTCACATGGGATTACTCTTGTGTCTGCCTCAGAGACAGTGTTATCGCATGCACAGCCAATTAGAGCAGGATCTCACCCCGCGGATCTGATTGGAGACTGTGAGGTCCAAGAGTATTCTCTGCGAGTGCAGATCTGCTATTTTCGTCTTCAGCCTTTAGTGGCCGCTATTCTAGGGTGCCCATTATCCTCCTGTTGTCAGCTGCCTCATTATCCTCAGCCCTTCCCTATTTAACCTACAGCTTATCGCAATCAGTGCCTTTGCATTGCTTTGGTTGCTGCCTGTGAAAGTGCCTTGTGTGCCTCATTAGCGTTTTAGTTCCGGAATTGATTCTGATTTTCTGTTTGCTGACCCGGTTCATTCCTCACTACCCGTATCTCTCTAATCCATTTGTTCCTGCGTTCCTGATTTATTCCGTGTATGACCCTGCTGTTCCTGACTATTCTATGTCCGCTGCCTGCCTCGATTCTGCTTGTGACCTGGTTATCCGTATATCTCCATTCCATGACCCAGCCTGTTTTGTGACTCTCCGTTTGCCTGTTGTCCTGTGCTATCCTAATCTGGCTCCTCTTGCTGGGTACCCAGTAGTAAATGTTTCAGCAAAGTTCTTGGTGACATACCACCGGCGGCTAAACCAAGGGTGTGTTGTCATTAAGGTGAAAACCAATACTTGCTACCCATGGTACTTAGTGAGTGTTTCCATAGACTCATCAGCACTGGTGATCCATCTCCTGAACAAGAAAGTTACATTTATCACAGGCCTGTGTCCTGCTCTGAGAGCTGCCAGTCCAGTCTCTGCATCCTGTTCTCAGTTGCCTGTCCTGTCTTAGCTGCCAGTCTCCACTACCAGTCCTGTCAGAGTTCCATCCAGTTCATAGTTATGCATCGTGGGGTGCAGACAGACCCCACATACTGCCCTGCAACGACGCTCCTCCCTGGTCTGTTATCACAGGTTGTGACAATTTGTTACATGGGATCAACAGAAAGGACCTTAACTAGGTCCATTCTGCAGATCACCTGTGAAAACAAGAATCTCTCTCTGCAGTAGCAGAGAGACACTCCTGCATATTTCAGACCCTGACCAGACAAGTATGTGCTCTCTCAGCTGAGAGGCAGAGCTTGGAATAAACCTACATGTATCTGTATCCGGATTTACTTCAAAGAAGGGAACGCACCTTTTTTTAATCCCTGCTTGCTCCAATGTAAAAAAAAATAGTTGAATCCCAACTATTCTCTGTAGTAGTAGAGAGATGCAATTGTAGGCAGGACCAGGATGCTGCTTTCCAAGGAAGTATGGTAGCTACCAGTCAGAGTATGAATTAGCATGTAGATGTCAGTTTATCCTCATACGACAGGCAGTGAGAAAAGTTAAGTTGTCTTTTAAATGTAACCAGTGCACACTTTGAGCATTGTTACATTTAGCCAGTCAGACTCAAAGTGACATCATCTGACAGAGGGGAATCTGGAGCATAGCCTATCAGTAAGGGCCACGATTAGCTGCTGTTCGTAGGATGTTCTATGCAGTGCTCATAGTCGTTTGGTCCATGTGTGTTAGGATGACACAGAATGTGCAAACAGGTTAAGCAGTAGCTGCTCATAGATTTCTTGAATCTTGAATTGAAGGTTTGAAATGTGAATTCAAATCTTGACTATAAGAGTTCCTAGTGGAAAATCCTTAATTATTGTAAAGAGTCCTAATTTCAACATAATCAAGTACATTTTCTTTTGCACATTTTTTCTTCCTTTGCCTAGTTATATGCATAGTGCATTAAGCAATACACAGGTCTGAAGGTGCTATCTTCTGATTTTGAAAGAACTGAAAAAATATACTTAAAATGTCAAGACATCAAAGTAAAGGTCTCATAGTGAAACATTCACCCATTAAACTTCATGAGTGTAATTTAGAAATTCAATGACATTTACGCCCCTCAATTAAATCCCAAAACAAAGACAAATAGAATAGAAAATGTATACATGTTGTGATGATATGGGAACTGGATGGAGACCAATATGCAGGGCAACAATATATATAAAGGAATCCGTTAGCATATAGTCCTTACCAACATAGGTAGTATACAAGTACAGTCACTAGAAATCCGCAATAACAGAGGTGGTAAATGAATAACTATATCACTTGTAATCCACAGTAGCAAAGGTTGCTTGGAGGAAGATGTACACTTGTAATCCACACTGCAGGGGTGATTGGAGATTAATGAGGATAGCAATGGTCAAAGGAAAACAGACAATCTTCAGCACGATAAACAGTTCGGGATCAGGGGCAATAGAGAGACAGCAAAACGATAAACAAGCCAGGGTCAGAATCAGAGAATCAGCAAAACGATGAACAAGCCAGGGTCAGAACCAGAGAATCAGCAAAACGGTGAACAGTCCAGAATCAGGGGCACAGGCAGACAGAAGAGTGGTCAGGTAAATCCAAGGGTCAGTAACGATAATCAGGAACAATAAACGCTAGGCTTCAGGAAACACGAGAATCACCAAGCACTGCTTGTCTGGTGATTCTGCCTTTTAAATCCTCCCACGCCTCGCGGGTATGCGACGGGCGTGACGTCATCAGGCGCGTGCCTCCGTGTAGAAGGATAAACTAGCGGTGTGAACGCGCTAGCAAGCGCGTGAGACGGATCCTGGCTGCAATGCAAGTGGGTGTATAATGTGCCATATAATGTGATTAAAACTTCAATTAGAAATGTGTTTTTATTATGCTATGTGAATTTGTGACTTGTTTGATGTGAGTACACAAAGACACACAGGTAATAACACATTTATACACAAAAAACACACATGTACAGTAACAAGGTGTGATTGTAATAAGCCTGTATTGCATAACATACATATAGTAATAAGCCTTCATGGTTAGCCTGCACTGCATCCTATAAAATACTAGAATGAGTGGGACATGATCTCTGTATCTGCAATGGGGCAAAGGGTGGAATATAAAACAAAAAGAAAGACCTCTTCATAATTCAGCATGGTGGTATAAATAATAGCACCAGCAACCATTTTTAATAATTTTAAATACTTATTGTTTATATCCCTAGAGTGATACTATCTGGTTTTCCCCTTTCCTTTTCAAAAATTAGAGATTTGGGTCAAAGTTACAGAAGCAACCTATCTGTAATCAGAGCTGAAAGGCTTTTCTTTGTTATATAATTATTTGTTAATTTAGTTGTTGTTTTCTTTAATCCTCCATGACCAGACCTCTTTGTAAACCTCTATACTAAACCAATTCCCGTACTTACAACTCAGGATTTTTTGAATTCCTAATAATATAACCCAAAGGAACCCAGACCTGCTAAAAATAATCAAAATAAAAACCAACCTACCCTCCCATCTCTACCTTGCCAAGTTAGGGCTGGGCCGCAAGTCACCTGTAAAAATTATACCTGTTCCTAATGTCCAATGATGATCTGTGATGCCCTTGAGTTCTCATCTTCAGCCCAGGGAAGGCGGTCACTTAAAAATAAAAATTCCACGGTGCCTCCGGACGCAGATTTTTTAGGGGGTCCAGAGGCATTTTTTTTTATTTATGTGGCCAGTGGCAGTCTGCCTGCCCTGGGAAGGGGTGCTATTTTTTTTATTTATTTTAGTATTTTTATTTTAATTCTCTAGCTTTTATATGGAGAATTTTCAAAATGCCTTAAAATCAGCTATCTGCACATTGAAGTAGCTGAAAATCTATGATTTTCATTGTGGAAATGTCCTGATCCGAAAATACCTCCAATGGTTCAGTTTACAAACGGTCCTAACTACTGATACGATCTGTGAATTCAGGGGTTTTGGGTAGCCAGATTTTATCAATTTGTGAAATTTGGGTAAAGTGCCCAACACGAATGCAATTCGGGACAAATCGACGCATATTTGGTATGTACAATGCATTGTCTTGTCATGTGTGAGATTCTAATTTTATGAGTAAGATGTATCAGCAGTGTGATTTTATGAAACAAAATGGCAGCACAAACATTCCTCAGCTATTAGGTATGAAAGATAATCTGGAACGGAAAACACATCCGTTAAATGTGCTGGAGAAATTACATATTGTGTAGCTTAATATCTATGTTATGGTAAATCTGTATTAATATTTTGTTGCAACAAATGGTATGCGTATATATATATATATATTACTTGTTCATATAGTTATCTTTATTTAACTATCAAGATAGTTATAGATAGACAGTGATATTTTTATTTTACTTATAATATGTAGATTTAGCAGCTTACAGCTTAATGGCTGTTTACTTTATTTTATTCTTTAATAGGTCAGTTAAGATATAAGTGTAAATAGTAGTGTCATTTTAGGGGCATCCTTTCATTGTAAGTTGCAATGGGTTTGAATGTTACTGGGACATCTGCTATGTGGTTTAGTCTGGGAGGAGTGTGATTGGCTGTCATATTGCATTTTAGGAGGCTTGTCCTGTAAGAGTATAAATATATGTGTCCTTTGTGGGTCATTGGTGTGTGTTGTAGTACCACTTTTTCTAGGCCTTGGATTCTTTTTGATGATATATTCTGATAGCTAGGTTCCTGGCCATCATGTATTGCCAAGAGAAAGTAACACTTTATCTTCCTGGTTGGGGAAAGGCTAGGTGTCTTGAGACGGTCATGCTGATGTGATTACTGTTTCATGTTATGCTGCTGAAACCATTCCTTAAATGCCCTCTTTATAAGGACATCTAAAAGTGAGTTATTGGCACTATACCATTTGGATCCAGGTTAGCCGTGACACATCGCCCTGAGTTAAGCCCTGAATCCAGCATCATTAAGTAAGAATGTTGAGCATTACTAGTACTTGCACTTACATAGGGAACAAGAACAAGGATATCTAGGGTTACAGATAGTTTTAGAGAAAATATATTGCCGGCGACCTGATAGCACAGTGCTCTATTATAAAAAAAAATCTTGTACATTTATTGTAATTATTTGTATAAACTGTTTATTGAAGTGTAACAATATATTTTCTTTGAAACAATCTGTTACTCTAGATATCCTTCTTCTTGTTCACTGTGTAACACTCTGTTTTGCTCTCTTTGTCTCTTCTGGGTGTCAGGGAACGCCATCCACTGGCACAGTTGCAAGTACAAACATTTATTTCACATCTTACCTTCGCTAACGTATATGCACACAGTGGCACCTGTTTATAATACATATAAGTAAGAATGCAACATGATCGGAAGAACGCGTATTACACTACGTGTCTAATTCTTTATCAATGGATTTCGATCCCATTGTTCTTCATCTTGCAAAAGCTGGACAGTAGGAACACTGATTCCGCTGCCGGGCTTTCATTATTTAGCTGGTAAGTAAAGGTCACCTTTTCCATCTCCTACGATAATCTATCAAAAGAGGAAAGATAATTGAAGGGGATTTTGCAAGGGTAGAACTTAATGATGACTATTGGGTTAAGATCTCTGGCCGTGTAGCAATGGGCCTTAGGAATATGTTCACAGGTGGCTGCATTATTGGGATTGATGAGCCCATTGAGTGAGAGGAAGGGTGAGCAATATGTGTAATAAATCAGAAAGGACTGTAGGCTGATTAAGACCATGTTAATCATAATTGTGATTGTTTTTGTTTTATAAAACCTATGCTACATCATAGCCATATTGTATTGGGAATATGATATGAATAATGTTGTTTTTCACTTCCACATAATGCATTTTATATTTTTAACCTTGTATTACAATAGGGTATTAAACACAGAACAATGTGATTTTCATATCTGTGGAACACAAAGGCTTAATTGGCATAATCATGCAAAAAAGTTTGACTTACAACTTGCTTGTTTTGCAGCCTTTCTTTTTCAAGTACACTTATACCCAACTAACATACATTTGTTTGTGTTATATATATATCCAGTGGACAGCAAATCAGAAGAGGCACTAAAACAATATTTTCCATGGTTAATGTTGCCAAGGAAACTAGGTTTCTGTTTTCTATTGAGTAATTGAACTATCTTTATTTCATTTAATCTCTCATTTCTTTATCATCTTTGCAGTCCCTGTGCTTATGGCATGGTCTCTATAGTTGCTACATTGTTTTAACATTTCTAGGAAATAGGTATAATAAACAATGTGTGGGTGAGGGGGAGGTTAAAGGAAAAGCTAATAAAACCCTAGATCTGTATGCTAAGAAACATAAGTGTGTTATGCATGGTAGGTAGTTACAAAATAAGTAAATATATTAATTCTTCTTGTAACTGGCATTTTGCAGATTTAGTTATAACAGAGGGTACAAGCTTGAGTCTTCACATAGATATTAGTGTGACTCACTGCACAAATATGTATTGATTTTTAATGGTTCAGTGCCTAGGAGATTTGTCTCTATGACCAATGACATTTTGTGTTGTGTTCTTTTTTTAAAGAGAGATCACTTTTGTCAAAATAAAACAAAGAACTTAAAAAAAGTTATTTAACAAACCTCAATTGTTATTCCACTTTGGGTGTTTATTGGTTTATTGATTTTATTATTGTTTTATCTGTATACAGATTGCATTAACATATCATGTATTAGGTCATATTCATAGCCTTACAAAAGTTACAGCTGGCACATTGAAGTATGACCTTGCCTAAATTATTTATACTCCCCAACTGTGCCTCTTCAGTACCGATATCCTGAGATCACAAGTTTGTTTTGCAGTGTGCATTTGCACATGCATTGTATCAATGCCATTCTGATAGGCAGTGATACTGAACTGTCAGTTCCCTCCAAAGGCACACCCCTATTGTCCTGCATGGGATGGTTGTTTGTATAAATGGAAATAATGAATAGAAAATTGTAAATAAGCATCACTCCACTCACTTGGTGACAAAATTCTAACTGCACACATTCTTTGCAGCAAATAGTGATTTATTTCAGCATCTGGTGCAACCACAAAATTCAAGCAGACCAAAAGTGCTTACACATAAGCATAGAGAACCTCCAGAAAATAACCCATTAAATAGTGAAATAGAACATCCCCTTAATTATAAGGACTAAAAAACCATATGTCCAATCAAGGTTAAAAAAAAAAACAGGAGTGAAATAAAGAAAACAGAAGGGAAAAAACCTTCATTAATACAAAAACAATCGAGAATCCAAATAAGGAACACAGGAAATACAAGGTATAACATAGCTAGAAAAAGGAGGATACATAAAAAAATACACACTGTATCTATGAAAGTTAGATGTTACATATATACTTAAACATTTTTAAATGGTCAAACATCTTCAGGATGTTGGTTAAATAAAACGTAAAAATGGTATTGTGAGTAAAATTTAAAAAAATAATTACTGTTTTAATACATTTGTTTATTTGTTAAGTGTATTTCAACAAATACATATATGCTTATGAGCAAAATATTACACATCAGAGAAGGGACACATTTTAGTGAATTTAAGGTGCAAAGCCATACCCTATTCTTTTTTATTTGCATTTGTGCCATAAGATACCCACATTAAACATTAAAAATAGGAATATAACTTTGTAAAAAAAACAAACATATAAATTATGCATAAAAAAGAAATGTAAGAGACAGGTAGGTCCTCTCTGCAGCTACCATTTCCATTCATCTTCTTCAATCTGACAGTTATGCCCACCCCAAGGGTGGCAGACTGCAATTTGAGTGTTTTCCATGCTTGATGCATGCCCAGTAAAATTGTCACATCGATGCTCCATCAGACTACAAACTGGCCAACTCCACTACGGAAACAAGTAATGGATTCGTCGCAAATAGAATAATGATAAATGTATGCTACATTAGCAAAGTTATTGCATTGAATTAAATCACGACATTCCATTGTGTGATTGGTCCAGTCTAGAATTTTATCTCAGAGAGCTATGCATAGTTCTCTAAATTTCTATTTATAGCATCTTTCCTTTCATATGATTGCCTACAAACACTCTTACATAACTGCCATATAAATGTTAGCATAAATAGCCAAAATAGAGGTCTGGAATGCATTTCTACATTAACCTAGTTGAGAGCAGTGTTGTATGATACTTTTTTTAATTTCCTTTTTCCCTGAGAGTTTTGATTTCCATTTATTTATTTTTTAATTTCCTGTAGCACGTATTTCGGATACAAATAGTAATGAATATAAATGAACAATAAAACCATGACTGCCGTCACTCTTCCATGCCACAAAAATGAAATCTCACTGGCTCTTAAGTATACATCACTAAATTGTTCTACATTTTCTTTCTCCAGTGCATGGTTGTTATAGAAAAGTAAATACATATCTATAAAAAGGGCACACTGGAAAATAGTGCCAATTAGTGATACTATTTCCTCGTGTACCAATATACAATGTTAGCACCCACTAAAAAATAAGGTTAACCCACTCTGTATCCATTTAAGCCGAGGTGCTATTTCCTGCATTTATTTTTTTTTAAAAAGACGATTGAGGCGTCCTATGTATTGCTTTTGTTTTGTTGTTTGTTTTTAATTTTTGGACATTTTAATGTTTTGAAGCACACTTCTATAACTAGCTGGTTTACATGTAGGAGATGTATCAAAATTGAGCCTTTCGATGTATCCATACTTAAATAAAAGTAAACCAAATGAATAGTGGAATGTCGGGGTTTTTGCTGTCCCATTTGGCACCAATCCACTAAATGTCCACCATGAACTATATTGGTGCCCAGTAGTGATCTGGACAGAGCCAATGTGATGAACTTACTGGATAATTGAGTCCAATGATTTAATTAGGAATTCACCAATAAGATGCAATACAGCAATCAAAGTGTTCCTGCAACAATATGTCCCTGAAAATGATCCAATGACATCTTGTTTAATTATTACCAGAAATTGTAACAATCCTATTAATGGTTTAGTTGGTAGGCAAACGTAACTTTTTCCAACTTGGATGCTTGATATTTGCAGTTCACTTGTTAAGTGCACCAGAGTTAACTTTATAGCGCATAGACCATATGGTCTCTCAAAACTGTATCACTATTTTTTAAAATTAAACAAAAATGTAATTAAAAAAAGTGGTACATTATTATTATGATTATATTTCATTTATATTGATTCAAAAGTTAAGTTGTTGCTGTTTCTCGTTGACAATCAAATTTGTGTACAATCTATACTGTGGAAACTCCAGGGAATACCATCATCCAGCACTATGCAATTGTACTACAAAATTGTGTAAACAAAGAATATAGGTTATCACTGTATTATTTTAAAATAAACAGTTGCCGTATAATCAAATATTAAATGTTGACATTATATTTACAGGTGCAGGATGCCTTTAGATGTCGACTGAGAAACTGCCAGGATCCAATAAATGCAGATTCTTCAAGCTCTTTTCCCAATGGACATGCTCAAATTATGGTGAGGTTTGGTTTTGTCTTATTTGAAAACTCGGAATGGGACAGTTCTTCAGGGTTGCTTCATCACGGGACTTCGAGCGCCTGAATTTTGCTGTCAGATGCTCAGTCAACGAAGTTTAGTTTTAGGGAGTGCAGGTTAGGTTTAGGGCTCATTTAGGGTTAGTACTGAGGTGTTAGGGTTAGTATTAAGGTATTAGGTTTACGGGTTAGTTCTAGGGTTAGTATTAGAGGTTAGTGTTAGTAATGGGGATCAGGGTTCGGGGTTAATATAAGGGTAACTTTGAGTGTTAGGGTTTGGGGTAAGGGGGTACTTTTAAAGTACGAGAGTGTTAATTTATTAGAGGGGGGATAATTGGCCTCGCTGAACTGTCAGCAATCTTATCTGCCATGGGGAACTCACTGGAAAAAACTGTCCTAGATGCTTGAAAATGGTGTTTCCTCGTAAATATGTGTTTGGTTTTTTAAGTTCTAAAATTTCAGAAACATATATAACAGGTAAGAACCATGTCTCCCAACTACTTTGTCCATATTATTTTTTTTTTACTTAATTGTTCTTCCATGTAGCCTTCTGAACATCATAGACATTTTTAAGTTCCTTTCCAGGTTAGATCATTTCACTGGATGATTTTTTTCAGACTGCTACTTGCTATGGATTCCATGGTGATAGCTGCATTTTTAGAACTTTACCTTAGGCTTCAACTTTATACATAACCTCCATTGTCTCATAATGTAGATTTTAATTAGTTAACTAACAGCCTGGCGTACTGTACCAGTGCCTAATCACATGCGCACGAGTTATCAGAAGAAATGGTACATGTGGTTTTGTAGAACATCAAGGACAGCTAAACAATTGAACACAAGGCACTAATTAATTAGCTTTGGACTGAACTCTGATTCATATTATAATTGCCAATGTGATTGAGTACAGTATGTGTTGAAGTTATTGGGCTCTATTTAATGACCTGAGTTATCACTTATCAGTGGTAATTACACTTTTCTTTTGCAGTCTATGGTATTCAATGACCTGATATAAAATAACTCAGGCCATTAACCAGGGCCCATTCAGAGGCATTTATTTGGTATACTCATAGGTTATGTAAGTTAAAGACACATTTCCAGGCTTTTAGTAACAGAGTCTCAAAATAGCTGATATATACTGCATTATCTTTTAGTGTGTAGGTTATGTTATTGCATATTTTCTAGGTGATTTGTTGCATATTTTCTATTTTGGGTTAATGGTCCTTTTTGTTCACTTCAAATAGAATTCAAGGCCAAAAGAGAAATAAAAAAAATTGTCAGAGCTGTTTAAACAGTACATTGCTTGTGCATAGATATTATCAACTTTGTGGTCCAATTAGTGCTCCAAAAATATTCATTCACAGTTAGAGATTCTTACAGTAAATGGCTTTTAAATGCGGTTGGCCAGAGAAATTATAACAGTTTCAATCTGTATATAAATTTATTTTTATGCATAGATATCTGAATGTTCTTGTGTTGAAGAGCCTTATAACCTAAACTGCTGGCTCACTGAGTGTAAAACAGACCAAAGCCATCATGAATCTAAGTTGTGGATAAGTAACCACCACAAAAAGCACAGGGATTATGGGTAGTACAACAATGGTAATGGCAGTTTATAGAAGCATATAGTATGCACACACATCTATTACAGTTCTAGAAAGTCAGGCCTTGAAAAACAGTGAATCCTAACTGAAAACACGTATCAAAACACAGACATTCATAATCATCTTAGAAATACATGTTTTATATATGATACAAATTTGTGTTATATTTATTATTTTAGCTATAACGCTCTTCTTAGAGAGGCCCAGCTTCTTAGATGGGCTGAGGTGTCTTTGTTATAAAATATGGAGACGTCTCGGGCTATCAGGCATGTTTCTAACACAAAATGCTAAACACTAGCCTCTGGTGAATAATTTAGAATTAACAATTTTCTAATATATCACAGTCTACGTAAAAAAAAAAGTGTGAAGACTGACACACTAAGAGGTGACTGTGGCAGCAACAGTCTCAATGAGCAGACTCTCCTTATCAAATGACAATACATTTTAATGTCTCAGGAACAGTACACCATAGAAATGATATTGAAAATGTATTGTATTCATCTGTAAATAACTCTCAATAAGTTAAAGTTTATTGAGTCAAAAGGATACAGTGCTGATATTACATAAATTAATAATAAGTAAGTTAAATAAACACATATTTATACAAATCCTTTATGGTAAGTGAATATGGTTTAGAGACAATAAGTGGAAATAACAAAGTGGTGTCTTATCTTGTAAGGTTAATGCTCAGAGATTGTGGTGTATCTCCTTAAGTGGGCACAAATAGGAGAGATTAAACACTTATTGACAATCTGAGCATTAGGGAAGCAAAGCAGAATAAATGACTGGAAAAGTGGACAGCGCTCAATATAGTTATATAAATAATGAATAAACACAAATTATGTATAAAAATATAAAATAATTGTAATGTATTATATTAGTAATCAAACAAAAATCAGGATATACATATATCAAAAAAGGCGCATCTAAATCTTGAATAGTATTTTCAAAAGAAAGCGCATATAGACCATTAGAGAAATTCCGGTAGGTTAATAGGTAGCAAAGAAATACAGAGATATGGCAGTACTAAATAAGGTCTTTAAAACATACATAAAAACAAGGGTAAAAAAACACACATATATATACCTTTAAACAGACAAATTAATTTGGAGAGGATATAAATTGCAACACGTTTCAGGGAATCGTAAATTGAACCTTTAAAAAACGGTTATAAAACCATGAAAATTTGGTAAATAGAACACCTGAACAGGGTTTAGCAAATTAAATTGGGTTGGAATGAAAATTTGGTGGTGGTTTTGTTGGATCCCCATGCGAGGCTCAGAAACAGCTGATCGCATAGCCGGCATTCCGAACAGCTGACATGAGCCACGAAGAGGGAGCCACACAGAAAACACGCCCCTCCTATGTTATTGGTCAAATAACGGACAAGGGGGAAGCCACTCCTCCTCATCTCGTACAGCTATATAGTTTGGTAGGGGGAAGAAGGACATGCCTCCCCATCAGTCACATATCACCAACGAAAATAACGTGCATGGCAAAAAAGGTCTGCCACACATCAAACAACAGCAGAATCATACAATGTTGAAAAACATAACTTAAAAAACGAAACTTAATAAAAAAAACATAATGCATAAAGAGCTCAATAGAGGAACAATATATGATACATAACACACACAAAGAGATCCTCACATTACAGGTCACATAACTGTAAAGCTATACAGGATAATATACAATCATAGAGAAAGATGGTGATATACAATATACCCATACTTAAAATGCATGTGAAAAACATAACACACATGCCCTTTTCACATCTTTCATAAAAGAGTCACAAGAAAGAGACACAATCAAAACCTTCATTTAACCCATTAGGGTACCTAGTATTTAGCTTAAAAATCCAGTAAGTTTCCCTTTGGTTTAATTTGAGCTGTCTATTGCTGTCTATTGCCATAGCCTTTAGTTTATTATCATCGCTATTATGGCAATCTTTGATTGTTTCTGATATCCATATCTGATGTTATAAGCATGCTCATGTAGTCTTTTCGGCCGACATATTAGAGGCCACACGGGCACTCCAGTAGATAGATCACAAAATCTGTTCTACAAGACAACAAAATATTGATTTTATATTTTCTCCCAGTGCTATTCTCTCTAAAGCAAGTCTCTTTTTGGGGGATCTATTGCAATCACCGCTTAGGCCACACCTGTACCATCTGGTCAGTGGCTGCAAGATACATCCAGTTCTCTTGACATTATTATCTAGCTTTTTTGTGATATCAGAAGGTGCCAAAACATCTTTTGTTTTTCTTACAGAGAAACTGACAGCTCTCAGGGATAACCTCTTGTAAGAGGAGGTCTTTTTTTTAGGATATCCCAATATTTATCTAGTATTTTTCTAATTTGGGGGAGTTTCTCCGTAAAAGTAGTGATTAGAGATAATGAAAAATCTTTGTCCTGTCGGTATGAGGGATAAATTAGTTCACCATTTATCCTTTCAATTTTACATCTATTTTTCTTTTGTTTGTCTTTCTTAAAACTTGGCACCAGAAGGGAACTCATGCTTTACATACCTTTTTTCTTTTCATAACCTTAAGCGTTTCTCTATTTTGACACTTTGTTGTCTAAAATCTTCAGGTTTTGTGTCGTTTATTTATTTATTCGTAAGAATTGCCCCTTTGGGATATTATGTATCCATGTTTGGCGGTGAGAACTAGTAGCATGTAGGTAAGAGTTCTGATCTACCTTGATATAATCTTGTTATACTTTAAGGAGACTCACCAATCAAAGTGCTGATTTTTTTTATCACCTACATCACTGCACTTTTCAAAAACCCAGTACCTTATTGCTTTTCAAAATTCTTGGTTTAAAATATAAAACTATGAGAGAATATTTAACCTTCTTGTGGTTGGGACACCATCACTCAAAATGTGGAAGTGTTTTTTGTGCTTTTCTGACAGCAGCCCTGAATATACTAAATGCTCAGGATGACACAACTGGCTTAAGCAGCAGGTCCTACCAAATTATATTTTTTTCTACAGCAAGATGATTCATCTTAACAGGGCTCGAGAGTACTACATGAGAGTAATTACAAAATGTCACGGTAACACTGGTTTATGAATGTCACTTATAGGCAATACAGCTCTACTGATAAGTGTTCCACACTTCATTAGGAGACAGAAACCTATTATCCTAAACTAGGAACAAAATAACAAAGCTGGGGAAAAAGAATCACAGAATAAAAAGTAGAAGTAAATTAGAGTACCTTTTAAATAAAGTGAAGCGTCTTCTACAGCTCCCCAACAACTGAGCATCAAGAGCTTCTTAAGAATGTGGAACTAAGAACCTTAGTCGAATTTCTCTTGCAGTGCTGTAAAAAAAATAAACAGGAGCAGTTTTATGAAAGCAATAAAATGAAAGTCATATTTCAAATAAATGTTCACTTACTGTCTGTGTCAGTGTGTATGTGTGAACAAAGAGGGGAAAGGGTTAACAGAGAAACACATTGGAGATTTTTATTTATTTAGTAGAAATTATAGATCCACAATTAAGAAGAACAATGAATAATGGTAAAAAAAGGAATAAAAGGAATAATAATTTAGATGGTAAGGGGGTGAATGAGATGGGGGAAAAATTAGACAATCTTGGTAAAAGGAACTGTATAGAAAGTTAATAAGAGGGAGTTGGAAATAGAGGCACGATGCTCCATAAATAAAGTGTAGATATGGTATGGAAAGAAAAACAAAGAACATGAACAAGAAACATGGAGATAGACAAAGAAGCCAAATCGATCGACTTATTCACTACAGGTTATCTTCTCATAGGAATCCTAGAGATATTATGTATCAGTTTTTTAGATCATCATCAATGTTTATATATATATTTGGTGAGAAGTGATTTGTGATGACCTCTGTCTAAATCTATATTACTAATTAGTGAGAAGGCATGAATATCTTTACCTTATGCCCTAATTCAAACTTAAAAATAGAAAACAAATAGTTTGTACCAAATACTTAGGGTGCCAGATGGAAGTTTATATTTAAGAACCTGCTAAAATCTAACACCCTGTGAGAACCAGTTTTCACTATCTTTGTGCCACTGGAAAGTTTGAAAATTGCAACCTTTGTATGACCTTTATTTGATTCTTATTAGATACTTACTAATGATAACTATCAAATTTCCACAAACTATAAAGGATTGCCAAGGAGGTGTTAATAGAGGTCGTTTAGCGCAGCACCCCATTGTGAATGGACGTTGATGTAATTTAATGCTATTTTGGTATATTGGTGGATGTGGTGGATTTATTGAAATATATATATATATATATATATATATATATATATATATATATTTATTCCTGACATAGTGACTCTTATAGTTTAGTTTAATGATGTTTCATTAAACAGCCTTAGATTTTAATAGGACAATGACCATGGGTTTACTAACAGTAACCAGTAGGCTGGATGCAGTTCTCAAGGGCTTTTGTATAGCAAAATTCCTTAATACGATATCTAGATTTTTGCAGAAACATTGGAGTCTGAACAATGCCTAATAGCAGAATATAAATGTCGGCTTTACAAGCTGTGTAATTAAATTCTGATATATACAGTATAGTGTGCTGCTGCTCCTGCTCAGGAATGTAATAAGAATTTTCTGTATGGTGAAAGAGCTTGATTACTAATATTTATCTTGTATGCCATAGCCTGTGTCCTGTGCAGTAGCATGCTTAATACATTTTACTTGCCATCACCTCTGTCTAATAGATAAATGTTATACTAAATGTTGCTACCAAAGGCATTCACTTTCACTAAAAGCTGTTATCACACTTCTGTGTATGGCCAGTATATTATCTATGAATAATGTTGTTATTCACTGAGCAGTGAGAACTCTAACTACACTGAAATACTGTTGCATGACACTACTTCTATTTAAAACTGGCTCATGAAATAATGGATTTCATTTATCAAAGGAAAGAATCTAGTGAAAAATAAGGTTGAAGGGGCACAGACATGAAAGGGAAGACAGTTGTGGACACATTTGCTCCAACTTGGTGTTTACTCTTGTACAGAAGGATATTTGGGTGCAAATTGGTGATGGCTATCCTTGGCACTGCATAAGAGCTAAAGAGCAACATGGGATATGTAATTCCCAAGCATCTGTAGTGCCAAGGTTTGCCATCACTGGTCTAAATCATGGCCAGAGGAATACTAAAGTACTAATATCACATAAAGTTGCTTGGTGTACAACAAAGTGTACCTGCGCTTCTTTATTTGAGACACATGCATTCAGTGGCTAATGTGACAATGGGGAGTGTAAGGGATGCTTTCACTCTCATGTGTTCTATTATCCTTGCTGATATATATACTTGTTTTTATTTCTTTCAATAACAGACAGACTTTGAAAAAGACGTGGACATCGCTTGTCGGTCAGGTAAGAACATGCATCAAGTAAAAATCAATACAACGCTGTAAGAGCTCTGGAAGTTTATGATTACAAACAGAGACTACGAGGTTCCCTGTTGTTGAAAAAATGGGTAGCATGCTTAGTAATTTTTTAAAATTGGAATAAAATGGCACTTGTCACTGTGAAAACATGTGACACCAAATAATACGGAATAAGTGTTTTAGGCACTTGCACTGAATTTCTTGACTGATTTGTCCAAAACATGATTCGACAGCAGGAATTCAAGTAACAATAATGGAATCTTTGGAACAAAGAAACAAATGATACTGATCGTTAGCAGTATTTGCCTCATGTAGAAATATTAAACATGCTCTAATTAATAATATATAATATTGAATACATTGCCTCTCACAGAAAACTGTTAGTAGAAAACGCTTACACACCATATTGTCTAGATCGTGTGGCATATTTGACAGCAAGGTGCGGCCCACCTGACTTAACTACCGATATTCCAATAAATGTACAGTTTTGTTTGAATATAATTAATATAAACTTGTTTAGAACTGCTTTTGTATTACTGCTAAATACTGCTAAAAATTATTTTTTTTATCTCTAACAAGCTATTCTTCACCATTACTGTAAATATGAAAAATTAATGTTGCCCAAAACGCACATCAGTAAAAAACTCTGGAAAAAAAAGTATCTTATAATGACAACATATTAATTTACTAAAATCTATTTACAGTGCACCTAAATCTGTCTATATTTGCAAGGGACTCACACGTGAATTAACAATATGCTTTCAAATGGCAAACCAGTGCTAGGTATCGGCATGGCAATGTTTAGGCCTCCCTTAGAAGGAAATTTGCATAGGCAAATTTTATAAAAAGCGAATTGTAAAGAACTAACAAATGAACTACAAAAATCAGGTATTATTAGATGAGTTGTGAAAAAAAAAGTCTTTACATCGCCTATCTTTTCAAATCAGCTACATAATGTTTATCTTGATGGTTTATGAATCTTTTGCTGAAAGGTTAAGGGACAATTCTTCAGGAATTTTAAGTTTGCCATTTACGAGGACATGACCTAACCCAATTAGCTTAGTGTTTCCTGGAGTAAACTGTTTCAGGGAAATATGTGAAATGTGTGGGGGAAACTCTGTTACAGTCAATGTATTTTAAAGAAGAAGACGTACGTCACACATATATTAAAACATTTGCTCATATAAGCAATGTGGTTATCCACATATGCTGACATATTTTCTTCCAGACACAATTTCATTTTAGAACATTTAAAACTGTTAATGATTGGGGGCACAGAACAGCTAAAGTGCTTGGCATCAAAGTTACTATTACAGAGTCAGTCAATAGTTACTTCATATTCAGAAGAAGTCATGAAATGCTTGTTATATACAGCAGAGGTGACATAGGTTTCCAATGATTTTGCTTAAGGTCTAGATCAGAGATGGCTAACCTCGGTACTGCAGATGTTTGGGAACTACATATCTCATGATGCTCAGTCAGCCCTAAGACTATAGAATCTAGATCATCTGCAGTGTTAAGTTTCCCTTCTGTACAATGTATGCACAGTAGGATAAAAAACAATGGATTATTTTTAATTTGATAGAAAGTAGGAATAATCCTTCCTTCTATTATGTTGGATACATGTTTTTAACTCTTTCCATGTCAGAGGCGTATACAATGTGCCACATACCACACCCATTTCCCACTGAAGACATGTTGAATGCATTGATGATAAACTGCCAGTGAATTAAGGATTCATTTGTGAGCATTTCATAGTCTTCAATACTATTTGATGTGCCTTTTAAATACCCATAGTTAATATGCCATTTAATGTCAGAAATATTTGTATTGGAAATCTACTATTCAATATTGCCTCTACCTTACTAGATCATTTGCTTCAAAGAGATTCTGTGAAATGACTGACCTTCCAAAGTCACCTTCACCCTCTCCCTTCACCTCCTCTATATAAATTATCATCCCAGTATTATCTGGGATTATCATGCACAGTGTGATCATAAGGGCATTTAACCCTTTTGGTATGTAGGTGATGTGAAAAACATTTCATCACAATTGAATGCTGTGCTTATCGATGTGGCACTCAAAAAGTTAAATTTGCCAAATCCCAACTTGTATAATCAATCAAGTCTTAATGTGCAATATTGTATTAAACCAATTAATGCTGGAAGCCTCTGCAAATCAAATTGTTTTAAGCTCCTCTGTCTAAGAGAGGCTTTGACAACACATTTGTCATGGGCTGAAACTATGATAAGGCTTTTTTTAAAACAATGTCCTAAAACATGCTTACAATTTTCTGAAAACAACAGTTAAACAGCTTCTTTTTTTTATGGTACAATGACGAAAGGGCATCTGCTATTTAAAGGCACCTATAAAAGGAACAAGTGCCAAGGGCTATATTAGAACTTGGAAATCAACTAGCTCAAGGTAAAAAAGAATGTGTTTTTTTTTTTGCTCGAACAAGAATATTTATTCACTCCACTGAGCACACAAATGTGACATGTATATATGGTTAGCTGGGAACATTGCTTTCATAAAAGCAGTTGAGGAATGAAAATTGAGAAATTGCATTAGAACTTCAAAATGTCCTTTAAACAAAACAGAACCCTGCTGGAGTACGAGCTTCTAAAGATGCAGCAGTAGATTAAGCTGAATAGCAATAAGGTGGCCAGAAAAGCATTTTGTGGTTTCATATTCTAGGAAAAATGATTACACAGTAGAATGTGAATACCTTGAACTTGAATGAGTTTCTTATAGACGCTGTTTGGTTTTCTGTTCTAACAGTGGCATTCATAGCAAGTCCCACCTGCCGATATGTAGCCATAATAACAAAAGAACCTTTTTTTGTATTTATTTTTCTCTACTAGCCATTGCAAAAATAAGCAATATGCTATCTTGTGTGTGTTCTATGTGCTGTTAGCTAATGCACTTTGGTAAATGTCAAAAAAGTATTTGTTTGCGGCACTCCAGACTTTAAAATTGTAAATAATTATGTTTTATTGAACAAATGAACAGCAAATGGGGAAAAAATAGGACCACACTTGACGCGTTTCGCATTTTACTAATGCGTATTTATTCCCTTTGGTAAATGTATCCCATAGAATAACAAGGAACTCAAATATATCTTATATCTGCTGACTTGGAAACTCAATGTATAATCAAGATTCTTATGATTTGTATCAAAACAACACACAAGTGAAAACGTGCGCTGTGACCCAACACTTCAAAACACACAACTCAGGAAAAATAAATAATAAATTGTTACCCTTAAAGTAAATCAGCCTTAAAGTAAATCAGCTCAATATTCAATCCGAAGGGAAAAAAATAAAACAAAACAGAACAGAAATAATATAGTGTAGTATATCACATAAAAGTGCTGATAACAAATAATAAGTGAGAACACACTCACATCTTCCTGAGCAGAGATCTGCTCAGTCTATACAGCATCCAGGGAGCCCACCAAGGGGTTAAAGATCCAACAGGTTCACAGAGGAATCCTAGGCAGCTTATTCAGGGTAGCAGACCCAGAAGGTACTCCCAGCAGTAGTATAAGAGAGGGTAAGGAGGAGAATTCAAAGATCCACTTGAACAGTACATATATAGAGTCCCAGTAGCAGTCTCCTCTTGTCCACAACGCGTTTCACCCCCAAAGTAGGGCTTTTTCAAGTTACTTTAAGGGTAACAATTTATTATTTATTTTTCCTGAGTTGTGTGTTTTGAAGTGTTGGGTCACAGCGCACGTTTTCACTTGTGTGTTGTTTTGATTTGTTTATTGCCAGGAGTGAGACACTGGTAGAATTTGCTGCAGCTGTTTCCACCACAATTGGGCGCAGTGTGTTTCTCTCTTGTTTCTTATGATTTGTATATCAATTTTGAGGTCTCGAAGGAAATATTCAGGGTCACACATTTAGGAGACCTAGATTGTATGATAATTAAGCGGGATGTTTTCTACTGGTATTAAACAACTGAAGACAAACCTCAGTGTATAAACTGGTGTAGTTGAGGAAAATATGAGGCCTACCAATGTCAGAGCTCTCACATAGAAGCAATACATAGATTATTAGACCGAAGACTATGTAGCTGCACAAATCTATGTTTGTATACATTTATATTTGTTCAAACCTTCATGCATAAATACACTACTTGGGGGTCACTTAGAAAATGTTGTCCATTAAAACAAAATCAAATGGATAAGAAATACAGTGAAGATTATAAATTACGGAAATGGCTGTTTTTTAATGGTATATATATATGTCTGCATTTTGCTCAACTTCACAAAAGTGTAATCTTAGTCTCCGGGTGTGGCTCACATCCAGGGCCGGACTGGGAACAAAAACCAGCCCTGGAAAAAATTTATATACCAGCCCCATCGCATAAGATTTTTAAACCAGCCCATAGCATAATATAATTTTTTTATTCATAGAAGGGAAAATCATGCATTTTAAAAAGCACATCTGAACAGTGTATTATTTATAGATAAGACTGATATATAAGCCTGTCTAGGGCAATATATATACCTCCAGTATGTACACCGAGTTATATGAATTGCCCTGTGCAGAGGTATATATCAGGGCAGTGTGTGAGACATATCCTGTAGCCTGTCTCTCGCATATCTGTAGCCTGTCTCTCTCTGTCCTTTCTGTGGCGTCTCTCTCTCTCTGTCCTTTCTGTGGCGTCTCTCTCTCTGTCCTTTCTGTGGCGTCTCTCTCTCTGTCTTTTCTGTGGCGTCTCTCTCTCTGTCTTTTCTGTGGCGTCTCTCTCTCTGTCTTTCTGTGGCGTCTCTCTCTGTCTTTTCTGTGGCGTCTCTCTCTCTTTTCTGTGGCGTCTCTCTCTCTCTGTCCTTTCTGTGGCGTCTCTCTCCCTCTCTGTGGCGTCTCTCTCTGCGTCGTCTCTCTCTCTCTCTGTGGTGTCTCTCTCTCTCTGTGGCATCTCTCTCTCTCTCTCTGTGGCATCTCTCTCTCTCTCTCTCTCTCTCTGTGGCATCTCTCTCTCTCTCTCTCTGTGGCATCTCTCTCTCTCTCTCTCTGTGGTATCTCTCTCTCTCTGTGGCGTCTCTCTCTCTCTCTGTGGCATCTCTCTCTCTCTCTGTGGCGTCTCTCTCTCTCTCTGTGGCATCTCTCTCTCTCTCTGTGGCGTCTCGCTCTCTGTGGCGTCTCTCTCTCTGTGGGGTCTCTCTCTCTGTGGCGTCTCGCTCTCTGTGGCGTCTCGCTCTCTGTGGCGTCTCGCTCTCTGTGGCGTCTCGCTCTCTGTGGCGTCTCGCTCTCTGTGGCGTCTCCCTCTCTGTGGCGTCTCGCTCTCTGTGGCATCTCTCTTCCCACCTTCCCCCTTAGTGTCTTTCACCCCCTCCCCCTTAGTGTCTTTCATCCCTTTCCCCCTGAAGTCTTTCACCCCTTTCCCCCTGTAGTCTTTCACACCCTCCTCTTCCCCTGTACAGTCTTTCACCCCCCCTTCCACCTCCCCCTGTACAGTCTTTCACCCCCCCTTCCACCTCCCCCTGTAGTGTCTTTCACCCCCCCCTTCCCCCCCTGTAGTGTCTTTCACCCCACCCTTCCCCCTCCCCCTGTAGTGTCTTTCACCCCCCCTTCCCCCTCTGTAGTGTCTTTCACCCCACCCTTTCCCCTCCCCCTGTAGTGTCTTTCACCCCCTGTCCTTTATGTCTCACTCACCTTGCTTTCTCTGCTCCCCATCCCGCCGCCGGAACTGCTGCTGCAGCATCCGGCGGCAGCAGGCGAATTTCTTAAAGCGGCGACGGCCGCCGAATTGCTTAAAGTGGCCCACCTCCACTTTAAGCAATTCGGCGGCCGTCGCCGCTTTAAGAAATTCGTCTGCTGCCGCCGGATGCTGCAGCAGCCGAACTCTTAAAGTGGCGGCTGCCGCCGCTTCACTTTAAGTGGTCAAGGCGGCCCCGGGGCAGGCGGCCCACCGGGATTTTTCCCGGTATCCCGGTGGGCCAGTCCGGCCCTGCTCACATCAAAATAGATATCAGTCGATCAATTCCTGACATTTTGGTTGTTTCAAGTTCTTGAAAACTGGCCACGTTGTGGTTCAAAACGTCAGCTATAGAGCTGAATATTGCCCTACTGATTAAAGAACCAATAAAACTTATCATAGAAAAAGAAGAACAATTTTTAAGTGACCCCAAAAGTTAACTTTTTTTGTATATCTATGTCTGTCTGTCTGTCTGTCTGTCTGTCTGTCTATCTATCTATCTATCTATCTATCTATCTATCTATCTATCTATCCTGTGTATATATATGTATACAGTGTGTACCATCCTCTGCACTCCAGACCAATAAACAGAAAGCTTTTACCCAGCTTCAGCTTACTGTGCAAACAGTCCAGAATGTAAGCAAACACAGGATTTGATGAAAAAGCTCTGCGTGGTATATCCACGACAATCCACGTTTCAGTCGCTCACAGACTTTGATTCTTGTGAATATACCGCACATGCTGAGCTTTATATACATATATATATATATATATATGTATATATATATATATATGTGTGTGTTTATAAATATATATTACATGTTCATGGGGCTTTAAGACAATAATAAAGCTTATTGAGATAAACATAGCACTTAACAAGAACACAGAATCAAAATGTATTTCAAAGAACTGTAATGAATACAGCTAGGTAGAGTTGAGCGGACACCTGGATGTTCGGGTTCGGCGGGTTCGGCCGAACTTTGGAAAAAAGTCCGGGTTCGGGGCCGAACTTGACCCCGAACCCCATTGAAGTCAATGGGGAGACGAACTTTTGGGCACTAAAATGCCTCTAAAAAAGTCCTGGAAAGGGCTAGAGGGCTGCAAAAGGAATGGGGGTAAGAGTAGGACAAGTGCCCTGCAAACAAATATGGATAGGGAAATAACTTCAAATAACATAAAATACATACAAATTAAAAATACAGCTGAGCCATAAAATAGCACTAGATGGAATCTTTGATTTTAGCTTTGGAAGAACATAAATCTAAATCTAAAGCATGGCTGCCAGGAGGATCAACAGAATTATCAATTTGAGAGAGGGTTGGAGTGCAGGGTATTCTCTTTCAGTTTATACTAAGTGATCCATAGGTTGAGGAGGCGGTGACCGTGGCATTGTAGGTGGAATCGGCGCTGGAGGAGGAGGAGGTAGCCAGAATTTTTCAAAGTGGGCTGTAAGCACAGTATTTGACGGTTCTATTTCACTTTCAGATATGAAGTGCACCGCAAGACGCAAATGTACTATTTACCACCCAAAACTATTAGAATTTTTCAAAGTGCGCTGTAAGCACAGTATTTGATGGTTCTATTTGACTCTCAGATGTAATACATGTAATGCTATTGCTATTCTATAAACCGAAATAGAGTCCCCATTCATAAGAATAGGTCAATTGACCTATTCGTATGAATGGGACTCTATTTCGGTTTATAGAATAGTAATAGCATTACATGTATTCTATTAACCGAAAGTCTATAAACCGAATGTCTTTCGGTTTATAGACTTTCGGTTTATGGAATACATGTAATGCTATTGGCTATTGGCTTTCTATAAACCGAAATAGAGTCCCCATTCATAAGAATTTCTTATGAATGGGGACTCTATTTTGGTTTATAGAAAGCCAATAACATTACATGTATTCCATAAACCAAAAGTCTATAAACCGAAAGACATTCGGTTTATAGACTTTCGGTTTATGGAATACATGTAATGGTATTGCTATTCTATAAACCGAAAGTCTATAAACTGATTGTCTTTCGGTTTATAGACTTTTGGTTTATAGCCGAACCCCGAACTCCAACACGCCAAAATTACATCTAATATATCACTCTTGTATTAACAATAGGTTGTAACAAAAGGTTTAAGCAAAAACTGTCCTTGTAGGTAATATTTATTGAAAAAACATTTAGTGGGCTACAGTTGAGAGACATCATTGTAGACCAATGTTGCTGTTGTCTTTAGTTAGACTCACAGGAGCACATTAAGAAAACAATGTTCGTGGTATCAGCGTTGTAATTTAAATCCTGGCAAATAAAGTTAGTTATATATTATTCATTATGCACATGTCCTTCATAATACAATGTCAAAAGAAAATACTAAGTACTGAATGGGAACAGTGCCACCCAAAATAACTGTTAGATTCTTACATGTGTTTTTTTACTTTTGGTTTACTAAATGGAAATTTTTAAAATCACATTAAACTAATAATTGCATTTGTAATTTGTAAATTGCATAACCATTGTTTGCTGTGAACTTTTATAGTGTTTTAGATTACTTGAAGGACATAAGTATAAACAATGAACTGCTTCACTTGAATAAACAGTGTAGACAACTCAATTATGAACAGAAGATTAAATGTCAGATGTGATCAGCTAAATCTCATTGTATGTTAATAAAGTAAAGGAGAAAGAAAAGACTTCTCAATCAGAGTCCTGTAATGGCAAATATTAAGTGAACATAACATGTGAGCTACAAAGAAATGTATATAAAGTTCCAATTTGAACCTAATGCGTTGCAATTTTCAGTTTTACACAAGGACATTGGCCCCTGCAGAGCTGCAACAATAACAGGAACACTTTCAAGAATTTCTCTAAATGACGAAGATGATGAAAAAGGAGTCAACCCTGAAGGAATGAGCTACTCCACATTACCAGGAAACATCATGTCTAAAGTTATTATCCAACAGCCATCTGCTTTGCACATGCCGATGAGTATGAGTGAGATGGCTGATCAGTGTTTGAAAAAAGAGAATAGTGAATTACGACGAACTGTGTACCTTTGCACAGATGATAATCTCAGAGCTGGAGACATGGATATGGTCCATCCTCAAGATAGAATGATGGAGAGTGACTATATTGTAATGCCAAGAGGCTCAGGCAACATGCAGTCTCAAATGAAAGATGAGAATAAAATGAACCTAGGTATGGATACTTTGCCTCATGAGAGACTATTACACTACAAAGTCAATCCTGATTTCAGCATGAATCCAGCTGTAATGGAACAATTTGGTATAAATTTAGATCAGCATCTCGTGTCTCAAGAACACATGCAGAGCCTTCCCTTTGAACCTCGCACAGCAGTAAAGAACTTCATAGCTTCAGAGATGGATGACAGTGCAGGACTATCCAGAAGTGAAACAGGTTCAACTATATCCATGAGCTCCTTAGAGGTTTGTGGTTTGATGTTATCTTTATTTTTTTCATGCACCTTTTTAAATATTTCTTAAGGAAGAAAACTGTAATTTTTCATTTATCATCATGCTGCCAAATTCACACAGTTAAGAATATTTTATAAATGGACCTGATACAATGTTGCTACAGTTTTGAACAAATGATGTGCAGTAGAGTATAGTATATGATGTGCAGTAGAGTGCACATTTAATTATATGTAGCTATGCCTGTGCTAAAGAGAATTAACATGTTATATTTTAATGTAAAGAGTTAACAGTTTTGATTGTTAGTGAACAATTATTTTCACTGGTTTGATAAAAATTCAGTTAAATTAAATGTAGATCTCTTAAAAATATTAGTTCCTGCCCATTAATGCCCCCAGATATTCAGCAAGTTATGTATAAAGGAGGTACACATGTGAATTGTGTTGACTGTTCAGCATATATTAATACCATATACAGTATGTATTTTCAGTAGTTTGACCTACCAGTAGGGTTTTTACCACCCTAGACGAACCCTAATTTTGCCGCTCCTTGGCTCTGCGCCTTGCCCCTCCCCATACCTCTCCTACTTATAACAGGCAGACCACAGCACTTCAATTACACAATCACAAACATGCACACACACAGAGACAGTTACACATACACATACAGAGAGATAGTCACACACAGAGAGAGAATCTCACACATACACACAGAGACAGTCGCACACAGAGAGAGACAGTCACATACACACAAGCGAGCAGTTTTTTTGTGTTAAAGAAAAAGTACATTTCTTAATGTGTCCCCCTGTCTGTCTCCTCTCCCTCCTCATCTCTGTCCCTCTTCTCTCCATCCTCATGCCTGTCCCTGTCATCCCCTCCTCACGGCTGTCCCTCTCCTCTCTCTCCTCATGTCTGTTCCTCTACTCTCCATCCTCATGCCTGTACCTGTCATCCCCTCCTCACGGCTGTCCCTCTCCTCTCCATCCTCATGTATGTCCCTCTCCTCTCCCTTCTCATGTCTGTTCCTCTCCCTCCTAAAGTCTGTCCCTCTCCTTTCCAATGTCAGGCTCTCTCTCCTCTCCCTTCCCATGCCTGTCTCTCTCTCTCTCTCTCTCTCTCTCTCTCTCTCTCTCTCTTCTCCCTTTCCATGCCTGTCTCTCTCTTTCTTCTCACTTCTCATGCCTGTCTCTCTCCTATCTCCCCATTGTATGTCTCTCCTCTCTGCACCCATATCTGTTGTCCTCACTCCCATGTCTGTGCTCTGTTGCCCCCTTCCCTCCCATGTCTATGATCTGTTCCCCCCTTCCCTCCCATATCTTTGGTCTGTTCCCCCCTTCCATCCCATGTCTGTGGTCTGTTCATCCCCCTCTCTCCCATGTTTGTGGTCTTTTCCCCTTTTCCCTCCCATGTCTGTGGTCTGTTCCACCCTTCCTTCCCATATCCGTGGTATTTCGCCCGCTTCCCTCCCATGTCTGTGGTCTCCCCCCCTTCCCTCTCATGTCTGTGGTCTGTTCCCCCCTTTCCTCCCATGTCTGTGGTCTTTCCCCCCTCCCTCATATGTCTGTGGTCTGTTCCCTGCCTCCTTTCTATGGACATCAAACCCCCCGCCCCCCCCTGGAAGCTTCCTGCTTCAATGCGGAGCAGCTTGGAGTACAAGAAATGTATGTTAAACGCACACCGAGCTCACGCAGAGCGGGAGCAGCTCTGTCTGAGCTCTGTGTGTGTTTAACACACAGAACTGGTACTGCTCACTGCTCCCTGGTAAAAAAAAAAACGTGCTGCTAAAAAAGAGGGAGTGGACCTTCACCTCGCCCCCAATGCTGTACACCTCCCTCCCTCAGTGCCCCATTGTGGCACAAAAATAGGAATGTGTGAGCACCCCTCATGAAAATGTGCCCTAGGCCGGTGCCTACTTTGCCTATAGGTGGCGCCGGCCCTGCCAGTAGAGTTGTCAGATTGACCATTTTTGTCCTGGGCACACTTAAATCTGACATGCTGTCTTGCATTTGTGTTCAGAAGAAAATAAATGAATCAAGGTATTTCATATGGGATCTCCGCACTTATTAATTGGTTTCCTATGAAAATGCATGCATTCTGCAATTAAGTCCAATGGCTAGTTAGCCAATATGGCAATACTACCTATCACTTTTAATGTCACTGACTTTAAATGGCGCTGTCCTGCTGTGGCAAGACGTTTGGAAGTAATTAATGATCACCTCCTTTGCTCAAGGAGTGTTGCTAAACTAGTCAGTTAGCCTATATCCCACCTCCTGCCCACCTTCCTCTGCTTATTTAGCAGAACTGTATGGCAGGAGTGGAAAGTATGTGGGAACATTTTGCAACATGTCTTTGTTCTGCAATGGTGGACTGACAGTCATCTTGTCTGATTTCTCCTGCATCTTTGAAAGTCAGTGTTTTGTGAGAAATGATCTATACTCTGCTCCTGACTAATGTGCAGCGTCTTTCTCTTATGAGTCTATCTCATATTGTCAGGTTAGTCCCAGCCACACTTTTTTTTACATTTTTACATAATTTTAATGTAAAATAAAAAATTATATAGATTCACAGATGTCAAAAGTAAAAAGTTCAATAAATTTAGAGATCAGGACACTCAGCACACCCACCGTTCAAGGAGTTTAATGCACAAAAATATGAATACGTCGTATTTTTGTGTATTAAACTCCTTGAATGGTGTGCTGAGTCTCCTGATCTCTAAATTTATTGATTTATGGGCGTTAATGACGCTCCCTCATTGCACCCGATACTTATAAGAGTGTGCGGACCCAAACAATTATTGTAAAAGTAAAAAGTTCAACACCTACACACTTGTGAGGGGTGGATTTTATCTTAGTCTAAATGGTTCTTGGCTTGTCACTCATTGCATGCATACTTAAACTCCAACACTGCATTATCAGCTACCAAATCTGTTCCATGCATCTGCAAACATTTTAAAAAAGTAATAATTTCTTATGAAACTTTTAAACCTTTGATCTTTTAGTCAGACTTACCTATACTTAACTATAACTACTTCTCAGTACCCATTGTACCACCAGTTTTCCAGATTTCCGTACCACCCTCCAGTGTTTTGGATCCTAGACCCATGTTCAAATATGTTGTTATTTTATTTGCTTCTATAGTACAATCTGCTCATCATTATCATATTACCTGCTTTCTCTAAAATACAGGCAAGTCCGATCTAGGGTTGCCACCTTTTCCTCCAAAGAATTCTGGCTTTTGCCTCCATAGACTTAACATTGGCAGAAAGCCAATGGGTGGCAACCCTAGTCTGATCACATTTACATACATAGATGAAAGATTAGTTTGCTATTTGAAGAGTGAAGTTCCTGATAAACCAATGTACTGCTGAGACCACTTTTTCTACCCCTATGTTATTTTGACATTTTTGCTATGACATTATTAAACCGTAATTTTCTCTTTCCCTATAATTATATACCATTATTTTAAGGACATTTAGTGCTTTCATTAAAATATATACATTTCAGACATAGCACATAAATAACGACAAATACAATTCAAGAAATGTAAAAAAATCATGGACTATATTCAGAAATTATAGATCATGCTGTACAAACATGCCTATGGGTGAGACCTATGCAAAGCTTTTGTGTGTAAAATCCCTTTTATGGATGGCATATGTGCCATTTCTTTATTGTATTCCAAAAAATGTTTACATGCACAATTACAAGCAGCTTCATTAACAAATATGAATAAGAATTATAAACCATTATGTTTTCAGACTGTTGTAACAAACAGGTTGCTTTACATAACGTTAAGGGACAATATCACTTAAACATTGCATATACTGTGAATGTAGAGAATGAAAAATGATTGAAAATTATCTATGCATTGCTGTAGCAGAACAGCAAGCAAATGCCTGAAAAAAGTGTTTTAAGTGTCTTTGGGGTCTCTTCTTATGACATCATGTGCCTTATTATAAAAAAAATACACATTTCCCATTGAAAACCAGATCATTTTAATACTGAGCAACAGGGGATGTCATAAGCAGGCGACTCCACAGACACACATTTACAGGCCATGTTTCTTTCAAAAAAGCCTCATATTTCCTTTGCAACTTTGCGAACACAATGTATAGGTCATTTTCAATAATTGTTTACTCTCTACATGTACAGTAAAAACAAAATTAGGTGATAAAGTCCATTTAAGTACCATTATCAACTGATATATTCAAAGTAATTAATATTTTTGTTTTCAATATTGCATCTTTTTTTTTATCCACACTATGAATAGCAAATTGTACATGGTTCAGTATCAACTGACAATAAACCTTGTTTGTGTATGAAACTTACTCAATTATAAATTAATTACATTTGCATCACATACCGAGATTTGTCAAAGTAAATCTTATTTCGTTTAAGACCTGTGTGTTTCTAGCTCCCAACATGATGATCTATTGTGGTCATGTAAACATTTTTAACACTGTGAGTGCCAGGGTTGTAATATACAGTACATTTCTCATCACTCTGAAGATTAAAGGCTAAATTAAGTGAAAGGATGCCTTACTTGAATGTACATTCTTGATCAGGAATGTAACATAGCATCTTTAGTACAGTATGTGTCTACCTCTGAACCTGCAGAATTCCATCCAATAACATTAGCTGGTCCATTCTGTGCAATCATATCTAGATTCAGCAACCAGAGTACACAATTGTTTTGATTGTTTCAGCAATTCTGCAGAAGCCACATGCTACAATCTATCATTATGCTTCCTCTGCAATGCTACATTCTTTACAAAGAAAGAACAAATACGTCAGTAGAAACAACATAAAAAACAGTTAATTATATTTCCCCCCATGGTATTCAGTAGAGGTTTACTGCAGAAAAAAAACCTTAAGTGTAATATTTAGTCAGATTACAAGTAGTATCACTGCATATTAGTATTTTTTTTTCCTTTATTAGAATTATAATATAGTTTGTGGATGCATTAACCAAGCAAGTACAAATGATGGTTTAGTGAAATTACAGCAGGTTTTTTTTTATGTTGTTTGGTTTTAAAGATCCTCTCATTATATTTAATTATTTTCAGAAGGTTTACTACAGTTTATCATAAATTGACATCTGTAGTAGGCTCTATTTAAGTTTGAAAGAGGAATAGTTGTTTATTTTTATGTAAAACATCTGCACCATTTAATGTCAGCAGTTGTGACTTCTGTCCTTTGATGAAATTGCTGAATTGATATGTAAAATAGGAGCATGGGGAAAAGCAGCTTTGTCATCCAAAAATGTACACCTGGATTATTTTAAACGAGTTTTACCCCAAAATGTGTTTTATTTTTATCCTATATGTATTTATAGAGATGGTGATCTTGAAATATCATAATCAAGTGCAGTTAATGAGTTATTTTATTTTGTTTTTAAGGATACTATAGTCAGTCAAACACAAAAAGGAAATTACCACTCACAAAACTTGTTTTTTTCTATACGAAAGAAGTAAAGTAATTATTTTTTAGATATTAAATGACTGCCAGGAGACCAAGATCATTTTGGAAACTAATGTCCTAATTGTGAACTAGGGCCTTTTCCCATTTATTTAATTTGTTAAATCTTCGACTATTGAAATTAGAACATTTTGTGCATTTAGTTTATACAGATATGTGGTGTGTATATGTGAATGTAAACTGGAATTGTAATACTATTTCTTTTTTTTTCTCTCCCGTATAATAGAGAAGAAAATCACGATATTCTGACCTTGACTTTGAAGTAAGTTAATATATTGATTAAATAAATGTCTTATCTTGCATCCATAATACATTCATTGAACATTTTACGTAACCATTTCATGATAATCAAATACAACATAATTATGACATTATGTATTGCATCTTTATAGGTTAGCTTCTTATTCTATATGTATATACATGCAAGTGTGCAACCAATTGGGAATTGATCACATCCTCCCTGGAGGCTCTAGGTTTTATAGAGAGAAAAAAAGTGATGAAAAATGTTCTGTAGATTGTGCTAGCAGAATTTCAAGTAAATGCATAAAATAATAGAATAAGGTGTTTTAACTGTATCTGTGGTGTTTCTTGTTTACAACATCGTCTGTGACTTAATATGAAAATTAACTACTTTCAGTGGGAAATGTGTAATTTGCATATCAAGCCACAAGATGATGTCATAAACAGGATACACCACCAACAGGTGTCCCTTTAATAGTTGCAGAGTTTTTTCTAGTGTAGGTTTACATTCTTTTCTGTCTTGTTACACCAGTTTATATTTCAGTATTTTCCTTTCACTCCACCCTTTCCAACTACAGTTTTTTTTTTACTTGTTACTATTAGGGTTGCCACCTTGGCCATTTTTTACCGGCCAAATATACGTTTTTACAGTATTTTGAAGTCATATGTGATCAATAGGAAATCAATTATGTAATCAAGTAATGGACCACAGAACCGCGTTGATTAGGTAATTGATTTCCTTTTGGTCACATATGACTTCTACATACTGCAAGGCAGCATGCAAAAGTTATATGTGGCCGGTAAAAAAATGGCTGAGCGGGCAACACTAATTATTATCCTGGGAAATATATGATGGTGTAGGATTGGGAGGGGGCAGAGGGTGTCTCCTATACAATTTAACTAAGTATGTTCCAAGCTATATATATGTTATTGGTATCTACAGTATTTAAAGTTTAAATGAACCACATTTTTATTTATAAATAAGGTTTTTTGTTTTATTTTGCTTCTCATGTTTCTATAATTTATCCTATCTATTGGGCAAATTGTGCGTTCTTGGAGTTACCATTTAAGAGTTCTGCTTTGGCTAAACTTACATGATGCAGAGCGAAGCTGCCATCAGAAATTTTGAGGGCTTACAAAACGAAGGGTGAAGGTCCACCTTTAAATCCGCACTAAGTCCCGCACTATATTTACTTACATGCTGGTGCACAAGGGTACTGCTCATTTGTAGGAAGCTTGTACTTATATGAATAAGCTGGTGCATTGTGTGACATAATATGAGCACATCTGCTCGGCCTTCCTCTCTTGTCACATTGTGCAGGAAGTGCACCAAGCAGGATTGCATACTTAACCGCTGCAGCTGCCCCCACCGACAAGGAGACATTGCTGTGTCCGTCCTCAAATACAGTCAGGCGCCAGGCCTCCTGAAGGGTTAGTGTTGACGGTAACTTGACTGGCACCAAATAATAAAAGACACCAAAAACATATTGTATTTGCCACAAAATAAGGCCACCCTCATTATAAATCTATCATTTAAAGTATATTTATTTAATTGTTGCCATCTTTATTAGGGTGGGAAGCACAGACGTTTTTGTGTTTTGTGCACCCTAATTGTAGGACAACCCCCCTCCCCAACTTAATTTATGAAAAATAGGTAAGGTCTAAAAATAACGTGACCCTATAGGACAAAAAAACTAGTAAATATATTTTCACACTTAAGGATATCTGTTTGCAGTGCACACACATCATCCAGCTGTGGAGCCCTCAGGACATCTGGGCCCCTTACTGGGTTTATTCTCATACCCTTCTTATGGTGGCTCTGCTGCAAAATATCTCATCTAACATAATTATTTAAATGATCTGTTGCTAAAACAATACAGAAGTGTACATGCATTTGGAGTGTAATTTTGCAAGACAACACATTCCGTTGATTTAAATATTTGCACTAGATATTAATGATATAGTTAAAGTTAAAACAACTTTTTCATGTTATTCTGAAAAGAACCATCAGTAAATATATAGATTAAAATATAAACTTAGATGTAGTTAAATTCTGCCACCAACAAGATAACTGCTGAAATGTGTACTCTATCCCAAATTAAAATGTTGATATTCTTTAATTCTTTTTTAATTTTTATTATTATTTTGTTAACAACTTACAAAAATATAAATTACAATAAAATAGATTGTTATGCGAATTTCATGAGATTCAAATAAAACAAAACAATATACAAACATTAGGAACATATATAACAAACACTGATTCTGTTATTAAATTATATATATTCACTCAAACTTTGTTATGAGCCAAGTATGGTTTAGGTATGGAGAAGGAAGCAATACGCCAATGCACAGTCCCACAAATCGGTCATTCACCTTACTAACTGCATTTACAACTTACATGTTCACATTCCAGTTAAACTGCCATATAATTCCCTTTTTCATACGACATTGAAATGTTACTTGAGCCTGTATCCTTTGCCATATGATAGGACTCGTGCCTTCCAATTTCTTGGATATTCTATAATTCTTAACATTCAAGTGATGTATCTATCTGTTTTTTCAAATATATTATTATATGGCTGTTCTGCACATATAAATTTGCAAGTCAGTGAAACGATTATTGAGAAATGTCCCTTTTGATATTCTGACAGCTGCTTTTACAGAATATTTTTATATTTGTCTCTTTATAATGGTAAAAATTGATAAGAGTATATTTGTGATTTTTTAATTATATCTTTATTTTCCCACTTTTACCATGTTGAAAGTATTCCTCAGAGAACTAGCCATCGTTAACTCAAATAGTTATGTCACAAAAATCCTAGAATTAAAAAATGCAATATTTATTTCACAAATATTGTAAAATTCAAAAATATTTGAATATAAGCATGAAAACTGAATGAATATGCCAAATATTGTGATGAAGTCACAAAAACAGTACTTACGTTAATTATTCAGAGATAAATAAACCAACATAAAATGATTAAGAGATCTACAAACTGTTTTGTTGGTGATGAGAATCATATTCACATATCAGTAAATAAACATAGCTTCCATAAGTATAGAAAGACAAAACACAATACTATCCTCAACATAAGGACTATGATCTGTACCAACATATTTATATAGTGTCTCTACACTGTTAGCATAGGAGGTTAGTGATTCTCCATTGGTTACCTTGTCTAGCAATTGTATGAAAGTTTAAAAAATAAATAAATAAAAGCTAGAGGGAAAAAGTAAAGAATAAAAATATTAGAAAGTGAGCCACAGTGTTATTGGTTGAGTTATCTACAAATGAATGCTTAGTCATTTTTTTACTGCCCAGCTGGCAAAATACCAGCCACGTGGCAACTCTATCCTTCAGTGAGCATTAAAAAAAGACGAAGATTGAATATTGGACAGCACTTGTATAGGAGACAGTGATTGGGAGATAATTTGGACAGCACTTATATAGGAGACAGTGATTGGGAGATAATGTTTTAGTAGTAAAGTGACAGCTGTGATGTAATAATACTTTTTCTTACAGTTATTCCAAAATAATAAACAGGATTTATAGGTAAAACTGTGTTGTAATACATAGAAATATTGCATCTGCTTGTGTTTACTTTTTTCTCTGTTTGTAAACTAATTATGGTGCCATCATAATTTAAATAAATGAGACATTCTTAAACTAAATGTTATTTTTTTTTAAAGAAAAATTTACACTTTCACATTAAGTTACATAAATTAATAAATTGACCAACGTCAGTAAGTAAACAAAAATAGTAATACCAATAATAACATCAAAAAATCACACTAATATATAACTTGTATGTGGTTTGAGAAAAAATGGGCATCCCTGGCATCTCCTATTAAACAATCATAAGACTTCCAGTTTGTTTCATTATAAGTTTTAGAATAAAAATAGTCTATTTCTAGCAAAAAATAATTTAATTCCATTTGCTGTACATTTGCAAGCCAAGCAATCAATTTGCATATCATGTTAAACATTAGATCCCATGGGGGAGCATTTTAATATGCTTCATGTGCAAGTAATAATGGCCAATTGGTGTTCCATGTAATAGTTTCTGGAAATGCAGCAGTTTATGAGCATTGGGTTTTACAATCCTTAATCAATTTTTTTAGTTGGAATCGCTGATCTGAAATATCACAATTCATCCGTGTTCATCGGCAATAGAAAGAAGCATCCCATGAGTCTATCAAATGAACACAAGCCATATCAATTGTAGACGTTACCAAGGGCTCTTAGAAATTGCATGCCTGACCAGCTTTCTCCAAAGGATATATCATTGTGGCCCCATAAGACTTTGTTGAGCACTATGTGTAGTGCTTACAAATTTGACACACCTTATCCACAATAGTGAGCCTATCAGCTTCACTTATCATGTTTTCACACTTGCAAAGTGTGCCAGCATTTAGTAGATACTACAAATACAACTGGTAACAAATATAACTGAACAATTCTTGTCAGCATATAGGAGAAGAATTGTAAGTACCAGGGGCGTATCGTGCCCGTGAGTGACGGGCGTGCAGCCAGTCTGGAGCATGCCTGTCACTCGGTGGCACAGTGTCTCTGGTGTATTTATGGTGGTTTGTGTGCTGAGAACAGCCAGCACACAAACCCCCGGAAATACACGAGTTACATCCTAAAGGCGACGCCAGCTATGAATTCGGCAATGGAGTCACTCACTCAAAAATTTGTATACTTTTAGTGCTTGTCAAATTGGCAACAGAGTGAGTGCCTCTGTTACCGAATTCACAGCTCTCTGCTCGGAGCATACAAACCCCAGAAATATACAGCATTTCACAGTCAAGAAACCAAGTGAAGAAAGTACCATTCAAAATATCAAACACTGCCCAGATACAAGAAGATCTGAGAATGCCTCTACAAATATAACATATACACAATAATGCTATCTCACAAAGCTCAAAAGGTGTTTCTTAGTCATTTGCAGCTAAAAATGAATTTTGGGGCATTTTACTCAAGATCCTACTACTATATCCTGCTCTATCACTGTGGGTATGTAAGAATCAGTTTTGGAATTATTGTTTTCTGACTGGAGAATAGCTTTTGGCTTCCATAAGACATCCTAAATATATTCTTAGGGAAAGTTACACAAATATTTCTTCAATTGAAGTGAGTCCAAGTTTGGTTAAATGCCTCTGCTATTTATTTTTTATGGTACACCAGTTAAAGGAAGACATTACTCCAGCATAAGACTGGAACTAGCCACTACTTCTGAACCCAGATTAAATGGTTTAATCTTTGGTTAAAAACTGTTTATAACAAAAATGTGTTCTCATTTATTTAAAACCAAGACAAGGATTTCTTCTGAGAGTTAGTGCTTGCACAGATGGAGGTAATAAACAGTTTACTACTATCCAACCAATACTTTGTAAAACCTTCAGTTGAAGTATGTAGGAATATAGGCATATTGTTTATACATTACACTTTGAAATGTATTTAACTCATTGTTTGAAGTTAGAGAACCAAGCATAAAATTATAGATTAAAGACTTTCCAGTTTCAAAGTAGAATGCTTTTTAGTGAAAACATTAGTTCTCTTTAATTGTTACAGTCCCATATGGGTGAGTGCTGCTTTGATTTATATGTACAGATTTATTGATGATTAATTATTCCAATGGATGCTGGTAGCTAATTGTGTGGGTTTTTTTTGTCCAAACAAAGTACATGCCAGAAGAGCATAGTGCACACTATGATGCAGGGAACTGCTTTTATCTTGGCACTCACACTTAGCAATATCAATGCTATTATTTGAGTATCCAGGACATAGTGAAGATATAAAGTGCAATATGAATCAGTGAAGTAACGGGCAAAACCCTGTAAGCGCTGATAGGCATGAAAGGCTTTGTAAGCTTGACGCTTTGCAACTTACAAAGCTTGATGCGTTTCACGCCTACTGGCGCTTAGTCATGAAATGTGTCAAGCTTTGTAAGTTGGTTTGCCTGTTACTTCACGGATTTATATTGTATTTTATATCTTCCCTATGTTCTGGATATTCATATAAAAGGAATGATAGTGCCAAGATCTCCCCTTCCTTTCTTTGTGGAACATTGTGGACTGTGGCTATAGACACACATCAGGAGCGGCATTGACTTCTAGCAGGGTTACCCTCATTTCACTCACTGCCCATCCAGAGCTGGAGCCCAGCAGTTCACTATTTGTTTCAGCCCTCCCCTGCCAAGTTCTTTAATTGCAAATGCCACTGCTTGGATTGCGATAAATGATATGTATTTATTTATAGACATATTGCCACATACTAATTGTATTTTTATGGGGAGGAAGACAATACCATCACTACATTATTGCTTGATATCCCTCTTAATGTATGACATGCTTTGTAGGGTATATGAATGTTATAAGAGAGCAAAAAGATATGTATCTTTAGTGGCACAGATCTCCCCTCTCCTGTTTTCTTTTATAGATGTGCAACTTTACGGACTGAAGTCACTAATTTTCAAATGACACCTATATCCTATATCAACTGTGTTTATGCTGTTATAACACATCTGATAAGTTTAAGCCCATTTTACCCATACTCCACTTGATAGTCCATTGATTTTTTATCATGTTCACAATTTTTATATTCACTTAAAAATGAAATTCATGTAAAGGCAGTTTTGAAAATCAGGAATGAAAACTGATTAAATGATTATCTGTATAAAATAAAGAAAAACAATAGCACCATAACTGAAATGACAGGCTGGCGTGGGCAGAACAAGATATTATTGTTAAAGCTGGCTCACCTTAAGCATAATGACACTAAAGGTTATGACAATAACAGCAATATCAGATGATATACTGTTTTTTTCTTTCACTCATATTTTTTTTTTTTACTTGTAAAAAAATAAACAATATAAATCAACAGAGTACAAAACAACCACATTGTAACATTTGAAGAAGAAAAAAACTGATACAAATGCCAGCAGAGAACAATGAACAATCACTGTGGAACATTTTATAGAACCGCAGTGCATTCTATAACAGAATGTTCGCTATGGCAACTGTTGCTAAGCTTCCTAAGTCTGACGTTCCTTTCTTCAGTATGCAGCATTGTGCTGAAGATGGAGAATGCAGGATGCACTGCAGATATTAGTACACACAATGTAATGTGGAGCAGACAAGCAAATCAAGCAAAAGTTTTTTTTACAATCAAAAAATATTTAGTTTGTAATACATTTCCCTGCCTAGTGTTTATGCATGGGGCCTATATGCATGATATGCATGGGGCCTATACATTTTTTCTCAACAAAACTAGAATTACATTTTCATAGAAGCACCATTTCTGCCTTAAATATTTTTTGCTTTTTTGGGTACGAAGGATACTTAAGCATTGAATATATATATATATATATATATATATATATATATATATATATATATATATATATTGAGTGACTTCTAGCTCTAACTCATATCACACCAATACATTTTTTTTTTCACACAAAGAACATAAAATATTCTGCATTTCTGTATTTATTTACAGTTTTGCTTTGTTTTCAATTATGCTGATTAACCAGCCAAAAATGATATTTTAGCAATCAAGCAAATGTGTGGATCTAATAATAAAAATTTTTGTCTGTCCCACTATGTGGCACCTAGGACATGGCTGTTGCAAAAACAATTTGGTTGCCCTTGGTGCCTCTTCGTCAGCCCATCTGATATCAGAGATAGAGAGATCTGCTAATTGCTAATATATGGCGGTAGATAGACAGACACAACAACTGGATAGAAAGATCAAAATAGTACCGAGTGGACTATGTAAAACGGAAAGGTGGTTCAGCCCCAGCTTATTGATAGAGATTAGAACAATACAGTTCAGAATTACCCTCCTGTCCCCCTTGCCATCCCTCCCCTGGTGGCACCTTATGCAGATGTATTAGTTTATAATAGTGGTTTGCCATCTGTTTCCAATTTTCCACGCACACTTCACTATATCAATGGTCAGCTGACCACTATGTCATGTTGTGGTAAGTAATGAAGCAGTTGAAGAGAGAAAACCACAAAACAGTTTTAATCTGCCTGATTAAATTTCTCTTGGTTTTCACTTCTTAAAAGATTTTTGCTGGTTTTTTTTAACATCTAACAAATACTTCCAACCTGCCATGCCATGAAGCTACAACAGCTTTATTTTAAATCCAACAAACCCCAGTCTTATTCTCTATTTGTTCATCCTGTTTTCCTCAAATTAAACATTCACACTGTTTTACTGTAACTGAGCAGACAAACAAGAACATAGTGATGCCAAAAATGAGCAGGGTTTAAATGAATCCCACTACTGTTATTGCCACAGTGTACCTAGTGCGGTTCATAAAGCTTCCTCAACCTCAACCCCTTTGTGTTACATTTAATGAAAAAATAAATGTTACATAATTGAATAGTTAGACGTTTGTCAACATTACTAGGCTTCTTCCTATCAGTAAGCCAGCATGATGTTTGTTTCAATAAAAAAATGTACTTTTTTAAATAGCAAAATAGAAATGTAACTGGGGCCCATTTAACATTTTACACTAAATAAACATAACATTGTAACCTTAATATACTGCATATGCATGTTAAAGTTGAGCATACAACATGCGTTTTTGTAAAATAAATAGTGCAAGAGAGACAACAAATTATACATAGGATTTATCTAATACAAGACCAAAACAGAGCTTTTTCATGGCTATGGAGTCTAAAATGTGTTTAATTGACAAATATCAGGCACTAATAGCTACGTTTGAAAAATTATTTAGCCTCCCTGTCTTTCCAACTTAGGCATCAAGTTCACTTTGGAGTGAATTGCCCTTTATTTTAAATTAACTAGGTTCACAGACCACACTGTATAGCAGTACTTTAAGTGGGACAGTACTGATTCAGGGATGCTATTCCTTGGTGCAGGACAGCTGGTGAATGTACTCAACATACACCGTAGCACTGTAACTTTGAGCGACATCGCTAAATGCATGAGCGGTAGCACTGACACACCCCTCCCCAGTCCACTCGCACCAGAAATTTGGGGTAATATAATATATGTTATCATGTTATATAGTTAGCATTTTTGGGGCAGGGTACCTTTTGTCTTTTGTACAAGTCTGTTTAATTTGTTACCTCCCTATTATCTATAAGCTTTGTTTATCCCATTGTACGGTGCTATGGAATGTGATGGTGCCTTATAAGTATCAATAATAATTTTATTGATTTTAGTTACCTTTATATAAAACATTGTTTTTACAGTTTGATCAGTGTTGTATTTTTTAACTAATTCCCATGCTATGATATATTTACCTAACAGTGATATGTTGCTGTCTTTGTCTTTAGGGAACAAAACACACTTATTGAATATTTTAGAGTTTCACTGTACAAGGTGTTCAATTAAACTAATTAAGTGATTCACAATCACCTCTTGGTTTGAGTAACACTTTCAATCAGCTGTGACTGAAGAATGCAAACACTGCTGATTGTCTAATTGGTTCAATTAAACACTTGTTGAACCCTTTCTTCCACAGTCCATTTAATACGCTTAACACAAAAACAGTAAAAAATGACACTACCTCAATTGTTTTCTTTGGCAGCTCCATTGAGGCACAATGGGCTGTCTACTATATAATTATACCATTAAATCATGCATGTCCTAAATGGTGTTCCAGGACTTTTTCTAAAAGGCCTTAGCATTTGGCTTCAAACCTGAGATTGATACTTTTTTTTCCTAAGCACATTTAGTTTATGTGGAATGTTGTTATCAAGACTGCTTATTGTTCCAAATTATAATGTCTTGGGTGTACTTGGAGTTTATTTCTCAAACAGCTTTCAGATTGCCAGATTGTGAAACTATGCTTGACAGAGAAAATAATAGGAAAGCTTAGTTGTTTTTTTTTTTTAAAGCAGATCCATAGATGAAGTACAGATGATGCATATAGTATTCAACCAGCCTCCAATATGTGGTATTTCACAAAACATATAAAATAATGATTATTCAGAAATAAAAGCACAGCCACATCAACGAGTGACAGTACCAACAAACAATACAATACTTACCCAAAACTAACCTAAAGAGCAAGAGGACTCAAAGAAAATTGTGCCCATCTTCCACATAGTTTCATAATAGTTATTTAGGAGAAAAATAAAATCAGATAACCTCTTCATTGACCCCGTAAGAGGTTATTTATGACATACAGAAACATTTCACAGAAAAGCTGGGCTCCACCTGAGATGTGCTAATGTAGACAGATGCTCAGAATGTCCTCTTGCTCTTGAAGAAATCCACACAATAGAAAATAATTTGTTCGCCACTCTAAAAGTGAAAAATCTGCGGCGCTTTAGCAAATAGACTTCTGTTACAAGACATTAGTGATGTCATAAATTATTGAAAGGTTTATTCTTACATGAAGCTGAAAAACAAGGGAATCAAAAGACACAAAAACCAGTGCCTTATTTGATGAAATGTTGGTTTCCCCACAAAACTCGGTAAGTGTCCTTCAGTTCCCACTTATCTCTTGTCGTGGAAGTCTAACTGCAAAAGTAGTGACACCATTTGTAGACTGCTATGTCCTTACAGTTGTTTTGTTTGTATGTCATGTTGGAGGTTTGAAGTCACAGCTAAATGGTAAACCATTATAATGCTATCTGCATTACAGACAAGAGTTATGTATTTATGTGTTGGTTAGTCGAAATCATTGTTACATACTTTATATAGTACCTTGTTAGCAGTGGAAAAGCAAGAATAAGAGTCAAAATTATATAATTTATTATCTAACTGAGAGTTTGATTGCAAGTTTTCAAACCAAGTTGCTCTGTCCCTTCCTCTGGTATTAATATAGTTAAAGCAAAAATTCCTAATTATAAAAGTACAGTTCACAGGTTAAAAAGCTACCAACTTGGTCTTGAAAACTTACAATCAAATGCTCACTTAACTAATGGATATTATACATTTTAACTCTACCTGATATATAATTTAAGGCATCCAAACCCTTTGTTTTTATATTTTTACAACCCGATGATAACGGCAAAAAAATGGATGCTAGAGGACATAGTCTTAAATTAGAGAGGCAAAGATTTAAAAGTAATATCAGGAATTATTACTTTACTGAGTAGATAGTGGATGCATGCAATAGCCTTCCAGCAGAAGTGGTAGAGCACCGTGAAGGAGTTTAAGCATGCGTAAAATAAGCACAAGGCTATCCTAGATATAAGATAGGGAACGTGGGACTAATAAAAGTATTTAGAAAATTGGGCAGACTAGATGGACTGAATGTTTCTTCTCTGGAGACACATACGTTTCTATACATAGATAGACAGATTCCCTTAAATGCTGTTGCACTATATCGCTCAGTAAGTTGAACACAACTGTTTCCCAGCCTTAACATGGAAGCAATTAAACAGTAGAGTTTCTCAGTTAACTGAGTACCTTGCAAGATTGTAGTTATGAGTTTACTAATTTGTAATGCACATCACATCACCATGTAACATAGGATAAAACATGGTCTGGTTTTTAATGCTTCAAAGATTTGTCTTCCATCTGCAGAGAGCAAAAGCTCAGACCCATGAAAATATATAGCAGAAAGCCTGTTATTGTTACAGGCTATGTGAGAGTGACACATTATCTGAAATCTTGGCTGCATCTGCCAATGGCAGTCACCAAAGCATATGCACTGTCTAAGAGCATAGGGTTGCTGAGTTTCTGTCATCTCCTGTCAAGTTGGATCTCACTTCCATGGTTCCAAAATCTGCACAACGGAAGCATGTTTTGGCACTATGCATGGAGCTGATTTAAAAACCTATTTTCAATGCCTTCTCTAACAACACAGATGCCAAATCAGTTGCAAACCTTAAACTTTGGCACACCACCAGTTGTTACTTCTCTCTGATGGTTCCTTTCAGTATTAACGTCTCTTGTCTTATTAAGATGTGCATAAGCACTCAGTATGGACACATAAATGCATTTTCCAGTGCCTGTACATGACTTTGTTTGTTTTGCATGGTTACATTTAATGTGCAGCAGTTAATATATTATTAGCTGTGTTAAGCCATCGTTTCAAGTTGCAACAAATGATTCAGGTAGCAAACAACGACTTCAGCTGCAGTGGACTTTCACACTGCAGGAAATTCCCTTTTATACTGGATATTTTGAATGCCAAAAGGAGGCATCTTATTGGCTGACTCCTGTTCAAGACCTACTATTGGCTGGTTTTCAAAATGGTTTTGTTTACGTGGCTAAAGGCATTCTGCTGGCACCAGAGGTGGGACAATTTTATTATTTATAGGGCCTGTGGCATTCATATAATATATTCATATAATATATTTGTTTATGAGGCAAGCAGAATTAATTTATATTTTATGGGGTCGGGGACATTGGCCTCAGGGTGCCATTAATTGAAATTTTTACCAAATTTGTCGATACGCATTTTGGTTGGGTTTTTTGAGGGAGTAAATTAACTGGCAAGGATGAATACATTTTTTTGCGTGTTCATTTTTACCGGTTCTCATTAAGTTTGTGTAGTAATTACCGCACAGAACAGTGTTTCAAATTTTTTATGGCTGCGGTCAGGATTTTGCAATACCCGTTAATGGCATTGGTGGTGGACATTGAATAATGAATGCGATTATTTCGCAAAAACGATTTTTCACTTACACGGGAGCCTTTGAATCTGGGTCATTGTATATTCAATGGTCTGCTGTGGAGATGTTCTTACACAGTAACAATTATTACTTTAGATGTTGTTTCCATTTAAAGTCTGATAACTTCAAAGAGTAAAACTGAGGGAAATTAGCTAGTTTTGGTAAAAGAATCCTTTTGGAATAAGCTAAATAGTCCCTAATGTTAGTTCTGATGGAAAAAATAAGTGTACTTGAGGGGAAACAGAGCTGAAATGTGATCATTTCGTTTCAGCGGCACTGAGTGAAAGTCCCTTAACAGTTAATTAGGATAGTGCAGGGTGGGTAAAGAATGGAAGCAAGTACAGCAATGAAAAATCAATACTACTTCATTTAACTGTTTAATTGTACACCACTTAAACAGTTCAGCAATCACTGACATACTAATGTAACACAATGACATAGAAGAAATAAAATATACAACAGTTGTAAAGTGATGGTATATCAACTGCTGATGAGGTAAACTGTGTGTAGCTGTTAAGAATTTGAATTGTATCCATGTGAATGTATATTTCTAAATAAAAATAAATAAACAGTGTTTACTGAAAATGTCCAAATAGGACAACCATATTGATTTCAGATATTATTGGTTTCTCAGTAAACTAAAATCATATTACCGTACCAATATATTTGGTTTTATTGCATAACATCTCCAAATGCATTTTAATATTAATTGCAGAAACATGTTTGGGAGATTAACTATGCCATAAATAAGTACTTTTTTTTTTTTTAGTAATGTTAGATCACTAATTGTTTCTTGACTTGCCATTTAGTGGACCTGTAAATCCCAATTTGTTATTAAATATTCCCTTGAATTAAAATGTGCCTCACTCCAAAGTCTTTCAGTGAGCGGAACAGTGTTTCATACACTAATTGTAACAAATAACTTACCCTTACAGGAAGGGTTGCCATCTTTTCTTCAAAAATGATACATGCCGTTCTATTGCCCGCTTAGTCCTAGCATTGCCATGGTAGTACTTGCATTTACAGGCTTAATGAAGGAAAGCAGGGCAGTGTGTTCACATGTGGAGATGTGCAGGGATGTATATTCTACAGTGTTATGATTGCCACCATTTATCTTAGTTGTAAAATATTACAGGTTGAGTATCCCTTATCCAAAGATCCATTATCCAAAATTACCAAAATTCCGAAATTCCTGGTAGGGTATCTTCAAATAAAAGATACTCACCTTCTTTGAGCCCCATTCTGAAGCTCCTTTCTACCACCCGGCCAGGTGTAAAGTGAGCGCCCAAGGATAATGCAGTTACCGCAGAGCTGCTAGGGGAGGGAGGAATTATTGCACCCGGAGCGGATCATTTTGGCAGCTCCATGGAGCTCCATTTCAGAAGCTCCACTTCTGTAAATGATCTACATTACCTATATCCAATGTGAGCAAGTTGCTCACATTGGATTTAGGTACTTTTGAACATTTACAAGGCTGATGCTACCGAAATTATCCATTAAGTGAAAGTATCCATTATCTGAAATCATGCTGGTCTCAAGCATTTTAGATAAGGGATACTTAAGCTGTTTCAATAATAGTTAATGTACAATGTGTAATACGAAATATCCAGTTCCACATTACACATTGTAAATGCCACACATAAATCATCATGAAATTGCTTGCATACACATTGATATATAAAAATATAGAATGTGTCGGCAGATAAGAACCATTTCGGCCCATCTAGTCTGCCAAATTTCTACCCGAAAAAAATAAAATCTGAATACTTGCCTTAGTCACTGGCCATATCTTATATCTAGGATAGCCTTTGTGCTTAAATGTTATTTTAGTTATACAGTGTATCATTTTATATATACAAAATAGCAATGCTATTAAAGAAGCAAAAGAACGTGTAGCCTTTTCCTTATGTTTAAAGGAACATTAAACATTGTTTAACCCTTGCTACCTTTAAGGAAGCAAAGGTTAAACAAAACATTAAATAAACCCGACGTGTATCTTAATAGATACATGCGGGTATACTAACTGCTGGGTCTCACATACGAGACACAGCAGGTCCTGGTTGTCGCTTGCTGACATTTGTCTCACCCCGCTCTGACATCCGAAAGACCTAGTTAAGATCCCCCCCCCCCCCCCCCCCCCCCGCTGATCCCATGCAAAAACGAGGGTCTCTCTCTGCACTGGCAGAGGGAGCCGGTTGCAGACCAGATGGCTGCCTGCTTCCTATGGAAGCATGGCAGCTGTCGGTCAGAGGATAAACTGGCGTGTACTATCAAAAGTAAAAATTCTCCCATTCAGCTACATTGGAGAATGCCCTCAAGTCCCCATCTCAGTTCCCTGGAATACTCTCTTTATTGAGTAGGCCCAAATATTTTATTAATATATTTATAATAAATTTCATGATATGATCAAAACCATGGTAAACCATAAGTAAAGCCCCTTTTCTCCTGAAAAAAATTATATAACCTGTTTTGCCACAGTAAATGAGAATGAACACAAAAATTACAGCTGAACACAAAATGGCCATTATTTAGAACGATAAAAGGAAATGCAAAATGTTCAGTCTCAAAGAGGTTAATTAATTTAGGCTATGAACTCGAACATTGATCGGTACAAGAAAAAAAAATCTAGCACAAAGCTTCCACTAAAGCATATCTCATAAAGCACTGCTAATGAAACCCTCTCATGCAACAATAAATCTAAATATTTTTTTAATCATTCATGTATTTACTATTTTTAGTGAATTCATCTAAGGGACCTGTTCCTATTGTATTGTTTTCAAAAAAAAAAATAGTGATATATATAATTGAATAAACAAAGTGCAAAATGGTGGAATAATACTTGCAATACCACACATAAACGCAGCCCTCTGAAAACACTCTCCGGAATGCTTATGGTACAATATAAAGCAAAAAACTGAATGGCGCAGAATAATGGGTCCCTTTAAGAAATCAAAAACACAATAATAGTGCAATAATGTAAAAGACGTGAAATAATCTAAGTATATATTTGATACACTCACAAACGTTCGTGAGGAATGATCATATCAGACGTAGAATCTTCAAAGTGATTGTAATATATGGTCTGGAAAAGATGATAAAAACATGTGTAAAACCGAAAGGGCAGGGTAAGAGGTGACCCCTGCTACATAAAACAAACTCACAGGATGACAATAAATGAACAACAGGTAGTCCACTAAAGCGAGGATGAAAATACTACCGTAAAAGGGAACCCAGTCCGTGGATCAGGGAGAAGAGAAATAGCAGCCGTCGGTAATATGCCTCAACGCATTTCGCGGGAACTTCGATCACCGCTTCATCAGGAGGAAAGCACATCTAAACACCTATTGTATTCTTTAACAGTTATAATTATGATTGAAAAAAAAAAATGTATTCCAATCCTACTTACCTTATAGTCTTAAGCAGAATTACATCTTTTTCTGCTTCCTGTTAGTTTACCAGTTTGCACACCCAGCATCCTTTGCAACAGACTGTCAAATTCATTTCATTTTCAGACTTTTACTTTCCTTGCCATCTGAATACGCCTTTATAAAGTGTACTACAGAGAGACAATGTACTAGGAAATCACCAATTAATATTATAAATGGTGTGGTCACATAATGCTTTATCCTACAGATCTTTCTTTATTGTGAAATAACTTCCAGTCCATAGTTCGAGAGAATGATCTTATAAAATAGTATTCTTGTTTTCATTTTTAACTTAATGTGTTGCAGATAACGACATTTTATTATTATATAATGTATCTCTACAGCAATAAATTAATCTCCAGTATCTTTTAAAAGATCTGTGTTGCCAAGCGTTTATGACACTTCATTCCATCCATTTCACTGCTGAGAGTTTAGTGCCGCAGTTTGAGCACTGAACTGTCAGAAGTGAATGGCAACACGGCTGTTGCACCGCAGCATTTTAAGTGGTGACAGCTCTTACAAATACAGTGATGACCCCCCTAATAAATTAGTTAGGTTGCCCCTAACCATAATACTAACCTCCTAACCCTAATACTAACTCCTAATACTAGTCCTCAAAACCCTAATACTAACCCCACGAACCACAATACTAACTTCTAATATTAACCCTAATACAAACCCAATACTAACTCCAAATACTAACCCCATCGCCCATACTTACTCCTAATACTAACCCTAACACTTACCCCTATTACTAACACTAATCATAACCCCTCATACTACTAATACTAGCCTTGTATGCCATCCCGCGATGAAATCTCCGGAGATAATCTCTTGCGTGGTGAACGGGACATCGCGTAAGAGGCCACGGTGAAGCTGCTGTGTTGAAGCAGCCGCAAAGTACCGTCCCATCCTCTTTTGCCAGCACTGATGACAACAGACTAAAGAGCCATAAAACAATAACAATTTTAGTAAAAAATATTTTAAAGTGCCATGTTTTTAGAAAATGCCACACAATTGAATAAGATTCTTGTCTTTTTCCCGACCTGCACTTATCTCAGCTGATAGTTGAGAGATTATCTGCTTCACTTCTAACTTAAGGCATTTTACAAATACGTAGGTCTCAAATTTGCAATTATCTAGACAACTATTAACTGTTACTAATGGTTAATTCACAAAGCATGCACCATATTCTCCAGTGGAAAGCATTAACATTGTTCATTTAACAGACAATTTAATGAGGCTGTATGGACCTTCACAGACCTTGCCACAGAAACTTGTGTTCTTGTACAAGCACTTTGGGGGTCATGGATAAAAATGACCGCACTGTAAACTATCAGAAGAGGCATAAGTAGGCGCAATCGCTGTTTGTTATGTATAACACTGATTTTTTGTAAATCCCTAGAATTTTACATTTTGGAGAATGACCTCTGCCAAACAGTGTTTGGCGGAGATTACCCCCAACAGTAATCAGGCACTTTTCAGCACCTGATTTTAAATACGTTGTCCATCACTGGCAGAATCAGCGCTGACTCCAAAAATATGTCTATACATAGATGCACACGCCTATAGTGCCATAATTTGGTGCTATCTGCATGTGCAGCGTATTTATACATTGTGCATACACAAGTTGCCACATACGTGTGAATGTGCCCTACATCACCATGCTTCTCCCGAATTTTTAAAAGATTTGAAATTGGGAGGTATATTAGCTCCTGGTTTACTGTATGCTTTAGCACACTGACAAAATGGTACAATACACTTTAGCATTTGTATTGCTCATTGTTACAACTCATCATTAATCAAAATGTCAACTGAAAAATTAATAATGCCACTCAAATGCATATAGTTTTCTGAAAAATTCCAAAAATGTTTATTCTGTGTTTTGGTAAACTCATTCATGTAGTGGTCAAGTGTCTTGTTGGGGTTAAGGTAGCCATTTGTGGAGAGAACAAACATGACTTGTTTTTTTTAAGACTACCAAGCCACCTTCGATTTGACATGGCTACCTTACAAAAGTGTACCTCCACCAAGTGACTAATTTGTCACCATGGATAGTGCTTGTACATTTAATTACTTTACTTTCATCAGTAACAGTGCACAAGGGCTGCGGACAGAATATTTATTCTTTTTAGATACATACATGTATGCAGAAAATACATCATCATGTCAAATGCTATTGTAGAATTTAAAAATAATATATTTGGAATTTAAAATTTCAGCTCAGAATGCAGGTGCCAGTAAAATAATTGCAGCTCTTTAAATGTTACAAAATGGAGACTTCCTGGAGTAGGCCTTATAACATTTGCATCTCTATTTGAACTATAGAGTACACGTAATGGATTAGATTTATTAAAGCTATATGAGCATAAAGAAATTTTAGTCAACTGAAAATCAAGCAGCAGTCAAATTATAGTATATATGTTGGGGAAATGATGACTCAGGTGTTTTGTACTACTTTGTTAATTATGTTTGATGTTTTAATTGTAATAGTTCTTGGGGGAATTTGTTTTTATTAAATGTTACATTTTAATTATAATATGAAAAATATTAAGAAAGGCAAGTATTGCTATGATCTCCCATAGATAAACGTTTATCTTTTTTCACAGAAGGTCATGCATACTCGAAAAAGACACATGGAACTATTTCAGGAATTAAACCAGAAATTTCAAACTTTGGACAGATTTCGGGATATACCAAATACAGGAAGTTTGGTAAGTACAGAAAGTTCAGACATCCATTCTTTCACATTGTATAAATTTTTCATTATTTTCAATTAATTTTCCCTTAAATTAACATTCTTAGCGGATATGTAGCAAAAAATGAAGGCGCTTATAATGCGAGTTAAAAATGCATTAAAAGAAACAGAGTTTTGCCTTTCATGCTGCTTCAAATCATGGCTTAGTTAGGTAATCCCAAGATCTCAGCCACAGAAATGACTTCCTTCTAAACATTCATTTGATACCAGATACAGTTTAGCAAAAAAAATCCCAATGTAATTAAACTATGAAACCATTTCATCATTTCAAAACGGACATGAGGATTAGAAGGGGTTACTTGTAACCCAAATATGTGAAGTCCATGAAATTGTGCCAAAAAATGTTAAAGAGGGAGTGTAGGCAAAAAATAATTTTCATAAAATTGGCCATGTTATGATGAGTAAACATGCTTTTTGAATTTTTGTTTTATTGTGATTGCTGGTTTTTTACACTTTTAACTTTTTCTAACACTACAAAAGATCAATTCAACAAATCTGTCAACATAACAATGTAAAACATATATGAGCATATCAAAGGGTGATATTCTTTCCCCACACAATAGATTGTATAGGTCAACGATGGTGAATCTACGGCAAGGCAACTGTTGTCGCACGCAGTCAGGCAGGTTAATCACAAAAAAATGGTGCAAGGGGTGGGCTGCACACAGCGCTGCCAATTTCCCTGGATAGAACTGTGTGGCAGCCGCCACTTGCACCATTATTTTGTTATTTTCTGTGTGTAATGGGAGCACAAGAGAAAGCAGACGTTAACACAGACTGCATGCTCCTCCCTGTGCTACTGAATAGGCTGAAGGCCAGGTGTCATGTGACATCCTGGAGCTCACTGAAAAGGGCGGCAGGGTGCTGCGGGTCTGGAGAAAGTCCTTTGTGCAAAGCAGGCCCCTGGGGTAAGTCCTTTGTGCAAAGCAGGCCCCTGGGGTAAGTCCTTTGTGCAAAGCTGGCCCCTGGGGTAACTCCTGAGTGCAAAACTGGCCCCTGGGTTAAGTCCTGAGTTCAAAACTGACCCCTAGGGTAAGCCCTGAGTGGAAAGCTGGCCCCTGTGGTAAGCCCTGACTGCAAAGCTGGGCCCTTGGTTAAGTCTTGAGTGCAAAGTTGACCCCTGGGGTCAGCCCTGAGTGCAAAACTGACCACTGGGGTAAGACATGAGTGCAAACCTGGCCACTGGGGTATGTGTGGGAGTAAATAAATGTGTTTATGCATGTACTGTATGCATCAGTATATACCTGTGTGTGTGTGATTGTTTTTTTACTGAACAAACTTCCTTTCCATGTTTAATATGCAATGTTGGCACTTTGAGTTCTGCAACTTGGTTTCATGCAGAAAACAAAAAATGTTCACCATCACTGGTATAAGTCTTTGAGATGTAAATGTGTTTGTGAGCTGAAGCTGTAGTAGAAACTTTGTAGAAGGTCACTGGAGAGTCACAGAATTCTTTGAAGCAAAGCAATATTTTTAAAATGGAAACTGGCTGCTGAAATAAACAATTATTTCTAATATATTGCAAAGGGTTAATGGTACAAACACAATTCAAAAAGCATTTCTTTCATCTTAATGTGGCTGTTTATTTAAGGGGATATTTGGGTGGTTTACTATCACTTTAATGGTAGGATTATGTCATATAAATAAAGTGTGTGTCCCATTATATGAGGAATAATTATAATTGTCTCCAAATTATCGCCTCAATAACAGTATTTAAGGGACAGCGCACTTACTATAAAATAAGAAAGTGGTTCTTAGATGAAAAAAAGTACATATGTTACAGAGATCCAATGCTTTATCTCTGGAACATGATGGGAGCCAGGAATAGAACAACCATTACAGCTATAATTATTACACTTTTTACTTTTTTCATAGTTTGCATTAAAATGTTTAACTTTCTACATTTAAATTGTTACGGAAATTGGAAAATCACTGCATTCAGCCTGATTGCCTTTGTCTAATTAAGTTGATGCTTTTTCCCCTCAAACGAATTAAAATGTAAACGCTCACATACTGTCATTATCACAGTAAAGGAATAATATCATTAAATTAACATCTTACACAAAGGAAGCATCTCTTCCCAAGATATAAGTATATAGTTATATATTTAGAGTCTCTGGAGATAATTACAGATGATCACTGTGCGTTTGTTTCAAAAAGGTGTTCAGGTTATTTGCAAAACTAAATCATAATTGATGTTTTGGGCAAATTTGTCCAGATCTTTGGAAAAGACCTGGACATATCTATATAAACGTTAGTTGTAGATCTGTTGATATGTAGATTTGTAGTCTAATGGAGAACAGCACTTCTCCCCCAAAACAAAGGTGCATCTGAGTGTCTATGTTACAAGTTGCAAGGGCTCTCTGGACAAGATGTACCCATTGGCTATACCAGTGTGTTGGAGATGTGGACAGCGAAGGGGAGATATGCTCCACATTTGGTGAATCTGTCAAATTATTGAAAAAATCTGGAAAGAGCTTTCAAACAAACTTATAACAAAATACGGGGAAGAATGGAGTTTAACACCTGAAAGAGCTCTGTTACATCTTAATCTCCCCAAAACCAACAAGAGGGAGCTCCCCTTTCTTGTCCACATTTCAGCAGCAACAAAACTGATGATAGCCAGGAAGTGGAGAACAAATGAACCCATCCTTTGGCAGTACATTAAGACCCAACTGATTCACCAGTGCATTATGGAAACGGCTATTACCCCATAAAACAATTACAACCCCAATAGAATAAAAATCTGGAATAGACGAGTTGAGCTACTCCATGTAGGCATACAACACTCCAGAAAGGTGAGCTAGACTAAGTAAAGTATTCCCCTAAAAGAAATAACTATAGGGGGGCAAAACTGGAAGGTCAAAGCTGAAGTTGAGAGAGGGAGGAGGAAGAGAGAGACTGGGGGAAGAGAAGAGATAGGTGGAGAACAAAATAGATCTAAAAATATGTGTTTCTGAGCCACAGTAACTACTTACGATAATGTCCGTGTGGACACAGAATCATTTATTTGTTGTTTGTCCTGTTATGTCATGTTTGTTTTCTATTTCTGGGTTTCTTATGGGTAGATGAATTTAAACTTTCTTGTTCCGAGGATATCAATGTTGGTAATAGCATAGAAATGTTAAGCACTTTTCGAATATACGGGATGCAGACAGAAGGATTTCATCTAAGTACGCTCCTGTTGGTAGAAATGTTTTAAATGCACGGATATAATATGCTGTAATTTCTTTTTCTATTTTCATAATAAAAATATATTTTTTAAAAAGTTACAAGTTGCAACCCATGGGTCTTGTCCAGTAACATAAATGTTACTTTTAAAGTTGCATCATCGTGAATTCTGTTCACTACACAGGGACGTTGTTAAAACTGCTCACATATCAAATTTAAAAATACACATAGCAAAACAAGATGAAATATCATACAACTTAGCCTATACCTTGTGTTTACACCCACCTCATACTTGTGATTTGGTATCTGTATCATATGACTCATGCACTCAGGGCCGGCGCTACCGTAAGGCAGCACAGGCGGCTGCCTTAGGGCGCACCAATGGGGGGGCGGGAAAATCGCCCGCTCTCCCAGACCCCAGTACTTACCTCCATGCCGCTGTTCAGATCCGTGGCTGAGAGGGAAGCGCTGTGCGCTCCCCTCAGGCCGTGCGCATTCAATAAAGTGTGTTGAAACTTTTTTTTTCAACACACTTTATTGAATGCGCATGGCCTGAGGGAAGCTCACAACGCTTCCCTCTCAGCCACGGACATGAACAGCGGCATGGAGGTAAGTACTGGGGTCTGGGTAAGGGGGGAGGAGGGAGGTATAACGAGCAATTCCTGGGCATCTGACTGGCATAATATTCCTGGGCATCTGAATGGCATAATATTCCTGGGCATCTGACTGGCATAATATTCCTGGGTTCTGACTGGCATAATATTCCTGGGCATCTTAATGGCATAATATTCCTGGGCATCTGACTGGCATAATGTTCCTGGGCATCTGAATGGCATAATATTCCTGGGCATCTTAATGGCATAATATTCCTGGGCATCTGACTGGCATAATGTTCCTGGGCATCTGACTGGCATAATATTCCTGGGCATCTTAATGGCATAATATTTCTGGGCATCTGACTGGCATAATGTTCCTGGGCATCTGACTGGCATAATATTCCTGGGCATCTTAATGGCATAATATTCCTGGGCATCTAACTGGCACAATATTCCTGGGCATCTGACTGGCATAATATTCCTGGGCTATGACTGGCATAATATTCCTGGGCATCTAACTGGCATAATATTCCTGGGCATCTGACTGGCATAATATTCCTGGGCTCTGAGTGGCATAATATTCCTGGGAATCTGACTGGCATAATATTAATGGGCATCTGACTGGCATAATATTCCTGGGCATCTGAATGGCATAATATTCCTGGGCATCTGAATGGCATAATATTCCTGGGCATCTGACTGGCATAATGTTCCTGGGCATCTGAATGACATAATATTCCTGGGCATCTAACTGGCACAATATTCCTGGGCATCTGACTGGCATAATATTACTGGGCTATGACTGGCATAATATTCCTGGGCATCTAACTGGCATAATATTCCTGGGCATCTGACTGGCAGAATATTCCTGGGCTCTGAGTGGCATAATATTCCTGGGAATCTGACTGGCATAATATTACTGGGCATCTGACTGGCATAATATTACTGGGCATCTGAATGGCATAATATTCCTGGGCATCTGAATGGCATAATATTCCTGGGCATCTGACTGGCATAATAGACCTGGGCATCTGAATGACATAATATTCCTGGGCATCTAACTGGCACAATATTCGTGGGCATCTGACTGGCATAATATTCCTGGGCTATGACTGGCATAATATTCCTGGGCATCTAACTGGCATAATATTCCTGGGCATCTAACTGGCATAATATTCCTGGGCATCTGACTGGCATAATATTCCTGGGCTCTGAGTGGCATAATATTCCTGGGCATCTGAATGGCATAATATTCCTGGGCATCTGAATGGCATAATGTTCCTGGGCATCTGACTGGCATAATATTACTGGGCTCTGACTGGCATAATATTCCCATTGAAATACTGGTAAGTTTGTTGATTTAACTTTACTTCATTTTAAATATTGTATTTGTTCCCATTTTGTTTCTTCACTTCAAAATAAGATATATGCAGTGTGCATAGGAATTTGTTCATAGTTTTTGTTTTTACTATAGTCCGGCCCTCCAACGGTTGAGGGACAGTGAACTGGCCCCCTGTTTAAAAAGTTTGAGGACCCCTGGGCTAAATACTGGCATATTGAGTGGCAAAATAGTGTGTCTCAGGTTATGTGTGAATTGGTGTAACTGTGTGTGTGTAAGTGGTAAGGGTGTCTGTGTGTGTGACTGCAAGGGTGTCTTTGTGTTTAAGGGTTTCAATGTGTGACACATTTAGAGCTTGAATATTTAGATTTTTTTTTCTACACTATACATTATTTATATATATATATATATATATATATATATATATATATATATATATATAATTTAAGGAGGCTTAATGGTGTGGGAGGCGTGGCGGATCAGAGCAGGGGGGCACCAAAATGCACCTTCGCCTGTGTAGACGAAAATCCTTGCACCGGTCCTGCATGCACTATATTGTATCAACCCTAGTACCTCTTTAAAACATAATACACAGTAATAATAACATCACCTACACTACAACAGGATACAGTGCCCAATAGTAAAGCACTTTGACATATCATTAATTGCCTTTCTCACATTCCTATACATCAGCAGATATACTTTTTCGTATTGTTCACATCAAATAGATGTCAAATGAAAGGATGTACAAAATGTCAAATGCTATATGTATAGTAGCATAGCAACTAATACAATATTTTTGAAATGTTCATGTAATAATAAACTGGAGTTGTTCGGTTTAGACTACTAACAATCTTTCAGTTCCCTACCTAAGAGATTAATGAAGAACATTTATTTTTCAACGGCTGCACAAAACAAATTTGTGAATTGTATTCATGTCACATTGCTACCTGACCTTTTCGTGACATGGGCACTACAATCTGTCTAGTAGGCATCCTTGCTGAGGTACCACAGGGATTTCACTACTAATTATGACCAATGTGCCATAAGAATAGCTCACTCCCAAAGCACATGCACACACATACATCATAGTTGCCAAGTGCCTTGAATTTGCCAGGCCAATTATGCTTTTTGGGGTTTTGTCCCATCTTGCCCTGCTATTGCCTCAACAGACTTAACATAGTAGCAAGCCATATTTTTTACCGGCCTCTATTTAAAATACCGGCTGGGTGGCAACTCTAGTTGACATACAAGATAAACTCTTCTTTAAGAGAAATAACATCACAAAATGTTAAAAAGTAATTGTCTTTGCTTTTACATATTAAGCTTGCCAAACCCTGTTTATGTAATTAGCCCCACAAATGCAGCATAGCACACCGATGATACAAAGGGCATACATGAATACACAATGCCACGAATATGAAAACCCTGCCAATTCACCCATAATCTTGCCTATATCGTCAATCAGTTAATTAATACCAGAAGGTATTGTTTGAATACAGTTCTATGGTTATCTCCGTACACAGTTGATAGAAATAATGCAAATAGAAAATATTTAATAACTGATCACAGAAAATTATATGAAATATATGTATATGCTTAACTCAGTAATCTTAGTACTCTTGATTGGTTTAAGGTGTGAAACAGCACAGTGATAACATTGTGCATTTTAATTATTATAATATCACAAGGCCTTTTATTTATTTTCTTTATACATTTAAAGTCACTCTTTTGCTATCATGCATCTCCTTTTTGTTATATGGGTCACATCCAATCAAAGGAACCAGAGAGGTTAAATTAAAATTTTGGCAGCTAGATGGCTTTTTTTGTAATTACCCCTGTCATAAATTATGTTTTCTATTTGCAAAAATATGCAAGCTGTATATTCCAGAGAAATTAAAACAAGCTTTTACTGGATGTTAAGAGACAATGAAATTCCAAACCAATTAAGACTCTGTTGGTGTATTCCATCCACTGTCATGTGCAAACCTTTAATTTAAATGTTTAATCCAGTTTTTACTGAGGTTGGGAAATTGAATTTCTGTTCCTGTAACAATTCAATGTTAATGACAATGCAAATATTAGTTACATCACTCTTGCAAGTCTCTTTTTAAGCTAAAGAAATGGCTTGGTTTTTCACATGTTGGGGTAGATTTAATCATTGCCTTTAAGGTCGGCAAAAGCTAAACCACAAACAATACCATGGGCTAAAGCCATGTATTTCAGTATGGGAATAATGGTGTTTTGCAAAAACACTTATTATTCCCTAAAAAACTGCTAATTTAATGCTAGGGGACAGGTGGTATGATAGTCACTTCAATAAAATGAATTTCCCCCTGGGGCCAACTCTATGCCCCTAATCCCTTTAAAAATGAAATAATCCTTTCTGCAGAGCTAGGGGACAGGGATGTGCCCCTAACCTATTCAATAAAATAAACAACCCCTCTCCCCAATCTCCCTTTGTTCCAGGGGTTGGCCAAGTGTCCCTGCCACAATACAATAATTAAATACCTAGCCTACAGGGAAGCCGATTCATTAAAAATGCCTCCAACCAGTATAAAAGAAACCTTTTGAGTGCCATGAGGGTGGGTAGCCACTGAATTTGGGGGCCAACATTTTTTACTGAAGGTGACCCCAGGCATATTTCTGGTCTGCAGTCCCAAGGAGCTACCAAATTTCACCATTCAGCTGATGTACATGGGATTTTTTAGGAAATAAATTAAAGAGCAATGGTTTTTGATTTTTTTGCTAGTTAATTAATATCTGCTGACATTGCATCACTGTTTATGCATTTTATCTACATCATTAACCCCTTTGTGACATTAGGACGTACTATGCCGTCCTGATTTTAAGTGCCTAAAAGACGTTAGGACGGCATAGTATGTCCTGTGTTAAACAGCTCATAGCAGCTCACCACGATGAGCTGTGCTCGGATCCCGCTGCATGGACTTGCAGCGGGATACCACCTGTTGGATCAGCCTGACAGGGGAAATGTAGCCAGTGCTCAAAGCGTTGTGCCTAAACTCTTCCGTGATGTCACACCTGACGTCCGGAGGTCTCGCAATTTTTTGGCAGGGACCCACAGGGTCTATTAAGACCCTGATTGGGTCTCTGCCATAGTTTGGGATGCAAACACCATGCGTCACAAAGGTGTTAATGTATAACCAAATTCAACCATTCATTTTAGATCATACAGTTATGATATTGTATTTAATGGGAAAAAGTTTACGTAAACAACATGACATATATGTACAAGCAAGAACAGGTGGATAATGCAAATTATAGAATTTTAATGTTGCATGTTGGATGTTTTATTTTTGTACGCTTAAAAGCTAAAAGTTAAATAAGAAAAAATTATTGAATTAAAAATAATTATTAACTTAATATAAAAACATTTTCTTTTGATACAAAAATTAGATAGATAAAAATCAGGCCAAAATAGCAGAGAAACTTTTACAAATTGCTTACATCCCAGCTATTTTGTATAGAATAAATGCAAATAGTGTATGTGGAAAACCCCAACATTATTGGAACAAGTTTACTCTATATACTGTATTTGCTTGCAAATAAGACGACCCTGATTATAAGACGACCCCCAAACTATGGATATTCCTTTAGGAAAAAAACTAAAAGCCTGAATATGACTAACCTATAGGAAATTTTTTTTACTTGTATATATTCACATGTAAATTGCTTTTTCATATTTAATAAAAACGTATGATATAAAAAAATGCATTTCTTGTTTTTATTTACCTTTTATGTGCCAATGCTGCCCCTACCCCCCAGACTTACCAAATGCTCCCCCCAACGGTGTCTGTCTCTCTCCCCCACCCTCCCCCAATGTTGTCTGTCTCTCTCCCCCACCCTCCCCCAATGTTGTCTGTCTCTCTCCCCCACCTTCCCCCAATGTTGTCTGTCTCTCCACCCCTCCCTCCCCCCAGTGTTGTCTGTCTCTCTCCCCCACCCCCCAAGTTGTCTGTCTCTCTCCCCCACCCTCCCCCGAATGTTGTCTCTCTCCACCCCTCCCCCCAAGTTGTCTTTCTCTCTCCCTCCCCCTCCCTCCAATGTTGTCTCTCCCCCCTCCCTCCCCCCCAACGTCGCCTCCCTGGCAGCTAGTGGGGGCAGCCGGGGGATGTCTGCATGATGCGTGCAGACATCCTCCGCTGCTGCCCGGCACTTCGACTTTTATGATGAAGCATCGCGCAGACATCAACCCGCTGTTAGCGAGGGGGATCCAGGTCCCCTGCAGCTCTGCGGGGGACCTGGATCCCAGACTTATAATCTGACCTCGATTTGAGGTCAGATTATAAAACGACCTCGAATATAAGACATTTGCTCTGAAAAAAACCTTGTCTTATATTTGAGCAAATACGGTAAATTCAAAGGCTCTATGTTGACCTTGAAAGAAGCTAATACATAACAGATATTGATTTTTTTTATACTCTTTATCTCTACAGTTGTAGCTATATTTTCCTAACTTATGCTAAATGCTGCATGCTGTGCATAATTATATATTGTTGAATTAGTTATAACTGGTCATATATTTAATTGTGTCAAATTAATATATTTTTATCAGATCAGAAATAATCATGCTAAATTTATCTACATGTTTTTTTTTGTTTGTTTTTTCATTTGCAGGACAACCCAGGAGTAAACAAGAGTCCATGGGACAGTTTTAAAAACACAAGTGAATATCAACATTACACCACAATAAATGTATTAGATTCAGAAGCAAAAGATTCTTTAGAACTTAGACCCTCTGAATGGGAGAAGTGTCTGAATTTGCCTTTAGATGTTCAGGAAGGGGACTTTCAAACAGAGGTTTAACAAAATTAAAACAAACTGAAAAGAGACGGCAAGTTATTGCACTGACACATGAGAAACTTTCAAAACCTGGCACCTGGACTTATGTGACTACTCATGTCAGGATCTTCGTGTGCCAAATGTCAGTGTTTAATTTTTTTTTCTTTTTTTTTTTCCTTGTCTACTCTGACTAGAAAATCTAGTACAGAACCAGGTGTACAAATCTTACCATCATGTGTTGTAAGTACCCGTGGAATGGATTTGTAAGGTAATCTTTATAGATCAACCTCAAACAACAATTCATGTTGTAACGGCTTCATTTGGTTTAGTTTTCAAAAAACTTCACCATGAAGCACAATGTATATATGCAGTTTTTAAAGTTTATAACAGTCTGTTTGGCCATTACTACACTTTTTACTTTATAATATAAAAAAGCAAACTTTTTGTCATTAAATGAATGTTTGTTGAGCTACGTTCTTCATTGCTTTAAATGCAATAAAGTAATAATCTCACTTTTATATGAATAATATATTTCACATCTTTATTATTGCAGTTTTCTCTGGAAAGCTCAATGTGGCTTTCTCTGCTGCAGCTCTGTATAAAATATTTAAAATGTTGTATGGTGTAAATAAACTTTTGTCTACATCTCTGTTTTCAATGTCTTCTTTGAAAGATGTTAAAAGTGAAATACTTTGGATTTATGTATAAATATGGTGGTGTTCAGTGTATTCATCACACTAACATATTGTTTCATGATTTGTCATTAAGTGATAGTCAATTGTGGACAACTCATTGACATCTTATGGATCTTCACATTCCTTATGACGGATACTAGTACACTACTGACACTTTGCCTATCCCTGTTTGTGGGTGAGGTTAGCCCTCTAGGGGATAATGATATTAAATTCTACCATTATTAAACACCTTAATTTGGCATTATCAGGGTTATATAATCCTGGCATAGTTAAATGAATAGGACATTCCACTCCAGGGCAGGACAATAAAAGATTATTATGACGGAAAAGACCATTATTGGTCTGCACAATAACGTCATATGAAGTGTTATTTTGACTGAATAAACTGGGCCTTAATGAATAATCTGTTATTTTTATATTCAGTTCTGTATCTGAATACAGTTTCCTAGTTACACTTTTATTTTTCATGACGACTGAACTTTTACATAGAAACCTTAACACTGAAGAAATTAGGCAGTGTGATTATATCAAATAGTTTTTTCATCTTGTCAGTTTGGTCTATTTGTTACTATTCTATATAATCCATCTTAGATTTCAAAGGAGGTAAACTGAAATCTAAAGTTAGTTAACCCCTATTGCTTTGGAAATGTAGCTATCATTACTTTAGGTAATGCAGAAATTGCTATATACCCAAAGAACATTCTTTGTTGTAAAATAAAAATCTGAAATTAAGAAGGGAATCAGAACAAGAAATCGTTTATGTCTAGCTGTAATTTTCCTTAATGTGCTATTTAAATGTTATTTTTTGTTATGTTGTTGTTTATAAAACAAGTGGGCATCCATACAAATTGATATGATAATTGCTATCAGTTAACCATGTGGGTCAGCAAGTTCCAAGAGAAGATGTTTTGCTACTATTACATTTGAGGATGAAACAGTTTCTTCCATTGCCATGTAATATCAAAACAACTATAGTGTGCATTTTCACTCTAATATACAGGATCATAGTCTAATATACAGGATCACCCTGACAGAAAATACAAATCTGACATAGTATAAATTGCAGACACACACACACACACACACATATATATATATGGAACACCTCTGGGATTACAATCATTTCTGCTGTGTCACTGACTACCCTGCAGTTTTGTGTGCTGCACAGCAGATGGCCAGCTTTAGGGAGCATGACTAAAAAGACCCTGACTCCATTTTGGAATAAAAGTTCAGTTCAGAGCTGGAGAGAGAAAGATCCTGTTAAGCAGTTGTTGGGCTCTAGGAAATGAGGCCTGTCTGACCTAACGCCCAGAAGGATTACTGAAGCATCCTGGAGGAATATACTGCATCAAAAGCTGTTTGTGTCAAAGCCTGCTGTCATGGTGAGGAAATAGAAGGTGAAGTGATGTGTTTGCAGTCTGTGGTACAGTGGTAAGCTGAAATCCTCTCTCCCTCTCTCACACAGGGCAACCTGAAAGTGATTACACAGTTAAAAGTCCTTGGTCTCCATCTTTTCTGCCAGTGAATATTTTGTATTATAACTTCAGCCATATGGTGGATTGCAATATTTATGGGCCCCAACTATGTGCACCAACTAACAGTACCAGACTGCCTCTAGGGTGAAGCCTAGGGTGGGCTGCAGTACTTATTGTGTGTGGCTGAGGTTTAAATGGGTCACTGCATTTCTAACTATTTTACTGCACTATGTTTATTTGTCTGTTATTTATTTGCATAGTGCTTTTACTGTGCAATGCAAAGTTATATTTACGTTAGCTCAGTGTCAGTTTAATTACTTGTGTAGATATGTTCCCTGGATGCCCTGCTGGGTGGAGGCACTGCCGCTGTCATGTACCCCAAATCCCAGGTAGCGGAGACTCAGGATTTCCCTACAAAAGTGCAAGAAGGTAACTGGGGGAAAGGACCACAATGGCATAAATGGGCATGAGCAAAACCCTGTTACAGATGGAGGCACTGCTAAGACCTTTTGGGGTACAACCAGTGACGATATGTTAATTCCCCGGCCCAATCTTCCATTTGCAACAGAATGGGCCCAGCATCAGAAGGTACCATTACATCATGCCGTGATTATTTGTCAAGTATTTCCCTGTATTGAGATGAAACATGTCACTAAGTGCTTAGATATCATACTGGGAATAGAGATGGTGACCATCCAAAATATCCTGCAGGATGCAGATGGTCAAACATACATGTTACCCTATTCCCATGTAGATTTGAGATGCCATGGAAGACCTACAGTACTAAAACTTCTTGGAGCAGAGTGTATGCTCTCCCTGACACGGAGGAAGTGGTTACACCGCAACAACCCTCCAGATTAAGCCTAAAAGACTCTGATGCTCCAGGTTATTCCCTTTTTCTGACCCCTGTCTCTGCCCGGAGTTTACCAGTTATACCCTTAGAGACTGGGGCCATCCCCAAACAAACTGTCCACTCATCCAGAGAACAAGGGACAACTACCCTGAAGCCCTTGTGTCCTGTGTTGTCCTTATCTCCAACATCACCAAAGCCAGGCAACTTCAGTAGGTAAGGACAAACCTCTCATACTGCAAAGAGGCCATAGTGATGGCCACAAACACCCACAGCTACCGTAAGCTGAAAGTGTTTTTTAGGACCAAGCCTATTCCTGTGGGAGAGGAATCATTTGAGGCCTGGAAGAATAATGCCATAAAATTGTTGGAGAAATGTTACTGTATGGACACATAAAGAAACAACAACTAGTAGAGAGTCTTCGTTTCCCAGCTCCGGACATGATGAGGCTGTTCAGGGTAGTGAATTGACAAGCCAACGCACAGGATTACCTGCAGGTTTTGCAGGATGCTTATGGAAAATCAGAAGACACAGATGATCTATTAGTCAAATTCCTGGCCACTAATCAGAAGGAACATGAGAAAGCTTCTGACTATATCAATCAATTACAATTGTCACTAGGGAAATTGTTTCTTAAATGAGCAGTTACCGCATCTGAATTAGATGCTCGGCTTTCCAAGCAAATTCAGAAGAAAGGCATTAGCAATGGTCCAGTCATGATTGTGTGGAAGTGATAGCTATTGAGTGGGAGGATGCACAAGTTATCAGTACCCCCCAAGAAAAGGAAGAAAAACACACGCACAGTTTTTCTGTGGGGGCCAAGATCGGGCCTAAATCCTTCATACACTTGAAAGTCTTGTTAGATACTGGCTCCCAGGTCACCATTATCTATAGAGATTTCTATGACCGTCACTTAAAATATATTGCTCTGGAGCCTGCAGGAGATTTCCAGTTATGGGGGGTGGGGGGGAAGGCCCAGCCTGTGGAGGGATGCATAAGAGTTACAATGACCATTCTCAAGTTAAATACAGGGATGACCTGCCCTATGGAATTGGAAGCACATTTATGTCCCGTGGCTAAAAAAGTATGCCAATGCAAGAATGGTGCAGGACATATTCAGAGCCTACCTTACAGAAGTGGGGGATGTCTCTCTAGCTCGACTGATGGAGGTCAGTTCCACTCTAGAGAAAGTGTGCCATCGACTAGCCCTAGAAACTAAACTAGGGTCATGCCACTACTCAGGGAGTGAGTCTGTATTTATGAAGCCTGGTAAGACCAAGACTCTATGAGTCATAGCTTCAATGCATAATGAAATATTGGGAGGAAACAGACAACACCTTGTTGAGTCCTTGCCCCGAGGAGGATGAAAAGAAGGGGTGGACCCTCATACCTGAGGTGATAGACTGGCAGAACCACAGAGGTCAGTATCGATCGTCACCAGAAGATTGGTGTGATTCATTTGTTAGACCAGGTCTCTTCTGTCTGATAAGGCAGAACAGGTGGGTGATCTTGACGCACCTGGCGCTTTTGAAGATTCTCCTGTACCACAAAAGTGTAAAGATAGCCTCCGATCCAAACTAACTATTCATGAGAAAGTCTTCTCCAGAAAAGAAATGGATGTTGGATGTGCAAAGAGTGCTACCCATACTATAAGGATTTCTGACTCTGCTCCTTTCAGGGAAAGATCAAGGAGCATACCCCCTGGAGAAGTGGAAGATGTCCGGAATATACTTAAATAGATGGAAAAGGCTTGCATTATTAAAGAGTCCATAATACCCTATGCCTCACCCATAGTAGTGGTAAGGAAAAAGAATGGTATAATCTGGCTATGCATAGATTATCGCACTCTGAACAAGAGGACTGTTCCAGATCAATACACCCTGCCACAGATAGACGATCTGCTAAATGACCTCTCTGGAAGTCGGTGGTTTAGCACCCTTGATCTGAGGTCTGGGTATTACAGTTACCCATGAAGAAGGAGGACCAGGAAAAGACAGCCTTCTTCTGTTCTTCTACCAATTTATTAGGATGCCCCAAGGCTTCACTGTAGCTCCTGCCACCTTTCAAGGGCTGATGGAGAAGACTGTGGGGAATATGAATCCCAAAGAGTGCCTGGTGTACCCAGACGACCTCATAGTGTTTGGGAGGACACCAGAAGAACATGAACAGTGACTGCTGAAGGTATTGGATCAACTCCAAACAGAGAGGCTGAAACTATCAATAGATAAATGTAGGTTTGCCCTGAACTCTGTCACATATGTAGGGCAGAAGGAATAGCCACTGACCAGGCCAAGATTAAAGTGGTGTTAAACTGGCCTAGACCGAATAACTTGTGTGAGTTGCTGTCATTCCTTGGATTCTGTGGTTACTACCAAAGGTTTTTGAAAGACTTCTCAAAGATTGCTCAAGAGCTACATGATCTGTTAATAACTACCCCTGACGTGGAGGTTGCTCTGGCACCACATCCTAAACATTTCTTTGCAGACAAATGGACTCCAGGATGTGAAGTAGCCTTCTTAACATTGAAGAGAAGTCTTACAGAAGCTCCTGTATTAGTGTATGCAGACCCTGAAAAGCCATACAGTATGTTCTCCATGTTGATGCCAATATTATAGGCCTCGGGGGCATACTTTATCAAAGCTACCCAGAGGGGTTAAGACCAGTGGCCTACATAAGTAAAAGTCTAACTGGTGCCGTGAAAAATTATAGAGTCCACAAACTAGAATTTCTTGCACTTAAGTGGGCCATCGTGGACAAATTACATGACTATTTGTATGGAGCAACTTTAGAAGTAAGGACGGATAACAATCCATTTACTTATATCCAGACCACAGCTAAGCTGGATGCCACAAGACATAGGTGGCTGGCTGCATTGTCAAGCTACAGTTTCAGTCTGAAATACAGGCCAGTTCCTTGAATGTCAGTGCGGATGCACTGTCCCGCAGACTTGGACTCCCTCCCCACCAAGAAAAGGAGGAATAGGAAGAAATCCCTAGACCTGGGGTGGGGGTCCTTTGTCAAACATATGTAGTGGCCCAGAAGCAAGATGAATTCTCTGACCTTAGAGGGATAGATTCCATCATTCATTCCCCAGAAGCAGTTCCAAAGATATTCTGTACTCCAGTTATGCTCCAACAATGGTCCAGTATAACCACTGAAGACAAAAAGAAAGCCCAATGGTAGAACTGGTATATAGGGACAGTCCTCAGGGCAATGAGAGCTAAGAACCCCAAATTACTGCCTTCTTTCCCCATTGGTCAGAGAGACTTGTACCATTGAGAGTGGAGTAAGTTACGCCTGGAAGATGGGATCCTTTATAGAATCATAGAATACCACGACCACCCTGATTGTAAAAAGCTGGTAATATAACATAGATATTGGGGATGGTCAGGCGAGCACTCCACAATCAACATGGGAATCTTGGGGTAGACAAGACCTACGGTCTACTACAAGACCGTTTATATTGGCCTTCCATGAGGGAGCATGTTGAACAATATGTGAAGGCCTTCAGGAAGTGTATTCAGAGGAAGACCCTGCCTGTGAGAGCTGCCCCCATGGGCCACCTGATAAGTAGAGGACCTCTGGATCTTTTGTGCATGGACTATCTATGTTTTGAGAACGATACCACAGGGATCGGGAATGTTCTGGTAGTAACAGACCATTTTACCAGATGCTCAGGCCTTTCCCACTACAGACCAGAAAGGTGACTGTAGCTAAGGTTCTCTGGCAGAAGTATTTCATACACTATGGTCTTCCCAATCTAATACATTCTGACCAAGGAAGAGACTTTGAGAGCAAGTTGATCAAAGTGCTACTGGATGTGTTATGAGTTCATTAGTCCAGAACAACACCATATCACCCAAAGGTTGATGCACAACCTAAGCATTTCAACAGGACTCTCTAGACACGGAGAAGTGGTCCTGGAGCAAGCACGTAGAAGCCATGGCCCATGCATACAACTGTACAAAGCATGAGTCTACAGGATTCTCACCCTAATTCCTAATGTTCACAAGGGAAGCCCAAATACCAATAGATGTCCAGCTGGGAGTGTCCCCAGATAGGACAAATTCAGACTCCCACTTCCAGTATGTGAGGACACTCAAACAAAACCTTCACAGGGCCTATGAGCTGGCCACTCAGGCTATGGCCAAATTGGAGGAATGAAACAAAAGAAGATATGATACCAAGGTGAAGTATCGTGAAATCAAAGCTGGAGATATGGTTCTTCTTCAGAATCTAGGGGTATCTGGAAAACACAAACTGACTGATAGATGGAAGGATACCCTATTTGAAGTTGTGTCTAAGCTGAAGGGACTACCAGTCTACAACATCAAAGGGCCAGGAGGCCGGAAAAAAAACTTGGCATCAGACCCATCTACTGCCAGTAGCTTATACCGATGATGAGGAAGGAAGTAGTGAATGGAGATAAGCATAACAGAGAGTCCTGAAGGTGGGACAGAAGAGATCACAGGAGCTCTCAATGCCGATGATCAGTGGTGGTCCTCTCCTGATGAGGAAGCACAGCAATTTTATCTTTCTACCCCTGTGGTTCTTCATAGTGTTAGAACCCCTACTGTGTCAAACAGTTCTCCAAATCTGAATCCATAAAGCCTGTGCTTTGTGCCTGGGATCTCCTTTAGAGATTATAGTTCTATGGGAGAACCAGGGCCTCAAGCTACTGGTGACCTCCCCAACTACAAGGCAGTAGCCAAAGCTTCCCAGGCACGGCCAGAAGATTCCCTTCTTCGGTGAGAACTGAGACATAGCACCAGGGTACGTCAACCACCTAGGGCCATGGTTTACGAAAATATAGGAGATCCCAGTTATGCTCCCCTGACACAGGCAGCACCTATAATGACCATCTTCCTACATGCTTTAGCTGAAGTATTACATGCCAATCATTCTCTATTTCAGTGCAGTTGGATAGCTAGGATGTTATTGTATTAGCAAGCACTGTAACTTTAGGATATTATATATGTTTATGTTATTCCATTTTTGATCACCACCTTGAAGTGGAAGGCAAGTAATTTTCAAGAGGGAGCATGTAGCCCCTCTGGGATTACAATCAGTTCTGCTGTGTGACTGACTACCCTGCAATTTTGCCCAGCAGACAGCGAGCTTTAGGGAATATGAATAAAAAGACTCTGACTCTATTTTGGAATAAAGGTTCAGTTCAGAGCTGGAGAGAGAAAGAGAAAGATCCTGTTAAGCAGTTGTTGGGCTCTAGGAACTGAGGCCTGTCTGACCTAATGCCCAGAAGGATTACTGAAGCATCCTGGACAGCCTGTAATTTTGATGATCACTAGTGAAGAAACCCCGATACAGACCACTTTTTTCGTTGATGGGGTAGCTAAGTAGTTTGGAACACAAAATATACACTCTATGATATAACAGCAATGGAGGCAGGTAGTAGTAAGCTTCCACTTCACTGGACGTAGTAGCAAGTAGGAGCTTGCACAGAAAGAAACATGTAGCACTTTACTGGTTGGAATAGCAGGCTTTAGAGAGCAACACAAAGTTTTCACTTCACTGGATCTAATAATATGCTGGAGACGGCAACAAAGAGCTTGCAAAAACAGGCGTGTGTAACAGGAAGCTTGCACTTTACTTGAAGTAGAAGCATGTGGCAGAGCTTGTACTTTACTAGATGTAGTAGCAGAGCTTGCACTTTACATGATGCAATAGCTGGAAACAGAGCTTACATGTTACCTGAAATAGATGTGGGTGGTAGAGCTTGCACTTCACTGAACAGTAGTAAGCAATCTAGAAGAAGCTGAATGCTGAATATTATAGCATGGTGCCAGTGGATATGCCTAACAGAGTAGTCAGGAATAGCCAGGATCAAAGTACAAATCGGGTAGTCAGACCAGGTAAATGCAAAGGACAGGTAATCAGATAAGCCAGAATCATTACTGAGGTAACAGACGTAAAAGCCAACATGCAGGATATAAAGAACTACAACCATACGCAGAACAGGCTGGCTCATGCTCCGATGATTACAACTTTTAAACCAATGAATGTATGTGGAATAAGATAGATTGGGTAAAACACTTATTAAAATATATAGCTTAGAATGTAATTTTTTGACATTTGTAAAATAGTAAGTCATTGTGGAAGATCATAAGGTTGAAATTTACATCTCCTGTGTTTTGCACCTAATTATCCATTGCAACTCCATAGTAGTCCAATGTAACGTTAAATATAATTTTCAGGTTTAAGTTAATAAAATGTGTTACTGATTTACATTGTATGCATGTATGGATTGATTTTTCTTTATAGGCCATGTTCTTACATCTTCCTAATAAAAACTCAATGATGTCTAATTCAATGTCTCACTCAGTTAAATCTTGCCCTGTAAAAAAGCAACAATATAAGTAAAAGGATTAGCAATGCCTTTGTGGAAATGACTCAGCAATGAAAGAGCATATTGAATAGAAATTGATATGTAAGAGTTATTGGCTTCTCCTATTGTGCCTTTACAGCTGCATAGAACCCTGCACTTTAGAAAAAGCATGTAAAAAGTGCAATTCAAGCCATCAGGCCTTTATGTGACAAATTATAGAATGGTGGCAATGATAGCGTAGTCACAAATATTTTCACCTCTACGATAGACCATTCAGGTCCAGTGTTATTCCCATGCATAATCAGTGGGCAAGGTGCTTTTGAATTCTAAGCATTACTACATTCATTACATTTTAATATGTTTCATATTGAAATTCATAACACATGAGAGTGGCACTTCTCTAACAGTAGTGTGAATTCAATAAACAGTGAACTGTGGTGAACTGTATTAAACAATTAGAAAGCAGCATTTTTGAACTTGCCCTTTAAGACAATACAAGTCTTTATATGTGAGTGTTGTTATATAGGGTCAAGACCCTGCCTATTCAGAACTCCAAAGTTCTGAATAATACCTTCATAACTTTTCTGAATAATACATTGAAACTGAGGTTGAATAGCTTGATAAAAGCAGAATAATAACACAACTCAAGAACCATCAATTATCTACAATGACTCCATGTTTCAAGAACGAATAACAGGTGCCAATGTTTACAATATAAAAGGATACATTTTGATAAATGCTGCGATTATGAAATAAACCTGTTGATGCTTGAGAAGAAAAAAGGGAGATATCATTTAAGATCACCTGTATATGTTTTTTGCACTGATTGATGAATCTTTTGTTTTCATCTTTTAATATGTCAATATTTATTATAAATGTCAATAAATACAACAGAGCATACATTTAATGTGCAAGTTTAATTTGAAATCTTCACTAATGTCTTTGTTGTATCTAATTATTTATATTGCTTCTATTTCCCAGACGGATATTACCGATCTTTAAGTCATCTTTCAATGGTTTATATGGTGTTTTATACTGCAACAATTAAAAGTAAGAGGGCTCAGCCATATGTAATCATTATCCAAATTACCAAATATGTTTTTTTTTTTATGTCACACTGTGAAATGGTACATCAACTTCATTACAGAAGGCATTTCAATAAAATTATTTTTAAAATGTAACAAAAAAATCTGGAAAAAAAAAAGGTTTGTTGGCTACATCCACTATGGATATTAGGAAAGAGTAGCATCCCCAGATCATACTTGAAGACCAGAGAATATCTGAATGGAATGTACCTTTCCTGGGAAAATGATGAATATTATTATCATTATGTGACAGCACTATAATTAATAATTGTGTGGTTTTCCAGTAAATAAGTTATTTTCTATACAGTGAATATATTGCAACAGTGACAGAGGCAGCAAATGTTTGCTCAGACATACTATAATTTATTGGCGCACCATGCTGAGAAACCTTGGGAATTCTTGTTATATGTATTAATCACTTCCTCAGTCCTTAGTTGTGCCAAATGTGGGTGGATCTGAGTTCTGTCCAGGACCAGGTGCTACAAGGTTCAGGATAACAGAGCAGAACAAAGTAAATTTCTCTTTAAACTTCATATGTTTCGCCTCAGATAAGTGACTACTCACCAATTGTAATATCATGCATGGCCACTCAATATATTACATTTTTTGTTTATTTAATCAATGAAGATAGTGAGGGAGCAGTAGAAAAAGATGTCCTTGCTGAATCCACAATTGCCAGGCAATAGATCACTATTGGTATAAACTATCTGCTGACCCTTGCGAATCTTGGCCTTATCACAGACTCACCCACTTATTGTTACTTTGTTTCTCTCTTGCATGGGAATCAAATTCCAATCATTTACATATTATGTATGATTTCCTTCTAAAACACAATTTTCAACATAAATCTTGTTTAATCATCATCAGTCTTGATTGCTAATGCTACATGTCGAGAGATGTGGCTATAGTTGGTAATATGATTTCTTTCTTTTTTTACACAATATTCCAAAACACTTTACAATAGACATGTGCAAAACTAAAATTTTCGTTTCGTTTTCGTCCATTCGGACGAAAATGTTATTTATTTCGTCTAAAACGAATTTCGTTCATTAGTGCATTCGTTTCAGACGAAATTCGTTCATTATTTTCGTTTCGTTAATTTTTTTCGTTCATTTTATAGAATACAATGTAATACTATTGGCTTTCTATAAACCGAACGAGAGCCCCATTCATAAGAAATTCTTATGAATGGGGCTCTCGTTCGGTTCATAGAAAGGCAATAGTATTACTTGTATTCTATAAGCCGAAAGTCTATAAACCGAACGACATTCGGTTTATAGACTTTCGGCTTATGGAATACATGTAATCCTATTGCTATTCTATAAACCGAACGACTTTCGGTTTATAGAATAGCCATAGGTTTACATGTATTACATAAGCCGAAAGTCTATAAACCGAAAGTCGTTCGGTTTATAGGCTGTCGGCATTTAACTATACAGAGACAGAGTCTCCATTCATAAAATTATGAATGGAGACTTTGTCTCCGTGTAGTAAAATGCCGACAGCCTATAAACCGAACGTTCGGTTTATAGGCTGTGGGCATTTTACTACACGGAGACAAAGTCTCCATTCATAATTTTATGAATGGAGACTCTGTCTCCGTGTAGTAAAATGCCGACAGCCTATAAACCGAACGTTCGGTTTATAGGCTGTCGGCTTATGGAATACATGTATTCCTATTGCTATTCTATAAACCGAAAGTCGTTCGGTTTATAGAATAGCAATAGGAATACATGTATTCCATAAGCCGACAGCCTATAAACCGAACGTTCGGTTTATAGGCTGTCGGCATTTTACTACACGGAGACAGAGTCTCCATTCATAAAATTATGAATGGAGACTTTGTCTCCGTGTAGTAAAATGCCCACAGCCTATAAACCGAACGTTCGGTTTATAGGCTGTGGGCATTTTACTACACGGAGACAAAGTCTCCATTCATAATTTTATGAATGGAGACTCTGTCTCCGTGTAGTAAAATGCCGACAGCCTATAAACCGAACGTTCGGTTTATAGGCTGTCGGCTTATGGAATACATGTATTCCTATTGCTATTCTATAAACCGAAAGTCGTTCGGTTTATAGAATAGCAATAGGAATACATGTATTCCATAAGCCGACAGCCTATAAACCGAACGTTCGGTTTATAGGCTGTCGGCATTTTACTACACGGAGACAGAGTCTCCATTCATAAAATTATGAATGGAGACTTTGTCTCCGTGTAGTAAAATGCCGACAGCCTATAAACCGAACGTTCGGTTTATAGGCTGTCGGCTTATGGAATACATGTATATAATAAATAATATGTTATAATGTATATAATAAATAATAAAATTATGAATGGAGACTTTGTCTCCGTGTAGTAAAATGCCGAAAGCCTATAAACCGAACGATCCGTTTATAGACTTTCGGCTTATATAATACATGTAATCCTATGGCTATTCTATAAACCGAACGTTCGGTTTATAGAATAGCAAAAGGAATACATGTATTCCATAAGCCGACAGCCTATAAACCGAACGTTCGGTTTATAGGCTGTGGGCATTTTACTACACGGAGACAAAGTCTCCATTCATAATTTTATGAATGGAGACTCTGTCTCCGTATAGTTAAATGCCGGCTTTTAACTATACGGAGACAAAGTCTCCATTTATAATTTTATGAATGGAGACTCTGTCTCCGTATAGTTAAATGCCGGTGTTCTGACAAATTTCTGGAGCAAATTCTCCTGCGCAATCGCAGGAGAATTTGCTCACTGCGCATGCGCATAAAGTTACAGCTGATAACTCAGCTGTAACTTTGTGACCACCGCGCATGCGCCAGCTGCGCAACCCACCTCCCGCCCCCTCACACCCCCTGCACACCCCTTCTTACCAGATCATCGACCACAGCGATACACAGCGCATGCGCACGCCTATCCAGCCGTTTGGGAATGTGCGCGTCCGTTGTTGTGTTCTTAAGGTGGTAAGTAACATGGGGCGTCGGGACATAAGGGGGCAAGCATCCTGGTGAGGGCTGCCTCATCTTGATGGGATTTGTGATCCTCCTGCTGCATCAATAATACAGCAGGAGGATCACAAATCCCATCAAGATGAGGCAGCCCTCACCAGGATGCTTGCCCCCTTATGTCCCGACGCCCCGTGTTACTTACCACCTTAAGAACACAACAACGGACGCGCGCATTCCCAAACGGCTGGATAGGCGTGCGCATGCGCTGTGTATCGCTGTGGTCGATGATCTGGTAAGAAGGGGTGTGCGGCGGGTGTGAGGGGGCGGGAGGTGGGTTGCGCAGCTGTCTCATGCACGGTGGTCACAAAGTTACAGCTGAGTTATCAGCTGTAACTTTATGCGCATGCGCAGTGAGCAAATTCTCCTGCGATTGCGCAGGAGAATTTGCTCCAGAAATTTGTCAGAACACCGGCTTTTAACTATACGGAGACAAAGTCTCCATTTATAATTTTATGAATGGAGACTCTGTCTCCGTATAGTTAAATGCCCACAGCCTATAAACCGAACGTTCGGTTTATAGGCTGTCGGCTTTTAACTATACGTTTGTCTCCATTCATAAATTTATGAATGGAGACTCTCTCTCCGTATAGTTAAATGCTATTGTATTCTATAAACCGACTCTATTTCGGCTTATAGAATGCAATAGTACTACGAATGGACGAATGAACGAATGATTTTCCTTTATTAACTATTCGTTCATTCGATTTAGTTAGCTTAGCATTTTCGTTCTTCGTTTTTCGGGCGAATGGACGAAAATGCAATTTTCGGACGAAAATGCATTCGTCCGAAAACGAATGCACATGTCTAGTATATATTCACATGTAAATTGCTTTTTTAATAAAAAATTATGATATAAATAAAATCTTGTTTTTATTTCCTTTTATGTGACAAAGCTGCCTCTCTCTTTCCCTTGCCCCCAGATTTGTCGCTCTCCCCCCCTTAGTGTTGTCTCTCTCTCACCCTCCCTTTGGCTCCCCCCTCGCTCCCCTTGTGTCTGTCTCTTCCCCCCTTCCCTCCCCTTGTTTCTCTCTGCCCCCCCCCCCCTTGTTATTCTGTCCCCCCCTCACCTGTTTCTTGCTCCCTGGTGGCTAGTGGGGGCAGCCGGGGGATGTATGCACTATACATAATAGACGGAAGTGTCGGGCAGCATGGAGGTTGTCTGCACGATTCGTGCAGACATCCCCCAGCTGCCCGATTCTCCCTGGTGGCTAGCGAGGCAGCGGTGGATGTCTGCGCGATGAGCGAGACCTCCCCTGCTGCCGCCCGGAACGACAGCCAGGACTTTTATGAGGAAGCCGGAAGTACCCAGCTTCATCATAGAAGTCCCGGCGGTCATGCCGGGCGGCAGCAGGAGAGGTCTCGCTCATCGCGCAGACATCCTCCGCTCCCTCGCTAGCCACCAGGGAGAATCGGGCAGCTGGGGGATGTCTGCACGAATCGTGCAGACAACCTCCATGCTGCCCGACACTTCCGTCTATTACGTATAGTGCATACATCCCCCGGCTGCCCCCACTAGCCACCAGGGAGCAAGAAACAGGTGAGGGGGGGACAGAATAACAAGGGGGGGGGGGCAGAGAGAAACAAGGGGAGGGAAGGGGGGAAGAGACAGACACAAGGGGAGCGAGGGGGGAGCCAAAGGGAGGGTGAGAGAGAGACAACACTAAGGGGGGGAGAGCGACAAATCTGGGGGCAAGGGAAAGAGAGAGGCAGCATTGTCACATAAAAGGAAATAAAAACAAGATTTTTTTATATCATAATTTTTTATTTAAAAAGCAATTTACATGTGAATATATACTAGACATGTGCATTCGTTTTCGGACGAATGCATTTTCGTCCGAAAATTGCATTTTCGTCCATTCGCCCGAAAAACGAAGAACGAAAATGCTAAGCTAACTAAAGCCGGATGAACGAATGGTTAATAAAGGAAAATCATTCGTTCATTCGTCCATTCGTAGTACTATTGCATTCTATAAGCCGAAATAGAGTCGGTTTATAGAATACAATAGCATTTAACTATACGGAGACAGAGTCTCCATTCATAAAATTATGAATGGAGACTTTGTCTCCGTATAGTTAAATGCCCACAGCCTATAAACCGAACGTTCGGTTTATAGGCTGTGGGCATTTAACTATACGGAGACAGAGTCTCCATTCATAAAATTATAAATGGAGACTTTGTCTCCGTATAGTTAAAAGCCGGCATTTAACTATACAGAGACAGAGTCTCCATTCATAAAATTATGAATGGAGACTTTGTCTCCGTATAGTTAAATGCCCACAGCCTATAAACCGAACGTTCGGTTTATAGGCTGTGGGCATTTAACTATACGGAGACAGAGTCTCCATTCATAAAATTATAAATGGAGACTTTGTCTCCGTATAGTTAAAAGCCGGCATTTAACTATACAGAGACAGAGTCTCCATTCATAAAATTATGAATGGAGACTTTGTCTCCGTGTAGTAAAATGCCCACAGCCTATAAACCGAACGTTCGGTTTATAGGCTGTCGGCTTATGGAATACATGTATTCCTATTGCTATTCTATAAACCGAACTTTCGGTTTATAGAATAGCCATAGGATTACATGTATTACATAAGCCGAAAGTCTATAAACCGATCGTTCGGTTTATAGACTTTCGGCATTTTACTACACGGAGACAAAGTCTCCATTCATAATTTTATGAATGGAGACTCTGTCTCTGTATAGTTAAATGCCGACAGCCTATAAACCGAACGACTTTCGGTTTATAGACTTTCGGCTTATGTACTACATGTAATCCTATGGCTATTCTATAAACCGAAAGTCGTTCGGTTTATAGTTTAGCAATAGCATTACATGTATTCTATAAACCGAACGTCGTTCGTTTTAAAGACTTTCGGCTTATAGAATACTATTGGCTTTCTATAAACCGAACTAGAGTCGAGTCCCCATTCATAAGAAATTCTTATGAATGAGGAGGGACTCTAGTTAGGTTTATAGAATGCCAATAGTATTCTATAAGCCGAAAGTCTTTAAAACGAACGACGTTCGGTTTATAGAATGCATGTAATGCTATTGCTGTTCTATAAGCCGAATGTCTTTCGGCTTATAGAACAGCAATAGCATTACATGTATTCTATAAACCGAACGTCGTTTGTTTTAAAGACTTTCGGCTTATAGAATACATGCTGCTATTGGCTTTCTATAAACCGAAAGAGTCCCCATTCATACGAATAGGTCAATTGACCTATTCGTATGAATGGGAACTCAATTTCGGTTTATAGGAAGCTAATAGCATTACATGCATTCCATAAACCGAAAGTCATTCATGTCGGTTTATGGAATGTAGTACAATGCTATTGGTATTGTAAACCGACTCTATTTCGGTTTAGAATGCCAATAGCACGAATGGACGAATGGACGAATGAACGAATGTTTTTCGTTTATTAACCATTCGTTCATTCGGATTTTGTTAGTTAAAATTTTCGTTATTCGTTTTTCGGACGAATGGACGAAAATGCTATTTTCGTCCGAAAATGCATTCGTCCGAAAACGAATGCACATGTCTACTTTACAATACAAAACACACAAAAATAGGTAACATAATAAGTTAGAGGTACTCCAGCAAAAGGTAAGATAGGTCCTTCACAACTGCTCTTACAGTCTAAAAGAAAGTGCACAAACAATATTTGCACAAGAGGTAAAAATTGCAGGCTAGTTTTATGTAGTTGGCAAAGACTCAAACACACAAAATGGAGTGCATAGTGGCCATTGTACATTTAGTATTCAATTGTAAAAAATATATAATTAATATAGGACTGTAAAGTTGCAGTATACTGTAGGGAATGATAAGATAGGATTGGACATTTGTTACTGTGAGAACAAACAGTTGGTAGTTTGTCAATTAATATAAAGTTTCAGTGTGCAGTTACTGGTCTCAAAATATATTTTCTAGGATACCATGGAGCAGTTAGGTTCTATAGTAGATACAGCCAAAGTTCAAATAAGCTTATGCACTCTGTATTCTGGATAATAGCAATACAAAACTTACTCCATGGAGGTTCTCAACCAAAAGTTTTTATTTGTAGTCACTTAGTCCAAGTCCGACAAGACCGACTGCTTGACTCGTTTTGTACTACTGTCCCTAATTGTCCATATTCCACTAACCCATTATATAAGTGCTAATACAATCAAACACAGGTGTAATAATACCCTCAGTCCAAACCATGTATAACTAAATAATATACATAACTCCTAAATACAATTATACAGAAATACTCTAAATTAAAATGGGGCTATTTTTGCAAGCAGCTAGCTACTGAACCAGAACATTTATACATACCAATTCTAGATCTATTTAATAATATAAATTATAAAAGTGAATAAATATCAATGGAAAATAATTTTACTGAATGATGTTGTTAGTAAATGTGAAAAAAGAAAAAAGAAAGAAAGAGGGTGACTACAGGTGTTAAGTGACATTTTTTTTACATGAAATTCAATTTATCTAATATATATTTTCTAAATGTTGTGTTCTGTGTGGTCTATAACAGCTGCTTACATTTCTCCCACAGACAAAACAATAACTTATGGACCAATTTGTGTTAAATTGTCATATGTGATAAATGATACACTTAAAAATATACTGAGACTAGTTATTATATGTGTTATGATAATAAATCATTTAAGAGGGTAGATATACGGTTATTTAAATGTTAGAACAGCACTATATATATATATATATATATATATAAATATCTCACTACACTCTCTAATTCTGAGGACCAATATAACTACAGTCTGCCCAATTAGTGGGTCCCAAATATATTGCACAATAAAGAAAATTACAGCTACCCCCCCCCCCCCAGAAATGTTAAAACAGTCAGTGTCCTAAATTGTACAACATTCCAAAAACAGTTATGTTCTCAAGGGGTTAATGCTGTCGAGCAGATTAAATAGTTCATGGGTAGTTGTGGAAATGAATACAGAAGTTATTAAAACATGTACACAGCATTTACAAATATGATGTAAAACATCTATACATGTCAATATTTCTCAGCCAGGCTGAACCTGAATCCTGATTTAACTTATATGTTACCAAACTTGGAGACGCTATGCTACCTTTGTGCTTGCGCTTTGTGTAGCAATACTGCACTTTTAGAGTATCCAAGTCCAAAGCAAGGATGTTTAAATTATTCCTAATAATCTTTTTGATTTTATTAAATTCCCTCTTGTGGGTTGTGACAAAGGAGAGTACTTAGTCAATGGAGTCTTCTACCTGAGCTGTTCTCATTTTAGAAGTATAGAGTAAACTTTCTCTCCTCCTACCCTTTGCTTTATTGTAAACCTGCTGTATAACTTTTTCTGAATAACCCCTTCTCCTAAATCTATTACAGACGTCTTGGGAACTTCTCATATATTTTGGCATCTGACCGGTGCCAAATCTGTCTAATAGGCACCGCTTGGATATTGTGAGCAGGATGACAGCTCTTTGCATGAAGTAAAGAATTCCTTGAGATCACTTTTCTATATATTTCTGTACATACTAATTTATTATCATAGTCAGAGATAAGTAATAATTCCAAAAATGTAATCTCATGAGGATTCTGTTGGGCCTTGAAATTCAGATTACTAGAATTATTATTGACAACATTTTCAAATTTCTCAATTGCTTGGCTTTCTCTACAAATATCAAATCACCAATGTATCTGCTATAGTATTTAACGTGTTGAAACAATGGTGAATCTAAATCCAAAATATACCTGTCTTTCCAATCTATAATGTAAATATTGGCATATGAGGGCACAAAACACGCCCCCATTTCCCCTTCCTGACTCTGAATAAAATAATTATAAACAGTAAGAAATTATGGGTGAGCAGGGAGTGAACCGCCATTACCAAAAAATCAGTTCTTTAATCTGTATAATTACTCCTCCTTCTAAGGACATTCTCTAAGGCAATGAACCCCTCTATATGGGTATAGATTAATATATAGCTGTTACATCCATCATCAACCATCTCACACTGGGTAAGAACCGCGGAAAGCAACTTTGGGTAGAAACTATTGGCTAGAGATATTGGTCCACAAGTTCTGAGATACCCTCCCCCAGGGCTCCAACACCCAAAATAATTTGCCTCCTTGGGGGTTCTCTCGGGAGTTGTGGACATTGGACAAAAAATAGAAAATGAGAACTGCTGACTACTATATATGTACTTCATCCATATTAGTAATACAGCAATGTAGTTGTCTAAGAGAGAAGATAGCTCCGACAAGAAAGGGACAGTTGAGTTATGATACATTGTGGTGTCTTATTTGTCTTCTTGCTTACATGAAATAATAATAATCTCTGTCCTTTACCACAACCGAACCTCGCTTGTCATAGTTCTTGATAACAATTTCAGAATTACTTTCTGGTTCTCTCAAACCTTGCCTGTCTTGATAAGTAAGGTTGTTATATTTGCTATGGATAGTTCTAACCTCACTGTGTAATACCCTATGGATTATTTCTAATGCATTTTGAAATTAATCCACTGCTGTACTTCTGCTATGTATAGGAAAAGAAATCAGTAGCTGGTTTAAGACTGTTTGCAGAGTAAATACAGAGGGCTCAATTGATTGTTTTTTTGTAACAATTCAAGAGATTGTAAAACAAATTTGTCTTTGAATGACAATGTATCAAGTTTAACCACAATTTTGGCCAATGCCAGTTTTACTTCCTCTAGAAGGAACTATTTGTAAAAAAAAAAAAAAAAATGTTTCTTAAGCACATATTTCTGTACAAATGTAATTATATCAACACTATGTTGATAAAGTTTTCACATTTATTAACAACATAATTCAATATAATTATTTTTTTGTTGAACACATTGATATTTATTCACTTTTATCATTATTATTATTAACTAGATATAGAATTGTCATGTATAAATTGTCTGGTTCAGTGGTCAACACACCCTCCAGAAGCCAGAAGACACAAACTGTGAATAGACCTGTATCTCCGATCGAGGGTAGTTCCTCCTTGTATGTTTAGCGTCCTCTGTCTCCCTAGCAACTGACGCGATCGGAGATGCAGGTCTATTCACATTTTGTGTCTTCCGGCTTCTGGAGAGTGTGTCGACCGGGTTTCTTACACACACAGGTTCGGTGAGTACTTCTGGTGATTGTTTGTTGATTGGTATGTGCATATATTCAATGTGGGAACCATTTAATGTCATCTTGATAACGGCTCCAGGTGGAGCCGAAACATCGATGTATATGACGGTTGTTATATAATATAGATTTTTTCTACTTTCCTAAAATCCTATGAGTGAGTGTCTCTCTTTTGTTTTTGGACATATATATATATATATATATATATATATATATATATATATATATTTGAATATATATTCTAATATCTTAATATATTATATATTCAGGCCCGGACTGGCCATCGGGCACACCGGGCAAATGCCCTGTGGGCCGCGGTGGCCATGGGCCGAGGCCAGCAGGGGAGGTCCCAGCAGTGGCGTCCCCTGCATTAAAAAAAAAAAAAATAAAAAACTTACTCCGTTCCTGCTCTGTCCCTCGGTGCAGGTCCGTGGCTGTGAGGGAAGCGTTGTGCTCTCCCCTCCAGCCGCGCGGTCAATAAAGTTTGTTGGAACTTTTTTTTTAAACAAACTTTATTGTTCTGCGTGGCTGGAGGGGAGCTCACCACACTTCCCTCACAGCCACGGACCTTCAGAGCACCGGGAGACGGAGCAGAAAAGAGGGTAGTACTGGGGTCTGGGGAAGGGGGGAAGAGGGTGGCATAACGAGCATACTAAGGGGCAATATCCTGGCATATTACATGGCATATTGGGGGCAATATCCTGGCATATTACATGGCATATTGGGGGCAATATCTTGGCATATTACATGGCATATTGGGGGCAATATCCTGGCATATTACATGGCATATTGGGGGCAATATCCTGGCATATTACATGGCATATTGGGGGCAATATCCTGGCATATTACATGGCATATTGGGGGCAATATCCTGGCATGTTACATGGCATATTGGGGGCAAAATCCTGGCATACTGAGAGCAAAATCCTGGAATATTAAATGACATATTGGGGGCAATATCCTGGCATATTGAGAGCAAAATACTGGCATATTAAATGGAATATTGGGGGGCAAACTCCTGGCATATTGAGGAGCAATATCCTGGCATATTAAATGGCATATTGGGGGGCAAAATCCTGGTATATTAAATGGCTAAATCATGGCATATCGAGGGGTTAAATACTGGCATATTTTAATTGGCAAAGTGATGCTGTGGCATGGTCTGTGGGCCAAAATAACATGTACTATGTGGAAAGTGACACTGGCTAGTTCTGTGGGGCAAAGTGACACTGTGGCATGCCAAATCGTGTAGGTGCAATATGAGTGCAAGCCAAGTGCTGTGGGTGCAATATAGGTGGATGGAAAGTTCTGTGGGTACTGTATGGTGCTGTGTTAAGTCCTGTAGGTGCAATGTGGGTGCAGAGGAAGGGAAAAAAATATAGTAATGCAATTTTTCAATAACATTTTTATTAAATACAATATTAAATAATTCAAATAAGTATAAATGCAACTAGTTATAGAGAGATGTCTGTGTTTATAGATATGTATTGTTTTCCAATTGTACAATTGTCATCTTGTGGGGCTCCTGTGTGTTGCATAATTAATGGCTGTCCCATGTGTGGCATATTTATTGGGCCCCATGTGTGGCATAATTAAGGGGCTCTTATGTGTGGCATAATTATGGGGCGCTTGTGTGTGTGGCATAATTAAGGGGCGCTTGTGTGTGTGGCATAATTAAGGGGCGCCTGTGTGTGTGGCATAATTAATTGGGCTCCAAGTTGAGGCATAAATAATGGGGCTCTGATGAGGCATAATTTATGGGGCTCCTGTATGTGGCATAGTTATGGGCTCCTGTATGTGGCATAGTTATGGGCTCCTGTATGTGGCATAGTTATGGGGCTCCTGCGTGTGACATAATTTGTGGGGCTCCTGTATGTGGCATATTTAATGGCCATCTGACTGGAATTACTAAGGACTACCCCTCACACACACATACTGCACCCCTCACATACACACAGAACTCCCCAACACACTGCACAACAGACATACACAATACTTCCATATATATATATATATATATATATATATATATATATATATATATATATATATATATATATACACACAGAACCCCTCACACACATACTGCACCCCTAAACACATTACATTCCAGACACACACTAGATCCCTTACCCAACTCTGGATCATCTACACACATACACACGCTAGATCCCTATATACACTTTGAAACCGTTATAAACACACACTCACTAGATCTCCTATACACATTCTGGGTCCTTCAAGCACACACTAGACTCATATATATATGTATATATACACACACTTGTAAGCAAACACATACTACACCCCTAAACACACACTAAATCTATATATACACACACACACACACACACTATAGCCTGTATGCACACACATGCTATATCCCCTATACACACATTCTCTACAGCCCCTAGCCACATATGCATCACATTACACCACAAACACAACACAACTAAAACCGACCTTATTACACAATACCACACCACAATCAGCTCACTCTACACACACGCAATCCCACAAGCAGGCTCCAAACACATGCTCAATACTCTTTCCTGGCATTTTTGTCTCCTGGTGTCCATTTATAGAGACACCAGAGACAAGTTGCAAGGAAACACAGTGCAAGCATGTTATTAAATTTGCTTGCACTGTGAAGAACAAATACAGGGCTTTTTTCTCATGCTAGAGCTCTTCAGCAGAGCTCTGCGCATGGTCTGCCCTGGAAGAGCATTGAACCAACATGCTCACTTTGAGAGGGAGCGTGTTTGTCATTGGTTATGACAAAACACACCTCCTCTGCCCCGCCCCCTTCTTAGTGGGCCGCTGTGATAAAAAAATGCCCGGGCCAAATTTTTCTCCGAGTCCGGCCCTGTATATATTATTTTGACACCAAAACAGCCCAAACCCATCAAAGCATGGACTCCACTAGACATCTGAAGGTGTGTTGTGGTATCTGGCACCAAGATATTAGCAGCAGATCCTTTAAGTCCTGTAAGTTACGAGTTGGGGCCTCCACGGATCAGACATGTTTGTCCAGCACATCTCACAGATGCTCTATTGGATTGAGATCTGGGAAATTTGGAGGCCAAGTCAACACCTTGAACTCATTGTTGTGTTGCTCAAACCATTCCTGAACCATTTTTGCTTTGTGGTAGGGCGCATTATCCTGCCATCACGAAATACAATTTCCTTAAAAAGGTGTACATGGTTTGCAACAATGCTTAGGTTGGTGGTACATGTCAAAGTAACATCCACAATATTAGCAGGACCCAAGTATCTTCACTGACTTGCCACCTGTCAGTGGTTATATATATACATATACAGAAATTATGGATGAAATATGCCTCTAGGAACAGATATGTACAAATTTATGGTTGCAGACCTGAATTTTGTATTGTATCCCAATTCTAAAATCAGACAGATTTATGTAGCTGCTGAAAAGACTCTGGAAGAAAAGATAATTCTATTGAATAGGAAAAAAAAAGACATAAAAAAATATGCCAGTTAAAGCTTATATAAAAAAAACACTACTACCCATCTACTGCCGGAATGTTAAAGGGACTCAAAATAAATATATTAATTTATTCAAGAACTAGAGTGCCAGATCTCTTTCCTTTTGGATTTTAAGTAAAAAGAAGAGCCATACATACATTATGCAGAAATCAGCACATGAGGAGACATATTTATGGGAGGATACATCAACGGCAGAGGTAGGATGTTGGTACACTCATATGTGCTGGCAAGCAATGCTATCAGGTTGAGGAAACAGTAATTTGTTCAAGAGCACCCTGCAGAGACCTCACTGTGCATGAAATATCATATGTTTTGTTTGGGGGTGGCTAATGGAGGCAAGACAGTAAATCCAATAGAATGCACTATAGTGCCCATAAGGAGGAGGTGTGGGCAGCATGACAGGTGTACCCTGAAGTATGAATAAACTAATAGCTTGTCAAACCTAGTAATACAAGAAAACAAACAAACCGCACTCCAGAGGTATGTTCAAAATAAAAAATTAAATTTTATTCTTAGAAAGCCACAAGACAAAAATAAAGTGACATGCACTGGACAGACAATGAAACACTTTACGCATTTCACATCTACTGGCGCTTAATCATAAGTGTAGTTGCTAAAGTGAACAGTGCAAATTAAACAAAATTAGTAAACCAATCATGTTAAAGGTCAAATAATTCAAAGTGCTCAGCATTTGCATGCGTGAAACATAACTAAATAGTGTTTATACATTGTTCAATTATCAATAGTACATTTTAAATAATCAACAATAAGTTGTTCTGTTATAAATGGTTAATAATTGTGTAAGTAATCTAGGGGATGGGACACTTCATCGCGGCTACATCTGCTTCACCGCCATCACTTCACCACACGACAGCTCGTTGCGGGATATTTAATTGCCGGACATTTCATCGCTAAAGGTGAGTTTTAATGTGTTAGAATGTTAGTATTGGGGTTAAGGGTGGTTAGAATTAGGGTTTAGGGGGTTAGAATTAGTTTTTAGGGTTTGGGGTTAATTTTAGTATTAGGGTTTAGGGGGTTAGTATTAGGGTTTAGGGGGTTAGTATTAGGGTTCGGGGGTTAGTATTAAGGTTTAGGGGTTAGTATTAGGGTTCAGGGTTAGTATTAGAGTTCAGGGGTTAATTTTCGTATTGGGGTTTGGGTGTTCATTTTAGTATTAGGGTTTGGGGGTGCACTTTGGGGGGGATTCATTTATTAGGGGGGTATTTTATTTTAACTTGTACGTTTCTAAGAGCTGACAGTTCAGTGTTGAACTGTCAGCTCTTACATAGCTGCGTCCGCGATGAAGCGGCCGCATAATTCTTCATTGCTGACAGTTCAGCGTTTTAACTGCTGCGCTGAACTTTCAGCGATGACGTGTCCTAGACCCAGTAATCTACACATATTATAACAAAAATTTACTGTAATTCACATATAAATACAGTGCATAGTTCAAAACAATACATCAAAATATACACATTTATATAAATAAAGAGACATGTTACTACACATCTTTTCAGTTCTTAATAACATAGATTTATTTTAACCCCTTAACGACAGATGACGTGCCAGGCACGTCCTGCATAAACATGCAGTTAGTTAGACCAACGGTCGCTTTCTTTACTTTTTCAGTGTTGCTACAATGCCTCTATGTAGAGGCATTGAGAAACACTAAAAACAATTGCAGGGGCTCGCTACGATCACTCCCCAGAGTGACCATAGATGCCATTTAAAAATGGCGGCACCAGCTGCACACATGTGCTTAGGAAACGAACGAAACACTGATGATGTTGCTAAAGTGCCCCGCTAGCGAAGGCACTTTGACACATTGGAGCGATCTGGCCGCAGAAGGATTTTTTGGGCTATCTGCATTTTTTTTAACACTTTCTAGGGGTTAATTATACCCACTAGGGTATGTGTATTCCTTTTGAAGCTGTCTGAACGTGTGTAAAGCGATCAGTAACAGCCGATCAGTGGCAAAGGCGGTTTGGTGATTGCTCAGATGAGCATCACCATTCGCCTGGTCAGATCAATATTGGTAAATATTGTTTTAACCCATATGGATCTGCCTCCCTCTCCTCACTTGAGTTTTAGTGAGGGAGAGAGACATATCTGTATAATATAAGTTTTTAATCGTAATAAATTAAATAAAATGTTACAAATTTGTAAAACCCAAGGGGTTTTATAAAAGCCATACACTTTGTATAGTGTAACCTGTGTATTAACCCCTTCCCTGCCACTGATCACTGCCTGTGCATTTTTAGGGGTTAATTTTTTGTACAGAACTACAAAAGGCTCTTAAAAGAGCTATTAACCCCTTCCTTGCTCTACATGTCAAAATTCAAAGTTGGAAAATGAAAAAGCACACCTCTTAAATGTGTCCTTTTAACTGCCAAATAAGCTGAAAAACCTATGCATGGGGGTATCTCTGTGCTCGGGAACACCTGTGAGCTACACACATTTGTTTCTTTTGCCAACAAGCTGGAGTCAGGACTCCTTTAAAGATTGAATTTGTTATACTGGATTTATCTCACTTAATGCCTGGTGCCAGCTGGCTATTTGTCTATCTGTATAAAATTCTACATAACTGTAAGAGAAAACCTTGTCTATTTGCTGCCATTTAGTTCACTTTTATTGGAAGTTTTGATTTCAGCTATTTTTTTAAGATATTTTAGTTTACACTAGTTTACGAGTTAGAAAAAAGTTCCATCAGTAGGTTGTGAATTGGCAGCCAGCAAGATATCGACTTTATAAATTTGACAGATTTTTAGACAGTAAAAGTGATCTATTATCTGCTTTAGTTCTAAGTTTCACTGGTTGACTATTGCAACGTGTGTCAAAATCAACGTGAATCCTGTCAAAGGTCTGTTGTAGATTGGATCAGCAGTTATTTCTGTAAATATACCTTTCTATCTGGCCAATTCCTTTACTCAAGTGGGCATCTTACAGGCTTCTACACATCAATGGTTCTCAATAGTACTGGCTATTCAGTGTAAAACCATTTTTGATAACTTAATCATATCCTTCACAGCCACTCCAGAACTCTCATGAGAAAATGTTAAATAGCATTTTTGTAACTATAAAATATGTTTGTTTCATGTGTAAATGCATTTTACACATTTTAGAAACACAGGACAAATAATGTATTTTTTATTGATGATATATGAGTTGACATTTTGAAATGTGACAGATTATCTTCATAAGTTTGTAGGATATCATTGAAGACAAATGGAACTCTACTTGATTAAATAGCAAAGGTAGCAAATGCCCTGAGGACCTTATATCTCATCTGGCTGCAAACAGATAAGCTATAAAGCCAAATCTGTTGAGGAATGTCACATGGGAACTATGTGCAAACCCCAAACACCAATTCCTATTGGAATAGTTGTCAGCGATTGATATGAAGTAATTTAATACAGCAATCTAGCAATGTCCAGTGTGAGGCCTGATACTACATACTAGGTATATATCTTAAATGTGCCCATTTTAAAATAACAATGCAAATACGTATGCAACATACTGGCCTATGTTTAAACAAAATGTGAATTATTGAGATACTATTTATAGAGAACAACCTTCCAGAAACTTCCATTTTGGTTTTATTTTGTAACATTATATCATACATGTGACCTGAAAACAAAAGACATTTCAATATATTCTTCTGGTAACACACTTAAAAATATATTTAGATCCTAATAAGGAAGATTGTTAAGCCAATGTTAAGCCTATGGAGGCAATAGCATGGCCAGTATTGTTTTGAATAAAAGGTGGCAACCCTAAGGCAGTAGCATGACTGGTATTTTTTTATTTTAAGAAAAGGGTAAAATTGGGTACATTTACAAGTGTAAAATTTGGTATATTTGCCTTTTGAAAATTGTAATCTGTTTGAAAGGAAATTTTGAATTCTAACTGAGAAAATGTTTAAGCACCTCAGCCAATCTCAGTGTTTAATGAAACATTTGTCAGCTTTATTAGTGGGAACAGCTTCAAAAATAAGTATTACGAATATCAGCGAGAATATATATATTTTCAGAGATAATAAAAGGAATTATTGAAGTATAGGAGCATTTCTAGCAGTTTATCAAAGGTCATGGGTTGAATGAGCAAAAGTGGTAGCGTGAAGTTGTACTTTCTGACAGAGCAGTCAGGGTCAATAGTAGAGTAGAGAGTAGAGAGGAAAAATTGAATGTAGAAGCCAGTAGGTTAATAGAACACCAGCCATGGCTGAAATGCTGAATATATAATGCATAATAGTAGTCTGACAACCTGAATAAAAATATACATTAATGCATTATATTTTGACCATAACCAAGTCTTTATTCAGCTCCAGAGGAACATTACACACCACCCTTGAAAACATGAAGTGGCATAAAGAAAAAAAGGGAGGGATCTTAGAAAAGCTGAAAATATAAAAAAGAAAATCAGAATTTATTTAGAGAGCCATGCATCTTCTACAAAATAAGCATCCAAATCATGCTAGTGCATTTCTGTAAATATGAGTATGCTTTTATTCTTGCAAAACAAGTCTTCCATGTTGCTAGGTTACCCCATGAGACTAACTAAATAACAAATAATATCCTTTAAAAAAGAAAAGAGCATTCAGACTGTCAGCACCAAGCTCACAGGATGTGCATCAGGGTAATGCATCTGCAAGTACAGCTCTCGTCATAACAGATATAAAAACACTAATCAAAATCATACCATTTTGAGCAATATATCTTTATACAGGCAGACACAAAAAAAAAACCAAATAAATAATTTTTACATGCACATACTGTTAGCAGCAAACAGAGGGAAACAATATTCTGGCTAAAAAAAAAAAATAGCATTTTCCTTATTATGAGGTAAAAGGGCAAGGAAAAAATCCATTCTGACTTTGCGCCTATTTCAATAATGTCCATTGCTTGTAATATCCTCGCCTGAATATCTGAAAATGTGCTGTCTTTCAGCCAAAAATATTGTCGTTAAACTAATGTTCGTTTGAATTGTACCTGGATTCACACATCAGTGTAAAATACTGAACATGTAGCTAGAATAAGTGATATTAAAGGGGTGCTTACACCAAGCTAATTTTCTATGTATCGTAAATCTGTTTAATGTACATGAAATGCATTTTTTTACTTTAAAAAATGTACAGTTCTCTTGTAATTATACATTGAAAACTTATTTCCAAAATTGTGCTAAAATCCAATAAGGAGTGCTTGGAGAGAGGCTTGGTGAGACAGCCATGAAACTATTACACTTTATATGCAGTTTTTAGGAGATGGGAAATGTGGCAAAAAATTGGTCTCTATGGAGAGCTATGTGGTGAGTGATGCAGCCCATAGATACTATATGTAAGGGTTGTGGTCAGCAGCCCATCTCATGTGGTGATATAAGCAGATAGCAGTCGGACCAAGCGTATTCTGGATGATCCACATAGGAGTTCCACATATGAAAGTGGGTATTTATTTTTATTCATGATTCACTACAGCTTGATTGCTGAAATTATTTTATTTACCTACAATTTTCACTATTTTTACACCAATTGTGTGTTTAAAACGGTATGCACGTATGTTATAAGTGCTCTGCACTGTGCACTCTACCTCCCCATTTTTTTGCATGTAAACAAGAGAAATAACACCATGATAAATAAGCACCATGCCACTTTGTGCCCTAGTCTGACCACAATGCGATGCACTGACCTGTGATTAGGGTTGTCACCTTCTCTTCAGAAAAATACCGGCCTTGCTACTGTCTCCATAGACTTAAAATTTGCCTGATGCCAATTTTTTTATCGGCCTGCTGGTAAAATACCAGCCAGTTGGCAACCCTGCTTGTGATTAGGCCCAGTCAGGGCCGGTGGAAGGATTTTTTGATACACAGGCAAAAGTGCTTTTTGGTGCCCCCCCCCTAATCTCATGACTCTCCCCATATCCCTTATCTATCCTCCTTATCCCCATATCTCTTTCCATCCCCTAAACACAGGGAGCGTGAGCAGTTCTTACTGAGCTCCCCGAAGCAGACACCGCTCTGCTTCAAGGGGAGGGGCGGAGCTCGCACCTGGTGATATCCGCCCCCTCCCAGGCTGCTCCACAGCGGCCGTGTAGAGAGCTGGTGAGGGGAGATCATCTCCCCAGCCAGTGCCTCTACTGGCATTTTTTTTCACCAGGGCTGGCACCCGCGTTGCTGCAGCGCCCTGAGGAGGCTGCCTGAGCAGCCTTACGGTGGTGCCGGCCCTGGGCCCAGTACATATAGCAGCAAACAGTGTGACAAACTGTCTCAGTGCTGTTGCTGTAGGATCTGGACAAAGAGAATGAAAGTCCTGGTGCCACGCTGAACAACTTGCACAGAATCTTGTTTGATATGTAGAAGGTTCTCACATTCCATGTACTGCTTTCTATTCCACCAGCAGATAAAGTGACTAAATGAAACAAAACTGACATGCTCATTTCCTACACAGTCAGTGTGGCCGCACCTATAGTATACATGCATAGGAACCACTGGTTTACTCTTTGAGTAAAATATTAAAAATGTTCAGAATGTCTGCATAAAACACACTGGAAAAAAGAATGTGCACTATACAGGCAATATAATTTGCCTTGAGAAAGCGCCACATTTGGCGTGAAACGCGTAGGCGTTCAGTGTTTCACCGGGTAGGAGCAGGCACTTAGACCTTGAAGCTGTGTACACCTGACATTAAACTCACCTTCAGCTTCATCTGTGATCTGGTTTGTGAAGTTTGTTCCCGCTGGTCGCCGCCGTCCTTCCTCTCGAGTCCTCTCGTCTCACTAATATAATATTACATCTTCAACTTGAAACAAAGTGAATTTGGGGAACTGGTTGTCTCTATAACTAACATATTATTTTTAATTGTATTTATATTTTTTTAATTTCTATTAATCATTTTTTTTCTTTTTCATCATTCATTCTATAACATTTCATTTATGTTTATGTATTTAATTTTATTTTCTCATATTCGATTTTTTATATTTATTTTATGTTATATTACTTTATTTCATTGTTATTCATTATCATTACTTTTTATGCCTTTTCATTATTATTTTTATTTTTAAAGACAAACAAATAATTGGTAGCCCCACTGAGAATGGTCAAATATCCAGCCCCCTAGTATTTACCCTACACAGATGGAGCATCACTGTTTTTTGCTTTCCTGCACCATTACAGAGGAAACCTATCCATTATCATATCAGACCGGTCTCACCCATAACTACATTCCAGATCCGAAAAATCCAAAGGAAAGAAGCCTTACACATACACCATATGAGGTTCCATAAAAGATGAGTAACCTTATTGTAAACCAAATAGATAAAAGAAAGTAGCACCAAAAAATAGTAGAAATAGTGCAAAAAAACAAAAACGACAAGTTTGGAGGGCTAAATGCCCATGCTTGACGCGTTTCGTGCTCTGAAGCACGTAATCATAAGCTAAAAAGAGTCCAGATCCAAAATGCCTGGCAGGTCTCTGCTGCATGAAGAACACAGAAACCACAGACGTATGTTTGATATTTACAGACATACCAACTACAGCCTTTGTGTAGCAGAGGTTTATTAACTACAGCTTTGCTATTGAGTCTTATAGCTAATTTCATATGGTGATCTGCTACCATATTTGTCTCAATTTAATCTCACATGGAGTCTGGTGAATCCCAAGAATTCTGTGATTGGATCCATTTCCCCATCACAAGGGAATTTAAATTTTAAGGGCATGTTGCTGGTCCCTACCCCAGGAGAACTTTCCTCTTTATTATAACAGTCCACAGGCATAACACCAACCTGTTGCCTCAGTGGCCATTCAGATTTATTTTTTAAGTGGGATAGTTGGGCAGCACCTGGTCCCAGTATTCTTTGTTTTTTTGGGTGTGGAAATGCTAGGGAACTGAAGGTTGTGATTACTTCCTCAGTTTCTTAGCGTTCAATGTTTTTTGTTGGCATAATTATACTTTTTACAAAATGCAGTTATTCACTTACCACAGACCTTGTGGTCTCCAGAGAGTCACTGCACATGTCCGTCTGTCTCTCTTCCCATGTCTGTCTCTCTCTTCTCCCTTGCCATGTCTGTCTCTCTCCTCTTCCTTCCCATGCCTCTTTCTCCTCTTCTTTCCAATGACGGTCTCTCTCCTTTCCCCTGTCTCTCTCCTCTCCCTTCCACCCTGTCTCTCTACTCTTGCCTCCTAACACAACCCAGTGCACAACAAACCCTTCATATGCAATTAGAGTATCTCAAGAATTGGAGCACAGCCTAATCTCTTTGGAGCAAGGTTTTCTAAAAAGTCATAGGGATGTAGCCATACTTAGTATAAACAATTTTCTTTTTTTATTCATAACTTTTGTGGCCAAGTAAAAAAACCTTTATAATAGTTCATGAAAGTTTTTTTTTTAACAGATAAAGAAAGCTTAGATCAGAAAGACAGCAGTCATGGAGCAGTAGATGTAATATAGCTGAATGATATATTTTTTTTTAGAGTATATTATTAAACATAAAAATGTATTCTGTCCAATTTGGAAAATGTGTTATCAGCATATACTGCATGCCAAGTGCTTATCTAATCAATTATGTTATTATGCAGATGAAAAGGTAGATTCAGTTTAATTTCCAACTCGGAACCTCTAGCTGAGATTCCAAGCTTTTGATTTATTAATCTCTTAACTTTATGTTCCTTTCACTCAGTTTTGCTGCAATATTCTACATTTTAGTTCCAATACTGTGATCGAACTTTATCCATCCCAGAGAAAAAGGACTTACAGAATTAGTGATCACTGATCTTAATTGTTTGCTTTAACCTCCATAGTAGATGATGCATATATGTTACAACTACCTTAGGTTTATTAGTTATTCTATGACAAGATGTTTGATGGCTACTTAGGATATTAGCTGAGTGACATTACAAATAGCCATATGTGATGATAGATATTTAATGTAAATGAATGCTTGTGCTAGTGGATGAGTGATAAGACAATCTAGGGCGATTGATCTACAAATGGAATAAATCTAAGAAATCCAAGTGATACAAGCAAAGTGGGACCAAGATAAAGATATAACATTTTTCTTTATGTGAGTTTCTACTTAAAATTTAAGAAAAATCTAAATAAATATATAGTGGGGCAAGCACAATTATGTATATTCATAAATTATAAAAATTAACAAGGTGCAAAATCTCTTAAGGAGAAATGCTCATTTAGAAATACTGCTTCTATGAATGCCCATAAAATGATGCAAGACAAAAACAAACAAATAAAAATATATTTCCAGAACATAAAATTGTTAACCTTTAACCTATTTGTCTTAGCTAGGCTCATACCAAACCTGACTATTTTATCTGCAATCTAACAAAACCAATTATAATATTTGTAGTTATAGGCAGTGCTCTTAGTTATGACTGTTGTACTACTAATCATCACCTGATGCGGGACATGATGTAACCAGAATAAATACCAGTCTATAGTAGTAATGATCAAGCCTGTCTGTTTACGATTAAGGCCTGTTATGATAGAAAAGTCCCCCTGAATTACATCTGTAACGCTAATACTTGTCAGGTAAGCCTACAGCAATATGGCTATAGTCTACAGGCTCAAGGTTTGGCTTGATGTTTTCCTTGAAAAGTTAAACCGTCCAAAGGACGTTCTCAGAAGGATTTAGTAATTCTGGATACTGATCTAAACTTTCGGTCACCCACTGCCACCCAGATCAAAGTTTTAGTGGACGGTCTTGAAAACCATCTAGGAAGTTATGTTCCACCATCAATTATTGGTGTAGATTCAAAGCACAAGTTTGGTGGTAGATGAATAATGGCTCCTTATACCATTATATAAATAATGCAACCAGGGGTTGTGCAAATGTTTCTGGCCCCATACAATAAATTAAATAAAATTAAGTGTTTAATTAACCTATGTAATTACCTTGCCCAGGTAGAGTGATGAAGTAATAATTAAATAAAAACAACCTGTAAACCCTGAAAATCGCTGTCAATCCCTCTGGCACACAAAGGGTGTTCTGTGCAAAAAGATTAACCGGATATTAATGTCCAACAACGATCCACAACACCATCAAGCCTCATCTTCATCCCAGTGCAGGGAGGGGGGGGGGGGGAGGGAATCAGCCAATCAGATGGCTCCTTAGGTTCTTTAAATCCCAGCTCTACTCTTATCACACATCTATCCTAGGATTGATGGATGTCTTAGGTTCATCTGGGTTATTTCTTGTTCCAGTGCTTTTTATTAGGATTCCTTTTTAATTTTGGATTGAGGATAAATGGCATCATAGAGGTACTTTTTTAAAGTATTTTTTCTGCTCCCCATCATGGTAATACATGGGATTTTATTTTACAGGATTATTTAATTGTATTGATTCATCCTGCACTACAGAAAGGGTGACTTAAATAGTTATTATCTTTTTTTTTTTATAATGTATTTCTTTATTTTGTTTTTGTTTTAGTAAAAGTCAATGGGGTTACAGAAGAGAAAAATGGGGAAGTGGATACAATAATCCCAAACAGTCAGTGGGTTAAATAACACATTTGTATATACATTGAAAAGACATCAATCATATTATTTATTGCAGATGAGTTCAGAACATTTTGTCATACCAGATAGTGGACTTCGGTTGTAATACATCTATGTAGAATAGGATTTGCATCTTTATGGTAATTGATTGGAATGTATTGTAAGGTGGATAGTACCATAAAGATTAGGGGGAGACCAAACAAGGGTAAAAGCAAATGGGGAGATCTATAACAAGGAAACAAGAACATGAAATCGTAAGAAAAATTAAGTAGTTTTCTCTTGCTAACATGAGCCTGTACTCAGATTTGAGGATAGCGCCTTAGCCTTGTAGTAATTTTGCCAGGGTTCCAAAATTTTTACAAACTTGTGGTAAGCATTATGGGAAAGAAAACATTGTTGTTTGCATTCTCCATTTGAGTCTAGATTTAAAAAAAAAATGTTCTTCATAGTGGGGATGAAAGGGTTTTTCCATTTTCTAGCTACAGCTGTAAGGGTGGCTTAAAAAAAAAAAAAGTAAAATAAGCACAGTAGTATGATGAGGCAGTTTTTGCAGGAAAATTCCAAGGCTGGGATTGGTGATAGTGACAATCTGAGACAGTGATGAATTTTTGCGAAAATGTCATCCCATAGAGGAGATAGGTTAGGGCAGTCCCACCATATATGTGCCATTGTCTCTATGTGTCCACATCTTCTCCAGCAATATTTGGTGATTGTTGGATTAAATTCGGCTAGAACATAGGGTACTCGGTACCATCGGTACCAATTATTTAATACATTTTCCTGTGAGAGGAATTGTGAGAAAAAGAGTTTAGTAGGGTAAACATAATTTCCCATTCTTTTGGAGTAATTGTCATGCCCAGTTCAATATGGAAAACTGTTCATTTTTTTCATTTTCATGAGCCTGTTATAGCAAATTGAGATAGTTTGGGGGCAATATGGGGAATTTAAACAGAGTCTTTCAAGTTGACACATGTGTATATTATGTTTTCTCACTGGGGTGGCGGAATCCTTTGAGATAATGTGTTAGTTGTATATTTGAAAACATATCAGTATCATTTATCCTGAACTCTGTTTTCAGTCTAATAAAGGATTTAATATGATTTCCATCAATCAAATCTCGAAAGGTTAGTTTACGCTGCCACCTTTTGTAGTTGAAGATATAAACGATTGACTGAAGAGTGGAGATAGGGGTCGCATAGCTTGTGTATGAGAACCGCTCTTCCTGTTCAAAAACTTTATCCCACATTTGTATGGAGAACAAAGTTGCAGGTAGGATTTTCCTAAGTTTGGGTTGTTTAATAGTGGGAGTCCATAATAGTTGTGGTACCGTGTCTGGGGATATGATCTAATTTTCCAAATTGAGCCAGGGTTTTGAGAGTGGAGGGGAGTGAGACACTAATGTTTGTGCCAATAAAGAGGCATGATAATATATTTTGGTATTGCCATACCTTCATCTCGGACAGGTAATTGTAACAAAATTTTATTAATCCTTGATTTTTAATTGCCGCTTCTGTACTGATCTATGGTGAATTGGGCTTGGTGGTGATTCTTACCGGATGGTTCTGAACAAATCGATAAATTTGGGTAGAACGGACATCTTAACTGCTCCTATTCTACCAGACCAGGAGAAGAATTGAGTTCCATTTATGGAGATCGTTTTCTAGCTCTTTAATAAGGTTTAAAAAATTAATTGTCTTATGTATTCTAACTCCTAGGTAGGTAGAAAATTGTGTTTTCTAATCATAGTGAAATTGTTTCTTAAAATTACTTAAAAGCTGTTCTGGTAGGAAAAAGGGGAGTGCCTGTGATTTTTGTATATTGATTTTGGGATAACAAATTTTTTCAAAATTGTTCTAGTTCCGAATGTAGAATGGGGAGATATATCATCGGCTTTGAAAGGGTCAGAATGATATCATCTGCGAATAGGCAAATTTATAAAGACACGGAGGCTTATATTATGCTTATCTCTTTTTTTAATATTTCCCTCATCAGCAAAGAGAATGCAATAAAAACTTTGACCAATAGGAACACATTCCATAATAATACTACTCCTCTATAAAGTCCAGTGCAATATAAACCACTTAGTGGTTCAATATCCAATATGTAAAAGTACCTACATTAACATATTGAATGTTTTAATATGTTTTATATTTGGTATTTTATATACCGTATTTGCTCGGATAACCCTGATTATAAGACCCCCAAAACTTTGGATATTCCTTTCGGAAAAAAACTAAAAGCCTGAATATAAGACTACCCTATAGGAAAAAAGTTCAACGTGTATATATTCACATGTAAATTGCTTTTTAATATTTAATAAAAAAAAACTATATTAAACAAATGCATTTCTTGTTTTTATTTCCTTTTATGTGCCAATGCTGCCTCTCCCCCCCCCCCCAGCTTGTCTCTCTTTCTCTCCCCCCATGTTATCGGTCTCTCCCTCCCCCCACACTTTTCTCTCTCTCTCCACCTCCCTCCCTCCTTTTCTCTCTCTCCCCCTCCCCTTGTGTCTCTCATTCCCACCCTCCCCTTGTGTCTCTCTCTCCCCCTCCACTTGTCTATGTCTCTTCCCCCTCCCCTTATCTCTCTCCCCCACCCCGTGTCTCTGTCTCTTCCCCCTCCCCTTGTCTCTGTCTCTCTCCCCCCTCCCCTTGTCTTTGTCTCTCCCCCCTCCCCTTGTCTGTCTCTCCCCTCCCTCCCCTTTTCTCAGTCTCTCCCCCCCTCCCCTTGTCTCTGTCTTCCCCTCCCTCCCCCTCACCTTGTTTCTTTACCTGGTTACTAGTGGGGGCAGCTGGGGGATGTCTGCACGATACGTGCAGACATCCTCCATGCTGCCCGACACTTCCGTCCATTATGACAGACAGCCGGTCCGTCATAACAGACGGCTGTTAGAGGGATCCAGGTCCCTTGCAGCTCTGCGGGGAACCTGGATCCCAGTCTTATAGTATGACCTCGATTTGAGGTCAGATTATAAGACGACCTCGAATATAAGACGAGGGGTCTTTTTCAGAGCATTTGCTCTGAAAAAAAACGTGTCTTATATTCGAGCAAATACGGTAATTCTCTATACATTATTATAATGTTATAATAGAATGCTATTGCATGTTATGATCTTGTTTCTGACTTTAGTCGTTGTATCTGTGCTAACTACTATCATTGTTTGTGCTGTTATTATTATTGCCCCCTTTTTCTATCTAGGGTCCGTTGTGTGTCCCCCCCCCCTCCGTTTTTACTTTACCTAATTTTTCAACATTTTCCCTTTTTTTCTAAGTCAATTTGTCTAATTTTATCCCCCGTTATTTCCCATGTCTTTTGGGCTCCGCAAACTGTGCATGTGCATCGCAGTGGCCATTTTTGTGTAGCCTTTATTGTTTATTCGATCATGCGTGCGCACTACATGCCGAGACGGCCATTTTTGTGGCTTCCACGCTTCATCACGGCCCCATTTTCTATTGTGGCAGCCATTTTTCCGGAGTCTTCCGGATGTTCTCTCGTGGCAGCCATTTTAGGCCCGTTTCTCTGTGCAGTTAAAAGTGTGTGACAGGATATTTTTGTTTCTGAAGCTGCCTGCTCCCGTTTTGATTGCTGCATATCTGCTATCTGTGCTACTAACGCTTGTCAGGTGAATTTGTCCTACACATACTGGAAATTAGTGTCCCTCTGATTATATATATTCATTGTGGGCTGCATTGTTAAAGTTATATGGAGAAACAACTCCACAGGTTGTCACCCTCTCCCACCATATCTTCTGCTCAGCAGGATCCTGAGTTTATTGATGATGATGGCCCCTCTTCAGAGTCCCTTAATTCTGAAGAGTTGCATACACTGCTGGACTCCACTATGTCCAGATCAGTTAACCAAGCCATACAGTCAGCCATGGGACTTAAGTCCTCATCACCCAGTCGATTTCCTCAGCCCTCATAACACTCAAGCATCTACTGGTGCAGCCCAACCTGAAGGGAAATGAGCATTGCCCACCGGGTCATATCGCAAAGCTTCCTGCAAAATGCACCATGCTGACCCACATGCCTCCAAAAAATGTAAGATGGGCACAGCTATGCCAGCCACAAATGTTGTAGTTACACCACGGAAAAGAGCTAAGTGCTGGGCTAAAGCGGTACGTTCATGGAAAGCAGCAAAAGCTGCACTTGATGACTCTCAATCTGAGTCACTGAGATTAGTGATATGTCTGATGACCCGACTTTGATACAGCATCTGAGGATGACACCCCAGACAATATGGTGATCCCCAGCCAGAAATCCCTCGAGACCTCTACTGAGACCTCAACCTTCCTAAATCCCCAAGGCGACCCCTATTTGACCCTGTCAATCTGCTTCACCCCGCTCTGCGGAGTGGTTCCCTGCAGATCACATTGATAAGTATATATTGTTCGAAAACCATTGGACAAATTTGTCTGCAAGAAACTATGGGCTGAGTGCCCACGGCCCACTATGTCAGATATGGCATGTGATACGCATGAGTTTGATCCTAACATTGTTCAGTTTTTTGGGAAATCTGGCTGGAAACCCAAGAAAGGTTTGGATTTCTCACACAGAACCGGCCAGGACAAGGTTCTAGATATACTGGGCCCTTGTGCCAAAATATTTGAGCTGGTTGTATCTGGCCTGACTAATGATACCCCAGTGGATCTCCTCACCATTAAGGGTTGGATCCAGCACGTTGTCTGTCTCAGTGGCAACGCCAATGCGGCTTTAGCAACAGAAATGCAAAAAGCCATACTCCTCAAGATAGAACCCAAGCTAGTGAATATGGCTGTCACCAAGCCTGGCTCTCAAGCTAAGGGCATGCTATTTGGGGACAATTTTATTAACAAGCTTGGATCCTTTGTACACACCTTAACTGCCTTGGACAAAGCTCAATTAAATATGAAGCGTGCCTTCAACCAGAAGGTTTTTGGCGGGGGCCGGCAGATTTAGGGGCCATCTGCCCAGCCGTGGTTCCAGGGGTCCATTCCGTGGATCCTGAGGTCCCGGAAATTCCAGACCATCCTACCCGCATCATTGACCTACCGTGTTCCTATTGTTCAGAATTTTTAATACATTCTCTTTGCTGCTGAGGAAAATATTAAAGAAAGAGATAAGCATAATACTTGCCTCCATGTCTTTAAAAATCATGACTTTATGTCATAACTTATTAGTAAAATCTGGTAATTTTCTGTGAAGGAAGGTTAGGTAGGTTGATACCTGTGATATCTGTATTTTAACGAATTCTGATAGCTAAAGGCTCCAGGGTTAGGCCATATAAGAGGGGAGAGGGAGCAGCCCTGTCTGGATCCGTTTGATAGTGATAAGCAGTGCTGTATTTACCGCGAGGCATCCTAGGCGGATGCCTAGGGCAGCAAATTTTGGGGGGCGGCAGCACTGAAAATATTTTTTTTTAAAAAAAAACAAAAAAAAAACGCGGCTCTTTAAAAAAAAAAAAAAGACCGCGCTTGCAGGCAGAGACGGAGGTGAGAGGGGATCGGAAGATCCCCCCTCACCATCGCTCTGCCTGCCAGGCTGCACGGGGAGCCGAACAGGCAGCACAGAGAAACCTCCGTGCTGCCTGTTCGGCTCCCCGTGCAGTGTGCCGACACGGAAGTGCCGACAGTCACGTGATGGGCGCGCTGACGTCATACGCGCGCCCGGTCACGTGACCTGTCGGCACAATCGCCGGGAAGCCGAACAGGCAGCATGGAGGGACCATGCTGCCTGCCTGCCAGGGAAAGGTAAGTGCTGATTGCTGACTGAGTGTGATGGGAGTGTGTGTGTGATGGGAGTATGAGCTTGATGTGAGTCTGAATGATGGGGCATGTCTTAGGTGTGTAACGTGGGTGTACAGCTTGGGTAGGGGGGTGCCCGGATTTTGTCTGCCTAGGGCAGCACAAAATCAAAATACACCACTGGTGATAAGGATTTAGACATGAATCCTGAAGTGATGACTTTAGCCAAAGGGTTATTGTATAATGCCATGACTGCATTAATGTAAAGTAAGGGGATACCAAAGCTTAATAGGGTGTGTTTCATATAATTCCAATTTAGGAGATCAAAAGCCATTTCTGCATCCAAGGATAGGAAAAGGCTAGGAGTATTAGTTTGTTCTAAAATAGTAATTAAATGTGTTATTTTTCAGGTGCTTGCCTAGAGTTTACGAAACCAACCTGATTATTGGAAATAATGGACAGGAGAACCAAAGAAAGATGGTTTGCAAGAATTTTAGCATACATTTTGGCATCTGAATTAAGCAATGATATGGGTCTAAAGTTTTGACATTTGTCTGGAGAATTATCTGGCTTAGGGATTGTCGTGATGTGCGCTACTAATAGTTAATTTAGTAACTTGGATGTGTTAATTGTATAGTGTATTTAAATACCGGGACAGTGATTTATTTGACGACAAAGATTTAATTGTCATTTGATCTCTGTTGTAGTAATAGGCTCTATCAGTTGTTGAGCCTGTGTTGAGGCAATTTGTGGGATATTCATAGAAACCAGGAAACCCTGAATCTGCTGAGGCGAGGGTTGATAGGTTCATTTATCCTTTTCAAGATTATAAAGTTTAGCATAAAGTCAGCAAACATATTCACTGTATGTTGTGGATTTATAACTTGTTCCCCTCATTGGAACTCAGAAAGGCTATTTTTTGAGAATTTTTTTGAGAGTTTGTTGTCTAAGGCGTCTGGCTAATAGCTTACCAAGTTTATTGGAATGAGAGTAGCACATAACCTTCAACCGTGTCAGCATAAATTCAGTCTCCTGAATTTTTAAGGAGTCATGTTTATCTTTTTTTTCTCACAGGTTCAAAAATGAAGTAGATGTTGGAGAGTTTTTGTGGGTGAGATATGTATTTTTTAATTGTATCAATAATCTGATTTTTTGTTTTGTTGGGGCCTGGACCTTTTTTTGTGGGCTGCTATTTTGATGAGATGGCCTCATATTACTGCTTTATGGTCTAGCCAAATGGAATCTATGTGTATAGCTGCAAAATAAAGTTATAAAGAATCTTCGATAGTTCACCTAAAATGGGGATCATTTAGTAGTGATTCATTTAATCTCCAATGGTTGTGACTTATCATATTGTGTTTTTCTTGTAGTGTAAAGATTAGTAGAGCATGATCAGACCAATCAATTGATCCTATGGTACAATCTTCTGTTGTGGATAACAGAGTCTTATCTATCAGAAAATGAGATCTTCTTTTCTACTGATACAAGTAAGATTCATTTAGTCAAGTTATTGTGTGGTGGTTTGTACTGATTTCCTGCTTCAAATTGCTAAGGAATTTGAATTGAATACTTAGGTGTTTGTCATTGTTTGGTTCTAATTAGCATAGGTCCACTCAGGTGTTAAAACCTTCCTTGGTGCTTGTAGGTGTGTGTTGTGGGTGTATATACGGCATAGTGGAAATTAGCTTGGCTAATTTAATAGCTTGGCTGCTCTTCTAAGAGCTGCTTTTCAAATGTATATTTAAGAGATATTCTGGAGACAGACTTGATTTTGTAACTTGCTGAGATCTTCTTTTCTACTGATACAAGTAAGATTCATTTAGTCAAGTTATTGTGTGGTGGTTTGTACTGATTTCCTGCTTCAAATTGCTAAGGAATTTGAATTGAATACTTAGGTGTTTGTCATTGTTTGGTTCTAATTAGCATAGGCCCACTCAGGTGTTAAAACCTTCCTTGGTGCTTGTAGGTGTGTGTTGTGGGTGTATATAAGGCATAGTGGAAATTAGCTTGGCTAATTTAATAGCTTGGCTGCTCTTCTAAGAGCTGCTTTTCAAAGAGTATATTTAAGAGATATTCTGGAGACAGACTTGATTTTGTAACTTGCTGAGATCTTATTTTCTACTGATACAAGTAAGATTCATTTATTCAAGTTATTGTGTGGTGGTTTGTACTGATTTCCTGCTTCAAATTGCTAAGGAATTTGAATTGAATACTTAGGTGTTTGTCATTGTTTGGTTCTAATTAGCATAGGCCCACTCAGGTGTTAAAACCTTCCTTGGTGCTTGTAGGTGTGTGTTGTGGGTGTATATAAGGCATAGTGGAAATTAGCTTGGCTAATTTAATAGCTTGGCTGCTCTTCTAAGAGCTGCTTTTCAAAGAGTATATTTAAGAGATATTCTGGAGACAGACTTAATTTTGTAACTTGCTGAGATCTTCTTATCTACTGATACAAGTAAGATTCATTTAGTCAAGTTATTGTGTGGTGGTTTGTACTGATTTCCTGCTTCAAATTGCTAAGGAATTTGAATTGAATACTTAGGTGTTTGTAATTGTTTGGTTCTAAATAGCATAGGCCCACTCAGGTGTTAAAACCTTCCTTGGTGCTTGTAGGTGTGTGTTGTGGGTGTATATAAGGCATAGTGGAAATTAGCTTGGCTAATTTAATAGCTTGGCTGCTCTTCTAAGAGCTGCTTTTCAAAGAGTATATTTAAGAGATATTCTGGAGACACTCTGGAGGTAGTCTGAGGTATACAAGAGGTGAGAAAAACTAAAATATCTTTTTGATTTAAATTCTTAAAATGGCAGATTTGGTTTACTGTGATAATTGTTCTGCATTTGTTTCACATTCCATTTTTTGGAGGTTTGGAGGCTGTCTAATCTGTAGACAGTTCTCAAGATTGCAGCAGGAGATTGCATTTTTAAAGTCCGAGATTTGTAATTTATCTGTAAAACAAACTCGGGCTGAGACTGTTGCGAAGTCACTGCCACAGAGGCCATTGCCACAGAGGCTTCGTAGGAATGGAAGGTGGGTTACTGTTGGATCTGGTAGGCTTAGAGTTGTGGATAAAAGGCATGTCCCGCAGTCTGTGGCTGTCCAGAATTCATTTTCAGCACTTTCAGAGTGCAGTGGTGTTGTGGAGGCAGGCTCAGACGCCGAGTTTGAGGAACCACTCTCCTATGTGGCTAAGGTGTGCAAGGAGAAGGTGAGGCCTGATAGAAAGCAGTTGTTGTTGGGTGATTCTATCATAAGAGGTGCAGAGTTGGACAGTATTGGCTTAGTGAGATGTCTTCCTGGAGCTACTGCTCGCAGAGACAGGAGGCGTATTTCTAATATTGTTAAGCAAGCAAATCAGGAAGGAGAATTGGATGTACTGGTTCATCTAGGGACAAATGATTTGGCTTGCAATGAGGTTTCCGAGGTGAAGGAAGCTTTTCGTGTTCTTGCCAATGATATACGGCAGGTTGTGTCCACACTTTCCTTTTCTGAAGTTATGCCTGTGCATAACATTCAGAATGATAGACGGATGCGTATTAGGGACTTCAACTTGTGGCTTGGAGAATGGTGTCGGGAGCAAGGATTTGGCTTTGTTTCTCATGGAAGTTCACTATGGGATAGAAAGGAACTGTACAAAAAAGATGGTTTGCATCTTTCTCAAAAGGGAACGAATGTTCTCAGTGAGCAGTTCAGAGGTTTTGCTAGGAGGTTTTTAAACTAAAAGAGGGGGGCAAAATGGAGATAAAAAATCAATCCAATTGCCCCCCAAAAAAGGTACAGAAGTTACCTGTAGTCAGTGTGCTGAAAAATGATAAGCTTAGGGTCATGTCTACAAATGCTCGCAGTTTAGGGAATAAGATCCATGAACTTGTGGCAATATTGGCAACTGAGAATGTAGATTTAGTGGCTGTTACTGAGACATGGTATAATGAAAAACATGACTGGGACATATCAATACCAGGGTACTCTTTATATAGAAAAGACAGAGAAGGTAAAATAGGGGGAGGGGTGGCCCTGTATGTGAGGGATAGCTTAAAATGTAACGTAATACAAGTTAGTGAGGCGAACATAGAGTCAGTTTGGGTTACATTAGAATTTGGTAATCATATGGTAACTCGGGTAGGTGTGATTTATAGGCCCCCTGGACAAATAGAGGAGTTAGATAATCTACTAGTTGAGGAAATAGCTAAAATGACAATGAAGGGAGAAGTGATCATCATGGGTGACTTTAATCTGCCTGATGTGAACTGGAAATACAAAACAGTTACTTGCGCCAGGAGTACGCATATCCTAAACTCCCTACTGGGATTATCTCTAAAACAAGTAGTGGAGGAGCCAACTCGAAAGCAGGCCATACTAGACTTAGTGTTCACAAATGGAGATTTGTTATCAGATATAACTGTAGGTGAAAGTTTAGGATCTAGTGATCACCAGACAGTGTGGTTTAATATAAGAACAGTGACGCAGTCACACCACACAAAAACAAAAGTTTTAGATTTTAGAAAAACAGACTTTTCTAAAATTAGATTAGGTGTAAAGGAGTCATTATCAGACTGGAGCAATTTAAATGGAGTCCAGGAGAAATGGGATTATCTAAAAGTTGCACTACTGAAGGCAACAGAAAATTGCATAAGGCTTGTCAGTAAGAGCAAAAAATTGAAGAAACCACTGTGGTACTCTGCAGAGGTGGCTAAAATAGTAAAAAATAAAAAGCTAGCATTTAGTAATTATAAAAATACTCAGAGTGAGAAAGATAGAAAGATCTATAAGAGTAGGCAGAAAGAGGCAAAGCAAGCTATAAGAGCTTCCAAAGCACACACAGAAGAGACTATAGCCCAGTCAGTGAAAAAGGGGGATAAAACATTTTTTAGATACATAAATGAGAAAAGGAAAGTAAAACAAGGATTAGTTAGATTAAAAACAAAAGAAGGATGCTATGTAGAAGAGGATAAAGGCTTAGCAGACTGCCTTAATGAATGTTTTTGTTCAGTTTTTACAAATGAAAATGAGGGTAAGGGACCTCATTTAGGGAAAAAGACTAATGAGTCTTTTGATGCATGTAAGTTTTCAGAGGAAGAGGTTTTACTTCAGCTGTCTAAAGTAAAGACAAATAAGTCGATGGGACCTGATGGGATACATCCAAAGTTATTAAAAGAACTTAGTGGTGTACTAGCAAAACCGTTAACAGATTTATTTAACCAATCATTGTTAATGGGAGTAGTTCCAGAAGAATGGAAATTAGCTAATGTTGTGCCCATTCACAAGAAAGGTAGTAGGGAGGAGGCGGGCAACTATAGACCAGTAAGCCTTACTTCAGTAGTGGGGAAAATAATGGAAACCTTGTTAAAGAATAGGATTGTTGAACATCTAAAGTCGCTTGGATTTCAAGATCAGAGACAGCATGGGTTTACTTCAGGGAGATCATGCCAAACTAATCTTATTGATTTTTTTGATTGGGTAACTAAAATAATAGATCATGGTGGTGCAGTAGACATTGCTTACCTAGATTTCAGTAAGGCTTTTGACACTGTCACACATAGAAGGCTTCTCAATAAACTGAAATCTTTGAGTTTGGATTTCAATATTGTGGAATGGATTAGACAATGGCTGAGTGACAGGCAACAGAGGGTTGTAGTCAATGGGGTATACTCGATGCAAGGTCTTGTTTCTAGTGGGGTACCTCAGGGATCTGTTCTTGGACCCATTCTCTTTAATATTTTTATTAGCGATATTGCAGAAGGTCTTGTTGGTAAAGTATGTCTTTTTGCTGATGATACAAAGATTTGCAGCAGGGTTGATATTCATGGAGGGATAAGCCAAATGGCAAATGATTTAGCTAAACTAGAAAAATGGTCAGAGCAGTGGCAACTGACATTTAATGTGGACACGTGCAAGATTATGCACCTTGGGCGTACAAACCCAAAAGCAGAATATAGACTATTTGGTACAGTCCTAACCTCAACATCTGAGGAAAGGGATTTAGGAGTAATAATTTCAGAGGACTTGAAGGTAGGTAGGCAATGCAATAGAGCAGCAGGAAATGCTAGCAGAATGCTTGGTTGCATAGGGAGAGGTATTAGCAGTAGGAAGAGGGAAGTGCTCATGCCATTGTACAGAGCACTGGTGAGACCTCACTTGGAGTATTGTACGCAGTACTGGAGACCGTATCTCCAGAAGGATATTGATACTTTGGAGAGAGTTCAGAGAAGGGCTACTAAACTGGTTCATGGGTTGAAGGATAAAACTTACCAGGAAAGGTTAAAGCATCTTAACATGTATAGCTTGGAGGAAAGACGTAACAGGGGGGATATGATAGAAACATTTAAATACATAAAGGGAATCAACACAGTAAAGGAAGAGAGTATATTTAAAAGAAGAAAAACTACCACAACTAGAGGACATAGTCTTAAATTAGAGGGGCAACGATTTAAAAGTAATATCAGGAAGTATTACTTTACTGAGAGGGTAGTGAATGTATGGAATAGCCTGCCAGCAGAAGTGGTAGAGGTAAACACAGTCAAGGATTTTAAGCATGCGTGGGATAGACACAAGGCTATCCTAGCTATAAGACCGGGAACGGGGGACTAATAAAAGTACTCAAAAAAAAATAATTGGGCAGACTAGATGGACCGAATGGTTCTTATCTGCCGACACATTCTATGTTTCTATGTTTCTAAAATAAAATGTAAATTTTCTATCATTAGGGGTGGAATGTGCGCCAAACATCATACCAGGAGTACTGATTAAGTAAGTTGGCCAATCTTTTTCATTTATGTGAGATTTATGCAGTCCTCTTAGAGTTGAGTTTTAGAGCTTCAACCTCTTTTTCCATGCTGTTGTGGCTATCCACCAACTCATTGTGTGTTTGGCCATTTTAGCTTCAAGATTGTCCATCCTCATTCCAACGTCCTGGAGCTCCTTTTTTAAAATCATCTGTTAACATTGATAATTCTTGAATTAAGTCTTTTTTTAAGTCTGCTAATAGACTTTTTATTTCTTTTACAGATGCGGGTCCACCCGTTCACATCAAAGTGCCATCTCTGTCCGCCATGTTATCTTTAAGTTGAAGTTCTCCCCAAGTTGCCATCATCTGCCATCTGGGATTTATGCTTATGTTTCTGGTTAAAGAAGCCTGTAAGTTTCTCTGATTGTTTATCTTATTTAGACGTGGAGTTATTGCCGTTTTGTAGACGTGGAGTGTAGTTTGAATTGTTATGTGGAAGGATGAAGTCACCACATCACTGGAGCATTAACGACAAGCGGCCATCAGGCTTGGGCTCCAGACCACTCCCCCCCAATAGTTTTTATCGTTTAATGTATTGTATGCAGCCAGGGACACTTGGGCAGCCACTGGCCTTACTGGGACATTTTTATTTATTTATTTTAGGGGCCAGGTGCATTTGAACAGTCCCTGGCCCAGTGGTGCTGATATATTTAATTATTATAGGGTGCAAGCGGAATTTTAGCAGCCACTGGCCCCACTTGTGAAATGTATTTCTTTAGGGACCAGGACCAGGAGGACCATTTAAGCAGTCCCTGGACTCACGGGGTTCACATATTTAATTATTATAGAGGACCAGGGGCATTTGAGCAGCACATTTACCCAAAAAAGTAACTGAATGTATTTATTCTAAGGTCCAGGGCATTTGGCCTGCCCCTGGATCTACAGGGTATTTTTAATTATTTTAGAGTACCAGGGGCATTTTGCCAGACTTGGAGGCATTGGTACAATTTTAGCAGCTTACAGCCTGTAATTTTTCAAACAGGGGTAACCATTTCAGTGCTGTAGGGAGCACTGTTTGTGTTCCCTATAGCACTGAAAGGGTTAATGTGAAAATATTGAGTTAAATGTTAGATTTTTTTACCCATTGATTTTTACTGCTTCTCACTGAGTCACTGTTTGTACAGTACTTACCTAACAGTACAGTGTTTCTACAGATTTGTTTTATGCACGCAGTAATGATTTTACTGCACCCGTTAACGGTGTTAGCAACGGGCACTGATTAAAGAAAGCCCATTAATTTACCTCTAACACCACTTTGTAGGTAGTTCAACAGTGTTCATGTCTGTATTAAGGCATGGGCTTTAGGGTCTACAGCCCAGGGGCCTCAACAAAATAAGGGCCTAGAGAAGTGCAGCCCATGCCTTAATCTTTCTATGAAAAAAAAAAAATCTTACCGCAGAGGCCCTGGCTGGAGAGATCAGAAGATCTCCCCTCACCAGCTCTCTGTCGGCAAGCAGGCAGCATGGAGTCTGTGTACTTCCATGATGTCTGTCTCACGTTCCCCATTGCTCTCAAAGTGTCAGGTCACCTGCTGGCTATCACGTGACTTTCCACAATCAGAGTAGCAATAGATGGCTGACAATTAATATTCCCAATAATATGCCACTATTAGTGTGGCCAAAAAATATTGCTACCCCCCTCACCAGTACTCACTGCCTGCTGCTCTGTCTCCAGCCATCTCCTGGTCTGTCTCAGTGAGTAATGGTGAGGGGGGTAGCAATATTTTTTGGCCACACTAATAGTGGCATATTATTGGGAATATTAATTGTGGTATATTTAATGGGCATATTAATTGTGGCAAATTAGTGGGCATATCAATAGTCCCATATTATTGGGCAAATTAATTGTGGCATATTTAATGGGCATATTAATTGTGGCATATTAGTGGGCATATTAATTTTGGTATATTAGAGTGCATACCAATAGTGGCATATTATTGGGCATATTAACTGTTACATATAATTGGGCATAATAATTGTGGCATATTAATAGGCATACCAGTAATGGCATATTAATGGGCATGCTAACAGTGGCATATCTATTGGCAAATTGTCTGTGGTATATTAATGGGCATATAGGCTGTGGCAAATTAATGGGCAAACTAACAGTGGCATATTAATAGACATATTGGCTGTGGCATATTAATGGGCAATCAGTGTCATATTAATGGGCATATTAACAAGTCTGAGGTGCAGATTGACAGGTTGGGGGGGGCAGAGTGGCAAATAAAAGGAAATCAAAACAATAAATGCATTTTTTCAATCATAGGTTTTATTAAAAAAACAGTTTTCATGTGAATAATAGTAATTACTAGTAAAACTTTTTTTCATGTAAGGTTATCTTATGTTTATTGGGGGCATCACAATGCCTGTATCCCAGTGTTTAGATGAATTGACATCAGTGGATCTGAAGTTGGGAATAACTCAAGACCCCACTACTAAGGTATACATATTGTATTTTATCTCACACACCATAATAGCTCTTATGGCATAACAATATCAGTCATGTCATGTCAGCTATGGGGTGGCATCAAGCAGCTTATCGTCTTTAATTAATTTAATATTTTATTATCATCAAACAGAAGAATTAAGGGTGCCTGTGTGAGACATTTAAAAAGAAAAGTATTACTGATTTTCCATTACAGATTGTAACCCTTCTGGGTGAGTTTCAATGACACACTTCATAGAAGTCATAGGGTTAATTGTTTATTTAAGTCCAAGGTTATGGAGAACACCCTTTCACAAAATGCAAATATAGCACATTTGTTTGTACTGATATAAAGTGCCGTAACTGGAGAAAATCTCTTCCTGGATCTTGTTTATTTATTTATTCTTAAGTACCTTCTTTGCTATAGATAATAATATCTATACTTTAAAGTTGATATATTGTTCCATTTATGCAACCCCTTCTGTTCATGATTTACACATGTGCACAAGGTACTCTATTGTATATGTAAATACCCTGCAAGGCATGTTTAACATATAGCTGTGCTACTTGAACAAGCTGTCATAAGTACAGCGTTAAACCTTGTCAAAGCTACAGATGGATCAGTGATAAATGAGGTATTCAAAATATACACATATAATGCATTACTCATTGAAAGCTAATGTGTAGCAAGAAGTGTTCTGTAAAGGCATATGTGTAACTGAAGTTACAGTGGTTGCAACTGGAACTAATCTATGTAATTAAAAGTATAGCTCACCTGATATGGCCAATTAACCTTCTGGTTAGAACATAATGAATGTCTCGTTGGAACAATTTAAGTTACTTTGTAACAATATCTGAACACTGCCATGCATACTTAATTTTGTGTGTCAGTTAAAGAACTTCTGTGTCATTGCAGATACTTCTTACTAAGAAATCCAGCATGTTACAAATTATGGGATGTATCTTTATAATTTTATATAAACTGCTTATAAAATATACTGATTCTTACATTGAATTCCTTATGAAAAATGAATTGCTCTTCAGCCTCAAGAGGTAAATGAGAAGCAAACAATATAACAAATCAGATATAAAAAGGACAGATTTAGTGCAACAAATCCTTAAACAGCCTCTATATGCCCACAATCATTAAGTAAATCTGAGGCTTGTTTTCTATGAATTCTGATCTAGTATTTACTCCCCACTGCTCCTGGACTATTAACTATAATGTTAAATTAATAGTTTGGAGCTATTAGATAGTTAATATTCTTGACTTCTCTGCCACTGTTTCAATCCAAGTAGCATGTTTATGCAGTGCAATTTATATAATCTGCTTGAACTGAACAGTTTTTGCTGACATAGTTAATAATAGGAATAATAGGATGTTTTCTAATAAGCCTCAAAGTCTTTGACTTATGTTGCAAATATTTTATTCCTTACAATCTATAAATATATGATCAACACTTGCATCTTTTGAATATGTGAAATATTGCATTTAATTATTTGTCAAATATGTGAACCACTCATATATATTATATATATATATATATATATATATATATATATATATATATGTGTGTGTGTGTGTGTGTTTGTGTTTGTGTGTGTAAATGTATATACATATAGGGGTCTACTCACTGAGAGGTGGGTTGCAGGTGAGTTGAAGTGAGATGAGGTGAGTTGAGGTTAGATCAAATAGCCCCCGTAAAGTTAGTATACCCAAGTGTATATAGAGTGTACCCTGTTTACATCCGACTAATTGCATACTGACAAGAGCTAAATTATGCCTAACTAAGTATATAGATATATTATTTGGGAGCTATGTTGTACCATGTTGTATGCTGAACGGAGTTATGCTGTCACATGACTGTCGGTTTACTCTCTATGTGCATGACTCACCATATACTTATTGGAGTTATCCTATACCACTCTTAAATTGGGCTAGTTGTATACTGATTGATGCTATACAATACCATACTATATGTTGGGTTTATGGAACTAACTAAGTAATAAAAATGAAACATTGTTGGACTTGGTGATCTCAAACAGTGTAGAAATGACATCCCGCAAAGGTGACACAAAGGTTTGGTTAACAGTCATCACAACATTATTTTTTTCAAAAATACTTACAGAAATTGTGTTGTATGGAAAAAACTATTGATCTCTAAAAGGTAATTTTTTTTGTTGAATTCTTCAGAGAAATGTAATAATTTGGATCAAATATTTTACAAGTTGTGGTATTGAATATAAATGGCCCATTTTTAAAACTTGCCCACAAGCTGAGTAAAGAAGTTATCTTTCGGTATGCAAAAAATCTCTGCCAGTTAGAGAAAATATAGGTTCTATTTTAAAATATTTTTATCCAATGGTACCAGGGCATCCAACATGCGAACCGTGGGCCAAATGCGGCCCGCCAGCTGGACAGTTGAGGCCCGCTTGAGATTGGAAGCGGTAGCCACACCTGAACCCCACGTACATTTGCCACAGACTGAGCCAACAACATTTGCAGTGCAAGGGGAGGAAGCTCCGCCCCCTAGTACTCTGACCTTGTTAGAGCACCGGGTGTCAGTGCAATAGGAGCCTGAATCCCCATCCCTGCAGATAAAAGGTAAACTATCAGGGAGGGGGGACAAACAAAATAACACTTTTTTTTTATTAAGCAGTGTGTGCGTGTGTGGTATTGTAACTCTATGTGAGAGTGTGTGTGTAAGTGTGACTGTGTGTATGTGAGAGTGTGTGTGTTTAAGTGTGACTCTGTGTGTATGTGAGTGTGTGTGTGTGTAAGTGTGACTCTATGTGTGTGTATGTGAGAGTGTGTGTGGGTGTACGTGTGACTCTACGTATGTGAGAGTGTAAGTTTGAGTGTATTTTTGTAAGTGTGACTGTGGGTATGTGAGAGTTTGTGGGTATGTTAGTGTGACTTTGTTTGTGTGAGTGTGACTCTCTGTGTGTATTTGATAGTGTTTGTGTATGTAAGTGGAACTGTGTGTGTGTGGAAGTGTGACTGTGTGTATGCATGTATGTACATGTGTGAATGTGAATGCATGTGTGTGCTTGTGTGTGTATTTAATGTGAGGTGTTTTTTTATGAATTTTATTGCTGGAGAATCTGAGAAACATTTACATATTACTGTGAGATTTATATATAAGTGTGTGCGGATATGTATAAATGTACTGTATTTTCTGGCGTATAAGACCACTTTTTAACCCAGAAAAATCTTCCTGAAAGTCGGGGGTCGTCTTATCTACTTACCTCGTTGCTGCTCTGCAGGTCCGCGCGGCTGTGAGGGAAGCGTTGTGTGCTCCCCTACAGCCGCGCAGCTTCAATAAAGTTTGTTTAAAAAAAAAATTTTAAACAAATTTTATTGAAGCCGCGCGGCTAGAGGGGAGAGCACAATGCTTCCCTCGCAGCCGCGCGCACCTGCAGAGCAGCAACGAGGTAAGTACTGGGAAGGGGGTAGGAAAGGGGCAAAATCTTGGCATATTGAGGGGCAAAATCCTGGCATATTGGAGGGGCAAAATCCTGGCATGTTGGAGGGGCAAAATCCTGGCATATTGGAGGGGCAAAATATTGGCATATTAAATGGCACAAGAAAGGCATATTGAGTGGCAAAATACTTGCATATTGAGGGGCAAAATAGTGTGTCTCTGTCTATTGGTGTCACTGTGTGTGTGTAAGTGTGTCACTTTCTGTGTAAGGGTGTGTAAGTGTGTCACTTTCTGTGTAAGGGTGTGTGTGTGTAAGTGCGTCACTGTGTTAGTGTAAGGGTGTGTGTGTAAATGTCACTGTAGGAGAAAATGCTCATTGGAAGAGGGGTAGTCTTATATGGCGAGTATATCCCAAACTCTAAATTTTAACCGGAAAAGTTGGGGGTCGTCTTATATGCCCAGTCGTCTTATACACTGGAAAATACGGTATGTATAAATATACACACATACACATGTATGTATGTATGTATATAATATATATATATATATATATATATATATATATTGTTTTATTTTTCATGAAAAATGAATGTGGCCCACTCACAAATACATTTGCTGTGAAGTGGCCCACTGCAGAACAAACGTGGACACCTCTGCAATAGTGGCTTAGAAACACAGAATGTGTCGGCAGATAATAGCTATTCAGCCCATCTCGTCTGCCCAATTTCTGCAACGGCATACACACTTCTCTCTTTCTACTGCTAATACATCTCCCTATTTAACAAAGCATTCTGCTAACATTTCCTGCTGCACTACTTCATTGTATGCCTTTAAGTTCCCTGAAATAATCATCCCTAAATCCCTTTCCTTAGAAGTTGAGGTTAGGACTATATCCAATTTTCTATACTCTATTTTACACCCAAGATGCATTATCAATGCACTTAAATGCATTGAATGTCACTTGCTCCAGTTGTGACCATTTTTCTAGTTTACCTAAATAATTTGCCATTTGGCTTATTCCTCTAGGAACATCAACCCTGCTGCAAATCTTTGTATCGTCAGCAAAACACATAACTTACCATTAAGACCATCTGCAGTATCATTGATAAAAATATTAACAAGAATGGGTCCAAGTACAGATCCCTGAGGTACCCCACTAGTAGCAAGGCCTTGCATCGAATATACTCCATTGACTACAACTCTCTGTTGTCTGTCACTCAGCCATTCCCTAATCCATTCAACAATATTAAAATCCAAACATTGCAGTTTATTGATAAGACTTCTATGTTCAACAGTGTCAAAAGCCTTACTGAAATTTAGGTAAGCAATGTCTACTCCACCACCCTATTTTTTTCTTGTTTGGAATAATCTCCCTGAAGTAAACACACGTTGTTTCTGATCTTGCAGCTATGTTGCTCCTTATTGTACATATTGTCTCATTTTTGTCTAGAGAGGAATGGGACATGAAAAGCAAGATTAAAACTAGGGTAAAATATGAGCTGGTGTCATGTGTAAAGGCAAGATATGGCAAGCATTTTTTGACAATATATAGCAAATAGAAGTGGGTTGAATTTTAATATGGAATTCTTTTTTAGTGACAGATCACAGGGGATGATTCAAGCACATATAGTAATATTAACATGGATGTAATGAGTGGAATACACTGATCAGTGATAACCAACTTTGGCTTTGCCAATGCCATGCGCCTTTGACATAAACAGATTAATAATATCTAGTGGTCATTATTCCGAGAGACAACTGTAGAAATAGTTTTCCTTTTTGTAATTTAGGATTTGTACCACTAGATGACAGCAATAGAAGAATGACTGCTATAGCAAATACTGATCTGATTTTTTTACTGTACAATTAATGGAAGACATACTATAAAATGCTTTAGACATAAACTGAGTAAAGGTAATGGCACACTAACTGAATAAAACCAGAAAAGAAATTAAATAAATGCTCAAATAAATTGTATATAATTTGAAGAAATTAAAAATTTTAAGTTAACATATTGATCTTGTCCATATTACTGCAGTAAAGCCCCTTTGGTGATATAAAATAGAGCACTGGTCGATGTGGTGTTTTTTTTTCACTGGGTTATTACATGGTGTGGTGTAACACCAGATGAATATAAAATATATAAATGAGTCTATCTACTTTAACAGAAATGTAATGAGAGACAAAAATACAGTAACATACAATAATTAGTGACAGTCCAACACACAATACTACATTCTCCCAAGACTAACCATAATCCTAGTTTTCAACCAAAAGACCCATCATAACCCATCACAGATCACAGATTGCCCCATGCATGCAGGAGGCAGGCAAGACAGAATGATACTGAATTCAGATTGTTCATTCAACAGGTATATTGAATGGCTTGTGAGGTCATTGGAGGTGTGCCCTCATTAACATATCAAAAGACAAGGTGTTATGCATAAAACAAAGTGAAATATGGTAGTTTACTTTTTTACGTAACCAATTTATGCAGTAGCTAAGACATAGTTACTACCCAAACAACAGTTTAGCATGTCATAAAAATTTCCATCTGTTGGTCATACACATCAAAGAAATGGGCTCTAGTTGGGAATAAAACATATAAAGCTATGTCCATCTTGTAGAATTCCAGATAAACCTTAATGTTCTCCAGCAGCCTCACTGATTTGAGGGTCTAGATCTGAAATATGGCTGCATATTCCTTGGATACTGTATGACCTTAAAATAAAATGCATTGAAAGCGAATTAGGAAAATTAAGTTAAACAACCCTCATTAATTAATCAAGACAATATAACAAAAAAGTGAGGCGCAAACAAAACATATGTTTTCAATAATAAATATATAAATATATATTTGCTGTTCACTTCTTAGTGTACCTCTTGAAGTACCCCTTTAAATATGGTATAAAAGTTTAAACAAACATATACAAGGAGCACATTACAATTTATGGATATATAAAGTCACCACAGTGCAAAAATGATATGTAAAAAATATACTCATATTGGGATAAATCTTGTTTTTAAATGTGCAGAAAAGCTTCAACAATCTTCAGATTAAATTGGCTCAGAATACAGAAAATAGAACAGAGATAGAGAATTTCATTGTATAAAAGTTGTTAACATGCAATACGGAAATCTTTCAGCCGCTATGCACAAACGATCACCGGATTATTGGAGACTACTTCCGCAACTATTAATGGTCCTGCTGGTACCTTTGGTGGGCAAGCTGCTTCCTATCTCTACCTCTGTATATATGCTAAGCGTGTATGTGGGTGTTTAAATATAACCCACACATGCTTATGTAAGCCTTTTTAATCTCTTTTATTCGTATTAAATTGTAACAACTTTTATACAATGAAATTTTCTATCTCTGTTCTATTTCCTGCGTTCTGAGCCAGTTTGGAATCTGAAGATTGTTTTGCACACTGAAAAAAAAGATTTATCCCAATATGAGTATATTTTTTACATACCAGTTTTGCACTGTGGTGACTTTGTGTATCCATTTGTTGTAATATGCTCCTTGTATTTTTTGTTTAAATTTTTTATAAATTATTAATTAAAATTGTATTTACAAAAACCATACATATGGATGAAATAGAAATTATTCGACACTTAATTTCCAATTTATTTGGTGTCACTCCTCTACATTTATCATACACAATACAAAAAAACAGTCAAAAACAAAAATATACCAAATGTATATATGCTCACAACAGGGCTGTCCTGAAAACAAGAGACATTAGCAGCAATAGTGTAAAATCATTTTTAACAATAGTAATAAAGTGCACCAACTGGGTTACTTGTAATTCTGAACAGACACATGGCTCAGTTAATCACTATATAAGGAGAGGCCATTGGCACAGCGAATATCCCTATGACATGGTTCCAAATTATAGGTCCGACCTCACCACATCAGATTTAACTGTCATTTAGTAAATCCCTGCACTAACACAGGTGGGTGAATAAGAACCCTGTTGTGAGCATACTTACATTTTGTCTTGCACATACACTTTTTTCCTTTGTGATGCACTGTGTGACCTTGCATCCAAAGCTTAACAGTTGTCTTAGATGGCTGATTCCACTGGCATACAAATAACTTACATTTTTTAAATTTTTAATAATTTAGTTTTGTCCATAAACACCACAGCATAGTTAGATTAATTACACTGAATGCACAGTTTTAAAAATAAGTGACAGGGATTTTTTTTATCTGACATTTACGATTTTAGACTACCAAAATACAGCACATTCATTCATTGTTTGGTTCTTTTATTTTCCTTCAATGTCCTAGTTTAACTTCTTCTTCTGAAAGTGTGGTGATGTAATTTCACAAGCTGTTATAGATTGAAGCTTTGGATTGATGGTTCTGCATCTGGAGGGAAAATGACTTGATAATAACAAAAATATTTCACAAATCTTATGCTGGTTATTTTTTGGAAATATGGAAGTCTGTAATGCACAGCTCCTGTGATTCATGCAAGGTTGATTATCACCCCCTAATACTTAAGTCAGGTCCTGTGATCTAGAAGCTTTTTATCTCAGAGTTTCTCAGAGATGGCACTGCATGAGAAAACACAAAATTGAGATAAAATATATTTTATTACATTATTATATTATATTACATCTAAACTGTACTTGTCACTTCATGCATAAAGTGCTAGAAAGGGTCATACAGAGTACTGTGCTAGAGAAATAAAGACCACCTTCTAAATTATCATCATAATAAAATACACAAATGAGATGCAATTATACACACAACACAAACACTGGACAGAGGGAGTTTCTGTGGGATTTCTGCACACTAAAGAGGTACATGGCATGTAAGCATATACTAATGTTATATTTACTCAGTTTTACCAATTACAATGGTAATTTTGCAATACATAATCACAAGAGCTACGTGTTCTGAATTCTTTTAATTCAGCATTGTGTAATTTGTTAAATTACTTTAAAAATTATTTGGGTGTTTATAATGCAATAAATAAGAAAGCCAAAAACACCAATATTGCCATTAAGAATGTACTTTCAATAAGCGTTCATTCACTATAGAAAACAATATTATGTAAATATCTATTTCTGCTTTAATCGGGTAATCAGTTGGTGTGATTCTGCATTTTGCACTGCAAAGGGGGCTTTATCAAAAGCACTCTAAAGTATTCTAAGCCACTCCATGACTTATAAGAGTGATCCAATTAAAACAATTAAAACTACACATGTATCTAAAACATAAAAGAAATATCATAGTTAAGTATATTTGGTACACATTTGATTCCAAATCAATGAAAACCTTCATAAGAAATACACTGATACAGAATCCAGGCTTATAGACGTTGTATATGGATCATTAAATCACATTTGAGGACTTTATATATGCTGGTACCAGGGTGCTTTAATCCCAACAGAGTGTCATCTGAGGTTCAGACACATGTTGCACACAAATAAATCAGACACAATGATTAGGGAAGCATTGTTATATATTTTACTAATTATCCGTGGGTTAGGTTGGTTTTCTATATACAGTTTGTATGGCCTCCTAGATGAGGAATAAACAAATGCCAGTAATGTTCTATAAGTATTAAAAAGGATGGCAGTAATGGCGGCAATCCTCCCACAGAGGAGCAAGAAAGCAATAATCGTTCACGATGGTACATACAGAGGTCTGCATCTAATTAAAATGGCTCAAAACATCAACAAGGGACATTGTGTGCAGCAGTTTGAGCATCGGGAAGAAGTTCGACAGAGAGCTGGCAGTGCTAATGAAGACACAGACAGAGCAAAACGTACAGCCTTACAGACATTGCAGTCACTGCTCATAACGCCATTGAAGGACTTTTTTCAGTATTACTCAACAGGAGTTCATGTTTGCAGTAAAGTGGAAACAGAACAGGAAAAAACAAACGAACGCCAGCTGAAACCTCCAGTGGAGACAGGACATCCAGTATAAAAAAGTAATAGATTTTATTTCGGGTCCTTGGACATAAAATAGGTGCAAACGTACAGAAGTGGACAAAAAACAGAGGAGATGACACGCTTGACGTGTTTTGCACTGCAAAGGGTGCTTTATCAAAAGCAATCTTAAGTATTATAAACCACTCCGTGACTTATAAGAGTCCAATTAAAACTACACATGTAAATTGAACAAAGCAGCTGAGGGCAGAGATGTGGGGACCAATACGGTTAACCTAATCAGACGAAGAAATAAACCTCCCAGACAACCCAGGGGGAGGGAAAGGAAACACGCATGGCACCCGTACAAACAATCATAAATTAATGTCATAATACAAGATCATGAAGAGGATACATAACTTCAAAGACAGATGAATAAACATTTAGTACTGACTTATACAAATGAGAAAAATATCAAAATGTTCTAAGCCGCTCCGCAATCTGCATGGGTAATTCAGTTAGGTTAAAAAGTACAAATGCAAGTTAAACAAAGCAGCTGAGAGCGGAGATGCGGTTAACCTGATCAGAATGAAATACACACCCCCAGACAAGCCGGGGGAGGAAAACCACCAACATCTCCACTCCCTCTTGCATAATAAGGTCAAAACGACAGTACAACAATCGTAAATTAGTATCATAATACAGAATCATGAAGATAATAAATGGCATCAAAGACATACAAATAAACATTAGATACAGACTTATGCACATGGGAAAGACTTCCAACAGCCCAAACTGAGATATATGCAAAATTAAATCATTAGGTAGAATTAAAGTATGATCATAAACCACAAAAAGTTGTTAAAAAAGCTATACTTCAAAAAGGGCTATGTATCACAAAGGGCTATGCATCAAAAAGTTATCAAATAGAGCAAGAAGAGATAAATATTAACGTCAAAAAGGTTTAATGTTTCACAATCCTACATTCCTGTATAGCATACAACATCATACTGGGCATTTAAGCCTTGTGGGATACAAGTACCCAATATAAAAATATCCAAAAGACCTCACATTGGTCCAGTCGTCTAGAGAGGTTACCTCCTCTTTTTGGGTTCCACACTATTTCTATACCCCTAAATTTAAAGAACCGGGTCGTTCTTTCACAACAGTTGTAAAAATGCCAACCAATAGGTGATTTTAGATCTTTATCCTCTATACTCAATAAGTGCTCCCTAATGCGCGCCTTCAGTTGACGAGAGGTTTGCCCAGCATACTGAATACCACAGTTTATACAGTTGACTAGATATATTTCCATACAGCAGTTTATGAAATCCCTAATTTTACAAGTTTTTCTACCAGCTGTTGACTCAAAGGTATTCTTCCTATCAATAAACTTACAGCATTTCAGATCTTATGGCCACAGGAATACATGCCTGAAGTTGTATGCCATGTGTTTTGAGATTTAGGATTGCTTAACATACTTGGGGATACCTTATTTCCCAATGTACCGGCCTTCTTAGGTATACACTGAATGCCTGTGTCAATAATCTTGGCTAATCCCTCATCAGTCTTTAGCACAGGTAAATGTTTATTCAAGAGCTTTCTTATTTCTGCAAATTCCCGACTATATTGAGTAGTGAATTTAACATTATTATCCAAATACCATATACCTATACCATAATATGTCGTATGTCTTTTTTTGAATCCATTCCAGTATCTTTATAGCTCCTGTACAAATAATGGTGCTTCCTGTTTAATGATCTTCCTATCAACTCACCTATCTAACCAAAGGATTGTTGATAATTCTTTTACCCCTATTAAGTCTGATTCAATTTTATACCATGGATCTGATCCAGAGCTATCTTGCCATTTGTGTATATGGTACAGTCTACTGGAGTTATAATATTTTTCCAGATCTGGAATGCCCACCACACCTTCCCTTGAATGTTTTGTTAGATAAATTCTTCTAATTCTGGGTTTCTTCCCGTTAAACCTTTTCTTAAGCTCACCAGCTTGTAATGCCAAAATTTCTTTTGTAGAGCAATTCCTTTTTAATCTGGTAAACTGACCAGTTGGTATACTCTTAATGACATGTCTCAGATGACAACTTCTAGCATGTAATAGACTGTTGCCAGATACTTTTTTACAATAGACCAAGGTAATTATCTTATAAGTGTCTTTGTCAGCACACAGAAACATATCAAGCATGTGGTCTTCTCTGTTTTTTGTCCACCTCTGCATGTTTGTACCTATTTTATGTCCAAGGACCCAAAATAAAATGCATTCATGTTTTAAACTGGATGTCCTGTCTCCATTGGAAGTTTCAACTGGCGTTCGTTTGTCATTTTCCTATTTGGTATTAGGCAGTGTGCCAGCCTTAACGCTTCAGCGCCAAAGGAGTGGATTTCATTTATGGAGGTTCGAGTTAGCTGACATTTGATACATTGTGTGCTGACTTTTAAATGCTATGCCGTACTTGTTGTAACATTCTCTGCTATTTGTACAGAAGTTATAAAGAATTCCAGACATTTACACCGAATATGTGCACAAAGATTGTATATAGTCTGGAAACATTTTAACCCAAGATATATCTTTACTAATCTGTAGAGTTGTAAATAGATACATTAATAGTTTGCCTGGTCACACCAATCACGGAGACTAAGGGAGTTTGTGTTTTTCATTCTGTGTTCTGACAAATGACTGACAAGAGAGACTCTTTCCCCCAAAAAGGGAGCCATTGAGGGGGGAAAAAGTATATGTGAGGTTGCTACACCACTTGATGATTCCTTAGAGAGTATTTTATCCATAGAGTCTGAGGTAGTAGCGCAATCATTTTTAAAAGGATGTTTGGAAGCAATGCAGGAGGAATTACAAGATACCTTCAAAAGGAGATTAATAATAACTCCAAAGAAATCAGTAGAGATTTCACTATTAGCAAAAAAAAAAAAACAACATCAGATTTGAACGAAGAAGTTCTGAAAATAGATAAAGAAAATACTAGTGCCTTGAAGAAGAAGAAACCATGTGTGATCTGTTGGGTTACACAAACAGCATTAGTGGTCCCATCTTGTGTTGATTCCACTTGCCAAGCTGAATCGGATGAAACTGTCAGATGATGAAATCATATTCCTCTGGTCTGTCACAATAGGTGCAGGCCACTTGTAAAATAAATTTAACCCTGCATGCAATTAAATGAGGATACAGTAATTAAAAGTCCATAAAAACTCAATGCGCTTCATCTGGATGACCAGACTTCATCAGGAGCTGGGGGAAAGGTAACATATTGGAGGGTTTATGGGGAAAAGACCATAAGCAATATAGTGTGTAATATAATAGATGTACACACCTGAAACCTAGAAGAAGCATAGCGACCCACAGGGATACAATGAGGAAATCACAGCAATATATACTCCACGCAATAAACGAGGAAACCTTGCAGTTGGTAATATAATTGTAATCCATAATATGGGGCGTCACGATTGTGTAAACATTCAGCAGTATGTGAAAGGAACCGGCCGGTCTCTGCTCTTGATCAATTACTTCTAAGGTCGTTGATGTGTGGCAGGTTTGCAGATATCTGGAGAGCTGTGAAGGCGGAAAACAAATACACAAGGCACGTGTTTCCTTATCCTCAGCTCTGAGTGTAGTTTATTACACATTGATATTTATACACACATTTAGGTGTTGTCCTGTATAGTGATTGGTTATAAATTGTGCAGAACATAGCATAAAGTACATGAGGTGTGTGAACAATATGCACTCATATTGCTACTAAGCAGAAAACATGAAATAAAACTCAATATAGTCACTCAAGCAGAATATAGTAGAAACTTGCTTACATATTTAGTTCCTCTTATTGCAATCTAAGACATTCTTACATAAACAGCTAACACCATGATGTCTTATCTGACCTCCTCAGGGACTGTGACCTTTTCTTGCACTTGGTCAAGCAGAGTAATTTATCAACATCAATTTAACCCTTTCAGTTCCACTCTTTTGTTCACTTGCTGAACAATCTTAATATTGCTGTTGAGAAGTTCTAGCATAGGTAATGTAATAATACGTGTGGTATTGGAGTTTTGGAGCTGGTTTAACAGCTTTAGCAATAATGCATTTATCACACCTCCCAATTGTATGTAAAAAAACACCTATTATTGCTATTATTAAAACACAACACTTAACTATCTTACTTCCCATAACTCCTAACCACAAGCATATTTCGAATGTCCAGTCAAACCCGTGGCCTACTTGATATTTGTGTCCACATCTCTTATATTATTTAAATACTGTTGGATAAAATTGGAGTGGCCTGATCAATTAAAACAACATATTGAATCAAAAATCTTCACATCCATATTTAAGCTTTACTAACCGACTATGGCTTTCCTGTTTTACCGGACTGCCTCAGGACAATACTGACATCTAACATTAACTTTAATAGCCTTTGACATTAGGTTTAGACCTCTGACGACTGAGCAGACCTTGGTTTTGCTCTGCAGAGATATTGGACTTACTTATCTCTCTCTTAAATATGGAAGGCCTGACATAACTATCTAAATATGTTACATAATGTTACATAATGGCATAGCCTGATGACCCAAAAACACATGATGGACACAAAACTAAATTAAATATCTATTGTTGATTGTTCCTCTTACCCTGCCTAATAAAACCCTTCTCTACAACCAATAGATCTATGTAAAAATCAAACATATTATTCCGGAGTTTGCAATTCGAAAGGACTGAGTTATTTGCAGAATACTTTAAAATAACTTGAAGCAAAACTGACATCATGCATTCAGAACACACAAAATGGCAGTCAGATGAAATGGCAGCGGACAAAACAATATGGTCTCCCATCCACGACATGACTCCAGAGGCCCCTACAGTCCATATAATATTCATAATGTTCTACCCTTTTATTCTTAGAAATTGACATTGTCTGTTTTTAAGGATAACCATCAGGAGTTGCCTGGTCATTGTATCCAAAGTGATAAGGCACACTTCCTCGATTTCACACATTGGAAGGTCATCCAGCTTAGTTGCACTGTAAGCTTCCATAATGGGGAATATTTGAGCAGCATCTTCCAGTCTTCATGTAGGGGCATGATGTCAGTCGTCAGGATGCACTTGAGGATGAGACCCTTGAAACAAACAACATAAACACAGACAATTAGCAACACTGATCTCACACATGCCAAACCGCTTACAAGTTTCGCTCCAAGTGATCCTAGCCAATTTCCCAGTCCCAGGGGATCTCACGGACTACCTGTGGACACTTTTTAACCTATTCCTTAAATCCATAATCTCTCTTGATTAGTCTCTCTTACAAAAACAAACTAACTTATTTAAAATATCAGAGAAATTTTCAGAGATTTTATATACTGTCTACACAAAATTCCACAAACATATTATCAAAATACAATTTCTTATGGGTCGACTCAATTGTGTTTGGTAGAGTCAGTCTGCAAAAATTCACTATTCTCTAAACATACCTATAATATTACAATTAAACAAATATCTACTACAAAGATTACAAGCCTTCAATAACAAGTGTATACATTTGTACACATGAAAATATACTTCCCAACAATGATGATCTTTTGTAGACTGTTGTATCTGTTGCAGACTCCTCAGTGATTTGTTTGCGAGTTACCCTTAGGGTGACCACTCGGCTTACGTTGGCTAGTGGTCAGGGAGTTATTATGCCCATCAAAAAACTAACTTGCTGCTCCTTTGTTGGCCTGTCTGTCAGTACAGGAATGTGCTTCATGCAAATAACGTGGATCCAGGAGTTGAGTTGAACAATTTTCACAACAATATTCCAGTAGACTTTGTTAGGATCTTTTCTTTACTTGTATTGTAAAACTATTTCTTCTTTTAAAATAAACTTTTTTTTCTTTATAATAATATTTTATCAGCAATAGATTTGTTGGTGCACTTTGAACTTGTCTTTTGTTGGCTGTACAGCTTCAATCTATATGAAAATAAAACTTAAAAATATTCCAGTTAGTAACATGCAATATTTCATTAAACATTTTGGCTTATTTGCTTTACATTAAAATATCATTAAAAATATTATGACTCTTAGCTTATGTTTCAAAATAATTAGACCACTCTTTTGTTCTTACAATATTATTATTCTTTTTATAAATCTCCTGACTGAGCATGATGAGTGTAATATACAACTGATAATAATAATCACTCACTGTTAATAATCACTAGCACTTCATAAGTGATTAAGACCTCTTACTGGACCTGCATTAATAATTTAGATTTGCTGGTCCTTATCTGTAAACTCTGAAACAACATCAGTATAGGCTGGATCTATCTCAATAAAACTAACAGGCTTGACCTGTCAAAATAAATATTTTATAAAAGAATTCTCAATTGACATATATTTCATCAAAATTATTGACAACAAAATGTATCTCTTGACCGTTAAACAATATACTATTTTGTGCCCATTCACCCCTCCCTTCACAAAACAAAAATACTTTTGCAGCCACTGCTACAACTCTCTTATCTGCAATTAGACAAGCAGATAGAAGGGGAAACAAAGGGGGGTTTCTGGGGGAAACTTTTTCTCTCTTTCATACACAACAAAAACTGTCTGAATTTATACCTCCAACACCACATTATGTTTGAGAACATGACACTTGCTAATTCTTTCCACTAATCACTGACGTACATGCTCATATATTAAAAACTTATATCTAAAATGTTAAACAACATCTTAATATTCTCTCTCAATGTGTCACATGGGGTACTTTGCCTTAATTATAACAAAAACTAGAATGCAACAAATGAACATTCTTAGCATCACGTATGTGTGTGTGTATGTATATTTACTGTATATAAATATGCTAGTTCTGTATTCATTTAAATATGTATTGCTCTCCAGCTGGTAATCTGACGTTCCCTATAGTTTGAAAATTATATTCATATATCACCAACAATGTAAGTAGCACTGTAGCACTTTTAAAATAATTCTGGTCACACCACAAAGATAAAACAATTACGGTATATGCAAGTTACCAAAGATTATATTGGATGGGCAGGGAGTTTATTTAAAAACACTGATCAATACTTTTCAGTATAAACCAAAAGTTCTACCTCTTCTTGCTATATACCATACACATTATTACTTATGTCTTCCTTTTCAAATTAATATTCACTTTTAAATCCTAACTGTTATATTCTTAGTCCATAACGTCTTTTCTTTCTAAGTATGTGCAACATGACCTCTGACCTTTTACAAAATACAAACACTATCTAACTCCAGCAACTAAAAATTCCATGGCCCACAAAACCTTTAACAGCTTATCTTTAAACACAAAATTCACTCCTAAACATAGTACGAATAAACATTACTCAAGTCTTTCTCTGATACCAACTCTGAAATTCTACTTAAATCTAATGCACATCTGTATCTACAAATATCTTAAAATTAAGACATCTTCTCTTATCTATTTTATCTAAAGTGTTGGAAAATGTGATATCTTATGTTGGAAAAAATCAAAACCCATCTTCAACATACACTAAAAATTCAAATACAAAAGTCCTTCCAACCTACATAAAATTATATACTTGTCAAGACACCTAAATACAAAAAGGAAGAATGTACCCTAAACAAATAAACATTTCTAATAGGTAACATGTAAAACCTGTTAAATGTTTAGAGTTTTTAAACAAGTATTACATTTATTTTTACCCTCATCATTTTACATAATGCCTCTGAATATGTAGATTGAATCAAAATAAACCTTAATAAAAATCAAATAATGGCATTTATGAAATTTTACAGTTGTTATACTATCCACTGGATTGATCATGTATATTTAACATGATGTCCAAGAGAGACCTTGGGTATTATATGACTCTTAATGTTTTACACACAAATATTTGTATTTTTCTTACTTAAAGATACGGTTACGCAAGTGCAGTAGCAAATTAATTCTAAAACTGTACATACCACTAATAAAATTACTGACTATGCCAAAGTAAAACAACTCTGCTTACCCAAAATAACACAACTACAGTAACTATTGTTAATTTTCTGCTAGAACGAATTTACTATAAAACTTCTCATCACACTGATGAATATAACCCAGAAGACTGTCACTCACGAATCACTCAAAATTATACTAGCGGCATAACATGCCTATTTTTTATTGAGCGCTTGTTTGAGTAATCCATGAGATCCGTCCTCTGTACTCCACTAAATATAAACCACTTCCTTTTGTTACATCTCTATAAAACATGACTACACAAAACTAGGACATGTCTCTACTCTTGTGGTAAAATATTAGAGACTTTTACTGTAACACCATTGCCCATTTGCGCAGACATCACTTATACAATTATATCTTAAAGAATAGCAGTTGCAAAAATTACTTATGCAAATATTTAAACAATAACGACAATTCTCCTAATGACAACATTAAACATAAAATGCCACAGCTTCTATGGTCTTATCAACTTGCACAGCTAACATATCCAAAACACCAAGATACAGTGTACTTGGGAGTTACAGACATGAGACTCTAATCTTCAATATGTTTTACAGAAGGATCTGTATCCTCCCAGATACACAAATGCAGTTACCAGAATGGTTGTCTTCTAACTTATAAATGTGTCCCAGCCACACTAGAAATACTTAACACTTATAATTCTGTCTAACAATGCAATGTTATAATACTCTTATACTTTATACATAAAATGTTTACTATACCCTTAAAACACTGTGTACTGCAGGGAGACAAATCAAACATACCTTATGGCCACAGACACAGCAGTTAATTCCTTATCTGACAATGTGCATGCCATGCTGTTCTGTGGGGGCTCTGAGCAAACAGGGAGTGCTGGATACAGCGGCTCTATTTTAGCTTTCTGTGGGACAGATCTTTTAGGCTATTTAGATTTACCCTTTTTAAGTTTCTCTCCCTTTAGGTTTGCCTTCTTTAATTATTATGACATGATCATACCTGAACTACATACTGCGGTCACATAAATTTGGGTGTAATAATGGGGATTCTACTTTTGTATTGTCATACAAAGGGACATCATTCCTTTTGCCTGATATAAAACTTGTAGTTGCTAAATCACTTAACTTTTGTCCCATTATGAACAGATAATTTTATGCAGTTCACACAACTTAATATACAATTCTTATCTTATACTTTAAGTGATTTACCAATAACTTTGACACTTAGCATGAAATTCTTATCTTACACTTTAAATGATTTTTCAATAAGTTTGACAATTAAAATGCAATTCTTATCTTATACTTTAACTTATGTACAAATAACCAATGACAGTTTCCTAGAAAGCAACACTTGCTAATAATTACTTGTATATATTTATGTACATATACAGTATACATATATATCTCTGAATAGGTTTTGTTAAACTGTGCCGTGACCCAGTGTCACGCACTTCAGCGATTTCCAAGTGAAATCTTAATATCTATATCTATTATTTGTGTCCCAGACACACAATATTTTCTTGTCCCATTGACAAGTACCGTAGATAAATAGATTATTTTAAATTGTGTACCAGAAACACAATATTATCTTGTCCCAGTGACAAGTGTTTAACAACAACCCAGCGCTTACTTAAAACACTAAAATTTTAGGTACAGGATTCGGAGAGACAGGGGAGCACGGACACAGAAGTATAAAATACAACCATGTATAACTTGTACTCACCCTGCATGTCCGAATCCCACTCTAACACCAAATTGAAAGGAACCGGCCGGTCTCTGCTCTTGATCAATTACTTCTAAGGTCGTTGATGTGTGGCAGATTTGCAGATATCTGGAGAGCTGTGAAGTCGGAAAACAAATACACAAGGCACGTGTTTCTTTATCCTCAGCTCTGAGTGTAGTTTATTACACATTGATATTTATACACACATTTAGGTGTTGTCCTGTATAGTGATTGATTATAAATTGTGCAGAACATAGCATAAAGTACATGAGGGGGCGTTTACACAGGGGGGGTGTGTGAACAATATGCACTCATATTGCTACTAAGCAGAAAACATGAAATAAAACTCAATATAGTCACTCAAGCAGAATATAGTAGAAACTTGCTTACATATTTAGTTCCTCTTATTGCAATCTAAGACATTCTTACATAAACAGCTAACACCATGATGTCTTATCTGACCTCCTCAGGGACTGTGACCTCTTCTTGCACTTGGTCAAGCAGAGTAATTTCTCTACATCAATTTAACCCTTTCAGTATGGAAAGCAGTGCAGCATATACTTGACAGTAGTAGCACAGGTTCAAAACGATAAGACAATCCAAAGGTCAGGGGCATAAGCACAGGTTCAGTAATGATATGGAAATCCAGAGGTCAGGGGCACAAGCACAGGTTCAGCAATGATAAGGCAATCCAGAGGTCAGCAACAAACAGTAAGGGAATCAACAACACTAGGAGGGAACTACATGAGACTCACCAAGCACCATCTGAAGTGCGGTGATTTTATTTAAATTATAGCGGAAATAAGGTGGGCGTGACATCATGCCAAGCATGCCCGCTTGTTGGATTGTAGTGGAAGAAGCGGGGCATGGGTATACCTGTACGGGAGGTGAGCAATCATGGACTTCTTCATTATGTATGCAGACTATATCCTGTAGATATGGGCAGCATCCAGGGATCACCGGATATACTGGTGACGAGCTCTGTTGGGAGCCTGACACATATACACATGTACTACATTCTTATATACACCCTCCCCTTCCATCCCCTCCAGTATTTTCTCATCAAGGGAAATCAATTTCATGTGTGTCTTCATGCTCTGACTGGATGTTTTGCCTCCATAATTTAGTGTGCGCATGAGTCCATTTTTTTGCACTCCAACATGCAGAACTTCCACATTTCCTTTCGCTCACGAATATTGTCGAATCTCTTGCTTAGCTAGAGTTTCATTTTCTGTATTTGTCACTTTTCATGTAGTTATAGTCAAATTCATTCACAATCAAAAGGCTTTAATTTCAATACAGTTCATTTGAACTTCCTTTTCACCTTAAATCATTTCGACTGAACAAGTATTTTCAGTAGCTCTAAATAAAGACCACACGTACCACAAATTATATAGACTATTCCATAAAATTCCTTATATTATGCAAGTTTATTCAAACTGTATGATGTAAGATGTCATTGTGGCTATGTATATTAGTATTTAATCCTATATATTATTCTTTTATTGTGCTATTATTTTTTTAAAAGAGTTTTTTGAATAATTTTTAAATTTCTTTTATCTTATCCAACAAAATATACATATCTCTAATGAACATTATATAAAAGCAGGTATAATGTTAATAAACAGGATCCTTCTAGCTCATATATATCTTTTTGCGTATTTTGTGAGCCAAAACTGGATATATATCTGAATTATTATTATGAAGAAAACATACCATATCAAAATAATGATTCATCCTAAAATTTAAATATCCAAAAACCATCTCTTTGTGCCAATTTTTTTTATATGATCCCCATCTCTCACACCAATTTTTACATGCTCTAATCCACAAAAATAAAAACACTCTGCCAGCTAAAAAAGGGTACATTGATTGAAATGAATAGGTACTGGATGCTTAGTAGATTTTTTTCTTATTACACATATATGTTCTCCAATGCTCTTCGATAATTTTCTAGAGGTTCTTCCTATACATAGTTTTTGGCATCCACATTGGAGCATATACACTACATTCTTAGTGTCACAGGTGATTTTCATCTTAATATCAAATTCTACTCCTGTCCTAGTGCTTTTAAAGGTTTACATTTTTCTTGGATTGAATGTAAACTTATTGCAATAAAAACATTTATAAAATCCACAATCCCCCTGTTGTTTTTGAATGTTATCTTGTAGCATTCATGGGCTAAATGATATTTTAGATTTACGGCCTTCTTATAAATTACCTGTGGTTTGTTCCGTATTATGTCTTTAACAGTTGTGTCCTGTTAAAGGATTGGCCAACATTTTTCAAGAATTTTTTTAAATTGAAAAGCTTGAGAATTTTACTGTCTAATAAAGCTATTTCCAGCTCCCTTTGAATATTGGCATTCGTTTTTCTTTTTTTATCCAAAAACTTCTGTCAATATTCTCAACTTCTCATTCTATTATATCTAACTGTATTTTATTATACTTCTTTTCTAATAAATTATTTTTAATCTTAGAAGATTGTGCTTTAAAATCTGCCTCACTTGAACAGTTTCTTCTCATCCTTAAAAATTCTGCTCTCTGTACACCCTTAAGCCAACGCGGATTGAAAGAAAGTATTAGATTCTATATGATTTCCCGAAAGATCCAAAAAATTAACTTACTCCTCTAAAGAAAAGGAGAGGTTGTATTGATTTTGATTATTAAAACCAGTAAATTTGTCTAATGAACAGTGATCCCCATACCAAATCACCAAAATGTAATTTTAATATCTCCACCATAGGACCAAATTTACATCAAACCGATTGTTGTTGCAAATCCACATATCCTCCCAATCACTCAAATAAATTTTGTTCTGGTAAGGTAGTTTAGGGTTAACTTACTTATGAGTCATGAGAAGCTTTTCATTGGCCCAGACATTTTCCAAGTCAGTTCACTTGAAATGTCCATTAGATAAGTTTATAGACACTTACCTCCTCCTAGCTGCACAGCTGATAAGTGGAAAAAAACTGAAGTAACCTTCTCCTTTTGACAGAGTACCCTGACTCACTGGAATCACCAGAATAAGGCTGGCCTGGACTGTCATGTGTCTGCCTACCTGCTAATGTGCTGCTTGCATGGTTCAGCCTACACAGCAATGACTCACTTAGTCTCTGCTACCGTTCACCCTGGTGCATCGTGCAGTAGGTGACAGTGGTGCTCAGATGCAGTGCGTGTATTTGACATCACTGCTCAGCACTTCTAGCCAGCTCTTTTCCTGTTTTCTTCTTGGAGGTTCACAAATTGCTTAGCTCTCCAAGCAAATTTCTCCCTCTCTTTTTTTTTCCAGGGGATCACTCTCTGCTTATCTCTTCATATCTGAATGCCACCCCATTTTTATTTTTCTCTTTCATTTTGGAGGTACTCGATTGGATAGTTGCGTAAAACTTGCGTTCCGAGTGGTTTGGGCTACATAATGGGAGATATGAGGGATGTGTGCTCTCTACTCTCCTTTATATGCCATCAGTTGAGCCTTTGGTCATACACATAAAGGACAATAGTGAGATTTCCCATAGCAGAGAAGAATTTACAATCTCTCTATATGCTGACGACACACAGAGCATTCTATTTGCCATTTACTGAGGGAGATAAAAGATTACTGCAGAGTATCAAACTACAGATTGAAAATGCATAAAGCCGTAGCTCAGTTTTTAAAAATGGATAAAGATAGAGTTCAGCACATTCCAAATAAGTATTCATTTTTTAGCTCTCCAGGGGGGAATTTGATTATTTGGGAATTAAATAAATAAAAAAATAAAGTCATGAAGAAGAACTTTCTGGGACTATTGAAACAAATGAATAGAAAGTTAAATGACCGAGGAAGGACATTAATCAACTGGTGGGGGAAATTCATGTCCTAAAGAGTTATGTGCTCCCTTAGTGGTCTACCTGTTCTGTATGGACTCATTGAGTGTGCCCCCTATATGGTTAGTTATGATCCAAACCTCTATTAGAGGATGTGGGTAGGGGGGGAAAAGACAATGTATAAGTAGAAATAAACTGGCAGCATGGGTTAATAAGTGGGGTATAGGTTGTCCCTTAATAAGGCAATGGTACAAAGTCAATATTCTATATAATTTATATAAAATATAGACAGATATTAACAAACACGAAGGGTGGTATAGATTAGAGTCAGAGTCTTTTAAGATGAAGAATTTAGCGAATGGTATTTGGTTCACAAGTAGTTGTGGGTTGTTAAAAGATATTAAGGATAAAAATCTAGTACTTGAGCAAATTATTAGGAATGGCTTAAGACATAAGTCAGGACTAAAAAATAATATTGTTGACTCACTGACATTAAACATATTAGAAAGTAATCTAGAGAATATTGAGATGACTGAGATGACAACTTAAGTCAGAATTTGGCTTGCCTGATTTGGATATATATCAGTGTAAAAAGTTCCCTAAACACACATCTATTTAACAACAAGGAGGAATCGGCCAGGATAGGATAAAATCAGAGTTTCTAGATGCTTAGAGTGCATTAGAATAAAAGAGGATTCTCTATTCTCATCCTAAGTGCAAACTAAATGCATAGATTGACTGAAGATCAATGGGAAATGCAAAACAGTTCTGTATATGGCCAGACCAACATATCTGCAAGGCAAAATCATGTAAAATGAATGACCTTATACTAGACACAAACCAATAATTAAAAATTATTAGGTAGGGACAATCTTCATCGGGTACAGCAAATATAAGGTGCAACAGATTATAAGGTGACAGACCAAATGGTTACGTGAAAAACAGTGATCAACACCCAGATATACTCAGTGGTGGTGGTAGGCAGACAAAGCAAATGGAGGGGATATCTGGGTGCCAAATGAGTGCACAAACATCCTGTGCTGTGAAATCCAAATCCCTGCAGGGAACCTGAATCTCAACCTTATAATTTGTCAGGTCCCCCCGCGCAGCTCATCTCCAGAGTACCCAGCCCTCGCTGGGTGTCACGGAGCGGGGGACCTGAGGATCAGAGCTCCATCGGCGCGTGACACCCAGGAGGGGTGCGCGCACATCTTTCCTCCACAAGTGTCACGCATTGAGCCGGCGCGCTCGTCGTGACGTCACGCCCCCTATAGGGGCGCAAAGTTTAAAAGGAATCACCAAGCTTAGCACTATGCTTGGTGATTCTTGTTTCTTTAGCCTAGCATTTTCCACTTCCCTTGTATATTTCGATCTTGGACTGTTTTTGGATTAACCCTGCCTGCCTGTACCCCTGACCTTGGATTGTTTCTGGATTATCCTTGCCTGCCTGTGCCCCTGACCCTGAATTGCTCTCTGATTATCCTTACCTGCCGGTGCCCCTGACCTTGGACTGTTTTCTGGATTATCCTTGTCTGCCTGTGCCCCTGACCTTCGATTACTTTTTGGATTCTTCTCGCTTGCCTGTGTCCCTGATCTTGGACTGTCTTCTGGATTTCCCTTATCTCTTTATCCCTGTGGATTACAACTACCATTCCCGGTGTATGCTGTATGTTCCCGTGGATGCCTGACGGGAACCAAACTGCTCTCGCTATATTCAGTTACAACAAACCACAGAACATTTGCCATAGGTTCACCCCAGTGAGTACTGATCCTGATTATTTCTCTGTATACCTGCATACTGACCTTCTGCTATTAACCCTCACATAATTGGACCTCTTCGTTGACTATAAGGCAACCTCGAACATAAGAAGAGGTCACTTTTTTTTACAGCACTTGCTCTGAAAAATAAACTTGCCTTATATTAAACAAATACATAAACAATGTTTAAATAACTTTGTACTCACTTCTGATGTCCATTCAAAGTCTACAAACATGTCATGTCATCTGACTGGCCAATCACATTCTCTCTAACTTCCATGCCACTTGACTCCAGTCCAGTAGAGAGTCTCAAATGTTTCCAACTAGATGGCAACCTGGAGGTATAATATAAACGTTAATGATAATTAGTATTACTTTTCAATAGCATTCTCTAGAAGAGTCATCCAAAATGTTATAATGAGTAAGATACTATAATACTGTTAGCTAAAAAAGAAATGTGAGGTTCTTAGTCCCTCTTAGAACAAATTATGGTTTGTACTGTCAAAACATTCTGGCTCACTCTGACTTGCAATGCCTTATTTTTTTTAGTTTTCAATGCTAATAACAAGTGCTTTCTATATTGGCATATGGGCTTTAAATATTGTGGTGATGACACTGTATGATAATGGAATACAGGAGATTTTCCTGCAGTCACCTGAATAGTAATATGAATTCATGGTGAAATTATTTATACTGATGCCCAGACATTATTGGGCAATTTTTTATCACTCCAGAGAAAATCAGAGGTATTACCCATCCCTCACATAGATAATTGCAGTCAGTATAAAATAATGATATCTGCTCTACCCTCAATTACAGAGATAAGATACTGACTTATATCCTACTGGTCATCCTTTTGAGAATACTACCATATTTGCTCGATTATAAGACGACCATGATTATAAGACGACCCCCCAAACTTTGGATATTTCTTTAGGAAAAAAACTAAAAGCCTGAATATAAGACTACCCTATAGGAAAAAAGTTAAACTTGTATATATTAACATGTAAATTGCTTTTTTAATAAAACAATTATATAAAAAAATGCATTTATTGTTTTTATTTCCTTTTATGTGCTAATGCTGCCTCTCTCTTTCCCTTGCCCCCAACTTTGTCTCTCTCCCCCCCTTTATTGTTGTCTCTCTCTCTCTCTCCCCCTCCCTTTGACTCCCCCCTCGCTCCCCTTGTCTCTCTCTCCCCCCTGTTCCCCCCTCCCTCCCCTTGTCTCTCTCTCCCCCCTTCCCTCCCCTTGTCTCTCTCTTCCCCTCTTCCGTTCCTTTGTCTCTGTGTCTTCTCCCCTTCCCTCCCCTTGTCTCTGTCTCTGCCCCCCCTCCCTGCCCTTGTTGCTCTGGTCCCCCCCTCCCTCCCTCCCTCCCTCCACCTCCCTCACCTTGTTCTCTTTACCTGGTGGCTGGTGGGGGCAGACGGGGGATGTCTGCACGATACGTGCAGACATCCTCCATGCTGCCTGACACCTCCATCTATTATGACGGACAGCTGGTATCTGTCGGGCAGACATCCCAGGACATCACCAGGATTGTCGCTATTCACTGAACGCTGAAATGAAAATCTGGCTACCAGAAAAAAAAAACTTCAACTATATGACAATTGACATAATATTTGTCAGAAATATCATGAGAAGAGGATTTTGAAAATATTGATTTAGTAGGTCTATTCCGTAAAAGGCAAGTTATAGGTGAACGGAGGTGAGATGAACAAATCCTTCCACCAGTTTAGCTATACATTGTGCAGGGACAAATCCTGTGAGTTTCCTCTGCTAAGCAAACTCACTAGGATTGTCCCTTCACAGTTTATAGCTAAACTGGTGAGATAATAAACCTCAACTCACCTTTACTCACCTTTAGTGAATTGCCCCCATAGTCTGTTCTTTTATAAAATTATGATTTTATCTGTATATATATATATACAGATAAAATCATAATTTACTATGGTAACGTTTAATTCAATTGCAGGGCACAGGATCTAAGAACAGACATTGCACTTTAAGTGCGATCGTGATTTGAGTACCCAAAAATGAGAAAGTTATAGTGAGATGGGGTGCCCCGATGGCTCTCATGGAACCCTCAGTGCACCATGTTATAAGTGGAATCCATCTTTAACAGAGCACGTTAAACAGGTTTTACCTATATTATTTTCTTCTTTGTTTACTGTTTGTGTAATTTATACTAATACCGTTACATTAAAGGAAGTTACTTACTAATATTGTTACTATTATTGCTACCAATGTTTTATGAAATTATTGTAAGAGTTTAACATATTTTCAGCTTAAAACAACTCCAATTATTAAATTAGAGCATGACTATATTTTGGATACATAATTCAGCAATTTGTTGCTACATCAGCCTAATAAATTATTGGGATTTCTTCAATGATCTACATCATGACTTATCTGAGGTTTTTAATAGAATAATTTTCTATTGGCAGTCCTTGACCAGAGATAAATTTATCAAGGCCACTGTACAGACACCATTATCTTATTGCATGGTAATGTGCAAAAGTATACCTGAATTCTTGTTCCAAGTGGGACAGTTTCACAAGGAACAAAGTTATGTGGGAAAAGACTAAAACAAAGGGGAACAATTACTGGAAATGATCTACCATAAGAGAAAAAAGCACAATATATTTAACGTCCCTCAAAACCCACCTCTTTAAAGAAACTTACTAAACAACCCACTAGAACACCTGTCACTTTACCTCTAGCAGTTTCCACCTAGCTGAAACACACATTACTCATCTTTGACCTATCCCACCTAGTGCCACCCATCCATGCTTCTGTTATTACAACTTCACTCCCTCTGGCCTCTTCAACCCTTATGTGTCTTATGGACCCCATTCCCTCTTGATTGTAAGCTTGTGGGCAGGGTTTTCTACCTCATGTACCAGTCAGTTTCTAGTTTGTCTAACTTAGTATGTAGTTCCCTTCTATGCTCTGTACCTAGCGTTACGTAAATTGTTGACGCTATATAAATAAATGGTAATGTATTATATTGTATTGATAAGTATTATTGTACTTTATTTTGTATTTTTGCTCTGGTGACCCCACAGAAAACCAAAAAATATGAGTGTGTTGCTAAAGCTACGGAATTTTGCTGAGAATTTTGTAAGAGTGGCTTAGTTTTATATTTACAGTTTACTTTATAAATCTGTAGTGTAAATTGACTGTTTTTTCTTTGATGCTCTATGAGAAACTCATACATGCGAAACAGTTTATGCTCCCAGACAGGGTAGAAATTAATTATAGGTCCAAAGTGCCAGCTTTCCACTCCTCTAGGACAGAATTTAATTTCTTTACATCAAATCCTTTTGCTAATAACTTTTTTTTTAACCACCAAGGCTTGTTTTTTGAACTCTGAGGAGCTATTTCTATGAATCCAAATGAACTGACTTCTGGGAATACCTTCTAGCCACCTAGGATGATGGCAGCTGGACTGGTCTATGAACCTGTTGCCATCAGTGGATTTCACAAAAGCTTTTGAACTCATATGTGAACCGTGATATGAAAGAGTGAGATCTAAAAAGTGAGTAATGTGAATATTAAACTCAGGGGTGAATAATACATTTTAATCATTGTGGTTAAGATAAAATACAAAATTGTGAAACAATTGAATGTCCCCATCCCAAATGATCAGAACATCATCAATATAACTACACCAGAGCACCAAGTTTGCGCTGAAGGGATGTTCCATTCCGGCATACAAGGGCATCCCTGGAGAGTGTTTTTAGGTGAGTAATTTTACAAAATTCCCCTTTCGGTGTCAGAGTTTTATCAGAGATCGTTAAGTTACCAGAGTCTTTGAGGGTAAATAAAACCCAGGGCCTGTCCAGCTCAGTTTCCAGGGTTTATTCAATAAAACAGCAACATAAGATATAAATAAAACAAAATGAACTCCTAGCTGGCTTCAAAATGGAGTGAATAATATGTATCAGGTTGATAAACAGCATGCTAGTTGATGAGCAATAAATGAGCTCCAGTTTGTGATCACTATTTAGTCAACACATGAGCATGACTGTAACAGATCATCCTGATGACTATGCTTAAGATTTAATGAACAGTGTTGGATTGGGATCTGTATGCCTAGATCTTTTTCCCCTTTTTCTTTTGCCGCAGGGAAAAACTCTTTTCTAGATGCTCGGATGTTTTTTAAAGCTTTAGCTACTAAATGTCCATTTCCCTTTGTGTGAACAAGTTCTTTTAATAGTGTCACCTATTTTGATTCATTATCTTTGATCAGTATGTCCCACAATAGACTCTTAATTCTCAAGTACCCAAAACATTCTACGCAGGGTAAAGCAACTTCTTTTTGTAGTGATTCTAATGTCTTAATACCTGCTTTCTCTAAGAGGTCACCTATCCCTTCTATACTGCTCCTTTTCCAGTTTCTTAAATCTATGCCTCCCAGTAGCTCCTCCATTGTAGCTAATGTTAGAGAGGGTAGTATCTTCCCCCATACTAGTCCCACCCTTTTTTTTCAGATTTGTCCAGTTTGTCAATATATGTTTTAATTTTTTATAGATTTTAGCTCAATAACTGTTTGTTTTTCTGGTAGCCAGAAAAGTGTACTCCGGTTCTTCTTACTCTTTTTCTCATTTATTTCTAGTTAATACCAGACTTTCTCTCTCACAGTATCTTTTAGCGATAAAACTGCCTGCGCCAATAGAGCTGCTGGTGCATATTCCGCCACTGACGGTATATTTATACCACCTTCTTGTTTTCCTTTAATTAATAGGCTTATATTTAACCTGGGTCTCTTGGTGGCCCAAATAAATTTGTTAAATGCTGTTTGATTCATCAAGATCCAACTGGGGGGGGGGGGGGGACGACCATAAAGGGGAGCATTTAAAACACATACAAAAACTTGGATAACACATATATATAATGACCACACCTCAATATGTTGGCATGCGGGAAAAAGACAGGGGAAAAGTTAAACATATATGGTGGGACTGCCCGCGGAATGTCAAGACATGGAGAGTAGTCTCCACCAAACTGATTGCCCTCTTTTGGACAGATTGAGAGTTGACCCCAGAAAGGGCAATCTTACACATAAACTTACCAGAGACAAATAGAGAGGGGATAAGAATGTTAATACACTTATTAATGGCAGTAAAATATCTAGTTGCCAAGAAATGGGAAGACCACAGAAACAATCAAATGGCGGATGATAAAAAAACAAATGATATACCAGTTTAAAATGGAAAGAGGCATATCCCTCAAAAGCATAAGGTCTAGTCCAAAAATAGAATACTGGGAAAAATTGGAAGAATATTTCAAGGAATAATTGGTCTGAAGAGACTCAGATGGTGAATCAGAATTAAAAAGGAGAAAGGAATAACTGAGACTAAATAGAGGCAAAGTAAAACATATCAGCTCCCTGGGAGAAAGTGTGGGTGGTTATTGGGGTTCAGGAACAGAGTCCTTGTCCATGTGATTTTTTTTTTTCTGTCTTGTGTGTGACTGTCTCTCTCTTTTGTTTTATTGTTGTCTTGTCGTATTTGTTGTGAATGTGGTAGTATTGTATATCTCTCTCACCCCACCATTCCTTTTCCAATCTATGCAGGGTGGGGGAGGGGGGAGAGAGAGGAAAATAGATGTTCCAGCTCCTTGTAAACAACATGGGTGTATGCTGTATATTGATTTTTAACAATTGTATAATTAATTAGGAAAATAATTTTTTTTTATATAATTTAAGAAGGTAAGGTGAAAAAAGCATTAATAAATCTATATGCCATAGTGCTTCAATCTGATGCTGTAAAATTATTGTAGTTCCTGTAAGATTAATTATAATCCCACAATAACATAATACACTGCCAGAGCATATTACTGTGCCTTCCACTAATAATGGGGCAGTTCAGGCTGAATTGTAATTATACAGAAAAACAAAGTTATTTGAGAATGATTGTATTCTTTAACTCTATTGTTATGAAGCAGGCTAAGTGGTGGTTTGTTATCAGAGTCGATAATAATGCTGGCTGGGGGAGGAGGGAATGCTGGCAGGGTGTGGGTCAGTGCCCCCCTTTGGCACAGACAGAGTTATCCTAGTGGAGGAGCTGAGCAAGCAGTTTCCAAACATTATTTAGTGTAATTTTAATTAAAGAAAAAAGAAAGAAAAAAAAAAGATTTAATGAACAGTATTTTTTGTCTTTTTAGAATATCTTTACGTTCAACTCTGTGTACTGTTCATAATGATCTGTTATTATACAGTGACAATGTGTGTTTAGAGATTGCAACCCACATCTGCTCTTTTAGATTTTATAGTTAAAAAAACGAAAATCCCTGTCTAATCTTATACAAATGGAAATGTATTGCAGGTAACCATTACATGTCTGTTTAAGTACAACTCCTAGGGATGAAGGGATGATTTTGGCTACAAATCTTTTTTTTTTTGTGTATTCTGATGTAGAAAAAAGGGATTGCTACCAGGTGCCACTAGTTTTGAACCAAAACGTCTGTTATTAGAATTCTTTTGAATACTGTTCATTTCGTAGGTATGAAAAGAGATTGTCCTGTTCTGAAAATTATCAGGCTAGCTAAGAATAATGAGAAATTAGGTCTCCCTACCATGAGTGCTTTGGTTAGCCATCACTTGCTTATGACGTTCAGCAGTTTCAACTGCATTTTCAATGATTCTAAGCCTACCAAGTAAGCACCATGGAAAACTATGGCATTTTTCCTTAACATTACTCCCCTCCTGCTATTCTACCTGTGCAGCAAGGTGGTGAACAGTCCCTTTTCAGTTGGTAATCCAGTGGGATCCTTTACATGCCAACAATCAATGTTAAATCACACCTGCATGCTCTCTTATTATTCTGCTAGAAGAGAGTTCTAAACATAGCATCACAATCTAGACCAGAGCCCAGGGGGAAGCCATTTTTATGCAATGATTTAGTTGAGGAATTATATAGGTATACTTCTGTTCCTATGTTTCCTTCATACAGTTATAAACGTAGCATCACCATCTAGACCAAAGGCTAGGATGGTGGAAGCTATGTCTATGCAATGATTTTGTTGAGGAATTCTATTTGGAAAACTTCCATTCGCTTGTATCTTTGACCTTCTGCTGTGCTGTTGTCTCCTTCCATACATTTTTGTATTATGGCCTCTTTTTTTTTCATTATTATCTAAAGGTCCAACAATATTTCATAGCAGATGATCTCCTTCTACATCCATATTGATGAATGGTGATGGTCTAAACAACCATCATAAACACAAGACTAAAACACAAGTAGAAAACACATATTTTACATAACTTGTAAACCACTTAGTATCTTATTAATCAATCTCTTTGAATAAATTATAAATGGAAAATACATATTTAAATTGAAAATCCTCAAACTTTATTAAAAAAAACAGGTTCTCCGATATAATAGAATACAAAAGATAATTGTTTGTAACACCCCATTGTCTGCTTTGGTGTCAAGCATCACACAAACTAAGAACCAAACTATGCAAACTATGTACGTTTAACAAAAGTTAAATATGTACAATTTTACCCTTCTCCATGTAATGCCTTTTGAGAATGACTGACAGAATCAAACATCTGTTGTGATCTACTGGAGCTTCACCACCCAGTCTGCTACAGCCGTTTTAGCTACTGAAGATTTTCAATTTAGCTAGAAATTGAAAGTGTCCTGGGGTTTAAAAGTAGATTTTGCTTACACCACATCTGGTCAAATTTTGAGAAACTTTTCTTGCTTCAACTGAGGCTAATTAAGTTTGAAAATATAGACTGTGTATCCTTAATTCTAAACATTTGGGACAAAGTCTGCACATGCTAGATTGAGAAAGAAGTAGATGTCATAAATCTGTTTTACACAATTGCTTTTAGTTTTTAGGATTACCACCACACCCTAATGTCTACTGTGGGAATAATTTAAAACAGCTGGCAGCATTGTTTTCTGTAAGTATTGTAAAGCATGTGAGGGAAAATCCTTGTTATATCATCAAAAGATTAATGTTAGCATTTAAGTGCGGAAACACAAGTTAGCCCAAAATTTAAAGCAAGATAAATACCTGTGAGAATTTTTCCCTCGTTTTCTGTTATAAAATGGACTAAGTCAACCTATCTCATGGTAGTGAAGGGATGTGGATGGGATTATTAAGTTTGGTCCCTGGAAACAACAACCACTTAATAATACAACTGAAGCAAAGTGCTAATGGCAATATCAGTGAATTCGTTTTTATGCCTGTATATATATATATATATATATATATATATATATATATATATATATATATAATTACATAAGTATTTCCTAGATAATAGGATAAAAAAGGGATGTATTGCAAGTACGATTTTGAAAGGACCTCAATTTTGCTTAGTTAATCTAATCTCTAGTTTCATACTACAAAATATATAGTTGACCTAAACATTTTGCCTTGCTCAGTAATTCCTCTAGTACAAAAAGACTTTTCAGTTTTAAATAAAGTTTCATCAGCACCCAAAACCAATGTCAAAGTCACTTGCCCACTCTCCCCACCACAATCAGGTTTGCAGTTTCTGATCGTATCGCGTATTGTTGCTCTTAGATGTTTCTTTACATATATTAATTTTAGTTTAATGGTTAATGCTGTACTTGTGCAACCAAGTTATGATATACTATAAAATGTTAACAAAAAACAACAACATTTTGTTTGGTAACTAATTATCTAAGAACAGCTACAAACATCACATACATTCCAGAAAGCTCCAAAGAGAAAGGAATATATATATATATATATATATATAAATATATATATATATATATATATATATATATATATATATATATATATATGTTTATTTTTTGTTACAACACTCTTGTTGAATGATGCTTACTTACAAAAGAATAGGTTTTAGACATTTATATGACTACAAGAAGTTCATAACCTAATTGCTAGACCTTGCACTGGAAACATAATTTGGCCATTACTACCTTTGACTTCACACTTCATATTACTAAACAGAGTTGATGACCTTTGCAAATGTTATCATGCTATCTAATTTCATGATTATTAAAATTACTCCAAATTGTTTGTTACATGACATTAAACACTAATTTTCCTGCATTAACTGGAAGTGTTCATTAATGCAGAAAAAAACATTTGTGAAAAAAGTATTAAGCTTTGGTTTTATTCTTTTATTTTTAACTGTTCTTGAGGCTTTTAATATAAATGAAAAAGTACAATTTGTGGTGAGATGGTGAATTCTAAAAGCTAAATTCCCTATTTACTTCGTCAGAGCTCATTAAATTCAGAGCATAAAATGAAAGCATAACTAGTCAGATATATTGCTGGCTGTTCTTTCATAAAGTAAAATGCAAATATGTTTTATGCTTATTGGTGTGAGGCAAGTGAAAGGGCAAAGGCATAAGCACTAATTTTGTTAAATTCCGATGCCTTGCATCGTGATTTAAATATGTGAAGTTTGTACATATGATGCATATTATAAAATTTCATTAAATTTACTGTATAATGCTGAATTTGGTAAATCATAGTAAATCCATGTTGTATTTTTGATTGATACAGTCAATGGTTTCTCATTTTTCTTAACATTGTTTATTTTCTATTTAATAAAGTATCAAATCCAACGTTCTTATGAGCACAGCTTTTATTTTTAAATTTAAAAATAAAAAATCTCAAAAAGTTCTGTTAGGGCAGGCTCCATGGAGTTCTGCTGCTATTGTCAAACTGAAACAACCTACTGCAACTACTGTAATATTCCCCTGACTGACCTTCCTCTGGTTCACCTTTCTGCCCTGCAATCTGTTACAAATGTGGCTATTGTACAGATGGCATCTCGTCCCAACCAAAATAGCGCAAATGTACCCTAAAGCAATGAATAAATGTTGGAGAAATTGTAAACAAGAGGGCACAAATGTACAAATATGGTGGTCCTGCCTAAAGTTAACAAAACCGTGGAGCTGGATATTTAAATTCCTATACCAGAAAACTTGAATAAAGTTACCCTGGACCCCAGAAGTAGCTATCTTAAACATGCTCCAAAGTAATATAACATCAGTAAAAAAAATCATAATAGGACAGTTTTTTATCCTTATTTATTCATCTTTATTACATTTTCTTTTATCAGATTATAAATTTTAAGCCGTTGTACAATAATAATTTCATATATAAAACATTTCACTTTTATGACACAGACGGTACTCAAAAAAAAGGTTTGATATAGTAGGTAATACACATTAAGACAATCATACTGAATTGAATGCAGAGCCGTCCTGTTGTCCCTTATCTCCAAGGGCAGACTTCCATGCAATCTCCTCACGTCTCGCTCCCCCTAAGTTCCTCCCCTCCGGTAGGGAAAGGAAAAGGCGAGGATAAAGGAAAGGGACCAGAGAGAGATATAGAAGAGTATGTCCAGAAGAAGAAAAAGTCAACAAGTACGGCTCCCTAAAGGATAGTATGTTATACAGTGCCATCCAATTCTTCAGTCTACTGTCCACAGTCAAAACCGCAATCATACATCATTCATTCAGCCAGGTGTATAATTATATGGGGTCACATCAGTCCAAGGGCTATTTCCAGTTTCTTGGGTTGGGGGGGACCAGAGGGGTGCGGCAGGGGTATTAACATATCATATTTATGTCATTATTCAATGGGGTTTTAGACTACAATTAAAGTTTATTATTTATAATTTATAGGGGGCGCCTCTTATCTCTTTTGCCAACAATCCTAGGTTTCTAACATCGACCCATGGGGGGTCTAGCACTCACTTCGCTTCTAGTCATTTGAAGGGGGTTTCACCCACTTTAGCCAAATACGCTCATATTTTTCCCAATCCGCAGTGTTGTTTGTTCGATAAAAATAGCCGTCAGCCCTGGCCTGGAAATCAATCTGATTTCTAACTTCTGTCCACGTTGGAATAGTTGTCTGTCTCCAATACCTGGAGATACATAGTTTGCATGCAGCTAATATGTTAACACATAGAGCTTTTACATATACATCAGAAGTCGGGAAATCCAGGTGGAAGAGGAACGTGTATGAGGTGAGTGGCTCGTCACTTCCATATATCTCTCTATAAATACTTTCTACCTTCCTCTTAAGAGGAGTACGTTCCTCGCATTCCCACCAGGTATGTAGCAGAGATCCCACCGCTCTGCCACAGCGCCAGCATAAGTCATCGGCCTGTGTCGCGTATTTTGCCAGGCGGGTGGGGACTAAGTACCACCTATGTGTAAGTTTATAGTATTGCTCCTGGATATTAATACAGTGAACAGATTTTCTCATATCTTGCCAGACTTTCAACCAGGCCTGGAGCGGGAATACTTTCCCCATGTCTATCTCCCACTGCATAAGGGCCGGAGGCTTGTCGATCGTCACCCCCTTATCGAAAACCCCCCGGCATTTCGCGATAAGATTTTTGTTACCTACCTGGGTGAGAAATCTGTCCCAATCAGTAATATCTGATGGAGGATATTTAATCAAGAATGATCTCATTCGAATATACGTATATATCTCTACGGCGTGGAGATTATAGTTCTTTATTAATGTGTCAAAGGGCACTACTCCCTCGCTATCGTATAACTCTCCCAGGGTGTTAATCCCTGCATACCTCCATCTAGTTAAAGCTATATTTGGGACACATAGTTGAACAATCTGTATCGGGGCCATCCTAGAAAAAGTATCATGAACCTTCATTGACTTCTTCACTCTATAAAATGAAGCCATAATATCGTTTATACTTTAAAGGGGGATTGACAATTTTTCATAGAGTCTACGTGGGAGCCAAATCATCAGTGACATGTCTATATTATTACATAAAACTCTTTCCAATGACATCCACTTTATGGTGACATGAGTTCCAAGCAAGAACATGTGTCATTTGCGATGCCGCGTATATTTTCAGCAGGTCCGGGTAGCCCAGGCCATGAGAGTGAAGATTACGTTTTAGGATCTGGCTTGGGATTCTTGGTTTCCTTTTAGCCCAAATAAACCTCAAGAATAAAATTTCAAAGTCTCTAAGGGTACTACAAGTTTTCTTATACGGGATAGTCCTAAACAAATAAGTTAGTTTAGGCAAGATGTAAGCTTTAAGAATGTTAATACGCCCCATCCAGGAAGTCTCCAACTTCACCCAATTAAAGGTGAGTTTGGTAAGGTCTGTGTGTAATATGGCAAAATTTGACAAGACCGTCTTGTCCACCGAAGAGAAGATCTTAATTCCTAAATAATCAACTGAATCTGCAGATCTTTCTCTCCTTACAAGATCCAAGATTTTCTGTTGTTTTGATGGAGATAGGTAGAAAGACATAATTTGTGTCTTTGTCAAGTTTATACTATAGTTTGAATATCTACCATATTCATCCACCGCATCCAGGAGGGCTGGTATCGACGAGTGGGGATGAGCTAGGGTTAAGAGGACATCATCCGCATAGAGAGTTATGAGGTGCTCCTCCCTTCCGATCCTCATGCCCTGTACAGATTGTTTTTGCCTTAAATATTGAGCAAAAGGTTCAATTGTAAGAGCGTAAAGAAGTGGGGCCAAAGGGCACCCCTGTCTGGTACCATTACGTATATTAAAGAAGTCCGAAGCCAGGAAAGGACCCATTATTCTTGCCTGCGGATTTACATACAAGGCCATTGTGAGATCATAGAACAAACCGGTGATACCGAACACCCAGAGGGTGTCCGACAAAAATCCCCAGTCGACTCTGTCAAAAGCCTTCTCTGCATCGAGAGCAACTATGACAGAGGGACACTTTGTCTGATGGATATTGTTGATTATGTCGAAGACCCTGCGGGTGTTCTCCACCCCCTGTCTCCCCGGCATAAATCCTGCCTGATCAGGGTGGATCAGGTCATGGATGACTAGCCGCAGCCTTGTTGCCAGGATCTTAGAGTATATTTTGACATCAAGGTTAATTAATGATATCGGTCTATAGTTGTTTACCAACTCGGGATTCTTTCCTGGCTTCGGGATAGGAACTATAGCTGCCGTCATCATTTCCATCGGAAAACCTGGGCCACCCGGAATTGAATTGAACAGTCTAACTAGCAATGGTGAAATCATAGGATTGAGAATCTGATAGTATGCGGTCGAGAAACCGTCAGGGCCAGGAGCTTTCCCCTTTTTCAGATCTTTTATCGTGTTAACTACTTCAATAAGGGATATTGGGGTATTAATAGAGTTAAATTTTTCTCTAGAGAGTTTAGGTAATTTTAGAGTCTCCAGAAAACGCCGCTGTGACACTGGGGGAGTATCTGGCTTAGGCAGGTTATATAATATTTCATAATAAGATTTAAATGCTGCTGCAATCTTTGTTGGCGCTATACAAGTCTCCCTGTCCCATACTATCTTTTTAATTCTAGAGTGTTGGTTCTGGGATTTCAACTTGCTAGTCAGATCTTTCCCTGTTCTATTATTACTGTAATACCATTTGCTTTTTAGCCTTTGCATCGATAGGTCTGCACGTTTTCTAAGGGCATTCCTAATTAGTTCTTGAGTCTTGTGAATCTCTTTTTCTTTCGCTGGAGTAGGATTGAGTTTATTTTTATTTTCCAATACTGCCAATATGGCATATAGTTCGGCTAGATCTTTCCCCTTTTGTTTCTTATTCCATGCACCTTTCTTGATCAAATAGCCTCTCATTACACATTTCATCGTACACCAGAGGTTATGTTCTGATGTCTCCCCAGTGTCATTATGTTCCAAAAAACGTTTAGCCTGCTCTATCAGGTCAAATCTATCTTTTTGAGAACTCAAAAGATGCTCATTAAGCCTCCAGTTACTGCGGGTCTTATATAATGGGTGGTCCTTAATTGTCAATGTAACTGGGGCATGGTCTGACCAAGAGATATTTCCGATAGATGATTTAGAGCAGAGATCAAGGGTAGGACCCCTAGTCAACAGATAGGCTATCCTAGAGTAAGAGGAGTGGGGTGGGGAAAAGAAGGTATAGTCCTGATCCCCTGCATGTTGCACCCTCCAGATGTCATACATGTCATTTTGAAATAACCATGAGGAAAATGCCTCCGCTCTTGTCCTCATACGTTCCTCATCTTTACATGCTTTTTGAGATTTCCTATCTAAATCGAAGTTCGCAATGGAGTTCAGGTCCCCGCCCATGATCAGAAAGCCTCTTGATACCCTTTCAATCTTATTGATTGCACCATTCATAAATCTCAATGTACCATCTGATGGGGCATACAGATCAACCAAGGTGTACAGGACATAATTAATCCTGCATATCAGGATCAATCTGAGTGCCTCATCGTCAGTTTTGTGGTAGACATAGTCAAATTTAACTCTGTCTGAAATAATTATTGCCACTCCTCTTTTCTTTCCCGTTACTAAAGAGGAGGAGTATACATGGGGGTATCTAATATACTTCCAGAGGTTTCCATGGGCCTGCGTCCAATGCGTCTCTTGAACAAGAGCCACATCCACATTTTCTCTCAGCAATAGATCGTACAAGAATGCTCTCTTGTGGGGGGAATTTAGCCCCTGTGAGTTGATAGTCATCACCCTAATTGGCATTGAGAGAGTCGGCGCCACCAATCTACCCCATACCCTGTCCCCCACCCTGAGTCCCCCACTGCCAATTCACATAAGATCCCATTATATACACCTGCATTCATACACACTTACTCATCACACGTCTCCACCGTTAACGGAGATATCCTCTCCATCAACCGTATGTCTAAAGCTCCCTAAAACCACCAGGGAGCGAAGGGGGGTGTAGTATATTAACCCGTTTCAATGAGTTCCAACCTATTTACGGCGGGTGTCAGTTTCTACAGTCTACCAGGTGGAAGAGGGCTCAAGAAAAAAAACAGTAAGAAGAGAAAAGAATAAAAAGAAGGAAGAAAGAGAAAACAGAAAAGAAGGGGGGTAGGGGAGGTAAGGAGAAGGGGAACAGAGAAGGGAAGAAAAAAAAATAAGAAAAAATTATAATAATAATAATAATAGAAATAATAAATAAATAAATAAATATATAAATAAACAAATAAGTAAATAGATAGATAACTAATGAGAAAAAAAAAAACAAAACAGGTATGGATACAAAAAACCGGAAGGGAGAGGGAGATGTCTAAGGCCTCAATAAGTTCTCATCAGTTCAGTTTATATGCATGTCTACAGTTTGCCCCTGATGACAGCAACAATCTGGTACAGGTATTACTTTACCCTGGCTTCATAAAGAAAAAAAAAGAAAAAAGAAATTCTAACAACTTAATTCTTTACCAATAAAGTGCAGCATAGTCAACCAAGAGCTTGTATGTAATCAGTTTACCCCTACATGAGTTCAGCAATATTATTATCTAAGTTATCTAAGTTCCGTATCAACAAAAACCTGACATAGTCAGCGGATTATTTGTACATATGTTATATTAAGAATTAGCATTTTCTTAGTCAGCACTTAATTTATCTTGATACGTCTAGACAAAGTCTAGACAATGTAACAGAAAAACCGGATGGCTTATACATATATCTAATTAGCACAAGAATAAGGATAAGAATAAGGATTGTTGATTCTTGAACAGTAGAGTGCATCATAGTCAACCAGTAGTTTTATGCATAAATCAATTTACCCTACATAAATGCAACAATATTATTACTGCATTAGCTTAACATATCCTTGTCAACAAAGTATAAACAATCAACAGTTTGTTTATACTTATATAGTATTAAAAATTATAATTTTCTTAATTGGCACTTAGTTTGTCCTAATATGTCCAGCTCTAAGTCAAGTGACAAAGAAACCAGATAGCTTCTACATGTATCTAATTAACAAAATTTACCAGGTGTTGCCAAAAAAAAAATAAAAAAAATATAATATGTCATGTTGATTCTTTGCCAGTGGAGTACATCACAATCAACCAGTATTTTGTACGTAAATCAGTTTAACCATATATAGATTCACAATATTATTATCTGAATTGTCATATTGTATCCCTATTGACTGAGTTCCAACAGAATCAACAGCTTGTTAATACATATACAATAGTAATTCTTCACCAATAAAATGTATCATAATCAGACAATAGCTTATGCTCAGGTTGATTCAGCCACACCCGAAGTCAATACTACCATTGTCTGAGTTACCAAAAATATTTCCATCTCAAGAAAGAATTAACAAAATCAGCAAATTATTTGTACATATTAGAGTTTTGCGTATTCATAGTCAGTGCTTAATCTGTCACCCCATTTCCAAATAGGACAGTTTTTTATAGCAGTAAAAAACTCTAATAGCGAGGAAATGGAAAACAGAGGAAATCCTCTCATATGGGGAAATAATACAGTTAGTAGAAAATAACTTGAATATGGAAAGAATGCATTATAATAAGATAGGGGCATTGGAAAAATATAATAAAATAAGGGATATATGGAAGATTGATAGTGATTGATAAATAGGGAAAAGGGAGGAGAAGGTATGGGATCCATGAAGAAGGCCGAGAACCTCAAAAGGGATTTAGAAGAAAAACTTAAAGGAGAGTCTAGAAAGAGATTGTGAGACCATATAAATGTGAGGTGAATAAATAGGAAAATGGAGGAGAAGGTATGGGACCCATGAAGAAGGTGGAAAACCTCAAAAGGGATTTAGAAGAAATACTTCAAGGAGAGTCTAGAAAGAGATTGTGAGACCGTTTGAATGTGAGGCGAGGTGAAATGAAGGATTGAATGAGGATGGATGGAGGGGGAAGAACTAACAAGGTAAATGGAAAGAAGTAGAAAGTTCATGGATGGTGTAAGATAAGGACTCTAATCCCAGCCCATTAAGTAAGATGAGAAAACAAAGAACAATAAAAATTAATGTATTCTGGGAAGGTAGGAAAATTAAAAGAAAGAAAGGGGAAGAAGCAAATACACAATAGATAGGATGGGAGAGAAGGGGGAAGAGATATGGAAGAACCAGGGGTAATATTCAAATTACTTAAAACGAAAAATAAAAAGCACTTTAGGTGCAGAGAAAAGACAGCATAAAAACCCCAAGGAAGAAAGGGTCTTGAATGTACAATTATGTGATGTGTATTTATCTATTTATTGTAATTGATTTTTTTTTCATAATTTCATAATAAAAAAAAAATGTGGCTGCCAGGTTTATCTTTCTCACACATCACTCCTCGTCAGCTTCTCCTCTAACGCACAGAGTCCAGGAGGCATGGAACCCTGAGTTGAGGAGCTACGGTGCTTGTGCGACTGGTAGCTTGAGGCTCCAGAATTGCACAACAACATACACAGGACCAGTGGAGGCAAATATGTTTTCCTCTAAGCTAAGTTCTTTTAAAATAACTTCAAATATTGAAAATTGTAAAAAATTATGTTAAGATAATATGTTGTATAGATGCACACTGAATGTATGTATAAACAGGAGACAGACACATTTAAAATATGCAATATATGGATCATTTTTCATCATTTTGTATTTTCAACATTTATTGTATAATGTTTATATTTGTATTCCTTTATATCCCTCAAAATAATATGTGTGTAAAATCTTTGTGGTGTGTTTCCCTCAAAATGCTAACACTAACATTTTTGTAAATGAAAACTATTTAGATTTCTTGGCATATGATCCTGAAAGTATTTTATTCTATGTGCAAGCAATTATTTTTATTTTTCTTGGACCTTTTTTTGCATGTGCCTTTTCAGCTAAAAATGATGATTACAGTATTTATCGGCGTATAACACGCGCCGGCGTATAACACGCACCTAATTTTAAGAAGGAAATTTCAGGAAAAAAAACTTAAGAACTTAAATTAAGAACTTTGAAGCCCAATATGCCATTTTAATATGCCAGGATATTGCCCCCAATATGCCATTTAATATGCAGGATATTGCCCCCAATATGCCATTTAATATGCAGGATATTGCCCCATATATGCCATTTTAATATGCCAGATATTGCCCCCAATATGCCATTTAATATGCAGGATATTGCCCCCAATATGCCATTTATTATGCCAGGATATTGCCCCCAATATGCCATTTAATATGTCATGATATTGCCCCCAATATGCCAGGATTTTGCCCCTTAGTATGCTCGTTAGAACATGGTGCGATTATAGGAAAAACACCACTTTTAATAAAGTTAAACAAAAGTACATAAAAATAGAAAGAAAGTGCTTAAAATTCTTGTAATGATCATAAAAAATAAGTGTTGCACAAATAAATATTTCAAAGTCTTTTTCTCCAGGCTTACATCAAATAAACAATCTAAAAGAATATATCATAAACTTCATAGTGTAGGTTTTTCTTTTGTTTGAAACGCTTTAAGTGTTGTACTTACAGAAACCTCAATTTTATAATGAAACATTATTTTTATAAAAAATCATTAGAGAGGTCATTGGAGAGTTAAGGTATTTTCATAGCATTAATGTTTTAGCAGATAAATATGATCTTTCACCTTAAAAAGCAATGTGTCAGTCTATATTAACAAAGTTTATTTAAGAAACATAGGTTAAATTCAAGTTCCATTTATATATTTACTTTTGAGATTATATAAATAAATATATCTGAATACATAGAAATTAAATGTTAAAAATGTAATTATACAAACAATATTAGTATTTCTTATGGATTTTTATGTAGACCCCCCAAGAGCTCTTCCTATATTGTCGGATTATTAATAACCATAAAAATATGAATATGAGTTATTAATTATGAATCATAAAAAAATATGAAAATTGATGATTCAAATATATGGGTAAAATACCCATATCAAGAATTCGTTATGTATGTGAGAGTTTGGATGACGTTTTTACAAAAGTAAATACAATGCAACAATTATTAATAAAATAATAATGAATTTATTGGATATAGAATAAAGATCAAACGGTAAGCAAAATATCATAACAACAAAATACAATATCAACAGATGTTAATCATAATTCACATGTATGACTTATAACATAAGTAAGTAGGACAAAACATTAAATATGCAGCTCTACACTTTTCTTCTATTAAACTTGTAGTAATATGTTATTATGCAGTACGTTTCTGACCGTAAGATGGCCATGCATTTTATTTACATACAACCTACAATGATTAGTATTTAAAATGGTTAATGATAGTACACCATAATTACCTACAAATTACCAACATATACTCTGCTTAGGTAAGGTAATATTACTAAATCATATAACTACTCAAGGTGGCTATTTCTTAATCTGCTCGGTAAATGATAATGTATGTATTCTAGTTTAGACCTTAAGAATGAGAATCTTAGATAATCTCTGGAGATTAGATATTACATATTTGGGTAAATAGCTAGACTATAAGAATTTATGGTTCTTGGTAATATCTATAGGATATTCCTCTGGCTTCCTTCTGCAGAAAGGATGACAGATAAACACCAGGCTAAAACATATAAATCCCAGAAATTGTGGGATTTAAGTTTAATTTACCCAAATATGTATATGCTAATGACATCCATAAAAATTGAGATTATGCTAGAAACAAATTACCACATTTATACATTACCGGCAGAGGTTGGTTTGCAGTTGAGACTCCTTCCACTAAAGAATTGAGTGATGGGAGTTACTCCTGGGACTTAGCTCAATACTATGGGTATGGGGCTTTCTATTGTTATAGTGAACATGTGCTATTAAAAGCCTCATATTCCTGAGTTCTCCCCAGATGGAGAGAGACTCAGCCCTTTTCTAAAACATTCCCATCTCTCACCCCACTAGTGGCAGCTCTCCCAAAATCAGTCCCCCCAGTTCCTTTCAGATATCTCAGGTCCTCCCTCTCAAACTCCAGTGTCAACTTATCAACCAAACCTTATCTCAGACTCACACCCTGTTTCTGTAACTTCTAGCCAATTGAATGGATGGGTGTGTTAATGTAAATGAGATGATGTCATGATTTATAGCTATACCTGGATTGTGAGTATAATGTAATACAATATATATGTTGCAATATATAGAAGTGTTCATACAATTTCAAATTCTAGTAAATATTCTTATCATTGGACATTAGATAAAAACTTATAATAAAATGTATACCACACAAATAAAACAATAAAAACAATATTCTAATTAATATGTAGGATTAATTATACTTTAAAAATGTATTAGTGAAGATTTGATATAATTATATATATTTTAATGAGTGATGTGAATCAACTGGGTGTGTTTATAATAACCCTTATTAGATTATTCACATATAAAATCCAAGTAATCTCAGTGTGTCTGTGTCTGTCAGTTTGGGTGGGCTAGCAAGCTGAAGAGAAGCCCTCCTTCACCTCTTGTATGTATATAGACACAGCTGTGTCTTCAGAAATACAATGAGAGTCATAAACCACAAACAATGCCCACCTTATCTGTTCCGGTGATACTAGATAACAGAGTTAGGAATGTGTAAGACTTTCTTTTAGCTTCAGGGACACAGAATAAGATTTGAGCACACAGAAGGATGTCCAAAAACTTACACAAAATGGAGGCTGCTGGCATCCATCTTGTTATCCTTTTCTTCTGCTTTATTCATATGTACCAGTCCCAAGATTACTTTTCAATACCTCTGACAATTCCCCCCTAATTGTTACCAATAATTCTTAAGAAAATGATTGTGTTTCAAATTAAGAAGTAGGTATTTGGGACTGGTTAAAATAATGAACTCTGGATCTTTAGCTTTAATCTGCAAAGCAAACTCTTTCTTCGTGACTTCAGTCACCAAACAACTGGAAATATAAAAATTGAATGGCCTTGTAGCAACGTGGATTTCTTTGGCCTTTAGCTGGTCGACAGCACACTTGGGACAAAGGTTTCCTTGCTTGTCCGGCACTTGGCTACAGGAACTTGAGAGCGATGTCTTGCGGCGGCAGGTCTCTTCTGGTTGATTTCCGTTATGTTGAACCTTTTCTTGATGGGATGTCTTTGGATCAGACTGCTGGGTATACCTAGAGATGAATCCCCCTTTTCCTTCTGGATAGACCTTGGATTTCTTTGGAGCTTTTGGATGATGAGCTTTGCATCACGATTCGCTTTGTCCAGAAAGTCCTGTCCCCGAAGTAGGATGGTCCCGACTTACGTCATCTTGTCTCTAGTCATCATGCGATCCCAATGAATTTGTGCTTTAAAAGATTAATCTAAAATTAAGGAATCAACAAAACAGTATAAGTACATTTGTGCCAGAATTGAGAATACATATATACCTGACTTAGGCCCGATCAGATCTGTCATATACTAGCCAATTACTAGATATGGAAAATGCTAGCTTATTCTAGCAAGAAAAATATATAAAACACGGGAGAACTATCTCTACTAGGTTCACTATATCCTGAATTTATTCCACTTAGGGCATATATTACACATAGGAGTGATCATCTAGGCAGAGTATCTCTGATATTTGTTATAATATGGGTACAAGAAAACATAATGTTAGTAACAGATGAGAGACAAACAAGTGGATTAATAAACCCCTGTTTATACGATACCAATCTGATCTTCATCTGATCTTGTGTTGATGTTTCTTTACTGTACCCACAGTGGTGTTTAAACTTTCTTTCTGGGCATCCCCCCTTGTAAGATGGGGTCCTTCCAGCATAGGAACAAATGATTAGCTGTTTGATTACCTATTCAGATAAACAAAAAGAACACTGCCCCGCAAAGTTGTTGGAAAAAACAAAACAAAAACAACTCCAGGTCAATGTTATTAGAATAACCTGTAATTAAAAATGTGTTAAATTATATTAAACATAAGTTATGTTTAATTAAATGATCGTGCTTTAGGTAGGTAGTTAAAGTGTGTTAGCTTCTTCTATCATCATGCTATCTTTATGGAGATGAGTTCACTATATGTGAGTACATTTTCACTCTTTGACCTTTCTGCAGCTTCGTAACCCTTTGGAAAGAAACTGACAGGCATTAACGACTGGCCCCCCTTCTCAGGGGCTTCTTGATTGCAGCATATTGCTGACAATTTGTGACTAACCCTTTCAAGGCTGAATCCTAAAGATTCAATCACTAGGTAAACGCACACGTTAGGAAGTGAACTATCTTAGTCCTGGATAGGCTGAAAAATAGATGAGAAGTTAGATACACAAATTCACCATCTAGTAAGAAGTGATGGTTTAAACATTTAACAATATTTTAGCAATAGGCTTATGGTCTTAACACTGTAAAATAAAACTTTGGTTACAATAGACATTACAGGATGCAGTTTAAAAACTGGATTACCTAGTGTTTAATTTAACCTCTATTGCTGAGTTTTATTGGGTCATGCTGGGTGTTGCAGGGTTATTTCTTTATCCAGCCCCGCTTTGAGCTAGTTTACTTACCTGCTTTTGTAAGATTACCATTAGATCATCATCCAGGTTATTCACCTGAGTATATATTTAATTTCTAGGCTTACGGCTATGCCTCCAAGTATTGGAGGTAGATGGCTGAGCTTGATGGGAGCTATAAGAGTCAGTATCTCTGTCCCCCCTAGGCATATCAGACCTGTGGCCCCTCCCGTGATTACCCTTATGGGGATGTGGGTGGCTGAGTCTGTGGGGAATTATCAGGATCAGTGTCTCTGTACCCTCTAGGCAGACCAGACTTATGGCCCCTTCCATAATTATCCTTAATGGATGTGGGTGGCTGAGTCTGTGGGGGAATTATCAGGATCAGTGTCTCTGTACCCTCTAGGCAGATCAGACTTATGGCCCCTCTCTATCCTTATAGTGGGTATAGGGCTTAGCTTTATGGGAGTTATTAGATTCAGTGGCCTGATTCAGCCAAGGCATGATAGGCCTTTGGCTGCTATATCTGAGGATGCCCTTAAGATTAGGATACTGGTACTTAACAGGGGTGAGTTTAAGTCTTTCTGCTTGGTCAGCTTAGGAGACTTGGCTTCTTGAGCATAGCTCACTTTATGGGGTTTAAATCCCAGATGGGGTCTACATTGGGCTCTACACCATCTGCTTTTTATGCCGAATCCTATGTGGGCCAAAATCTAATGTGACCTCCTGGATTACCTGATTGCAATTTTGGAAATTCCTATTTATCATAGATCTAAAGAGATTGTGGTACTTACTATCAAAGACCCATGTTAGTAATTACATTTTATCTGAGTCTGAGTACAGATTCAGAGCTTACAACTCAGTACGGTTAATTCTATTAGTTAACCCTTCCAGGCTAAATTTGGGAACCTGGGAATAGAGAATAATACCCTGTGTGTTAGACTTGTCTGTGGGTATTTGCTTGCAACTCCTTGTGGTGAATACACTGTATTGGGAGTGCCACTTACAGGTATGTCTACCTGCCAGGGATAAGTTAGCCCTCTGGGGCAAGTAGTACCTGTCCTCACTGACCTCATTTTGTACACTATTAGAGAAACTGTCATTATCAGAATCTCCTGATCTCATGCTGATGGCTTCTTCATCAGATATCCTGATGTTAACCCTTTGGGGCTTGCCTGCATGAGCTTGGGATATATTAGCTTTAAGAGGGTTTGGGTCACCTATGTTTTTCTGAACCAATACAAATTAATGCATTTGATTTATTTGGTTCTTTATTGCCTGCATTTGCATATTAATGCTCTCTTGCAGGGGATTATCTGTGACTCTGGTGGGTTTAACCCCTTCAGTGCCAGATCAGTGATTTTTCCTGAACATGGGACACATTATTTTGGGGCTTTTGGCATGTATTTTTTTTCCATTTGGAGAGAGCTGTACAGGTCTCTGCACTTTTTAAAGCTCTTCTATATCTTTACCCAAATTCTGATTATGAATTTTGAGAGTCAATCTGCTCTTAACACAAACTTTTTGGACAGGACGCCAAATAGCACAGTTATGTGACTACATTTTCCTTCTAGCTGTGTTGTGCATGTTCAAGATACTTTTTATTTTAGTGGGATTCTCTGTTACAGAATTATTTCCCAGGGAGTTACTAAATGGCTTACTCATATTGATCCTATTACAACAATATATAGCAATGTAATTCCAATACCTGATTCAGTACTATGAGCCCATAGAATGAAGTTAAACAGTGTACTCTGGATTACAATTAATTTACAGTTTGTAAAATGCATCAAATCTTAAATACATCTCAGCAGTGCCTCCATAAAAGTCAGCTGAAGAGAAGCCCCCCTTCACCTCTTGTATGTATATAGACACAGCTGTGTCTTCAGAAATACAATGAGAGTCATAAACCAAAAACAATGCCCACCTTATCTGTTCCCAGTGATACTAGATAACAGAGTTAGGAATGTGTAAGACTTTCTTTTAGCTTCAGGGACACAGAATAAGATTTGAGCACACAGAAGGATGTCCAAAAACTGACACAAAATGGAGGCTGCTGGCATCCATCTTGTTATCCTTTTCTTCTGCTTTATTCATATGTACCAGTCCCAAGATTACTTTTCAATACCTCTGACAATATATTACAAGACTCTTTTGTCTAAGTATTATCACGTGCTTCCAATTATTTCTTTAGCCAGACGGAGTAGCTTTTTCCATCACCTTTGACACTAATATATCCTTCCTTTAAAATATAGTAGTCTTTGTTAGTTTTTTCCCTGCTCAAGTATAATTACAACATTTGGCTTTCATTATAAATAAAATGGATGCTAAAGCCACGCGCTATATATTACAATTTTAAGATCACATACATAAATAAAAAAGCCTCCTTGTATTACCATAAATTAGGGTATAGTTTAACTTGATAGAGGTATTAAACCCTGTTGCAAATTCTGATCTGTACCCAATACTTTTTAACATCACAACGGATAACATCAAGAATCATTGTTGTGTTATTGGTCCTATGGATTTGAATGAAAGAATTTGAAGTTTGTTTTTCGGATGTTTTAGAAAATAGTCCACAATTGGAGCACTCAGCATCTCAATGTTGACAAAAAAAACCTCAAGTTGGGTGCTATGTGGCAGATAAATAGCAATCCAAAACACACAAGTGTTTGAAAAAAGCATGCACTCACAGGACTTGAATGACAAAAAATGTCGATGTATTAAGTCATAGAACAGCAAAGTATGGAAGTTTTGGTTCACTCCCTTGAGAATGGCTCCTGAGTGAACTGTGCTGTTCTATGACTTAATACATAGAAATGTATTGTGATTCAAGTCCTGTGAGTGCGTGCTTTTTTCACACACTTGTGTGTTTTGGATTCCTATATATATATATATATATATATATATATATACTATATATCATTATACACTTTAAACTACCATTAAAAAGTTCAGGGTCACTTAGAAATGTCTTAGTAATTTAAATTTGTAGTAATTTAATTCTTGACCCCAAAAGTTAATCAGATTTCTCCTTGGATGAAGAAGCTCTATAATTAATGTTTAGAAATGTTGAGATAATTCAGATCCTTACCGAAGAAATTATGTTATTTCTGTAAAATGCCATTAATGGTAAGAAGATATATACTTTTTCAAATACCTCTATGACCGACAGTGGGTGAAATGGCACGGTTGGTTAGTCCTCTCTGTCATAGTCAGTGATTTGTGAATTCAAACCCCATGTTGGCAAAAAATATGGCTTTTACGTTCAACTTTAAAAATTGCAAGTTTTAATAATTTAAATCCAAAAAAAACTCTGCAATTCCACAAACAGCTAGTTTTTTTTATCAGCAACTATGATTTTTATTTAAAAGTTTACTAATTGAGCAATCCAGGTTCGATGTAATTTTGCTGGGCGCAAATCAGCATGGTGTCCTAGAAAATAACATATGATACATTGTATCTATCAAAAATAAATAAATTTAACAGGTGAGGAGCAAACATGGCATCTTCTATCCTACTGTATGGAAAGGCAATTTACATTGCTTTTGAACTATTGTATAGAATGATTGTTCAGATAGCTTATTTGAGATGTAAATCTCAAATAAGCAATTCCAGTACAAGAGAGGTTCAAATGCCTTTCCAACTGGATGGATTGGCAGTTCAAATGGCTTATTTGAGATGTCAAACACACATTGGTCGCACGGTCATCCTTTCTTCCAGTAAAAGAAAAGCTGATACATCTAAACAGTGACTTGAACACTAGACTGATACTCTAACGACTGAGCTATCCGGGCTCAACACTCCTTTGTGGTTCACAACCCCAAAAATATATTGAGAACGTAACCCAAGAAATTATTTTATTTCTGTAAAATGAAATTAATGGTAAGAAGATACCTACTTTCTAAGATACCGCTATAACCTACAGTGGGTGAAATGGCCCAATTATTTAGTCTCTCCCTCCTAGTCAGTGATTTGTGAGTTCAAACCCCATGTTGGCTGAAAGTATGGCTTTTATGTTCTCCTTTAAAAAAGTTTTTCTAATTTGAGTCCAAAAAGAACGTTTGCAATTACACAAAAAGCTAGTTATTTATCAGCACCAATGCTTTTTATTTAAAAGTTTACTAATTGAGCAATCCAGTTTCCATGTAAGTTTTCTGGGCGTACATCAGCATGGTGTCCTAGAACATAACAGAAAACATATGATACATTTTATCTATCAAAAAGAAATACATTTAACTGGTAGGTAGCAAACATGGCGTCTTCTATCGTACTGTATGGAAAGGCAGTTTACATTGCTTTTGTCCTATTGGATGGAATAATTGTTCAGATAGCTTATTTGAGATGTCAATCACACTTTGGTGGGATGTCATCGAGTCTTCAAGTACAAGAGAGGTTCAAATGCCTGTCCAACTGGATGGATCGGCAGTTCAGATGGCCTATTTGAGATGTCAAACACACGTTGGTCGCACGGTCATCATTTCTTCCAGTAAAAGAAAAGCTAATACGTCTGAACATTGACTTGAACACTAGACCCTCAGATTAAAAGACTGATACTCTACCGACTGAGCTATCCAGGCTTGATTCTTCTTCGTGGTTCACATCCCAAAAAATGTATTGAGAACCTAACCCATGAAATTATTTTATTTCTGTAAAATGAAATTAATGGTAAGAAGATACTTACTTTTTAAGAATCCTCTATGACCTACAGTGGGTGAAATGGCACAATTGGTTAGGCTCTCCTTCTTAGTCAGTGATTTGTGAGTTCAAACACCATGTTGGCCAAAAGTATGGCTTTTATGTTCTCCTTTAAAAATTGCAAGTTTTTCTCAATTTAATCCAAAAAGGATGTCTGCAATTCCACCAAAAGCTAGTTATTTATCAGCACCAATGCTTTTAATTTAAAAGTTTACTAACTGAGCAATCCAGGTTCGATATAATTTTGCTGGGCGCACATCAGCATGGTGTCCTAGAACATAAAAGAAAACATATGATACATTTTTCTTTAAAAAAGAAATACATTTAACTGGTAGGTAGCAAACATGGCGTCTTCTATCCTACTATATGGGAAGGCAGTTTTCATTGATTTTGTCCTATTGGATGGAATAATTGTTCAGATAGCTTATTTGAGATGTCAATCACACTTTGGTGGGATGTCATCGAGTCTTCAAGTACAAGAGAGGTTCAAATGCCTTTCCAACTGGATGGATTGGCAGTTCAGATGGCTTATTTGAGATGTCAAACACACATTGGTCGCCCGGTAATCATTTTTTACAGTAAAAGAAAAGTTGATACGCTCGAACAGGGACTTGAACCCTGGACCCTCAGATTAAAAGTCTGATGCTCTACCGACTGAGCTATCCAGGCTCGATTCTTCTTCGTGGTTCACATCCCAAAAAATTTATTGAGAACCTAACCCAAGAAATTATTTTATTTCTGTAAAATGAAATTAATGGTAAGAAGATACTTACTTTTTAAGATTCCTCTATGACCTACAGTGGGTGAAATGGCACAACTGGTTAGGCTCTCCCTCTTAGTCAGTGGTTTGTGAGTTCAAACCCCATGTTGGCCGAAAGTATGGCTTTTATGTTCTCATTTAAAAATTGTAAGTTTTTCTCAATTCAATCCAAAAAGGATGTCTGCAATTCCACCAAAAGCTAGTTATTTATCAGCACCAATGCTTTTAATTTAAAAGTTTACCAACTGAGCAATCCAGGTTCGATATAATTTTGCTGGGCGCAAATCAGCATGGTGTCCTAGAACATAAAAGAAAACATATGATACATTTTTCTTTAAAAAATAAATACATTTAACTGGTAGGTAGCAAACATGGCGTCTTCTATCCTACTATATGGGAAGGCAGTTTTCATTGATTTTGTCCTATTGGATGGAATAATTGTTCAGATAGCTTATTTGAGATGTCAATCACACTTTGGTGGGATGTCATCGAGTCTTCAAGTACAAGAGAGGTTCAAATGCCTTTCCAACTGGATGGATTGGCAGTTCAGATGGCTTATTTGAGATGTCAAACACACATCGGTCGCCCGGTCATCATTTTTTACAGTAAAAGAAAAGTTGATACGCCCGAACAGGGACTTGAACCCTGGACCCTCAGATTAAAAGTCTGATGCTCTACCGACTGAGCTATCCAGGCTCGATTCTTCTTTGTGGTTCACATCCCAAAAAAATGTATTGAGAACCTAACCCAAGAAATTTATTTCTGTAAAATGAAATTAATGGTAAGAAGATACATACTTTTTAAGATTCCTTTATGACCTACATTGGGTGAAATGGCACAACTGGTTAGGTTCTCCCTCTTAGTCAGTGGTTTGTGAGTTCAAACCCCATGTTGGCCAAAAGTAAGGCTTTTATGTTCTCCTTTAAAAATTGTAAGTTTTTCTCAATTTAATCCAAAAAGGATGTCTGCAATTCCACCAAAAGCTAGTTATTTATCAGCACAAATGCTTTTAATTTAAAAGTTTACTAACTGAGCAATCCAGGTTCGATATAATTTTGCTGGGCGCACATCAGCATGGTGTCCTAGAACATAAAAGAAAACATATGATACATTTTTCTTTAAAAAAGAAATACATTTAACTGGTAAGTAGCAAACATGGCGTCTTCTATCCTACTATATGGTAAGGCAGTTTTCATTGCTTTTGTCCTATTGGATGGAATAATTGTTCAGATAGCTTATTTGAGATGTCAATCACACTTTGGTGGGATGTCATCGAGTCTTCGTGTACAAGAGAGGTTCAAATGCCTCTCCAACTGGATGGATTGGCAGTTCAGATGGCTTATTTGAGATGTCAAACACACATTGGTCGCCCGGTAATCATTTTTTGCAGTAAAAGAAAAGTTGATACGCCCGAACAGGGACTTGAACCCTGGACCCTCAGATTAAAAGTCTGATGCTCTACCGACTGAGCTATCCAGGCTCGATTCTTCTTCGTGGTTCACATCCCAAAAAATGTATTGAGAACCTAACCCAAGAAATTATTTTATTTCCGTAAAATGAAATTAATGGTAAGAAGATACTTACTTTTTAAGATTCCTCTATGACCTACAGTGGGTGAAATGGCACAACTGGTTAAGCTCTCCCTCTCAGTCAGTGGTTTGTGAGTTCAAACCCCAGGTTGGCCGAAAGTATGGCTTTTATGTTCTCCTTTAAAAATTGTAAGTTTTTCTCAATTCAATCCAAAAAGGATGTCTGCAATTCCACCAAAAGCTAGTTATTTATCAGCACAAATGCTTTTAATTTAAAAGTTTACTAACTGAGCAATCCAGGTTCGATATAATTTTGCTGGGCGCACATCAGCATGGTGTCCTAGAACATAAAAGAAAACATATGATACATTTTTCTTTAAAAAAGAAATACATTTAACTGGTAAGTAGCAAACATGGCGTCTTCTATCCTACTATATGGGAAGGCAGTTTTCATTGCTTTTGTCCTATTGGATGGAATAATTGTTCAGATAGCTTATTTGAGATGTCAATCACACTTTGGTGGGATGTCATCGAGTCTTCGTGTACAAGAGAGGTTCAAATGCCTCTCCAACTGGATGGATTGGCAGTTCAGATGGCTTATTTGAGATGTCAAACACACATTGGTCGCCCGGTAATCATTTTTTGCAGTAAAAGAAAAGTTGATACACCCGAACAGGGACTTGAACCCTGGACCCTCAGATTAAAAGTCTGATGCTCTACCGACTGAGCTATCCAGGCTCGATTCTTCTTCGGTGTTCACATCCCAAAAAATGTATTGAGAACCTAACCCAAGAAATTATTTTATTTCTGTAAAATGAAATTAATGGTAAGAAGATACTTACTTTTTAAGATTCCTCTATGACCTACAGTGGGTGAAATGGCACAACTGGTTAGGCTCTCACTCTCAGTCAGTGGTTTGTGAGTTCAAACCCCAGGTTGGCCGAAAGTATGGCTTTTATGTTCTCCTTTAAAAATTGTAAGTTTTTCTCAATTCAATCCAAAAAGGATGTCTGCAATTCCACCAAAAGCTAGTTATTTATCAGCACAAATGCTTTTAATTTAAAAGTTTACTAACTGAGCAATCCAGGTTCGATATAATTTTGCTGGGCGCACATCAGCATGGTGTCCTAGAACATAAAAGAAAACATATGATACATTTTTCTTTAAAAAAGAAATACATTTAACTGGTAAGTAGCAAACATGGCGTCTTCTATCCTACTATATGGGAAGGCAGTTTTCATTGCTTTTGTCCTATTGGATGGAATAATTGTTCAGATAGCTTATTTGAGATGTCAATCACACTTTGGTGGGATGTCATCGAGTCTTCGTGTACAAGAGAGGTTCAAATGCCTCTCCAACTGGATGGATTGGCAGTTCAGATGGCTTATTTGAGATGTCAAACACACATTGGTCGCCCGGTAATCATTTTTTGCAGTAAAAGAAAAGTTGATACGCCCGAACAGGGACTTGAACCCTGGACCCTCAGATTAAAAGTCTGATGCTCTACCGACTGAGCTATCCAGGCTCGATTCTTCTTCGTGGTTCACATCCCAAAAAAATGTATTGAGAACCTAACCCAAGAAATTTATTTCTGTAAAATGAAATTAATGGTAAGAAGATACATACTTTTTAAGATTCCTCTATGACCTACATTGGGTGAAATGGCACAACTGGTTAGGTTCTCCCTCTTAGTCAGTGATTTGTGAGTTCAAACCCCATGTTGGCCAAAAGTAAGGCTTTTATGTTCTCCTTTAAAAATTGTAAGTTTTTCTCAATTCAATTCAAAAAGGATGTCTGCAATTCCACCAAAAGCTAGTTATTTATCAGCACCAATGCTTTTAATTTAAAAGTTTACTAACTGAGCAATCCAGGTTCGATATAATTTTACTGGGCGCACATCAGCATGGTGTCCTAGAACATAAAAGAAAACATATGATACATTTTTCTTTAAAAAAGAAATACATTTAACTGGTAAGTAGCAAACATGGCGTCTTTTATCCTAATGTGTGGGAAGGCAGTTTATATTGCTTTTGTCCTATTGGATGGAATAATTGTTCAGATAGCTTATTTGAGATGTCAATCACATTTTGGTGGGATGTCATCGAGTCTTCGTGTACAAGAGAGGTTCAAATGCCTTTCCAACTGGATGGATTGGCAGTTCAGATGGCTTATTTGAGATGTCAAACACACATTGGTCGCTCGGTCATCATTTTTTACAGTAAAAGAAAAGTTGATACGCCCGAACAGGGACTTGAACCCTGGACCCTCAGATTAAAAGTCTGATGCTCTACCGACTGAGCTATCCAGGCTCGATTATTCTTTGTGGTTCACATCCCAAAAAATGTATTGAGAACCTAACCCAAGAAATTATTTTATTTCTGTAAAATGAAATTAATGGTAAGAAGATACTTACTTTTTAAGATTCCTCTATGACCTACAGTGGGTGAAATGGCACAACTGGTTAGGCTCTCCCTCTCAGTCAGTGGTTTGTGAGTTCAAACCCCAGGTTGGCCGAAAGTATGGCTTTTATGTTCTCCTTTAAAAATTGTAAGTTTTTCTCAATTCAATCCAAAAAGGATGTCTGCAATTCCACCAAAAGCTAGTTATTTATCAGCACAAATGCTTTTAATTTAAAAGTTTACTAACTGAGCAATCCAGGTTCGATATAATTTTGCTGGGCGCACATCAGCATGGTGTCCTAGAACATAAAAGAAAACATATGATACATTTTTCTTTAAAAAAGAAATACATTTAACTGGTAAGTAGCAAACATGGCGTCTTCTATCCTACTATATGGGAAGGCAGTTTTCATTGCTTTTGTCCTATTGGATGGAATAATTGTTCAGATAGCTTATTTGAGATGTCAATCACACTTTGGTGGGATGTCATCGAGTCTTCAAGTACAAGAGAGGTTCAAATGCCTTTCCAACTGGATGGATTGGCAGTTCAGATGGCTTATTTGAGATGTCAAACACACATTGGTCGCCCGGTCATCATTTTTTACAGTAAAAGAAAAGTTGATACGCCCGAACAGGGACTTGAACCCTGGACCCTCAGATTAAAAGTCTGATGCTCTACCGACTGAGCTATCCAGGCTCGATTCTTCTTTGTGGTTCACATCCCAAAAAAATGTATTGAGAACCTAACCCAAGAAATTTATTTCTGTAAAATGAAATTAATGGTAAGAAGATACATACTTTTTAAGATTCCTCTATGACCTACATTGGGTGAAATGGCACAACTGGTTAGGTTCTCCCTCTTAGTCAGTGATTTGTGAGTTCAAACCCCATGTTGGCCAAAAGTAAGGCTTTTATGTTCTCCTTTAAATATTGTAAGTTTTTCTCAATTCAATTCAAAAAGGATGTCTGCAATTCCACCAAAAGCTAGTTATTTATCAGCACCAATGCTTTTAATTTAAAAGTTTACTAACTGAGCAATCCAGGTTCGATATAATTTTACTGGGCGCACATCAGCATGGTGTCCTAGAACATAAAAGAAAACATATGATACATTTTTCTTTAAATAAGAAATACATTTAACTGGTAAGTAGCAAACATGGCGTCTTCTATCCTACTATATGGGAAGGCAGTTTTCATTGCTTTTGTCCTATTGGATGGAATAATTGTTCAGATAGCTTATTTGAGATGTCAATCACATTTTGGTGGGATGTCATCGAGTCTTCGTGTACAAGAGAGGTTCAAATGCCTTTCCAACTGGATGGATTGGCAGTTCAGATGGCTTATTTGAGATGTCAAACACACATTGGTCGCTCGGTCATCATTTTTTACAGTAAAAGAAAAGTTGATACGCCCGAACAGGGACTTGAACCCTGGACCCTCAGATTAAAAGTCTGATGCTCTACCGACTGAGCTATCCAGGCTCGATTATTCTTTGTGGTTCACATCCCAAAAAATGTATTGAGAACCTAACCCAAGAAATTATTTTATTTCTGTAAAATGAAATTAATGGTAAGAAGATACTTACTTTTTAAGATTCCTCTATGACCTACAGTGGGTGAAATGGCACAACTGGTTAGGCTCTCCCTCTCAGTCAGTGGTTTGTGAGTTCAAACCCCAGGTTGGCCGAAAGTATGGCTTTTATGTTCTCCTTTAAAAATTGTAAGTTTTTCTCAATTCAATCCAAAAAGGATGTCTGCAATTCCACCAAAAGCTAGTTATTTATCAGCACAAATGCTTTTAATTTAAAAGTTTACTAACTGAGCAATCCAGGTTCGATATAATTTTGCTGGGCGCACATCAGCATGGTGTCCTAGAACATAAAAGAAAACATATGATACATTTTTCTTTAAAAAAGAAATACATTTAACTGGTAAGTAGCAAACATGGCGTCTTCTATCCTACTATATGGGAAGGCAGTTTTCATTGCTTTTGTCCTATTGGATGGAATAATTGTTCAGATAGCTTATTTGAGATGTCAATCACACTTTGGTGGGATGTCATCGAGTCTTCAAGTACAAGAGAGGTTCAAATGCCTTTCCAACTGGATGGATTGGCAGTTCAGATGGCTTATTTGAGATGTCAAACACACATTGGTCGCCCGGTCATCATTTTTTACAGTAAAAGAAAAGTTGATACGCCCGAACAGGGACTTGAACCCTGGACCCTCAGATTAAAAGTCTGATGCTCTACCGACTGAGCTATCCAGGCTCGATTCTTCTTTGTGGTTCACATCCCAAAAAAATGTATTGAGAACCTAACCCAAGAAATTTATTTCTGTAAAATGAAATTAATGGTAAGAAGATACATACTTTTTAAGATTCCTCTATGACCTACATTGGGTGAAATGGCACAACTGGTTAGGTTCTCCCTCTTAGTCAGTGATTTGTGAGTTCAAACCCCATGTTGGCCAAAAGTAAGGCTTTTATGTTCTCCTTTAAATATTGTAAGTTTTTCTCAATTCAATTCAAAAAGGATGTCTGCAATTCCACCAAAAGCTAGTTATTTATCAGCACCAATGCTTTTAATTTAAAAGTTTACTAACTGAGCAATCCAGGTTCGATATAATTTTACTGGGCGCACATCAGCATGGTGTCCTAGAACATAAAAGAAAACATATGATACATTTTTCTTTAAATAAGAAATACATTTAACTGGTAAGTAGCAAACATGGCGTCTTCTATACTACTATATGGGAAGGCAGTTTTCATTGCTTTTGTCCTATTGGATGGAATAATTGTTCAGATAGCTTATTTGAGATGTCAATCACACTTTGGTGGGATGTCATCGAGTCTTCGTGTACAAGAGAGGTTCAAATGCCTCTCCAACTGGATGGATTGGCAGTTCAGATGGCTTATTTGAGATGTCAAACACACATTGGTCGCCCGGTAATCATTTTTTGCAGTAAAAGAAAAGTTGATACGCCCGAACAGGGACTTGAACCCTGGACCCTCAGATTAAAAGTCTGATGCTCTACCGACTGAGCTATCCAGGCTCGATTCTTCTTCGTGGTTCAAATCCCAAAAAATGTATTGAGAACCTAACCCAAGAAATTATTTTATTTCCGTAAAATGAAATTAATGGTAAGAAGATACTTACTTTTTAAGATTCCTCTATGACCTACAGTGGGTGAAATGGCACAACTGGATAGGCTCTCCCTCTTAGTCAGTGGTTTGTGAGTTCAAACCCCATGTTGGCCGAAAGAATGGCTTTTATGTTCTCCTTTAAAAATTGCAAGTTTTTCTCAATTCAATCCAAAAAGGATGTCTGCAATTCCACCAAAAGCTAGTTATTTATCAGCACCAATGCTTTTAATTTAAAAGTTTACTAACTGAGCAATCCAGGTTCGATATAATTTTGCTGGGCGCACATCAGCATGGTGTCCTAGAACATAAAAGAAAACATATGATACATTTTTCTTTAAAAAAGAAATACATTTAACTGGTAAGTAGCAAACATGGCGTCTTCTATCCTACTATATGGTAAGGCAGTTTTCATTGCTTTTGTCCTATTGGATGGAATAATTGTTCAGATAGCTTATTTGAGATGTCAATCACACTTTGGTGGGATGTCATCGAGTCTTCGTGTACAAGAGAGGTTCAAATGCCTCTCCAACTGGATGGATTGGCAGTTCAGATGGCTTATTTGAGATGTCAAACACACATTGGTCGCCCGGTAATCATTTTTTGCAGTAAAAGAAAAGTTGATACGCCCGAACAGGGACTTGAACCCTGGACCCTCAGATTAAAAGTCTGATGCTCTACCGACTGAGCTATCCAGGCTCGATTCTTCTTCGTGGTTCACATCCCAAAAAATGTATTGAGAACCTAACCCAAGAAATTTATTTCTGTAAAATGAAATTAATGGTAAGAAGATACATACTTTTTAAGATTCCTCTATGACCTACATTGGGTGAAATGGCACAACTGGTTAGGTTCTCCCTCTTAGTCAGTGATTTGTGAGTTCAAACCCCATGTTGGCCAAAAGTAATGCTTTTATGTTCTCCTTTAAAAATTGTAAGTTTTTCTCAATTCAATTCAAAAAGGATGTCTGCAATTCCACCAAAAGCTAGTTATTTATCAGCACCAATGCTTTTAATTTAAAAGTTTACTAACTGAGCAATCCAGGTTCGATATAATTTTACTGGGCGCACATCAGCATGGTGTCCTAGAACATAAAAGAAAACATATGATACATTTTTCTTTAAATAAGAAATACATTTAACTGGTAAGTAGCAAACATGGCGTCTTCTATCCTACTATATGGGAAGGCAGTTTTCATTGCTTTTGTCCTATTGGATGGAATAATTGTTCAGATAGCTTATTTGAGATGTCAATCACACTTTGGTGGGATGTCATCGAGTCTTCGTGTACAAGAGAGGTTCAAATGCCTCTCCAACTGGATGGATTGGCAGTTCAGATGGCTTATTTGAGATGTCAAACACACATTGGTCGCCCGGTAATCATTTTTTGCAGTAAAAGAAAAGTTGATACGCCCGAACAGGGACTTGAACCCTGGACCCTCAGATTAAAAGTCTGATGCTCTACCGACTGAGCTATCCAGGCTCGATTCTTCTTCGTGGTTCACATCCCAAAAAATGTATTGAGAACCTAACCCAAGAAATTATTTTATTTCCGTAAAATGAAATTAATGGTAAGAAGATACTTACTTTTTAAGATTCCTCTATGACCTACAGTGGGTGAAATGGCACAACTGGTTAAGCTCTCCCTCTCAGTCAGTGGTTTGTGAGTTCAAACCCCAGGTTGGCCGAAAGTATGGCTTTTATGTTCTCCTTTAAAAATTGTAAGTTTTTCTCAATTCAATCCAAAAAGGATGTCTGCAATTCCACCAAAAGCTAGTTATTTATCAGCACAAATGCTTTTAATTTAAAAGTTTACTAACTGAGCAATCCAGGTTCGATATAATTTTGCTGGGCGCACATCAGCATGGTGTCCTAGAACATAAAAGAAAACATATGATACATTTTTCTTTAAAAAAGAAATACATTTAACTGGTAAGTAGCAAACATGGCGTCTTCTATCCTACTATATGGGAAGGCAGTTTTCATTGCTTTTGTCCTATTGGATGGAATAATTGTTCAGATAGCTTATTTGAGATGTCAATCACACTTTGGTGGGATGTCATCGAGTCTTCAAGTACAAGAGAGGTTCAAATGCCTTTCCAACTGGATGGATTGGCAGTTCAGATGGCTTATTTGAGATGTCAAACACACATTGGTCGCCCGGTCATCATTTTTTACAGTAAAAGAAAAGTTGATACGCCCGAACAGGGACTTGAACCCTGGACCCTCAGATTAAAAGTCTGATGCTCTACCGACTGAGCTATCCAGGCTCGATTCTTCTTTGTGGTTCACATCCCAAAAAAATGTATTGAGAACCTAACCCAAGAAATTTATTTCTGTAAAATGAAATTAATGGTAAGAAGATACATACTTTTTAAGATTCCTCTATGACCTACATTGGGTGAAATGGCACAACTGGTTAGGTTCTCCCTCTTAGTCAGTGATTTGTGAGTTCAAACCCCATGTTGGCCAAAAGTAAGGCTTTTATGTTCTCCTTTAAATATTGTAAGTTTTTCTCAATTCAATTCAAAAAGGATGTCTGCAATTCCACCAAAAGCTAGTTATTTATCAGCACCAATGCTTTTAATTTAAAAGTTTACTAACTGAGCAATCCAGGTTCGATATAATTTTACTGGGCGCACATCAGCATGGTGTCCTAGAACATAAAAGAAAACATATGATACATTTTTCTTTAAATAAGAAATACATTTAACTGGTAAGTAGCAAACATGGCGTCTTCTATACTACTATATGGGAAGGCAGTTTTCATTGCTTTTGTCCTATTGGATGGAATAATTGTTCAGATAGCTTATTTGAGATGTCAATCACACTTTGGTGGGATGTCATCGAGTCTTCGTGTACAAGAGAGGTTCAAATGCCTCTCCAACTGGATGGATTGGCAGTTCAGATGGCTTATTTGAGATGTCAAACACACATTGGTCGCCCGGTCATCATTTTTTACAGTAAAAGAAAAGTTGATACGCCCGAACAGGGACTTGAACCCTGGACCCTCAGATTAAAAGTCTGATGCTCTACCGACTGAGCTATCCAGGCTCGATTCTTCTTTGTGGTTCACATCCCAAAAAAATGTATTGAGAACCTAACCCAAGAAATTTATTTCTGTAAAATGAAATTAATGGTAAGAAGATACATACTTTTTAAGATTCCTCTATGACCTACATTGGGTGAAATGGCACAACTGGTTAGGTTCTCCCTCTTAGTCAGTGATTTGTGAGTTCAAACCCCATGTTGGCCAAAAGTAAGGCTTTTATGTTCTCCTTTAAATATTGTAAGTTTTTCTCAATTCAATTCAAAAAGGATGTCTGCAATTCCACCAAAAGCTAGTTATTTATCAGCACCAATGCTTTTAATTTAAAAGTTTACTAACTGAGCAATCCAGGTTCGATATAATTTTACTGGGCGCACATCAGCATGGTGTCCTAGAACATAAAAGAAAACATATGATACATTTTTCTTTAAATAAGAAATACATTTAACTGGTAAGTAGCAAACATGGCGTCTTCTATACTACTATATGGGAAGGCAGTTTTCATTGCTTTTGTCCTATTGGATGGAATAATTGTTCAGATAGCTTATTTGAGATGTCAATCACACTTTGGTGGGATGTCATCGAGTCTTCGTGTACAAGAGAGGTTCAAATGCCTCTCCAACTGGATGGATTGGCAGTTCAGATGGCTTATTTGAGATGTCAAACACACATTGGTCGCCCGGTAATCATTTTTTGCAGTAAAAGAAAAGTTGATACGCCCGAACAGGGACTTGAACCCTGGACCCTCAGATTAAAAGTCTGATGCTCTACCGACTGAGCTATCCAGGCTCGATTCTTCTTCGTGGTTCAAATCCCAAAAAATGTATTGAGAACCTAACCCAAGAAATTATTTTATTTCCGTAAAATGAAATTAATGGTAAGAAGATACTTACTTTTTAAGATTCCTCTATGACCTACAGTGGGTGAAATGGCACAACTGGATAGGCTCTCCCTCTTAGTCAGTGGTTTGTGAGTTCAAACCCCATGTTGGCCGAAAGAATGGCTTTTATGTTCTCCTTTAAAAATTGCAAGTTTTTCTCAATTCAATCCAAAAAGGATGTCTGCAATTCCACCAAAAGCTAGTTATTTATCAGCACCAATGCTTTTAATTTAAAAGTTTACTAACTGAGCAATCCAGGTTCGATATAATTTTGCTGGGCGCACATCAGCATGGTGTCCTAGAACATAAAAGAAAACATATGATACATTTTTCTTTAAATAAGAAATACATTTAACTGGTAAGTAGCAAACATGGCGTCTTCTATACTACTATATGGGAAGGCAGTTTTCATTGCTTTTGTCCTATTGGATGGAATAATTGTTCAGATAGCTTATTTGAGATGTCAATCACACTTTGGTGGGATGTCATCGAGTCTTCGTGTACAAGAGAGGTTCAAATGCCTCTCCAACTGGATGGATTGGCAGTTCAGATGGCTTATTTGAGATGTCAAACACACATTGGTCGCCCGGTCATCATTTTTTACAGTAAAAGAAAAGTTGATACGCCCGAACAGGGACTTGAACCCTGGACCCTCAGATTAAAAGTCTGATGCTCTACCGACTGAGCTATCCAGGCTCGATTCTTCTTTGTGGTTCACATCCCAAAAAAATGTATTGAGAACCTAACCCAAGAAATTTATTTCTGTAAAATGAAATTAATGGTAAGAAGATACATACTTTTTAAGATTCCTCTATGACCTACATTGGGTGAAATGGCACAACTGGTTAGGTTCTCCCTCTTAGTCAGTGATTTGTGAGTTCAAACCCCATGTTGGCCAAAAGTAAGGCTTTTATGTTCTCCTTTAAATATTGTAAGTTTTTCTCAATTCAATTCAAAAAGGATGTCTGCAATTCCACCAAAAGCTAGTTATTTATCAGCACCAATGCTTTTAATTTAAAAGTTTACTAACTGAGCAATCCAGGTTCGATATAATTTTACTGGGCGCACATCAGCATGGTGTCCTAGAACATAAAAGAAAACATATGATACATTTTTCTTTAAATAAGAAATACATTTAACTGGTAAGTAGCAAACATGGCGTCTTCTATACTACTATATGGGAAGGCAGTTTTCATTGCTTTTGTCCTATTGGATGGAATAATTGTTCAGATAGCTTATTTGAGATGTCAATCACACTTTGGTGGGATGTCATCGAGTCTTCGTGTACAAGAGAGGTTCAAATGCCTCTCCAACTGGATGGATTGGCAGTTCAGATGGCTTATTTGAGATGTCAAACACACATTGGTCGCCCGGTAATCATTTTTTGCAGTAAAAGAAAAGTTGATACGCCCGAACAGGGACTTGAACCCTGGACCCTCAGATTAAAAGTCTGATGCTCTACCGACTGAGCTATCCAGGCTCGATTCTTCTTCGTGGTTCAAATCCCAAAAAATGTATTGAGAACCTAACCCAAGAAATTATTTTATTTCCGTAAAATGAAATTAATGGTAAGAAGATACTTACTTTTTAAGATTCCTCTATGACCTACAGTGGGTGAAATGGCACAACTGGATAGGCTCTCCCTCTTAGTCAGTGGTTTGTGAGTTCAAACCCCATGTTGGCCGAAAGAATGGCTTTTATGTTCTCCTTTAAAAATTGCAAGTTTTTCTCAATTCAATCCAAAAAGGATGTCTGCAATTCCACCAAAAGCTAGTTATTTATCAGCACCAATGCTTTTAATTTAAAAGTTTACTAACTGAGCAATCCAGGTTCGATATAATTTTGCTGGGCGCACATCAGCATGGTGTCCTAGAACATAAAAGAAAACATATGAAATATTTTTCTTTAAAAAAGAAATACATTTAACTGGTAAGTAGCAAACATGGCGTCTTCTATCCTACTATATGGTAAGGCAGTTTTCATTGCTTTTGTCCTATTGGATGGAATAATTGTTCAGATAGCTTATTTGAGATGTCAATCACACTTTGGTGGGATGTCATCGAGTCTTCGTGTACAAGAGAGGTTCAAATGCCTCTCCAACTGGATGGATTGGCAGTTCAGATGGCTTATTTGAGATGTCAAACACACATTGGTCGCCCGGTAATCATTTTTTGCAGTAAAAGAAAAGTTGATACGCCCGAACAGGGACTTGAACCCTGGACCCTCAGATTAAAAGTCTGATGCTCTACCGACTGAGCTATCCAGGCTCGATTCTTCTTCGTGGTTCACATCCCAAAAAATGTATTGAGAACCTAACCCAAGAAATTTATTTCTGTAAAATGAAATTAATGGTAAGAAGATACATACTTTTTAAGATTCCTCTATGACCTACATTGGGTGAAATGGCACAACTGGTTAGGTTCTCCCTCTTAGTCAGTGATTTGTGAGTTCAAACCCCATGTTGGCCAAAAGTAAGGCTTTTATGTTCTCCTTTAAATATTGTAAGTTTTTCTCAATTCAATTCAAAAAGGATGTCTGCAATTCCACCAAAAGCTAGTTATTTATCAGCACCAATGCTTTTAATTTAAAAGTTTACTAACTGAGCAATCCAGGTTCGATATAATTTTACTGGGCGCACATCAGCATGGTGTCCTAGAACATAAAAGAAAACATATGATACATTTTTCTTTAAATAAGAAATACATTTAACTGGTAAGTAGCAAACATGGCGTCTTCTATACTACTATATGGGAAGGCAGTTTTCATTGCTTTTGTCCTATTGGATGGAATAATTGTTCAGATAGCTTATTTGAGATGTCAATCACACTTTGGTGGGATGTCATCGAGTCTTCAAGTACAAGAGAGGTTCAAATGCCTTTCCAACTGGATGGATTGGCAGTTCAGATGGCTTATTTGAGATGTCAAACACACATTGGTCGCCCGGTCATCATTTTTTACAGTAAAAGAAAAGTTGATACGCCCGAACAGGGACTTGAACCCTGGACCCTCAGATTAAAAGTCTGATGCTCTACCGACTGAGCTATCCAGGCTCGATTCTTCTTTGTGGTTCACATCCCAAAAAAATGTATTGAGAACCTAACCCAAGAAATTTATTTCTGTAAAATGAAATTAATGGTAAGAAGATACATACTTTTTAAGATTCCTCTATGACCTACATTGGGTGAAATGGCACAACTGGTTAGGTTCTCCCTCTTAGTCAGTGATTTGTGAGTTCAAACCCCATGTTGGCCAAAAGTAAGGCTTTTATGTTCTCCTTTAAATATTGTAAGTTTTTCTCAATTCAATTCAAAAAGGATGTCTGCAATTCCACCAAAAGCTAGTTATTTATCAGCACCAATGCTTTTAATTTAAAAGTTTACTAACTGAGCAATCCAGGTTCGATATAATTTTACTGGGCGCACATCAGCATGGTGTCCTAGAACATAAAAGAAAACATATGATACATTTTTCTTTAAATAAGAAATACATTTAACTGGTAAGTAGCAAACATGGCGTCTTCTATACTACTATATGGGAAGGCAGTTTTCATTGCTTTTGTCCTATTGGATGGAATAATTGTTCAGATAGCTTATTTGAGATGTCAATCACACTTTGGTGGGATGTCATCGAGTCTTCGTGTACAAGAGAGGTTCAAATGCCTCTCCAACTGGATGGATTGGCAGTTCAGATGGCTTATTTGAGATGTCAAACACACATTGGTCGCCCGGTAATCATTTTTTGCAGTAAAAGAAAAGTTGATACGCCCGAACAGGGACTTGAACCCTGGACCCTCAGATTAAAAGTCTGATGCTCTACCGACTGAGCTATCCAGGCTCGATTCTTCTTCGTGGTTCAAATCCCAAAAAATGTATTGAGAACCTAACCCAAGAAATTATTTTATTTCCGTAAAATGAAATTAATGGTAAGAAGATACTTACTTTTTAAGATTCCTCTATGACCTACAGTGGGTGAAATGGCACAACTGGATAGGCTCTCCCTCTTAGTCAGTGGTTTGTGAGTTCAAACCCCATGTTGGCCGAAAGAATGGCTTTTATGTTCTCCTTTAAAAATTGCAAGTTTTTCTCAATTCAATCCAAAAAGGATGTCTGCAATTCCACCAAAAGCTAGTTATTTATCAGCACCAATGCTTTTAATTTAAAAGTTTACTAACTGAGCAATCCAGGTTCGATATAATTTTGCTGGGCGCACATCAGCATGGTGTCCTAGAACATAAAAGAAAACATATGATACATTTTTCTTTAAAAAAGAAATACATTTAACTGGTAAGTAGCAAACATGGCGTCTTCTATCCTACTATATGGTAAGGCAGTTTTCATTGCTTTTGTCCTATTGGATGGAATAATTGTTCAGATAGCTTATTTGAGATGTCAATCACACTTTGGTGGGATGTCATCGAGTCTTCGTGTACAAGAGAGGTTCAAATGCCTCTCCAACTGGATGGATTGGCAGTTCAGATGGCTTATTTGAGATGTCAAACACACATTGGTCGCCCGGTAATCATTTTTTGCAGTAAAAGAAAAGTTGATACGCCCGAACAGGGACTTGAACCCTGGACCCTCAGATTAAAAGTCTGATGCTCTACCGACTGAGCTATCCAGGCTCGATTCTTCTTCGTGGTTCACATCCCAAAAAATGTATTGAGAACCTAACCCAAGAAATTTATTTCTGTAAAATGAAATTAATGGTAAGAAGATACATACTTTTTAAGATTCCTCTATGACCTACATTGGGTGAAATGGCACAACTGGTTAGGTTCTCCCTCTTAGTCAGTGATTTGTGAGTTCAAACCCCATGTTGGCCAAAAGTAATGCTTTTATGTTCTCCTTTAAAAATTGTAAGTTTTTCTCAATTCAATTCAAAAAGGATGTCTGCAATTCCACCAAAAGCTAGTTATTTATCAGCACCAATGCTTTTAATTTAAAAGTTTACTAACTGAGCAATCCAGGTTCGATATAATTTTACTGGGCGCACATCAGCATGGTGTCCTAGAACATAAAAGAAAACATATGATACATTTTTCTTTAAATAAGAAATACATTTAACTGGTAAGTAGCAAACATGGCGTCTTCTATCCTACTATATGGGAAGGCAGTTTTCATTGCTTTTGTCCTATTGGATGGAATAATTGTTCAGATAGCTTATTTGAGATGTCAATCACACTTTGGTGGGATGTCATCGAGTCTTCGTGTACAAGAGAGGTTCAAATGCCTCTCCAACTGGATGGATTGGCAGTTCAGATGGCTTATTTGAGATGTCAAACACACATTGGTCGCCCGGTAATCATTTTTTGCAGTAAAAGAAAAGTTGATACGCCCGAACAGGGACTTGAACCCTGGACCCTCAGATTAAAAGTCTGATGCTCTACCGACTGAGCTATCCAGGCTCGATTCTTCTTCGTGGTTCACATCCCAAAAAATGTATTGAGAACCTAACCCAAGAAATTATTTTATTTCCGTAAAATGAAATTAATGGTAAGAAGATACTTACTTTTTAAGATTCCTCTATGACCTACAGTGGGTGAAATGGCACAACTGGTTAAGCTCTCCCTCTCAGTCAGTGGTTTGTGAGTTCAAACCCCAGGTTGGCCGAAAGTATGGCTTTTATGTTCTCCTTTAAAAATTGTAAGTTTTTCTCAATTCAATCCAAAAAGGATGTCTGCAATTCCACCAAAAGCTAGTTATTTATCAGCACAAATGCTTTTAATTTAAAAGTTTACTAACTGAGCAATCCAGGTTCGATATAATTTTGCTGGGCGCACATCAGCATGGTGTCCTAGAACATAAAAGAAAACATATGATACATTTTTCTTTAAAAAAGAAATACATTTAACTGGTAAGTAGCAAACATGGCGTCTTCTATCCTACTATATGGGAAGGCAGTTTTCATTGCTTTTGTCCTATTGGATGGAATAATTGTTCAGATAGCTTATTTGAGATGTCAATCACACTTTGGTGGGATGTCATCGAGTCTTCGTGTACAAGAGAGGTTCAAATGCCTCTCCAACTGGATGGATTGGCAGTTCAGATGGCTTATTTGAGATGTCAAACACACATTGGTCGCCCGGTCATCATTTTTTACAGTAAAAGAAAAGTTGATACGCCCGAACAGGGACTTGAACCCTGGACCCTCAGATTAAAAGTCTGATGCTCTACCGACTGAGCTATCCAGGCTCGATTCTTCTTTGTGGTTCACATCCCAAAAAAATGTATTGAGAACCTAACCCAAGAAATTTATTTCTGTAAAATGAAATTAATGGTAAGAAGATACATACTTTTTAAGATTCCTCTATGACCTACATTGGGTGAAATGGCACAACTGGTTAGGTTCTCCCTCTTAGTCAGTGATTTGTGAGTTCAAACCCCATGTTGGCCAAAAGTAAGGCTTTTATGTTCTCCTTTAAATATTGTAAGTTTTTCTCAATTCAATTCAAAAAGGATGTCTGCAATTCCACCAAAAGCTAGTTATTTATCAGCACCAATGCTTTTAATTTAAAAGTTTACTAACTGAGCAATCCAGGTTCGATATAATTTTACTGGGCGCACATCAGCATGGTGTCCTAGAACATAAAAGAAAACATATGATACATTTTTCTTTAAATAAGAAATACATTTAACTGGTAAGTAGCAAACATGGCGTCTTCTATACTACTATATGGGAAGGCAGTTTTCATTGCTTTTGTCCTATTGGATGGAATAATTGTTCAGATAGCTTATTTGAGATGTCAATCACACTTTGGTGGGATGTCATCGAGTCTTCGTGTACAAGAGAGGTTCAAATGCCTCTCCAACTGGATGGATTGGCAGTTCAGATGGCTTATTTGAGATGTCAAACACACATTGGTCGCCCGGTAATCATTTTTTGCAGTAAAAGAAAAGTTGATACGCCCGAACAGGGACTTGAACCCTGGACCCTCAGATTAAAAGTCTGATGCTCTACCGACTGAGCTATCCAGGCTCGATTCTTCTTCGTGGTTCAAATCCCAAAAAATGTATTGAGAACCTAACCCAAGAAATTATTTTATTTCCGTAAAATGAAATTAATGGTAAGAAGATACTTACTTTTTAAGATTCCTCTATGACCTACAGTGGGTGAAATGGCACAACTGGATAGGCTCTCCCTCTTAGTCAGTGGTTTGTGAGTTCAAACCCCATGTTGGCCGAAAGAATGGCTTTTATGTTCTCCTTTAAAAATTGCAAGTTTTTCTCAATTCAATCCAAAAAGGATGTCTGCAATTCCACCAAAAGCTAGTTATTTATCAGCACCAATGCTTTTAATTTAAAAGTTTACTAACTGAGCAATCCAGGTTCGATATAATTTTGCTGGGCGCACATCAGCATGGTGTCCTAGAACATAAAAGAAAACATATGATACATTTTTCTTTAAATAAGAAATACATTTAACTGGTAAGTAGCAAACATGGCGTCTTCTATACTACTATATGGGAAGGCAGTTTTCATTGCTTTTGTCCTATTGGATGGAATAATTGTTCAGATAGCTTATTTGAGATGTCAATCACACTTTGGTGGGATGTCATCGAGTCTTCGTGTACAAGAGAGGTTCAAATGCCTCTCCAACTGGATGGATTGGCAGTTCAGATGGCTTATTTGAGATGTCAAACACACATTGGTCGCCCGGTCATCATTTTTTACAGTAAAAGAAAAGTTGATACGCCCGAACAGGGACTTGAACCCTGGACCCTCAGATTAAAAGTCTGATGCTCTACCGACTGAGCTATCCAGGCTCGATTCTTCTTTGTGGTTCACATCCCAAAAAAATGTATTGAGAACCTAACCCAAGAAATTTATTTCTGTAAAATGAAATTAATGGTAAGAAGATACATACTTTTTAAGATTCCTCTATGACCTACATTGGGTGAAATGGCACAACTGGTTAGGTTCTCCCTCTTAGTCAGTGATTTGTGAGTTCAAACCCCATGTTGGCCAAAAGTAAGGCTTTTATGTTCTCCTTTAAATATTGTAAGTTTTTCTCAATTCAATTCAAAAAGGATGTCTGCAATTCCACCAAAAGCTAGTTATTTATCAGCACCAATGCTTTTAATTTAAAAGTTTACTAACTGAGCAATCCAGGTTCGATATAATTTTACTGGGCGCACATCAGCATGGTGTCCTAGAACATAAAAGAAAACATATGATACATTTTTCTTTAAATAAGAAATACATTTAACTGGTAAGTAGCAAACATGGCGTCTTCTATACTACTATATGGGAAGGCAGTTTTCATTGCTTTTGTCCTATTGGATGGAATAATTGTTCAGATAGCTTATTTGAGATGTCAATCACACTTTGGTGGGATGTCATCGAGTCTTCGTGTACAAGAGAGGTTCAAATGCCTCTCCAACTGGATGGATTGGCAGTTCAGATGGCTTATTTGAGATGTCAAACACACATTGGTCGCCCGGTAATCATTTTTTGCAGTAAAAGAAAAGTTGATACGCCCGAACAGGGACTTGAACCCTGGACCCTCAGATTAAAAGTCTGATGCTCTACCGACTGAGCTATCCAGGCTCGATTCTTCTTCGTGGTTCAAATCCCAAAAAATGTATTGAGAACCTAACCCAAGAAATTATTTTATTTCCGTAAAATGAAATTAATGGTAAGAAGATACTTACTTTTTAAGATTCCTCTATGACCTACAGTGGGTGAAATGGCACAACTGGATAGGCTCTCCCTCTTAGTCAGTGGTTTGTGAGTTCAAACCCCATGTTGGCCGAAAGAATGGCTTTTATGTTCTCCTTTAAAAATTGCAAGTTTTTCTCAATTCAATCCAAAAAGGATGTCTGCAATTCCACCAAAAGCTAGTTATTTATCAGCACCAATGCTTTTAATTTAAAAGTTTACTAACTGAGCAATCCAGGTTCGATATAATTTTGCTGGGCGCACATCAGCATGGTGTCCTAGAACATAAAAGAAAACATATGAAATATTTTTCTTTAAAAAAGAAATACATTTAACTGGTAAGTAGCAAACATGGCGTCTTCTATCCTACTATATGGTAAGGCAGTTTTCATTGCTTTTGTCCTATTGGATGGAATAATTGTTCAGATAGCTTATTTGAGATGTCAATCACACTTTGGTGGGATGTCATCGAGTCTTCGTGTACAAGAGAGGTTCAAATGCCTCTCCAACTGGATGGATTGGCAGTTCAGATGGCTTATTTGAGATGTCAAACACACATTGGTCGCCCGGTAATCATTTTTTGCAGTAAAAGAAAAGTTGATACGCCCGAACAGGGACTTGAACCCTGGACCCTCAGATTAAAAGTCTGATGCTCTACCGACTGAGCTATCCAGGCTCGATTCTTCTTCGTGGTTCACATCCCAAAAAATGTATTGAGAACCTAACCCAAGAAATTTATTTCTGTAAAATGAAATTAATGGTAAGAAGATACATACTTTTTAAGATTCCTCTATGACCTACAGTGGGTGAAATGGCACAACTGGTTAGGCTCTCCCTCTCAGTCAGTGGTTTGTGAGTTCAAACCCCATGTTGGCCGAAAGTATGGCTTTTATGTTCTCCTTTAAAAATTGTAAGTTTTTCTCAATTTAATCCAAAAAGGATGTCTGCAATTCCACCAAAAGCTAGTTATTTATCAGCACAAATGCTTTTAATTTAAAAGTTTACTAACTGAGCAATCCAGGTTCGATATAATTTTGCTGGGCGCACATCAGCATGGTGTCCTAGAACATAAAAGAAAACATATGATACATTTTTCTTTAAATAAGAAATACATTTAACTGGTAAGTAGCAAACATGGCGTCTTCTATCCTACTATATGGGAAGGCAGTTTTCATTGCTTTTGTCCTATTGGATGGAATAATTGTTCAGATAGCTTATTTGAGATGTCAATCACACTTTGGTGGGATGTCATCGAGTCTTCGTGTACAAGAGAGGTTCAAATGCCTCTCCAACTGGATGGATTGGCAGTTCAGATGGCTTATTTGAGATGTCAAACACACATTGGTCGACCGGTAATCATTTTTTGCAGTAAAAGAAAAGTTGATACGCCCGAACAGGGACTTGAACCCTGGACCCTCAGATTAAAAGTCTGATGCTCTACCGACTGAGCTATCCAGGCTCGATTCTTCTTCGTGGTTCACATCCCAAAAAATGTATTGAGAACCTAACCCAAGAAATTATTTTATTTCTGTAAAATGAAATTAATGGTAAGAAGATACTTACTTTTTAAGATTCCTCTATGACCTACAGTGGGTGAAATGGCACAACTGGTTAGGCTCTCCCTCTCAGTCAGTGGTTTGTGAGTTCAAACCCCATGTTGGCCGAAAGTATGGCTTTTATGTTCTCCTTTAAAAATTGTAAGTTTTTCTCAATTTAATCCAAAAAGGATGTCTGCAATTCCACCAAAAGCTAGTTATTTATCAGCACAAATGCTTTTAATTTAAAAGTTTACTAACTGAGCAATCCAGGTTCGATATAATTTTGCTGGGCGCACATCAGCATGGTGTCCTAGAACATAAAAGAAAACATATGATACATTTTTCTTTAAAAAAGAAATACATTTAACTGGTAAGTAGCAAACATGGCGTCTTCTATCCTACTATATGGTAAGGCAGTTTTCATTGCTTTTGTCCTATTGGATGGAATAATTGTTCAGATAGCTTATTTGAGATGTCAATCACACTTTGGTGGGATGTCATCGAGTCTTCGTGTACAAGAGAGGTTCAAATGCCTCTCCAACTGGATGGATTGGCAGTTCAGATGGCTTATTTGAGATGTCAAACACACATTGGTCGCCCGGTAATCATTTTTTGCAGTAAAAGAAAAGTTGATACGCCCGAACAGGGACTTGAACCCTGGACCCTCAGATTAAAAGTCTGATGCTCTACCGACTGAGCTATCCAGGCTCGATTCTTCTTCGTGGTTCACATCCCAAAAAATGTATTGAGAACCTAACCCAAGAAATTTATTTCTGTAAAATGAAATTAATGGTAAGAAGATACATACTTTTTAAGATTCCCCTATGACCTACATTGGGTGAAATGGCACAACTGGTTAGGTTCTCCCTCTTAGTCAGTGATTTGTGAGTTCAAACCCCATGTTGGCCAAAAGTAAGGCTTTTATGTTCTCCTTTAAAAATTGTAAGTTTTTCTCAATTCAATCCAAAAAGGATGTCTGCAATTCCACCAAAAGCTAGTTATTTATCAGCACCAATGCTTTTAATTTAAAAGTTTACTAACTGAGCAATCCAGGTTCGATATAATTTTGCTGGGCGCACATCAGCATGGTGTCCTAGAACATAAAAGAAAACATATGATACATTTTTCTTTAAAAAAGAAATACATTTAACTGGTAAGTAGCAAACATGGCGTCTTCTATCCTACTATATGGGAAGGCAGTTTTCATTGCTTTTGTCCTATTGGATGGAATAATTGTTCAGATAGCTTATTTGAGATGTCAATCACATTTTGGTGGGATGTCATCGAGTCTTCGTGTACAAGAGAGGTTCAAATGCCTTTCCAACTGGATGGATTGGCAGTTCAGATGGCTTATTTGAGATGTCAAACACACATTGGTCGTTCGGTAATCATTTTTTACAGTAAAAGAAAAGTTGATACGCCCGAACAGGGACTTGAACCCTGGACCCTCAGATTAAAAGTCTGATGCTCTACCGACTGAGCTATCCAGGCTCGATTATTCTTTGTGGTTCACATCCCAAAAAATGTATTGAGAACCTAACCCAAGAAATTATTTTATTTCTGTAAAATGAAATTAATGGTAAGAAGATACTTACTTTTTAAGATTCCTCTATGACCTACAGTGGGTGAAATGGCACAACTGGTTAGGCTCTCCCTCTCAGTCAGTGGTTTGTGAGTTCAAACCCCAGGTTGGCCGAAAGTATGGCTTTTATGTTCTCCTTTAAAAATTGTAAGTTTTTCTCAATTCAATCCAAAAAGGATGTCTGCAATTCCACCAAAAGCTAGTTATTTATCAGCACCAATGCTTTTAATTTAAAAGTTTACTAACTGAGCAATCCAGGTTCGATATAATTTTGCTGGGCGCACATCAGCATGGTGTCCTAGAACATAAAAGAAAACATATGATACATTTTTCTTTAAAAAAGAAATACATTTAACTGGTAAGTAGCAAACATGGCGTCTTCTATCCTACTATATGGGAAGGCAGTTTTCATTGCTTTTGTCCTATTGGATGGAATAATTGTTCAGATAGCTTATTTGAGATGTCAATCACACTTTGGTGGGATGTCATCGAGTCTTCAAGTACAAGAGAGGTTCAAATGCCTTTCCAACTGGATGGATTGGCAGTTCAGATGGCTTATTTGAGATGTCAAACACACATTTGTCGCCCGGTCATCATTTTTTACACTAAAAGGAAAGTTGATACGCCCGAACAGGGACTTGAACCCTGGACCATCAGATTAAAAGTCTGATGCTCTACCAACTGAGCTATCCAGGCTCGATTCTTCTTTGTGGTTCACATCCCAAAAAAATGTATTGAGAACCTAACCCAAGAAATTAATTTATTTCTGTAAAATGAAATTAATGGTAAGAAGATACTTACTTTTTAAGATTCCTCTATGACCTACAGTGAGTGAAATGGCACAACTGGTTAGGCTCTCCCTCTTAGTCAGTGGTTTGTGAGTTCAAACCCCATGTTGGCCGAAAGAATGGCTTTTATGTTCTCCTATTAAAAATTGCAAGTTTTTCTCAATTCAATCCAAAAAGGATGTCTGCAATTCCACCAAAAGCTAGTTATTTATCAGCACCAATGCTTTTAATTTAAAAGTTTACTAACTGAGCAATCCAGGTTCGATATAATTTTGCTGGGCGCACATCAGCATGGTGTCCTAGAACATAAAAGAAAACATATGATACATTTTTCTTTAAAAAAGAAATACATTTAACTGGTAAGTAGCAAACATGGCGTCTTCTATCCTAATGTGTGGGAAGGCAGTTTATATTGCTTTTGTCCTATTGGATGGAATAATTGTTCAGATAGCTTATTTGAGATGTCAATCACATTTTGGTGGGATGTCATCGAGTCTTCGTGTACAAGAGAGGTTCAAATGCCTTTCCAACTGGATGGATTGGCAGTTCAGATGGCTTATTTGAGATGTCAAACACACATTGGTCGCTCGGTCATCATTTTTTACAGTAAAAGAAAAGTTGATACGCCCGAACAGGGACTTGAACCCTGGACCATCAGATTAAAAGTCTGATGCTCTACCGACTGAGCTATCCAGGCTCGATTATTCTTTGTGGTTCACATCCCAAAAAATGTATTGAGAACCTAACCCAAGAAATTATTTTATTTCTGTAAAATGAAATTAATGGTAAGAAGATACTTACTTTTTAAGATTCCTCTATGACCTACAGTGGGTGAAATGGCACAACTGGTTAGGCTCTCCCTCTTAGTCAGTGGTTTGTGAGTTCAAACCCCATGTTGGCCGAAAGAATGGCTTTTATGTTCTTCTTTAAAAATTGCAAGTTTTTCTCAATTCAATCCAAAAAGGATGTCTGCAATTCCACCAAAAGCTAGTTATTTATCAGCACCAATGCTTTTAATTTAAAAGTTTACTAACTGAGCAATCCAGGTTCGATATAATTTTGCTGGGCGCACATCAGCATGGTGTCCTAGAACATAAAAGAAAACATATGATACATTTTTCTTTAAAAAAGAAATACATTTAACTGGTAAGTAGCAAACATGGCGTCTTCTATCCTACTATATGGGAAGGCAGTTTTCATTGCTTTTGTCCTATTGGATGGAATAATTGTTCAGATAGCTTATTTGAGATGTCAATCACACTTTGGTGGGATGTCATCGAGTCTTCAAGTACAAGAGAGGTTCAAATGCCTTTCCAACTGGATGGATTGGCAGTTCAGATGGCTTATTTGAGATGTCAAACACACATTTGTCGCCCGGTCATCATTTTTTACAGTAAAAGAAAAGTTGATACGCCCGAACAGGGACTTGAACCCTGGACCCTCAGATTAAAAGTCTGATGCTCTACCGACTGAGCTATCCAGGCTCGATTCTTCTTTGTGGTTCACATCCCAAAAAAATGTATTGAGAACCTAACCCAAGAAATTAATTTATTTCTGTAAAATGAAATTAATGGTAAGAAGATACTTACTTTTTAAGATTCCTCTATGACCTACAGTGGGTGAAATGGCACAACTGGTTAGGCTCTCCCTCTTAGTCAGTGGTTTGTGAGTTCAAACCCCATGTTGGCCGAAAGAATGGCTTTTATGTTCTCCTTTAAAAATTGCAAGTTTTTCTCAATTCAATCCAAAAAGGATGTCTGCAATTCCACCAAAAGCTAGTTATTTATCAGCACCAATGCTTTTAATTTAAAAGTTTACTAACTGAGCAATCCAGGTTCGATATAATTTTGCTGGGCGCACATCAGCATGGTGTCCTAGAACATAAAAGAAAACATATGATACATTTTTCTTTAAAAAAGAAATACATTTAACTGGTAAGTAGCAAACATGGCGTCTTCTATCCTAATGTGTGGGAAGGCAGTTTATATTGCTTTTGTCCTATTGGATGGAATAATTGTTCAGATAGCTTATTTGAGATGTCAATCACATTTTGGTGGGATGTCATCGAGTCTTCGTGTACAAGAGAGGTTCAAATGCCTTTCCAACTGGATGGATTGGCAGTTCAGATGGCTTATTTGAGATGTCAAACACACATTGGTCGCTCGGTCATCATTTTTTACAGTAAAAGAAAAGTTGATACGCCCGAACAGGGACTTGAACCCTGGACCCTCAGATTAAAAGTCTGATGCTCTACCGACTGAGCTATCCAGGCTCGATTATTCTTTGTGGTTCACATCCCAAAAAATGTATTGAGAACCTAACCCAAGAAATTATTTTATTTCTGTAAAATGAAATTAATGGTAAGAAGATACTTACTTTTTAAGATTCCTCTATGACCTACAGTGGGTGAAATGGCACAACTGGTTAGGCTCTCCCTCTTAGTCAGTGGTTTGTGAGTTCAAACCCCATGTTGGCCGAAAGAATGGCTTTTATGTTCTCCTTTAAAAATTGCAAGTTTTTCTCAATTCAATCCAAAAAGGATGTCTGCAATTCCACCAAAAGCTAGTTATTTATCAGCACCAATGCTTTTAATTTAAAAGTTTACTAACTGAGCAATCCAGGTTCGATATAATTTTGCTGGGCGCACATCAGCATGGTGTCCTAGAACATAAAAGAAAACATATGATACATTTTTCTTTAAAAAAGAAATACATTTAACTGGTAAGGAGCAAACATGGCGTCTTCTATCCTAATGTGTGGGAAGGCAGTTTATATTGCTTTTGTCCTATTGGATGGAATAATTGTTCAGATAGCTTATTTGAGATGTCAATCACACTTTGGTGGGATGTCATCGAGTCTTCAAGTACAAGAGAGGTTCAAATGCCTTTCCAACTGGATGGATTGGCAGTTCAGATGGCTTATTTGAGATGTCAAACACACATTTGTCGCCCGGTCATCATTTTTTACAGTAAAAGAAAAGTTGATACGCCCGAACAGGGACTTGAACCCTGGACCCTCAGATTAAAAGTCTGATGCTCTACCGACTGAGCTATCCAGGCTCGATTCTTCTTTGTGGTTCACATCCCAAAAAAATGTATTGAGAACCTAACCCAAGAAATTAATTTATTTCTGTAAAATGAAATTAATGGTAAGAAGATACTTACTTTTTAAGATTCCTCTATGACCTACAGTGGGTGAAATGGCACAACTGGTTAGGCTCTCCCTCTTAGTCAGTGGTTTGTGAGTTCAAACCCCATGTTGGCCGAAAGAATGGCTTTTATGTTCTCCTTTAAAAATTGCAAGTTTTTCTCAATTCAATCCAAAAAGGATGTCTGCAATTCCACCAAAAGCTAGTTATTTATCAGCACCAATGCTTTTAATTTAAAAGTTTACTAACTGAGCAATCCAGGTTCGATATAATTTTGCTGGGCGCACATCAGCATGGTGTCCTAGAACATAAAAGAAAACATATGATACATTTTTCTTTAAAAAAGAAATACATTTAACTGGTAAGTAGCAAACATGGCGTCTTCTATCCTACTATATGGGAAGGCAGTTTTCATTGCTTTTGTCCTATTGGATGGAATAATTGTTCAGATAGCTTATTTGAGATGTCAATCACACTTTGGTGGGATGTCATCGAGTCTTCAAGTACAAGAGAGGTTCAAATGCCTTTCCAACTGGATGGATTGGCAGTTCAGATGGCTTATTTGAGATGTCAAACACACATTTGTCGCCCGGTCATCATTTTTTACAGTAAAAGAAAAGTTGATACGCCCGAACAGGGACTTGAACCCTGGACCCTCAGATTAAAAGTCTGATGCTCTACCGACTGAGCTATCCAGGCTCGATTCTTCTTTGTGGTTCACATCCCAAAAAAATGTATTGAGAACCTAACCCAAGAAATTAATTTATTTCTGTAAAATGAAATTAATGGTAAGAAGATACTTACTTTTTAAGATTCCTCTATGACCTACAGTGGGTGAAATGGCACAACTGGTTAGGCTCTCCCTCTTAGTCAGTGGTTTGTGAGTTCAAACCCCATGTTGGCCGAAAGAATGGCTTTTATGTTCTCCTTTAAAAATTGCAAGTTTTTCTCAATTCAATCCAAAAAGGATGTCTGCAATTCCACCAAAAGCTAGTTATTTATCAGCACCAATGCTTTTAATTTAAAAGTTTACTAACTGAGCAATCCAGGTTCGATATAATTTTGCTGGGCGCACATCAGCATGGTGTCCTAGAACATAAAAGAAAACATATGATACATTTTTCTTTAAAAAAGAAATACATTTAACTGGTAAGTAGCAAACATGGCGTCTTCTATCCTAATGTGTGGGAAGGCAGTTTATATTGCTTTTGTCCTATTGGATGGAATAATTGTTCAGATAGCTTATTTGAGATGTCAATCACACTTTGGTGGGATGTCATCGAGTCTTCAAGTACAAGAGAGGTTCAAATGCCTTTCCAACTGGATGGATTGGCAGTTCAGATGGCTTATTTGAGATGTCAAACACACATTTGTCGCCCGGTCATCATTTTTTACAGTAAAAGAAAAGTTGATACGCCCGAACAGGGACTTGAACCCTGGACCCTCAGATTAAAAGTCTGATGCTCTACCGACTGAGCTATCCAGGCTCGATTCTTCTTTGTGGTTCACATCCCAAAAAAATGTATTGAGAACCTAACCCAAGAAATTAATTTATTTCTGTAAAATGAAATTAATGGTAAGAAGATACTTACTTTTTAAGATTCCTCTATGACCTACAGTGGGTGAAATGGCACAACTGGTTAGGCTCTCCCTCTTAGTCAGTGGTTTGTGAGTTCAAACCCCATGTTGGCCGAAAGAATGGCTTTTATGTTCTCCTTTAAAAATTGCAAGTTTTTCTCAATTCAATCCAAAAAGGATGTCTGCAATTCCACCAAAAGCTAGTTATTTATCAGCACCAATGCTTTTAATTTAAAAGTTTACTAACTGAGCAATCCAGGTTCGATATAATTTTGCTGGGCGCACATCAGCATGGTGTCCTAGAACATAAAAGAAAACATATGATACATTTTTCTTTAAAAAAGAAATACATTTAACTGGTAAGTAGCAAACATGGCGTCTTCTATCCTAATGTGTGGGAAGGCAGTTTATATTGCTTTTGTCCTATTGGATGGAATAATTGTTCAGATAGCTTATTTGAGATGTCAATCACATTTTGGTGGGATGTCATCGAGTCTTCGTGTACAAGAGAGGTTCAAATGCCTTTCCAACTGGATGGATTGGCAGTTCAGATGGCTTATTTGAGATGTCAAACACACATTGGTCGCTCGGTCATCATTTTTTACAGTAAAAGAAAAGTTGATACGCCCGAACAGGGACTTGAACCCTGGACCCTCAGATTAAAAGTCTGATGCTCTACCGACTGAGCTATCCAGGCTCGATTATTCTTTGTGGTTCACATCCCAAAAAATGTATTGAGAACCTAACCCAAGAAATTATTTTATTTCTGTAAAATGAAATTAATGGTAAGAAGATACTTACTTTTTAAGATTCCTCTATGACCTACAGTGGGTGAAATGGCACAACTGGTTAGGCTCTCCCTCTTAGTCAGTGGTTTGTGAGTTCAAACCCCATGTTGGCCGAAAGAATGGCTTTTATGTTCTCCTTTAAAAATTGCAAGTTTTTCTCAATTCAATCCAAAAAGGATGTCTGCAATTCCACCAAAAGCTAGTTATTTATCAGCACCAATGCTTTTAATTTAAAAGTTTACTAACTGAGCAATCCAGGTTCGATATAATTTTGCTGGGCGCACATCAGCATGGTGTCCTAGAACATAAAAGAAAACATATGATACATTTTTCTTTAAAAAAGAAATACATTTAACTGGTAAGTAGCAAACATGGCGTCTTCTATCCTAATGTGTGGGAAGGCAGTTTATATTGCTTTTGTCCTATTGGATGGAATAATTGTTCAGATAGCTTATTTGAGATGTCAATCACACTTTGGTGGGATGTCATCGAGTCTTCAAGTACAAGAGAGGTTCAAATGCCTTTCCAACTGGATGGATTGGCAGTTCAGATGGCTTATTTGAGATGTCAAACACACATTTGTCGCCCGGTCATCATTTTTTACAGTAAAAGAAAAGTTGATACGCCCGAACAGGGACTTGAACCCTGGACCCTCAGATTAAAAGTCTGATGCTCTACCGACTGAGCTATCCAGGCTCGATTCTTCTTTGTGGTTCACATCCCAAAAAAATGTATTGAGAACCTAACCCAAGAAATTAATTTATTTCTGTAAAATGAAATTAATGGTAAGAAGATACTTACTTTTTAAGATTCCTCTATGACCTACAGTGGGTGAAATGGCACAACTGGTTAGGCTCTCCCTCTTAGTCAGTGGTTTGTGAGTTCAAACCCCATGTTGGCCGAAAGAATGGCTTTTATGTTCTCCTTTAAAAATTGCAAGTTTTTCTCAATTCAATCCAAAAAGGATGTCTGCAATTCCACCAAAAGCTAGTTATTTATCAGCACCAATGCTTTTAATTTAAAAGTTTACTAACTGAGCAATCCAGGTTCGATATAATTTTGCTGGGCGCACATCAGCATGGTGTCCTAGAACATAAAAGAAAACATATGATACATTTTTCTTTAAAAAAGAAATACATTTAACTGGTAAGGAGCAAACATGGCGTCTTCTATCCTAATGTGTGGGAAGGCAGTTTATATTGCTTTTGTCCTATTGGATGGAATAATTGTTCAGATAGCTTATTTGAGATGTCAATCACACTTTGGTGGGATGTCATCGAGTCTTCAAGTACAAGAGAGGTTCAAATGCCTTTCCAACTGGATGGATTGGCAGTTCAGATGGCTTATTTGAGATGTCAAACACACATTTGTCGCCCGGTCATCATTTTTTACAGTAAAAGAAAAGTTGATACGCCCGAACAGGGACTTGAACCCTGGACCCTCAGATTAAAAGTCTGATGCTCTACCGACTGAGCTATCCAGGCTCGATTCTTCTTTGTGGTTCACATCCCAAAAAAATGTATTGAGAACCTAACCCAAGAAATTAATTTATTTCTGTAAAATGAAATTAATGGTAAGAAGATACTTACTTTTTAAGATTCCTCTATGACCTACAGTGGGTGAAATGGCACAACTGGTTAGGCTCTCCCTCTTAGTCAGTGGTTTGTGAGTTCAAACCCCATGTTGGCCGAAAGAATGGCTTTTATGTTCTCCTTTAAAAATTGCAAGTTTTTCTCAATTCAATCCAAAAAGGATGTCTGCAATTCCACCAAAAGCTAGTTATTTATCAGCACCAATGCTTTTAATTTAAAAGTTTACTAACTGAGCAATCCAGGTTCGATATAATTTTGCTGGGCGCACATCAGCATGGTGTCCTAGAACATAAAAGAAAACATATGATACATTTTTCTTTAAAAAAGAAATACATTTAACTGGTAAGGAGCAAACATGGCGTCTTCTATCCTAATGTGTGGGAAGGCAGTTTATATTGCTTTTGTCCTATTGGATGGAATAATTGTTCAGATAGCTTATTTGAGATGTCAATCACATTTTGGTGGGATGTCATCGAGTCTTCGTGTACAAGAGAGGTTCAAATGCCTTTCCAACTGGATGGATTGGCAGTTCAGATGGCTTATTTGAGATGTCAAACACACATTGGTCGCTCGGTCATCATTTTTTACAGTAAAAGAAAAGTTGATACGCTCGAACAGGGACTTGAACCCTGGACCCTCAGATTAAAAGTCTGATGCTCTACCGACTGAGCTATCCAGGCTCGATTATTCTTTGTGGTTCACATCCCAAAAAATGTATTGAGAACCTAACCCAAGAAATTATTTTATTTCTGTAAAATGAAATTAATGGTAAGAAGATACTTACTTTTTAAGATTCCTCTATGACCTACAGTGGGTGAAATGGCACAACAGGTTAGGCTCTCCCTCTTAGTCAGTGGTTTGTGAGTTCAAACCCCATGTTGGCCGAAAGAATGGCTTTTATGTTCTCCTTTAAAAATTGCACGTTTTTCTCAATTCAATCCAAAAAGGATGTCTGCAATTCCACCAAAAGCTAGTTATTTATCAGCACCAATGCTTTTAATTTAAAAGTTTACTAACTGAGCAATCCAGGTTCGATATAATTTTGCTGGGCGCACATCAGCATGGTGTCCTAGAACATAAAAGAAAACATATGATACATTTTTCTTTAAAAAAGAAATACATTTAACTGGTAAGTAGCAAACATGGCGTCTTCTATCCTACTATATGGGAAGGCAGTTTTCATTGCTTTTGTCCTATTGGATGGAATAATTGTTCAGATAGCTTATTTGAGATGTCAATCACACTTTGGTGGGATGTCATCGAGTCTTCAAGTACAAGAGAGGTTCAAATGCCTTTCCAACTGGATGGATTGGCAGTTCAGATGGCTTATTTGAGATGTCAAACACACATTTGTCGCCCGGTCATCATTTTTTACAGTAAAAGAAAAGTTGATACGCCCGAACAGGGACTTGAACCCTGGACCCTCAGATTAAAAGTCTGATGCTCTACCGACTGAGCTATCCAGGCTCGATTATTCTTTGTGGTTCACATCCCAAAAAATGTATTGAGAACCTAACCCAAGAAATTAATTTATTTCTGTAAAATGAAATTAATGGTAAGAAGATACTTACTTTTTAAGATTCCTCTATGACCTACAGTGGGTGAAATGGCACAACTGGTTAGGCTCTCCCTCTTAGTCAGTAGTTTGTGAGTTCAAACCCCATGTTGGCCGAAAGAATGGCTTTTATGTTCTCCTTTAAAAATTGCAAGTTTTTCTCAATTCAATCCAAAAAGGATGTCTGCAATTCCACCAAAAGCTAGTTATTTATCAGCACCAATGCTTTTAATTTAAAAGTTTACTAACTGAGCAATCCAGGTTCGATATAATTTTGCTGGGCGCACATCAGCATGGTGTCCTAGAACATAAAAGAAAACATATGATACATTTTTCTTTAAAAAAGAAATACATTTAACTGGTAAGTAGCAAACATGGCGTCTTCTATCCTACTATATGGGAAGGCAGTTTTCATTGCTTTTGTCCTATTGGATGGAATAATTGTTCAGATAGCTTATTTGAGATGTCAATCACACTTTGGTGGGATGTCATCGAGTCTTCAAGTACAAGAGAGGTTCAAATGCCTTTCCAACTGGATGGATTGGCAGTTCAGATGGCTTATTTGAGATGTCAAACACACATTTGTCGCCCGGTCATCATTTTTTACAGTAAAAGAAAAGTTGATACGCCCGAACAGGGACTTGAACCCTGGACCCTCAGATTAAAAGTCTGATGCTCTACCGACTGAGCTATCCAGGCTCGATTCTTCTCTGTGGTTCACATCCCAAAAAATGTATTGAGAACCTAACCCAAGAAATTAATTTATTTCTGTAAAATGAAATTAATGGTAAGAAGATACTTACTTTTTAAGATTCCTCTATGACCTACAGTGGGTGAAATGGCACAACTGGTTAGGCTCTCCCTCTTAGTCAGTAGTTTGTGAGTTCAAACCCCATGTTGGCCGAAAGAATGGCTTTTATGTTCTCCTTTAAAAATTGCAAGTTTTTCTCAATTCAATCCAAAAAGGATGTCTGCAATTCCACCAAAAGCTAGTTATTTATCAGCACCAATGCTTTTAATTTAAAAGTTTACTAACTGAGCAATCCAGGTTCGATATAATTTTGCTGGGCGCACATCAGCATGGTGTCCTAGAACATAAAAGAAAACATATGATACATTTTTCTTTAAAAAAGAAATACATTTAACTGGTAAGTAGCAAACATGGCGTCTTCTATCCTAATGTGTGGGAAGGCAGTTTATATTGCTTTTGTCCTATTGGATGGAATAATTGTTCAGATAGCTTATTTGAGATGTCAATCACATTTTGGTGGGATGTCATCGAGTCTTCGTGTACAAGAGAGGTTCAAATGCCTTTCCAACTGGATGGATTGGCAGTTCAGATGGCTTATTTGAGATGTCAAACACACATTGGTCGCTCGGTCATCATTTTTTACAGTAAAAGAAAAGTTGATACGCCCGAACAGGGACTTGAACCCTGGACCCTCAGATTAAAAGTCTGATGCTCTACCGACTGAGCTATCCAGGCTCGATTATTCTTTGTGGTTCACATCCCAAAAAATGTATTGAGAACCTAACCCAAGAAATTATTTTATTTCTGTAAAATGAAATTAATGGTAAGAAGATACTTACTTTTTAAGATTCCTCTATGACCTACAGTGGGTGAAATGGCACAACTGGTTAGGCTCTCCCTCTTAGTCAGTGGTTTGTGAGTTCAAACCCCATGTTGGCCGAAAGAATGGCTTTTATGTTCTCCTTTAAAAATTGCAAGTTTTTCTCAATTCAATCCAAAAAGGATGTCTGCAATTCCACCAAAAGCTAGTTATTTATCAGCACCAATGCTTTTAATTTAAAAGTTTACTAACTGAGCAATCCAGGTTCGATATAATTTTGCTGGGCGCACATCAGCATGGTGTCCTAGAACATAAAAGAAAACATATGATACATTTTTCTTTAAAAAAGAAATACATTTAACTGGTAAGGAGCAAACATGGCGTCTTCTATCCTAATGTGTGGGAAGGCAGTTTATATTGCTTTTGTCCTATTGGATGGAATAATTGTTCAGATAGCTTATTTGAGATGTCAATCACACTTTGGTGGGATGTCATCGAGTCTTCAAGTACAAGAGAGGTTCAAATGCCTTTCCAACTGGATGGATTGGCAGTTCAGATGGCTTATTTGAGATGTCAAACACACATTTGTCGCCCGGTCATCATTTTTTACAGTAAAAGAAAAGTTGATACGCCCGAACAGGGACTTGAACCCTGGACCCTCAGATTAAAAGTCTGATGCTCTACCGACTGAGCTATCCAGGCTCGATTCTTCTTTGTGGTTCACATCCCAAAAAAATGTATTGAGAACCTAACCCAAGAAATTAATTTATTTCTGTAAAATGAAATTAATGGTAAGAAGATACTTACTTTTTAAGATTCCTCTATGACCTACAGTGGGTGAAATGGCACAACTGGTTAGGCTCTCCCTCTTAGTCAGTGGTTTGTGAGTTCAAACCCCATGTTGGCCGAACGAATGGCTTTTATGTTCTCCTTTAAAAATTGCAAGTTTTTCTCAATTCAATCCAAAAAGGATGTCTGCAATTCCACCAAAAGCTAGTTATTTATCAGCACCAATGCTTTTAATTTAAAAGTTTACTAACTGAGCAATCCAGGTTCGATATAATTTTGCTGGGCGCACATCAGCATGGTGTCCTAGAACATAAAAGAAAACATATGATACATTTTTCTTTAAAAAAGAAATACATTTAACTGGTAAGGAGCAAACATGGCGTCTTCTATCCTAATGTGTGGGAAGGCAGTTTATATTGCTTTTGTCCTATTGGATGGAATAATTGTTCAGATAGCTTATTTGAGATGTCAATCACACTTTGGTGGGATGTCATCGAGTCTTCAAGTACAAGAGAGGTTCAAATGCCTTTCCAACTGGATGGATTGGCAGTTCAGATGGCTTATTTGAGATGTCAAACACACATTTGTCGCCCGGTCATCATTTTTTACAGTAAAAGAAAAGTTGATACGCCCGAACAGGGACTTGAACCCTGGACCCTCAGATTAAAAGTCTGATGCTCTACCGACTGAGCTATCCAGGCTCGATTCTTCTTTGTGGTTCACATCCCAAAAAAATGTATTGAGAACCTAACCCAAGAAATTAATTTATTTCTGTAAAATGAAATTAATGGTAAGAAGATACTTACTTTTTAAGATTCCTCTATGACCTACAGTGGGTGAAATGGCACAACTGGTTAGGCTCTCCCTCTTAGTCAGTGGTTTGTGAGTTCAAACCCCATGTTGGCCGAAAGAATGGCTTTTATGTTCTCCTTTAAAAATTGCAAGTTTTTCTCAATTCAATCCAAAAAGGATGTCTGCAATTCCACCAAAAGCTAGTTATTTATCAGCACCAATGCTTTTAATTTAAAAGTTTACTAACTGAGCAATCCAGGTTCGATATAATTTTGCTGGGCGCACATCAGCATGGTGTCCTAGAACATAAAAGAAAACATATGATACATTTTTCTTTAAAAAAGAAATACATTTAACTGGTAAGGAGCAAACATGGCGTCTTCTATCCTAATGTGTGGGAAGGCAGTTTATATTGCTTTTGTCCTATTGGATGGAATAATTGTTCAGATAGCTTATTTGAGATGTCAATCACACTTTGGTGGGATGTCATCGAGTCTTCAAGTACAAGAGAGGTTCAAATGCCTTTCCAACTGGATGGATTGGCAGTTCAGATGGCTTATTTGAGATGTCAAACACACATTTGTCGCCCGGTCATCATTTTTTACAGTAAAAGAAAAGTTGATACGCCCGAACAGGGACTTGAACCCTGGACCCTCAGATTAAAAGTCTGATGCTCTACCGACTGAGCTATCCAGGCTCGATTCTTCTTTGTGGTTCACATCCCAAAAAAATGTATTGAGAACCTAACCCAAGAAATTAATTTATTTCTGTAAAATGAAATTAATGGTAAGAAGATACTTACTTTTTAAGATTCCTCTATGACCTACAGTGGGTGAAATGGCACAACTGGTTAGGCTCTCCCTCTTAGTCAGTGGTTTGTGAGTTCAAACCCCATGTTGGCCGAAAGAATGGCTTTTATGTTCTCCTTTAAAAATTGCAAGTTTTTCTCAATTCAATCCAAAAAGGATGTCTGCAATTCCACCAAAAGCTAGTTATTTATCAGCACCAATGCTTTTAATTTAAAAGTTTACTAACTGAGCAATCCAGGTTCGATATAATTTTGCTGGGCGCACATCAGCATGGTGTCCTAGAACATAAAAGAAAACATATGATACATTTTTCTTTAAAAAAGAAATACATTTAACTGGTAAGGAGCAAACATGGCGTCTTCTATCCTAATGTGTGGGAAGGCAGTTTATATTGCTTTTGTCCTATTGGATGGAATAATTGTTCAGATAGCTTATTTGAGATGTCAATCACACTTTGGTGGGATGTCATCGAGTCTTCAAGTACAAGAGAGGTTCAAATGCCTTTCCAACTGGATGGATTGGCAGTTCAGATGGCTTATTTGAGATGTCAAACACACATTTGTCGCCCGGTCATCATTTTTTACAGTAAAAGAAAAGTTGATACGCCCGAACAGGGACTTGAACCCTGGACCCTCAGATTAAAAGTCTGATGCTCTACCGACTGAGCTATCCAGGCTCGATTCTTCTTTGTGGTTCACATCCCAAAAAAATGTATTGAGAACCTAACCCAAGAAATTAATTTATTTCTGTAAAATGAAATTAATGGTAAGAAGATACTTACTTTTTAAGATTCCTCTATGACCTACAGTGGGTGAAATGGCACAACTGGTTAGGCTCTCCCTCTTAGTCAGTGGTTTGTGAGTTCAAACCCCATGTTGGCCGAAAGAATGGCTTTTATGTTCTCCTTTAAAAATTGCAAGTTTTTCTCAATTCAATCCAAAAAGGATGTCTGCAATTCCACCAAAAGCTAGTTATTTATCAGCACCAATGCTTTTAATTTAAAAGTTTACTAACTGAGCAATCCAGGTTCGATATAATTTTGCTGGGCGCACATCAGCATGGTGTCCTAGAACATAAAAGAAAACATATGATACATTTTTCTTTAAAAAAGAAATACATTTAACTGGTAAGGAGCAAACATGGCGTCTTCTATCCTAATGTGTGGGAAGGCAGTTTATATTGCTTTTGTCCTATTGGATGGAATAATTGTTCAGATAGCTTATTTGAGATGTCAATCACATTTTGGTGGGATGTCATCGAGTCTTCGTGTACAAGAGAGGTTCAAATGCCTTTCCAACTGGATGGATTGGCAGTTCAGATGGCTTATTTGAGATGTCAAACACACATTGGTCGCTCGGTCATCATTTTTTACAGTAAAAGAAAAGTTGATACGCTCGAACAGGGACTTGAACCCTGGACCCTCAGATTAAAAGTCTGATGCTCTACCGACTGAGCTATCCAGGCTCGATTATTCTTTGTGGTTCACATCCCAAAAAATGTATTGAGAACCTAACCCAAGAAATTATTTTATTTCTGTAAAATGAAATTAATGGTAAGAAGATACTTACTTTTTAAGATTCCTCTATGACCTACAGTGGGTGAAATGGCACAACAGGTTAGGCTCTCCCTCTTAGTCAGTGGTTTGTGAGTTCAAACCCCATGTTGGCCGAAAGAATGGCTTTTATGTTCTCCTTTAAAAATTGCACGTTTTTCTCAATTCAATCCAAAAAGGATGTCTGCAATTCCACCAAAAGCTAGTTATTTATCAGCACCAATGCTTTTAATTTAAAAGTTTACTAACTGAGCAATCCAGGTTCGATATAATTTTGCTGGGCGCACATCAGCATGGTGTCCTAGAACATAAAAGAAAACATATGATACATTTTTCTTTAAAAAAGAAATACATTTAACTGGTAAGTAGCAAACATGGCGTCTTCTATCCTACTATATGGGAAGGCAGTTTTCATTGCTTTTGTCCTATTGGATGGAATAATTGTTCAGATAGCTTATTTGAGATGTCAATCACACTTTGGTGGGATGTCATCGAGTCTTCAAGTACAAGAGAGGTTCAAATGCCTTTCCAACTGGATGGATTGGCAGTTCAGATGGCTTATTTGAGATGTCAAACACACATTTGTCGCCCGGTCATCATTTTTTACAGTAAAAGAAAAGTTGATACGCCCGAACAGGGACTTGAACCCTAGACCCTCAGATTAAAAGTCTGATGCTCTACCGACTGAGCTATCCAGGCTCGATTATTCTTTGTGGTTCACATCCCAAAAAATGTATTGAGAACCTAACCCAAGAAATTAATTTATTTCTGTAAAATGAAATTAATGGTAAGAAGATACTTACTTTTTAAGATTCCTCTATGACCTACAGTGGGTGAAATGGCACAACTGGTTAGGCTCTCCCTCTTAGTCAGTGGTTTGTGAGTTCAAACCCCATGTTGGCCGAAAGAATGGCTTTTATGTTCTCCTTTAAAAATTGCAAGTTTTTCTCAATTCAATCCAAAAAGGATGTCTGCAATTCCACCAAAAGCTAGTTATTTATCAGCACCAATGCTTTTAATTTAAAAGTTTACTAACTGAGCAATCCAGGTTCGATATAATTTTGCTGGGCGCACATCAGCATGGTGTCCTAGAACATAAAAGAAAACATATGATACATTTTTCTTTAAAAAAGAAATACATTTAACTGGTAAGTAGCAAACATGGCGTCTTCTATCCTACTATATGGGAAGGCAGTTTTCATTGCTTTTGTCCTATTGGATGGAATAATTGTTCAGATAGCTTATTTGAGATGTCAATCACACTTTGGTGGGATGTCATCGAGTCTTCAAGTACAAGAGAGGTTCAAATGCCTTTCCAACTGGATGGATTGGCAGTTCAGATGGCTTATTTGAGATGTCAAACACACATTTGTCGCCCGGTCATCATTTTTTACAGTAAAAGAAAAGTTGATACGCCCGAACAGGGACTTGAACCCTGGACCCTCAGATTAAAAGTCTGATGCTCTACCGACTGAGCTATCCAGGCTCGATTATTCTTTGTGGTTCACATCCCAAAAAATGTATTGAGAACCTAACCCAAGAAATTAATTTATTTCTGTAAAATGAAATTAATGGTAAGAAGATACTTACTTTTTAAGATTCCTCTATGACCTACAGTGGGTGAAATGGCACAACTGGTTAGGCTCTCCCTCTTAGTCAGTAGTTTGTGAGTTCAAACCCCATGTTGGCCGAAAGAATGGCTTTTATGTTCTCCTTTAAAAATTGCAAGTTTTTCTCAATTCAATCCAAAAAGGATGTCTGCAATTCCACCAAAAGCTAGTTATTTATCAGCACCAATGCTTTTAATTTAAAAGTTTACTAACTGAGCAATCCAGGTTCGATATAATTTTGCTGGGCGCACATCAGCATGGTGTCCTAGAACATAAAAGAAAACATATGATACATTTTTCTTTAAAAAAGAAATACATTTAACTGGTAAGTAGCAAACATGGCGTCTTCTATCCTACTATATGGGAAGGCAGTTTTCATTGCTTTTGTCCTATTGGATGGAATAATTGTTCAGATAGCTTATTTGAGATGTCAATCACACTTTGGTGGGATGTCATCGAGTCTTCAAGTACAAGAGAGGTTCAAATGCCTTTCCAACTGGATGGATTGGCAGTTCAGATGGCTTATTTGAGATGTCAAACACACATTTGTCGCCCGGTCATCATTTTTTACAGTAAAAGAAAAGTTGATACGCCCGAACAGGGACTTGAACCCTGGACCCTCAGATTAAAAGTCTGATGCTCTACCGACTGAGCTATCCAGGCTCGATTATTCTTTGTGGTTCACATCCCAAAAAATGTATTGAGAACCTAACCCAAGAAATTAATTTATTTCTGTAAAATGAAATTAATGGTAAGAAGATACTTACTTTTTAAGATTCCTCTATGACCTACAGTGGGTGAAATGGCACAACTGGTTAGGCTCTCCCTCTTAGTCAGTAGTTTGTGAGTTCAAACCCCATGTTGGCCGAAAGAATGGCTTTTATGTTCTCCTTTAAAAATTGCAAGTTTTTCTCAATTCAATCCAAAAAGGATGTCTGCAATTCCACCAAAAGCTAGTTATTTATCAGCACCAATGCTTTTAATTTAAAAGTTTACTAACTGAGCAATCCAGGTTCGATATAATTTTGCTGGGCGCACATCAGCATGGTGTCCTAGAACATAAAAGAAAACATATGATACATTTTTCTTTAAAAAAGAAATACATTTAACTGGTAAGTAGCAAACATGGCGTCTTCTATCCTACTATATGGGAAGGCAGTTTTCATTGCTTTTGTCCTATTGGATGGAATAATTGTTCAGATAGCTTATTTGAGATGTCAATCACACTTTGGTGGGATGTCATCGAGTCTTCAAGTACAAGAGAGGTTCAAATGCCTTTCCAACTGGATGGATTGGCAGTTCAGATGGCTTATTTGAGATGTCAAACACACATTTGTCGCCCGGTCATCATTTTTTACAGTAAAAGAAAAGTTGATACGCCCGAACAGGGACTTGAACCCTGGACCCTCAGATTAAAAGTCTGATGCTCTACCGACTGAGCTATCCAGGCTCGATTCTTCTCTGTGGTTCACATCCCAAAAAATGTATTGAGAACCTAACCCAAGAAATTAATTTATTTCTGTAAAATGAAATTAATGGTAAGAAGATACTTACTTTTTAAGATTCCTCTATGACCTACAGTGGGTGAAATGGCACAACTGGTTAGGCTCTCCCTCTTAGTCAGTAGTTTGTGAGTTCAAACCCCATGTTGGCCGAAAGAATGGCTTTTATGTTCTCCTTTAAAAATTGCAAGTTTTTCTCAATTCAATCCAAAAAGGATGTCTGCAATTCCACCAAAAGCTAGTTATTTATCAGCACCAATGCTTTTAATTTAAAAGTTTACTAACTGAGCAATCCAGGTTCGATATAATTTTGCTGGGCGCACATCAGCATGGTGTCCTAGAACATAAAAGAAAACATATGATACATTTTTCTTTAAAAAAGAAATACATTTAACTGGTAAGTAGCAAACATGGCGTCTTCTATCCTACTATATGGGAAGGCAGTTTTCATTGCTTTTGTCCTATTGGATGGAATAATTGTTCAGATAGCTTATTTGAGATGTCAATCACACTTTGGTGGGATGTCATCGAGTCTTCAAGTACAAGAGAGGTTCAAATGCCTTTCCAACTGGATGGATTGGCAGTTCAGATGGCTTATTTGAGATGTCAAACACACATTTGTCGCCCGGTCATCATTTTTTACAGTAAAAGAAAAGTTGATACGCCCGAACAGGGACTTGAACCCTGGACCCTCAGATTAAAAGTCTGATGCTCTACCGACTGAGCTATCCAGGCTCGATTCTTCTCTGTGGTTCACATCCCAAAAAATGTATTGAGAACCTAACCCAAGAAATTAATTTATTTCTGTAAAATGAAATTAATGGTAAGAAGATACTTACTTTTTAAGATTCCTCTATGACCTACAGTGGGTGAAATGGCACAACTGGTTAGGCTCTCCCTCTTAGTCAGTAGTTTGTGAGTTCAAACCCCATGTTGGCCGAAAGAATGGCTTTTATGTTCTCCTTTAAAAATTGCAAGTTTTTCTCAATTCAATCCAAAAAGGATGTCTGCAATTCCACCAAAAGCTAGTTATTTATCAGCACCAATGCTTTTAATTTAAAAGTTTACTAACTGAGCAATCCAGGTTCGATATAATTTTGCTGGGCGCACATCAGCATGGTGTCCTAGAACATAAAAGAAAACATATGATACATTTTTCTTTAAAAAAGAAATACATTTAACTGGTAAGTAGCAAACATGGCGTCTTCTATCCTACTATATGGGAAGGCAGTTTTCATTGCTTTTGTCCTATTGGATGGAATAATTGTTCAGATAGCTTATTTGAGATGTCAATCACACTTTGGTGGGATGTCATCGAGTCTTCAAGTACAAGAGAGGTTCAAATGCCTTTCCAACTGGATGGATTGGCAGTTCAGATGGCTTATTTGAGATGTCAAACACACATTTGTCGCCCGGTCATCATTTTTTACAGTAAAAGAAAAGTTGATACGCCCGAACAGGGACTTGAACCCTGGACCCTCAGATTAAAAGTCTGATGCTCTACCGACTGAGCTATCCAGGCTCGATTCTTCTTTGTGGTTCACATCCCAAAAAAATGTATTGAGAACCTAACCCAAGAAATTAATTTATTTCTGTAAAATGAAATTAATGGTAAGAAGATACTTACTTTTTAAGATTCCTCTATGACCTACAGTGGGTGAAATGGCACAACTGGTTAGGCTCTCCCTCTTAGTCAGTGGTTTGTGAGTTCAAACCCCATGTTGGCCGAAAGAATGGCTTTTATGTTCTCCTTTAAAAATTGCAAGTTTTTCTCAATTCAATCCAAAAAGGATGTCTGCAATTCCACCAAAAGCTAGTTATTTATCAGCACCAATGCTTTTAATTTAAAAGTTTACTAACTGAGCAATCCAGGTTCGATATAATTTTGCTGGGCGCACATCAGCATGGTGTCCTAGAACATAAAAGAAAACATATGATACATTTTTCTTTAAAAAAGAAATACGTTTAACTGGTAAGGAGCAAACATGGCGTCTTCTATCCTAATGTGTGGGAAGGCAGTTTATATTGCTTTTGTCCTATTGGATGGAATAATTGTTCAGATAGCTTATTTGAGATGTCAATCACACTTTGGTGGGATGTCATCGAGTCTTCAAGTACAAGAGAGGTTCAAATGCCTTTCCAACTGGATGGATTGGCAGTTCAGATGGCTTATTTGAGATGTCAAACACACATTTGTCGCCCGGTCATCATTTTTTACAGTAAAAGAAAAGTTGATACGCCCGAACAGGGACTTGAACCCTGGACCCTCAGATTAAAAGTCTGATGCTCTACCGACTGAGCTATCCAGGCTCGATTCTTCTTTGTGGTTCACATCCCAAAAAAATGTATTGAGAACCTAACCCAAGAAATTAATTTATTTCTGTAAAATGAAATTAATGGTAAGAAGATACTTACTTTTTAAGATTCCTCTATGACCTACAGTGGGTGAAATGGCACAACTGGTTAGGCTCTCCCTCTTAGTCAGTGGTTTGTGAGTTCAAACCCCATGTTGGCCGAAAGAATGGCTTTTATGTTCTCCTTTAAAAATTGCAATTTTTTCTCAATTCAATCCAAAAAGGATGTCTGCAATTCCACCAAAAGCTAGTTATTTATCAGCACCAATGCTTTTAATTTAAAAGTTTACTAACTGAGCAATCCAGGTTCGATATAATTTTGCTGGGCGCACATCAGCATGGTGTCCTAGAACATAAAAGAAAACATATGATACATTTTTCTTTAAAAAAGAAATACATTTAACTGGTAAGTAGCAAACATGGCGTCTTCTATCCTAATGTGTGGGAAGGCAGTTTATATTGCTTTTGTCCTATTGGATGGAATAATTGTTCAGATAGCTTATTTGAGATGTCAATCACATTTTGGTGGGATGTCATCGAGTCTTCGTGTACAAGAGAGGTTCAAATGCCTTTCCAACTGGATGGATTGGCAGTTCAGATGGCTTATTTGAGATGTCAAACACACATTGGTCGCTCGGTCATCATTTTTTACAGTAAAAGAAAAGTTGATACGCCCGAACAGGGACTTGAACCCTGGACCCTCAGATTAAAAGTCTGATGCTCTACCGACTGAGCTATCCAGGCTCGATTATTCTTTGTGGTTCACATCCCAAAAAATGTATTGAGAACCTAACCCAAGAAATTATTTTATTTCTGTAAAATGAAATTAATGGTAAGAAGATACTTACTTTTTAAGATTCCTCTATGACCTACAGTGGGTGAAATGGCACAACTGGTTAGGCTCTCCCTCTCAGTCAGTGGTTTGTGAGTTCAAACCCCAGGTTGGCCGAAAGTATGGCTTTTATGTTCTCCTTTAAAAATTGTAAGTTTTTCTCAATTCAATCCAAAAAGGATGTCTGCAATTCCACCAAAAGCTAGTTATTTATCAGCACCAATGCTTTTAATTTAAAAGTTTACTAACTGAGCAATCCAGGTTCGATATAATTTTGCTGGGCGCACATCAGCATGGTGTCCTAGAACATAAAAGAAAACATATGATACATTTTTCTTTAAAAAAGAAATACATTTAACTGGTAAGTAGCAAACATGGCGTCTTCTATCCTACTATATGGGAAGGCAGTTTTCATTGCTTTTGTCCTATTGGATGGAATAATTGTTCAGATAGCTTATTTGAGATGTCAATCACACTTTGGTGGGATGTCATCGAGTCTTCAAGTACAAGAGAGGTTCAAATGCCTTTCCAACTGGATGGATTGGCAGTTCAGATGGCTTATTTGAGATGTCAAACACACATTTGTCGCCCGGTCATCATTTTTTACACTAAAAGAAAAGTTGATACGCCCGAACAGGGACTTGAACCCTGGACCCTCAGATTAAAAGTCTGATGCTCTACCGACTGAGCTATCCAGGCTCGATTCTTCTTTGTGGTTCACATCCCAAAAAAATGTATTGAGAACCTAACCCAAGAAATTAATTTATTTCTGTAAAATGAAATTAATGGTAAGAAGATACTTACTTTTTAAGATTCCTCTATGACCTACAGTGGGTGAAATGGCACAACTGGTTAGGCTCTCCCTCTTAGTCAGTGGTTTGTGAGTTCAAACCCCATGTTGGCCGAAAGAATGGCTTTTATGTTCTCCTTTAAAAATTGCAAGTTTTTCTCAATTCAATCCAAAAAGGATGTCTGCAATTCCACCAAAAGCTAGTTATTTATCAGCACCAATGCTTTTAATTTAAAAGTTTACTAACTGAGCAATCCAGGTTCGATATAATTTTGCTGGGCGCACATCAGCATGGTGTCCTAGAACATAAAAGAAAACATATGATACATTTTTCTTTAAAAAAGAAATACATTTAACTGGTAAGTAGCAAACATGGCGTCTTCTATCCTAATGTGTGGGAAGGCAGTTTATATTGCTTTTGTCCTATTGGATGGAATAATTGTTCAGATAGCTTATTTGAGATGTCAATCACATTTTGGTGGGATGTCATCGAGTCTTCGTGTACAAGAGAGGTTCAAATGCCTTTCCAACTGGATGGATTGGCAGTTCAGATGGCTTATTTGAGATGTCAAACACACATTGGTCGCTCGGTCATCATTTTTTACAGTAAAAGAAAAGTTGATACGCCCGAACAGGGACTTGAACCCTGGACCCTCAGATTAAAAGTCTGATGCTCTACCGACTGAGCTATCCAGGCTCGATTATTCTTTGTGGTTCACATCCCAAAAAATGTATTGAGAACCTAACCCAAGAAATTATTTTATTTCTGTAAAATGAAATTAATGGTAAGAAGATACTTACTTTTTAAGATTCCTCTATGACCTACAGTGGGTGAAATGGCACAACTGGTTAGGCTCTCCCTCTCAGTCAGTGGTTTGTGAGTTCAAACCCCAGGTTGGCCGAAAGTATGGCTTTTATGTTCTCCTTTAAAAATTGTAAGTTTTTCTCAATTCAATCCAAAAAGGATGTCTGCAATTCCACCAAAAGCTAGTTATTTATCAGCACCAATGCTTTTAATTTAAAAGTTTACTAACTGAGCAATCCAGGTTCGATATAATTTTGCTGGGCGCACATCAGCATGGTGTCCTAGAACATAAAAGAAAACATATGATACATTTTTCTTTAAAAAAGAAATACATTTAACTGGTAAGTAGCAAACATGGCGTCTTCTATCCTAATGTGTGGGAAGGCAGTTTATATTGCTTTTGTCCTATTGGATGGAATAATTGTTCAGATAGCTTATTTGAGATGTCAATCACATTTTGGTGGGATGTCATCGAGTCTTCGTGTACAAGAGAGGTTCAAATGCCTTTCCAACTGGATGGATTGGCAGTTCAGATGGCTTATTTGAGATGTCAAACACACATTGGTCGCTCGGTCATCATTTTTTACAGTAAAAGAAAAGTTGATACGCCCGAACAGGGACTTGAACCCTGGACCCTCAGATTAAAAGTCTGATGCTCTACCGACTGAGCTATCCAGGCTCGATTATTCTTTGTGGTTCACATCCCAAAAAATGTATTGAGAACCTAACCCAAGAAATTATTTTATTTCTGTAAAATGAAATTAATGGTAAGAAGATACTTACTTTTTAAGATTCCTCTATGACCTACAGTGGGTGAAATGGCACAACTGGTTAGGCTCTCCCTCTCAGTCAGTGGTTTGTGAGTTCAAACCCCAGGTTGGCCGAAAGTATGGCTTTTATGTTCTCCTTTAAAAATTGTAAGTTTTTCTCAATTCAATCCAAAAAGGATGTCTGCAATTCCACCAAAAGCTAGTTATTTATCAGCACCAATGCTTTTAATTTAAAAGTTTACTAACTGAGCAATCCAGGTTCGATATAATTTTGCTGGGCGCACATCAGCATGGTGTCCTAGAACATAAAAGAAAACATATGATACATTTTTCTTTAAAAAAGAAATACATTTAACTGGTAAGTAGCAAACATGGCGTCTTCTATCCTAATGTGTGGGAAGGCAGTTTATATTGCTTTTGTCCTATTGGATGGAATAATTGTTCAGATAGCTTATTTGAGATGTCAATCACATTTTGGTGGGATGTCATCGAGTCTTCGTGTACAAGAGAGGTTCAAATGCCTTTCCAACTGGATGGATTGGCAGTTCAGATGGCTTATTTGAGATGTCAAACACACATTGGTCGCTCGGTCATCATTTTTTACAGTAAAAGAAAAGTTGATACGCCCGAACAGGGACTTGAACCCTGGACCCTCAGATTAAAAGTCTGATGCTCTACCGACTGAGCTATCCAGGCTCGATTATTCTTTGTGGTTCACATCCCAAAAAATGTATTGAGAACCTAACCCAAGAAATTATTTTATTTCTGTAAAATGAAATTAATGGTAAGAAGATACTTACTTTTTAAGATTCCTCTATGACCTACAGTGGGTGAAATGGCACAACTGGTTAGGCTCTCACTCTCAGTCAGTGGTTTGTGAGTTCAAACCCCAGGTTGGCCGAAAGTATGGCTTTTATGTTCTCCTTTAAAAATTGTAAGTTTTTCTCAATTCAATCCAAAAAGGATGTCTGCAATTCCACCAAAAGCTAGTTATTTATCAGCACCAATGCTTTTAATTTAAAAGTTTACTAACTGAGCAATCCAGGTTCGATATAATTTTGCTGGGCGCACATCAGCATGGTGTCCTAGAACATAAAAGAAAACATATGATACATTTTTCTTTAAAAAAGAAATACATTTAACTGGTAAGTAGCAAACATGGCGTCTTCTATCCTAATGTGTGGGAAGGCAGTTTATATTGCTTTTGTCCTATTGGATGGAATAATTGTTCAGATAGCTTATTTGAGATGTCAATCACATTTTGGTGGGATGTCATCGAGTCTTCGTGTACAAGAGAGGTTCAAATGCCTTTCCAACTGGATGGATTGGCAGTTCAGATGGCTTATTTGAGATGTCAAACACACATTGGTCGCTCGGTCATCATTTTTTACAGTAAAAGAAAAGTTGATACGCCCGAACAGGGACTTGAACCCTGGACCCTCAGATTAAAAGTCTGATGCTCTACCGACTGAGCTATCCAGGCTCGATTATTCTTTGTGGTTCACATCCCAAAAAATGTATTGAGAACCTAACCCAAGAAATTATTTTATTTCTGTAAAATGAAATTAATGGTAAGAAGATACTTACTTTTTAAGATTCCTCTATGACCTACAGTGGGTGAAATGGCACAACTGGTTAGGCTCTCCCTCTCAGTCAGTGGTTTGTGAGTTCAAACCCCAGGTTGGCCGAAAGTATGGCTTTTATGTTCTCCTTTAAAAATTGTAAGTTTTTCTCAATTCAATCCAAAAAGGATGTCTGCAATTCCACCAAAAGCTAGTTATTTATCAGCACCAATGCTTTTAATTTAAAAGTTTACTAACTGAGCAATCCAGGTTCGATATAATTTTGCTGGGCGCACATCAGCATGGTGTCCTAGAACATAAAAGAAAACATATGATACATTTTTCTTTAAAAAAGAAATACATTTAACTGGTAAGTAGCAAACATGGCGTCTTCTATCCTAATGTGTGGGAAGGCAGTTTATATTGCTTTTGTCCTATTGGATGGAATAATTGTTCAGATAGCTTATTTGAGATGTCAATCACATTTTGGTGGGATGTCATCGAGTCTTCGTGTACAAGAGAGGTTCAAATGCCTTTCCAACTGGATGGATTGGCAGTTCAGATGGCTTATTTGAGATGTCAAACACACATTGGTCGCTCGGTCATCATTTTTTACAGTAAAAGAAAAGTTGATACGCCCGAACAGGGACTTGAACCCTGGACCCTCAGATTAAAAGTCTGATGCTCTACCGACTGAGCTATCCAGGCTCGATTATTCTTTGTGGTTCACATCCCAAAAAATGTATTGAGAACCTAACCCAAGAAATTATTTTATTTCTGTAAAATGAAATTAATGGTAAGAAGATACTTACTTTTTAAGATTCCTCTATGACCTACAGTGGGTGAAATGGCACAACTGGTTAGGCTCTCCCTCTCAGTCAGTGGTTTGTGAGTTCAAACCCCAGGTTGGCCGAAAGTATGGCTTTTATGTTCTCCTTTAAAAATTGTAAGTTTTTCTCAATTCAATCCAAAAAGGATGTCTGCAATTCCACCAAAAGCTAGTTATTTATCAGCACCAATGCTTTTAATTTAAAAGTTTACTAACTGAGCAATCCAGGTTCGATATAATTTTGCTGGGCGCACATCAGCATGGTGTCCTAGAACATAAAAGAAAACATATGATACATTTTTCTTTAAAAAAGAAATACATTTAACTGGTAAGTAGCAAACATGGCGTCTTCTATCCTAATGTGTGGGAAGGCAGTTTATATTGCTTTTGTCCTATTGGATGGAATAATTGTTCAGATAGCTTATTTGAGATGTCAATCACATTTTGGTGGGATGTCATCGAGTCTTCGTGTACAAGAGAGGTTCAAATGCCTTTCCAACTGGATGGATTGGCAGTTCAGATGGCTTATTTGAGATGTCAAACACACATTGGTCGCTCGGTCATCATTTTTTACAGTAAAAGAAAAGTTGATACGCCCGAACAGGGACTTGAACCCTGGACCCTCAGATTAAAAGTCTGATGCTCTACCGACTGAGCTATCCAGGCTCGATTATTCTTTGTGGTTCACATCCCAAAAAATGTATTGAGAACCTAACCCAAGAAATTATTTTATTTCTGTAAAATGAAATTAATGGTAAGAAGATACTTACTTTTTAAGATTCCTCTATGACCTACAGTGGGTGAAATGGCACAACTGGTTAGGCTCTCCCTCTCAGTCAGTGGTTTGTGAGTTCAAACCCCAGGTTGGCCGAAAGTATGGCTTTTATGTTCTCCTTTAAAAATTGTAAGTTTTTCTCAATTCAATCCAAAAAGGATGTCTGCAATTCCACCAAAAGCTAGTTATTTATCAGCACCAATGCTTTTAATTTAAAAGTTTACTAACTGAGCAATCCAGGTTCGATATAATTTTGCTGGGCGCACATCAGCATGGTGTCCTAGAACATAAAAGAAAACATATGATACATTTTTCTTTAAAAAAGAAATACATTTAACTGGTAAGTAGCAAACATGGCGTCTTCTATCCTACTATATGGGAAGGCAGTTTTCATTGCTTTTGTCCTATTGGATGGAATAATTGTTCAGATAGCTTATTTGAGATGTCAATCACACTTTGGTGGGATGTCATCGAGTCTTCAAGTACAAGAGAGGTTCAAATGCCTTTCCAACTGGATGGATTGGCAGTTCAGATGGCTTATTTGAGATGTCAAACACACATTTGTCGCCCGGTCATCATTTTTTACAGTAAAAGAAAAGTTGATACGCCCGAACAGGGACTTGAACCCTGGACCCTCAGATTAAAAGTCTGATGCTCTACCGACTGAGCTATCCAGGCTCGATTCTTCTTTGTGGTTCACATCCCAAAAAAATGTATTGAGAACCTAACCCAAGAAATTAATTTATTTCTGTAAAATGAAATTAATGGTAAGAAGATACTTACTTTTTAAGATTCCTCTATGACCTACAGTGGGTGAAATGGCACAACTGGTTAGGCTCTCCCTCTTAGTCAGTGGTTTGTGAGTTCAAACCCCATGTTGGCCGAAAGAATGGCTTTTATGTTCTCCTTTAAAAATTGCAAGTTTTTCTCAATTCAATCCAAAAAGGATGTCTGCAATTCCACCAAAAGCTAGTTATTTATCAGCACCAATGCTTTTAATTTAAAAGTTTACTAACTGAGCAATCCAGGTTCGATATAATTTTGCTGGGCGCACATCAGCATGGTGTCCTAGAACATAAAAGAAAACATATGATACATTTTTCTTTAAAAAAGAAATACATTTAACTGGTAAGTAGCAAACATGGCGTCTTCTATCCTAATGTGTGGGAAGGCAGTTTATATTGCTTTTGTCCTATTGGATGGAATAATTGTTCAGATAGCTTATTTGAGATGTCAATCACATTTTGGTGGGATGTCATCGAGTCTTCGTGTACAAGAGAGGTTCAAATGCCTTTCCAACTGGATGGATTGGCAGTTCAGATGGCTTATTTGAGATGTCAAACACACATTGGTCGCTCGGTCATCATTTTTTACAGTAAAAGAAAAGTTGATACGCCCGAACAGGGACTTGAACCCTGGACCCTCAGATTAAAAGTCTGATGCTCTACCGACTGAGCTATCCAGGCTCGATTATTCTTTGTGGTTCACATCCCAAAAAATGTATTGAGAACCTAACCCAAGAAATTATTTTATTTCTGTAAAATGAAATTAATGGTAAGAAGATACTTACTTTTTAAGATTCCTCTATGACCTACAGTGGGTGAAATGGCACAACTGGTTAGGCTCTCCCTCTCAGTCAGTGGTTTGTGAGTTCAAACCCCAGGTTGGCCGAAAGTATGGCTTTTATGTTCTCCTTTAAAAATTGTAAGTTTTTCTCAATTCAATCCAAAAAGGATGTCTGCAATTCCACCAAAAGCTAGTTATTTATCAGCACCAATGCTTTTAATTTAAAAGTTTACTAACTGAGCAATCCAGGTTCGATATAATTTTGCTGGGCGCACATCAGCATGGTGTCCTAGAACATAAAAGAAAACATATGATACATTTTTCTTTAAAAAAGAAATACATTTAACTGGTAAGTAGCAAACATGGCGTCTTCTATCCTAATGTGTGGGAAGGCAGTTTATATTGCTTTTGTCCTATTGGATGGAATAATTGTTCAGATAGCTTATTTGAGATGTCAATCACATTTTGGTGGGATGTCATCGAGTCTTCGTGTACAAGAGAGGTTCAAATGCCTTTCCAACTGGATGGATTGGCAGTTCAGATGGCTTATTTGAGATGTCAAACACACATTTGTCGCCCGGTCATCATTTTTTACAGTAAAAGAAAAGTTGATACGCCCGAACAGGGACTTGAACCCTGGACCCTCAGATTAAAAGTCTGATGCTCTACCGACTGAGCTATCCAGGCTCGATTCTTCTTTGTGGTTCACATCCCAAAAAAATGTATTGAGAACCTAACCCAAGAAATTAATTTATTTCTGTAAAATGAAATTAATGGTAAGAAGATACTTACTTTTTAAGATTCCTCTATGACCTACAGTGGGTGAAATGGCACAACTGGTTAGGCTCTCCCTCTTAGTCAGTGGTTTGTGAGTTCAAACCCCATGTTGGCCGAAAGAATGGCTTTTATGTTCTCCTTTAAAAATTGCAAGTTTTTCTCAATTCAATCCAAAAAGGATGTCTGCAATTCCACCAAAAGCTAGTTATTTATCAGCACCAATGCTTTTAATTTAAAAGTTTACTAACTGAGCAATCCAGGTTCGATATAATTTTGCTGGGCGCACATCAGCATGGTGTCCTAGAACATAAAAGAAAACATATGATACATTTTTCTTTAAAAAAGAAATACATTTAACTGGTAAGTAGCAAACATGGCGTCTTCTATCCTAATGTGTGGGAAGGCAGTTTATATTGCTTTTGTCCTATTGGATGGAATAATTGTTCAGATAGCTTATTTGAGATGTCAATCACATTTTGGTGGGATGTCATCGAGTCTTCGTGTACAAGAGAGGTTCAAATGCCTTTCCAACTGGATGGATTGGCAGTTCAGATGGCTTATTTGAGATGTCAAACACACATTGGTCGCTCGGTCATCATTTTTTACAGTAAAAGAAAAGTTGATACGCCCGAACAGGGACTTGAACCCTGGACCCTCAGATTAAAAGTCTGATGCTCTACCGACTGAGCTATCCAGGCTCGATTATTCTTTGTGGTTCACATCCCAAAAAATGTATTGAGAACCTAACCCAAGAAATTATTTTATTTCTGTAAAATGAAATTAATGGTAAGAAGATACTTACTTTTTAAGATTCCTCTATGACCTACAGTGGGTGAAATGGCACAACTGGTTAGGCTCTCCCTCTCAGTCAGTGGTTTGTGAGTTCAAACCCCAGGTTGGCCGAAAGTATGGCTTTTATGTTCTCCTTTAAAAATTGTAAGTTTTTCTCAATTCAATCCAAAAAGGATGTCTGCAATTCCACCAAAAGCTAGTTATTTATCAGCACCAATGCTTTTAATTTAAAAGTTTACTAACTGAGCAATCCAGGTTCGATATAATTTTGCTGGGCGCACATCAGCATGGTGTCCTAGAACATAAAAGAAAACATATGATACATTTTTCTTTAAAAAAGAAATACATTTAACTGGTAAGTAGCAAACATGGCGTCTTCTATCCTAATGTGTGGGAAGGCAGTTTATATTGCTTTTGTCCTATTGGATGGAATAATTGTTCAGATAGCTTATTTGAGATGTCAATCACACTTTGGTGGGATGTCATCGAGTCTTCAAGTACAAGAGAGGTTCAAATGCCTTTCCAACTGGATGGATTGGCAGTTCAGATGGCTTATTTGAGATGTCAAACACACATTTGTCGCCCGGTCATCATTTTTTACAGTAAAAGAAAAGTTGATACGCCCGAACAGGGACTTGAACCCTGGACCCTCAGATTAAAAGTCTGATGCTCTACCGACTGAGCTATCCAGGCTCGATTCTTCTTTGTGGTTCACATCCCAAAAAAATGTATTGAGAACCTAACCCAAGAAATTAATGTATTTCTGTAAAATGAAATTAATGGTAAGAAGATACTTACTTTTTAAGATTCCTCTATGACCTACAGTGGGTGAAATGGCACAACTGGTTAGGCTCTCCCTCTTAGTCAGTGGTTTGTGAGTTCAAACCCCATGTTGGCCGAAAGAATGGCTTTTATGTTCTCCTTTAAAAATTGCAAGTTTTTCTCAATTCAATCCAAAAAGGATGTCTGCAATTCCACCAAAAGCTAGTTATTTATCAGCACCAATGCTTTTAATTTAAAAGTTTACTAACTGAGCAATCCAGGTTCGATATAATTTTGCTGGGCGCACATCAGCATGGTGTCCTAGAACATAAAAGAAAACATATGATACATTTTTCTTTAAAAAAGAAATACATTTAACTGGTAAGTAGCAAACATGGCGTCTTCTATCCTAATGTGTGGGAAGGCAGTTTATATTGCTTTTGTCCTATTGGATGGAATAATTGTTCAGATAGCTTATTTGAGATGTCAATCACATTTTGGTGGGATGTCATCGAGTCTTCGTGTACAAGAGAGGTTCAAATGCCTTTCCAACTGGATGGATTGGCAGTTCAGATGGCTTATTTGAGATGTCAAACACACATTGGTCGCTCGGTCATCATTTTTTACAGTAAAAGAAAAGTTGATACGCCCGAACAGGGACTTGAACCCTGGACCCTCAGATTAAAAGTCTGATGCTCTACCGACTGAGCTATCCAGGCTCGATTACTCTTTGTGGTTCACATCCCAAAAAATGTATTGAGAACCTAACCCAAGAAATTATTTTATTTCTGTAAAATGAAATTAATGGTAAGAAGATACTTACTTTTTAAGATTCCTCTATGACCTACAGTGGGTGAAATGGCACAACTGGTTAGGCTCTCCCTCTCAGTCAGTGGTTTGTGAGTTCAAACCCCAGGTTGGCCGAAAGTATGGCTTTTATGTTCTCCTTTAAAAATTGTAAGTTTTTCTCAATTCAATCCAAAAAGGATGTCTGCAATTCCACCAAAAGCTAGTTATTTATCAGCACCAATGCTTTTAATTTAAAAGTTTACTAACTGAGCAATCCAGGTTCAATATAATTTTGCTGGGCGCACATCAGCATGGTGTCCTAGAACATAAAAGAAAACATATGATACATTTTTCTTTAAAAAAGAAATACATTTAACTGGTAAGTAGCAAACATGGCGTCTTCTATCCTAATGTGTGGGAAGGCAGTTTATATTGCTTTTGTCCTATTGGATGGAATAATTGTTCAGATAGCTTATTTGAGATGTCAATCACATTTTGGTGGGATGTCATCGAGTCTTCGTGTACAAGAGAGGTTCAAATGCCTTTCCAACTGGATGGATTGGCAGTTCAGATGGCTTATTTGAGATGTCAAACACACATTGGTCGCTCGGTCATCATTTTTTACAGTAAAAGAAAAGTTGATACGCCCGAACAGGGACTTGAACCCTGGACCCTCAGATTAAAAGTCTGATGCTCTACCGACTGAGCTATCCAGGCTCGATTATTCTTTGTGGTTCACATCCCAAAAAATGTATTGAGAACCTAACCCAAGAAATTATTTTATTTCTGTAAAATGAAATTAATGGTAAGAAGATACTTACTTTTTAAGATTCCTCTATGACCTACAGTGGGTGAAATGGCACAACTGGTTAGGCTCTCCCTTTCAGTCAGTGGTTTGTGAGTTCAAACCCCAGGTTGGCCGAAAGTATGGCTTTTATGTTCTCCTTTAAAAATTGTAAGTTTTTCTCAATTCAATCCAAAAAGGATGTCTGCAATTCCACCAAAAGCTAGTTATTTATCAGCACCAATGCTTTTAATTTAAAAGTTTACTAACTGAGCAATCCAGGTTCGATATAATTTTGCTGGGCGCACATCAGCATGGTGTCCTAGAACATAAAAGAAAACATATGATACATTTTTCTTTAAAAAAGAAATACATTTAACTGGTAAGTAGCAAACATGGCGTCTTCTATCCTAATGTGTGGGAAGGCAGTTTATATTGCTTTTGTCCTATTGGATGGAATAATTGTTCAGATAGCTTATTTGAGATGTCAATCACATTTTGGTGGGATGTCATCGAGTCTTCGTGTACAAGAGAGGTTCAAATGCCTTTCCAACTGGATTGGAAAATGCCTTTCCAATCCAGGTTCGATATAATTTTGCTGGGCGCACATCAGCATGGTGTCCTAGAACATAAAAGAAAACATATGATACATTTTTCTTTAAAAAAGAAATACATTTAACTGGTAAGTAGCAAACATGGCGTCTTCTATCCTAATGTGTGGGAAGGCAGTTTATATTGCTTTTGTCCTATTGGATGGAATAATTGTTCAGATAGCTTATTTGAGATGTCAATCACACTTTGGTGGGATGTCATCGAGTCTTCAAGTACAAGAGAGGTTCAAATGCCTTTCCAACTGGATGGATTGGCAGTTCAGATGGCTTATTTGAGATGTCAAACACACATTTGTCGCCCGGTCATCATTTTTTACAGTAAAAGAAAAGTTGATACGCCCGAACAGGGACTTGAACCCTGGACCCTCAGATTAAAAGTCTGATGCTCTACCGACTGAGCTATCCAGGCTCGATTCTTCTTTGTGGTTCACATCCCAAAAAAATGTATTGAGAACCTAACCCAAGAAATTAATGTATTTCTGTAAAATGAAATTAATGGTAAGAAGATACTTACTTTTTAAGATTCCTCTATGACCTACAGTGGGTGAAATGGCACAACTGGATAGGCTCTCCCTCTTAGTCAGTGGTTTGTGAGTTCAAACCCCATGTTGGCCGAAAGAATGGCTTTTATGTTCTCCTTTAAAAATTGCAAGTTTTTCTCAATTCAATCCAAAAAGGATGTCTGCAATTCCACCAAAAGCTAGTTATTTATCAGCACCAATGCTTTTAATTTAAAAGTTTACTAACTGAGCAATCCAGGTTCGATATAATTTTGCTGGGCGCACATCAGCATGGTGTCCTAGAACATAAAAGAAAACATATGATACATTTTTCTTTAAAAAAGAAATACATTTAACTGGTAAGTAGCAAACATGGCGTCTTCTATCCTAATGTGTGGGAAGGCAGTTTATATTGCTTTTGTCCTATTGGATGGAATAATTGTTCAGATAGCTTATTTGAGATGTCAATCACATTTTGGTGGGATGTCATCGAGTCTTCGTGTACAAGAGAGGTTCAAATGCCTTTCCAACTGGATGGATTGGCAGTTCAGATGGCTTATTTGAGATGTCAAACACACATTGGTCGCTCGGTCATCATTTTTTACAGTAAAAGAAAAGTTGATACGCCCGAACAGGGACTTGAACCCTGGACCCTCAGATTAAAAGTCTGATGCTCTACCGACTGAGCTATCCAGGCTCGATTACTCTTTGTGGTTCACATCCCAAAAAATGTATTGAGAACCTAACCCAAGAAATTATTTTATTTCTGTAAAATGAAATTAATGGTAAGAAGATACTTACTTTTTAAGATTCCTCTATGACCTACAGTGGGTGAAATGGCACAACTGGTTAGGCTCTCCCTCTCAGTCAGTGGTTTGTGAGTTCAAACCCCAGGTTGGCCGAAAGTATGGCTTTTATGTTCTCCTTTAAAAATTGTAAGTTTTTCTCAATTCAATCCAAAAAGGATGTCTGCAATTCCACCAAAAGCTAGTTATTTATCAGCACCAATGCTTTTAATTTAAAAGTTTACTAACTGAGCAATCCAGGTTCAATATAATTTTGCTGGGCGCACATCAGCATGGTGTCCTAGAACATAAAAGAAAACATATGATACATTTTTCTTTAAAAAAGAAATACATTTAACTGGTAAGTAGCAAACATGGCGTCTTCTATCCTAATGTGTGGGAAGGCAGTTTATATTGCTTTTGTCCTATTGGATGGAATAATTGTTCAGATAGCTTATTTGAGATGTCAATCACATTTTGGTGGGATGTCATCGAGTCTTCGTGTACAAGAGAGGTTCAAATGCCTTTCCAACTGGATGGATTGGCAGTTCAGATGGCTTATTTGAGATGTCAAACACACATTGGTCGCTCGGTCATCATTTTTTACAGTAAAAGAAAAGTTGATACGCCCGAACAGGGACTTGAACCCTGGACCCTCAGATTAAAAGTCTGATGCTCTACCGACTGAGCTATCCAGGCTCGATTATTCTTTGTGGTTCACATCCCAAAAAATGTATTGAGAACCTAACCCAAGAAATTATTTTATTTCTGTAAAATGAAATTAATGGTAAGAAGATACTTACTTTTTAAGATTCCTCTATGACCTACAGTGGGTGAAATGGCACAACTGGTTAGGCTCTCCCTTTCAGTCAGTGGTTTGTGAGTTCAAACCCCAGGTTGGCCGAAAGTATGGCTTTTATGTTCTCCTTTAAAAATTGTAAGTTTTTCTCAATTCAATCCAAAAAGGATGTCTGCAATTCCACCAAAAGCTAGTTATTTATCAGCACCAATGCTTTTAATTTAAAAGTTTACTAACTGAGCAATCCAGGTTCGATATAATTTTGCTGGGCGCACATCAGCATGGTGTCCTAGAACATAAAAGAAAACATATGATACATTTTTCTTTAAAAAAGAAATACATTTAACTGGTAAGTAGCAAACATGGCGTCTTCTATCCTAATGTGTGGGAAGGCAGTTTATATTGCTTTTGTCCTATTGGATGGAATAATTGTTCAGATAGCTTATTTGAGATGTCAATCACATTTTGGTGGGATGTCATCGAGTCTTCGTGTACAAGAGAGGTTCAAATGCCTTTCCAACTGGATGGATTGGCAGTTCAGATGGCTTATTTGAGATGTCAAACACACATTGGTCGCTCGATCATCATTTTTTTCAGTAAAAGAAAAGTTGATACGGCCGAACAGGGACTTGAACCCTGGACCCTCAGATTAAAAGTCTGATGCTCTACCGACTGAGCTATCCAGGCTCGATTATTCTTTGTGGTTCACATCCCAAAAAATGTATTGAGAACCTAACCCAAGAAATTATTTTATTTCTGTAAAATGAAATTAATGGTAAGAAGATACTTACTTTTTAAGATTCCTCTCTGACCTACAGTGGGTGAAATGGCACAACTGGTTAGGCTCTCCCTCTCAGTCAGTGGTTTGTGAGTTCAAACCCCAGGTTGGCCGAAAGTATGGCTTTTATGTTCTCCTTTAAAAATTGTAAGTTTTTCTCAATTCAATCCAAAAAGGATGTCTGCAATTCCACCAAAAGCTAGTTATTTATCAGCACCAATGCTTTTAATTTAAAAGTTTACTAACTGAGCAATCCAGGTTCAATATAATTTTGCTGGGCGCACATCAGCATGGTGTCCTAGAACATAAAAGAAAACATATGATACATTTTTCTTTAAAAAAGAAATACATTTAACTGGTAAGTAGCAAACATGGCGTCTTCTATCCTAATGTGTGGGAAGGCAGTTTATATTGCTTTTGTCCTATTGGATGGAATAATTGTTCAGATAGCTTATTTGAGATGTCAATCACATTTTGGTGGGATGTCATCGAGTCTTCGTGTACAAGAGAGGTTCAAATGCCTTTCCAACTGGATGGATTGGCAGTTCAGATGGCTTATTTGAGATGTCAAACACACATTGGTCGCTCGGTCATCATTTTTTACAGTAAAAGAAAAGTTGATACGCCCGAACAGGGACTTGAACCCTGGACCCTCAGATTAAAAGTCTGATGCTCTACCGACTGAGCTATCCAGGCTCGATTATTCTTTGTGGTTCACATCCCAAAAAATGTATTGAGAACCTAACCCAAGAAATTATTTTATTTCTGTAAAATGAAATTAATGGTAAGAAGATACTTACTTTTTAAGATTCCTCTATGACCTACAGTGGGTGAAATGGCACAACTGGTTAGGCTCTCCCTTTCAGTCAGTGGTTTGTGAGTTCAAACCCCAGGTTGGCCGAAAGTATGGCTTTTATGTTCTCCTTTAAAAATTGTAAGTTTTTCTCAATTCAATCCAAAAAGGATGTCTGCAATTCCACCAAAAGCTAGTTATTTATCAGCACCAATGCTTTTAATTTAAAAGTTTACTAACTGAGCAATCCAGGTTCGATATAATTTTGCTGGGCGCACATCAGCATGGTGTCCTAGAACATAAAAGAAAACATATGATACATTTTTCTTTAAAAAAGAAATACATTTAACTGGTAAGTAGCAAACATGGCGTCTTCTATCCTAATGTGTGGGAAGGCAGTTTATATTGCTTTTGTCCTATTGGATGGAATAATTGTTCAGATAGCTTATTTGAGATGTCAATCACATTTTGGTGGGATGTCATCGAGTCTTCGTGTACAAGAGAGGTTCAAATGCCTTTCCAACTGGATGGATTGGCAGTTCAGATGGCTTATTTGAGATGTCAAACACACATTGGTCGCTCGGTCATCATTTTTTACAGTAAAAGAAAAGTTGATACGGCCGAACAGGGACTTGAACCCTGGACCCTCAGATTAAAAGTCTGATGCTCTACCGACTGAGCTATCCAGGCTCGATTATTCTTTGTGGTTCACATCCCAAAAAATGTATTGAGAACCTAACCCAAGAAATTATTTTATTTCTGTAAAATGAAATTAATGGTAAGAAGATACTTACTTTTTAAGATTCCTCTCTGACCTACAGTGGGTGAAATGGCACAACTGGTTAGGCTCTCCCTCTCAGTCAGTGGTTTGTGAGTTCAAACCCCAGGTTGGCCGAAAGTATGGCTTTTATGTTCTCCTTTAAAAATTGTAAGTTTTTCTCAATTCAATCCAAAAAGGATGTCTGCAATTCCACCAAAAGCTAGTTATTTATCAGCACCAATGCTTTTAATTTAAAAGTTTACTAACTGAGCAATCCAGGTTCGATATAATTTTGCTGGGCGCACATCAGCATGGTGTCCTAGAACATAAAAGAAAACATATGATACATTTTTCTTTAAAAAAGAAATACATTTAACTGGTAAGTAGCAAACATGGCGTCTTCTATCCTAATGTGTGGGAAGGCAGTTTATATTGCTTTTGTCCTATTGGATGGAATAATTGTTCAGATAGCTTATTTGAGATGTCAATCACACTTTGGTGGGATGTCATCGAGTCTTCAAGTACAAGAGAGGTTCAAATGCCTTTCCAACTGGATGGATTGGCAGTTCAGATGGCTTATTTGAGATGTCAAACACACATTTGTCGCCCGGTCATCATTTTTTACAGTAAAAGAAAAGTTGATACGCCCGAACAGGGACTTGAACCCTGGACCCTCAGATTAAAAGTCTGATGCTCTACCGACTGAGCTATCCAGGCTCGATTCTTCTTTGTGGTTCACATCCCAAAAAAATGTATTGAGAACCTAACCCAAGAAATTAATGTATTTCTGTAAAATGAAATTAATGGTAAGAAGATACTTACTTTTTAAGATTCCTCTATGACCTACAGTGGGTGAAATGGCACAACTGGATAGGCTCTCCCTCTTAGTCAGTGGTTTGTGAGTTCAAACCCCATGTTGGCCGAAAGAATGGCTTTTATGTTCTCCTTTAAAAATTGCAAGTTTTTCTCAATTCAATCCAAAAAGGATGTCTGCAATTCCACCAAAAGCTAGTTATTTATCAGCACCAATGCTTTTAATTTAAAAGTTTACTAACTGAGCAATCCAGGTTCGATATAATTTTGCTGGGCGCACATCAGCATGGTGTCCTAGAACATAAAAGAAAACATATGATACATTTTTCTTTAAAAAAGAAATACATTTAACTGGTAAGTAGCAAACATGGCGTCTTCTATCCTAATGTGTGGGAAGGCAGTTTATATTGCTTTTGTCCTATTGGATGGAATAATTGTTCAGATAGCTTATTTGAGATGTCAATCACATTTTGGTGGGATGTCATCGAGTCTTCGTGTACAAGAGAGGTTCAAATGCCTTTCCAACTGGATGGATTGGCAGTTCAGATGGCTTATTTGAGATGTCAAACACACATTGGTCGCTCGGTCATCATTTTTTACAGTAAAAGAAAAGTTGATACGCCCGAACAGGGACTTGAACCCTGGACCCTCAGATTAAAAGTCTGATGCTCTACCGACTGAGCTATCCAGGCTCGATTACTCTTTGTGGTTCACATCCCAAAAAATGTATTGAGAACCTAACCCAAGAAATTATTTTATTTCTGTAAAATGAAATTAATGGTAAGAAGATACTTACTTTTTAAGATTCCTCTATGACCTACAGTGGGTGAAATGGCACAACTGGTTAGGCTCTCCCTCTCAGTCAGTGGTTTGTGAGTTCAAACCCCAGGTTGGCCGAAAGTATGGCTTTTATGTTCTCCTTTAAAAATTGTAAGTTTTTCTCAATTCAATCCAAAAAGGATGTCTGCAATTCCACCAAAAGCTAGTTATTTATCAGCACCAATGCTTTTAATTTAAAAGTTTACTAACTGAGCAATCCAGGTTCGATATAATTTTGCTGGGCGCACATCAGCATGGTGTCCTAGAACATAAAAGAAAACATATGATACATTTTTCTTTAAAAAAGAAATACATTTAACTGGTAAGTAGCAAACATGGCGTCTTCTATCCTAATGTGTGGGAAGGCAGTTTATATTGCTTTTGTCCTATTGGATGGAATAATTGTTCAGATAGCTTATTTGAGATGTCAATCACATTTTGGTGGGATGTCATCGAGTCTTCGTGTACAAGAGAGGTTCAAATGCCTTTCCAACTGGATGGATTGGCAGTTCAGATGGCTTATTTGAGATGTCAAACACACATTGGTCGCTCGGTCATCATTTTTTACAGTAAAAGAAAAGTTGATACGCCGAACAGGGACTTGAACCCTGGACCCTCAGATTAAAAGTCTGATGCTCTACCGACTGAGCTATCCAGGCTCGATTATTCTTTGTGGTTCACATCCCAAAAAATGTATTGAGAACCTAACCCAAGAAATTATTTTATTTCTGTAAAATGAAATTAATGGTAAGAAGATACTTACTTTTTAAGATTCCTCTATGACCTACAGTGGGTGAAATGGCACAACTGGTTAGGCTCTCCCTCTTAGTCAGTGGTTTGTGAGTTCAAACCCCATGTTGGCCGAAAGAATGGCTTTTATGTTCTCCTTTAAAAATTGCAAGTTTTTCTCAATTCAATCCAAAAAGGATGTCTGCAATTCCACCAAAAGCTAGTTATTTATCAGCACCAATGCTTTTAATTTAAAAGTTTACTAACTGAGCAATCCAGGTTCGATATAATTTTGCTGGGCGCACATCAGCATGGTGTCCTAGAACATAAAAGAAAACATATGATACATTTTTCTTTAAAAAAGAAATACATTTAACTGGTAAGTAGCAAACATGGCGTCTTCTATCCTAATGTGTGGGAAGGCAGTTTATATTGCTTTTGTCCTATTGGATGGAATAATTGTTCAGATAGCTTATTTGAGATGTCAATCACATTTTGGTGGGATGTCATCGAGTCTTCGTGTACAAGAGAGGTTCAAATGCCTTTCCAACTGGATGGATTGGCAGTTCAGATGGCTTATTTGAGATGTCAAACACACATTGGTCGCTCGGTCATCATTTTTTACAGTAAAAGAAAAGTTGATACGCCCGAACAGGGACTTGAACCCTGGACCCTCAGATTAAAAGTCTGATGCTCTACCGACTGAGCTATCCAGGCTCGATTACTCTTTGTGGTTCACATCCCAAAAAATGTATTGAGAACCTAACCCAAGAAATTATTTTATTTCTGTAAAATGAAATTAATGGTAAGAAGATACTTACTTTTTAAGATTCCTCTATGACCTACAGTGGGTGAAATGGCACAACTGGTTAGGCTCTCCCTCTCAGTCAGTGGTTTGTGAGTTCAAACCCCAGGTTGGCCGAAAGTATGGCTTTTATGTTCTCCTTTAAAAATTGTAAGTTTTTCTCAATTCAATCCAAAAAGGATGTCTGCAATTCCACCAAAAGCTAGTTATTTATCAGCACCAATGCTTTTAATTTAAAAGTTTACTAACTGAGCAATCCAGGTTCGATATAATTTTGCTGGGCGCACATCAGCATGGTGTCCTAGAACATAAAAGAAAACATATGATACATTTTTCTTTAAAAAAGAAATACATTTAACTGGTAAGTAGCAAACATGGCGTCTTCTATCCTAATGTGTGGGAAGGCAGTTTATATTGCTTTTGTCCTATTGGATGGAATAATTGTTCAGATAGCTTATTTGAGATGTCAATCACATTTTGGTGGGATGTCATCGAGTCTTCGTGTACAAGAGAGGTTCAAATGCCTTTCCAACTGGATGGATTGGCAGTTCAGATGGCTTATTTGAGATGTCAAACACACATTGGTCGCTCGGTCATCATTTTTTACAGTAAAAGAAAAGTTGATACGCCGAACAGGGACTTGAACCCTGGACCCTCAGATTAAAAGTCTGATGCTCTACCGACTGAGCTATCCAGGCTCGATTATTCTTTGTGGTTCACATCCCAAAAAATGTATTGAGAACCTAACCCAAGAAATTATTTTATTTCTGTAAAATGAAATTAATGGTAAGAAGATACTTACTTTTTAAGATTCCTCTATGACCTACAGTGGGTGAAATGGCACAACTGGTTAGGCTCTCCCTCTTAGTCAGTGGTTTGTGAGTTCAAACCCCATGTTGGCCGAAAGAATGGCTTTTATGTTCTCCTTTAAAAATTGCAAGTTTTTCTCAATTCAATCCAAAAAGGATGTCTGCAATTCCACCAAAAGCTAGTTATTTATCAGCACCAATGCTTTTAATTTAAAAGTTTACTAACTGAGCAATCCAGGTTCGATATAATTTTGCTGGGCGCACATCAGCATGGTGTCCTAGAACATAAAAGAAAACATATGATACATTTTTCTTTAAAAAAGAAATACATTTAACTGGTAAGTAGCAAACATGGCGTCTTCTATCCTAATGTGTGGGAAGGCAGTTTATATTGCTTTTGTCCTATTGGATGGAATAATTGTTCAGATAGCTTATTTGAGATGTCAATCACATTTTGGTGGGATGTCATCGAGTCTTCGTGTACAAGAGAGGTTCAAATGCCTTTCCAACTGGATGGATTGGCAGTTCAGATGGCTTATTTGAGATGTCAAACACACATTGGTCGCTCGGTCATCATTTTTTACAGTAAAAGAAAAGTTGATACGCCCGAACAGGGACTTGAACCCTGGACCCTCAGATTAAAAGTCTGATGCTCTACCGACTGAGCTATCCAGGCTCGATTATTCTTTGTGGTTCACATCCCAAAAAATGTATTGAGAACCTAACCCAAGAAATTATTTTATTTCTGTAAAATGAAATTAATGGTAAGAAGATACTTACTTTTTAAGATTCCTCTATGACCTACAGTGGGTGAAATGGCACAACTGGTTAGGCTCTCCCTCTCAGTCAGTGGTTTGTGAGTTCAAACCCCAGGTTGGCCGAAAGTATGGCTTTTATGTTCTCCTTTAAAAATTGTAAGTTTTTCTCAATTCAATCCAAAAAGGTTGTCTGCAATTCCACCAAAAGCTAGTTATTTATCAGCACCAATGCTTTTAATTTAAAAGTTTACTAACTGAGCAATCCAGGTTCGATATAATTTTGCTGGGCGCACATCAGCATGGTGTCCTAGAACATAAAAGAAAACATATGATACATTTTTCTTTAAAAAAGAAATACATTTAACTGGTAAGTAGCAAACATGGCGTCTTCTATCCTAATGTGTGGGAAGGCAGTTTATATTGCTTTTGTCCTATTGGATGGAATAATTGTTCAGATAGCTTATTTGAGATGTCAATCACATTTTGGTGGGATGTCATCGAGTCTTCGTGTACAAGAGAGGTTCAAATGCCTTTCCAACTGGATGGATTGGCAGTTCAGATGGCTTATTTGAGATGTCAAACACACATTGGTCGCTCGGTCATCATTTTTTACAGTAAAAGAAAAGTTGATACGGCCGAACAGGGACTTGAACCCTGGACCCTCAGATTAAAAGTCTGATGCTCTACCGACTGAGCTATCCAGGCTCGATTATTCTTTGTGGTTCACATCCCAAAAAATGTATTGAGAACCTAACCCAAGAAATTATTTTATTTCTGTAAAATGAAATTAATGGTAAGAAGATACTTACTTTTTAAGATTCCTCTATGACCTACAGTGGGTGAAATGGCACAACTGGTTAGGCTCTCCCTCTCAGTCAGTGGTTTGTGAGTTCAAACCCCAAGTTGGCCGAAAGTATGGCTTTTATGTTCTCCTTTAAAAATTGTAAGTTTTTCTCAATTCAATCCAAAAAGGATGTCTGCAATTCCACCAAAAGCTAGTTATTTATCAGCACCAATGCTTTTAATTTAAAAGTTTACTAACTGAGCAATCCAGGTTCGATATAATTTTGCTGGGCGCACATCAGCATGGTGTCCTAGAACATAAAAGAAAACATATGATACATTTTTCTTTAAAAAAGAAATACATTTAACTGGTAAGTAGCAAACATGGCGTCTTCTATCCTAATGTGTGGGAAGGCAGTTTATATTGCTTTTGTCCTATTGGATGGAATAATTGTTCAGATAGCTTATTTGAGATGTCAATCACATTTTGGTGGGATGTCATCGAGTCTTCGTGTACAAGAGAGGTTCAAATGCCTTTCCAACTGGATGGATTGGCAGTTCAGATGGCTTATTTGAGATGTCAAACACACATTGGTCGCTCGGTCATCATTTTTTACAGTAAAAGAAAAGTTGATACGCCCGAACAGGGACTTGAACCCTGGACCCTCAGATTAAAAGTCTGATGCTCTACCGACTGAGCTATCCAGGCTCGATTATTCTTTGTGGTTCACATCCCAAAAAATGTATTGAGAACCTAACCCAAGAAATTATTTTATTTCTGTAAAATGAAATTAATGGTAAGAAGATACTTACTTTTTAAGATTCCTCTATGACCTACAGTGGGTGAAATGGCACAACTGGTTAGGCTCTCCCTCTCAGTCAGTGGTTTGTGAGTTCAAACCCCAGGTTGGCCGAAAGTATGGCTTTTATGTTCTCCTTTAAAAATTGTAAGTTTTTCTCAATTCAATCCAAAAAGGTTGTCTGCAATTCCACCAAAAGCTAGTTATTTATCAGCACCAATGCTTTTAATTTAAAAGTTTACTAACTGAGCAATCCAGGTTCGATATAATTTTGCTGGGCGCACATCAGCATGGTGTCCTAGAACATAAAAGAAAACATATGATACATTTTTCTTTAAAAAAGAAATACATTTAACTGGTAAGTAGCAAACATGGCGTCTTCTATCCTAATGTGTGGGAAGGCAGTTTATATTGCTTTTGTCCTATTGGATGGAATAATTGTTCAGATAGCTTATTTGAGATGTCAATCACATTTTGGTGGGATGTCATCGAGTCTTCGTGTACAAGAGAGGTTCAAATGCCTTTCCAACTGGATGGATTGGCAGTTCAGATGGCTTATTTGAGATGTCAAACACACATTGGTCGCTCGGTCATCATTTTTTACAGTAAAAGAAAAGTTGATACGCCCGAACAGGGACTTGAACCCTGGACCCTCAGATTAAAAGTCTGATGCTCTACCGACTGAGCTATCCAGGCTCGATTATTCTTTGTGGTTCACATCCCAAAAAATGTATTGAGAACCTAACCCAAGAAATTATTTTATTTCTGTAAAATGAAATTAATGGTAAGAAGATACTTACTTTTTAAGATTCCTCTATGACCTACAGTGGGTGAAATGGCACAACTGGTTAGGCTCTCCCTCTTAGTCAGTGGTTTGTGAGTTCAAACCCCATGTTGGCCGAAAGAATGGCTTTTATGTTCTCCTTTAAAAATTGCAAGTTTTTCTCAATTCAATCCAAAAAGGATGTCTGCAATTCCACCAAAAGCTAGTTATTTATCAGCACCAATGCTTTTAATTTAAAAGTTTACTAACTGAGCAATCCAGGTTCGATATAATTTTGCTGGGCGCACATCAGCATGGTGTCCTAGAACATAAAAGAAAACATATGATACATTTTTCTTTAAAAAAGAAATACATTTAACTGGTAAGTAGCAAACATGGCGTCTTCTATCCTAATGTGTGGGAAGGCAGTTTATATTGCTTTTGTCCTATTGGATGGAATAATTGTTCAGATAGCTTATTTGAGATGTCAATCACATTTTGGTGGGATGTCATCGAGTCTTCGTGTACAAGAGAGGTTCAAATGCCTTTCCAACTGGATGGATTGGCAGTTCAGATGGCTTATTTGAGATGTCAAACACACATTGGTCGCTCGGTCATCATTTTTTACAGTAAAAGAAAAGTTGATACGCCCGAACAGGGACTTGAACCCTGGACCCTCAGATTAAAAGTCTGATGCTCTACCGACTGAGCTATCCAGGCTCGATTATTCTTTGTGGTTCACATCCCAAAAAATGTATTGAGAACCTAACCCAAGAAATTATTTTATTTCTGTAAAATGAAATTAATGGTAAGAAGATACTTACTTTTTAAGATTCCTCTATGACCTACAGTGGGTGAAATGGCACAACTGGTTAGGCTCTCCCTCTCAGTCAGTGGTTTGTGAGTTCAAACCCCAGGTTGGCCGAAAGTATGGCTTTTATGTTCTCCTTTAAAAATTGTAAGTTTTTCTCAATTCAATCCAAAAAGGATGTCTGCAATTCCACCAAAAGCTAGTTATTTATCAGCACCAATGCTTTTAATTTAAAAGTTTACTAACTGAGCAATCCAGGTTCGATATAATTTTGCTGGGCGCACATCAGCATGGTGTCCTAGAACATAAAAGAAAACATATGATACATTTTTCTTTAAAAAAGAAATACATTTAACTGGTAAGTAGCAAACATGGCGTCTTCTATCCTAATGTGTGGGAAGGCAGTTTATATTGCTTTTGTCCTATTGGATGGAATAATTGTTCAGATAGCTTATTTGAGATGTCAATCACATTTTGGTGGGATGTCATCGAGTCTTCGTGTACAAGAGAGGTTCAAATGCCTTTCCAACTGGATGGATTGGCAGTTCAGATGGCTTATTTGAGATGTCAAACACACATTGGTCGCTCGGTCATCATTTTTTACAGTAAAAGAAAAGTTGATACGCCCGAACAGGGACTTGAACCCTGGACCCTCAGATTAAAAGTCTGATGCTCTACCGACTGAGCTATCCAGGCTCGATTATTCTTTGTGGTTCACATCCCAAAAAATGTATTGAGAACCTAACCCAAGAAATTATTTTATTTCTGTAAAATGAAATTAATGGTAAGAAGATACTTACTTTTTAAGATTCCTCTATGACCTACAGTGGGTGAAATGGCACAACTGGTTAGGCTCTCCCTCTCAGTCAGTGGTTTGTGAGTTCAAACCCCAGGTTGGCCGAAAGTATGGCTTTTATGTTCTCCTTTAAAAATTGTAAGTTTTTCTCAATTCAATCCAAAAAGGATGTCTGCAATTCCACCAAAAGCTAGTTATTTATCAGCACCAATGCTTTTAATTTAAAAGTTTACTAACTGAGCAATCCAGGTTCGATATAATTTTGCTGGGCGCACATCAGCATGGTGTCCTAGAACATAAAAGAAAACATATGATACATTTTTCTTTAAAAAAGAAATACATTTAACTGGTAAGTAGCAAACATGGCGTCTTCTATCCTAATGTGTGGGAAGGCAGTTTATATTGCTTTTGTCCTATTGGATGGAATAATTGTTCAGATAGCTTATTTGAGATGTCAATCACATTTTGGTGGGATGTCATCGAGTCTTCGTGTACAAGAGAGGTTCAAATGCCTTTCCAACTGGATGGATTGGCAGTTCAGATGGCTTATTTGAGATGTCAAACACACATTGGTCGCTCGGTCATCATTTTTTACAGTAAAAGAAAAGTTGATACGCCCGAACAGGGACTTGAACCCTGGACCCTCAGATTAAAAGTCTGATGCTCTACCGACTGAGCTATCCAGGCTCGATTATTCTTTGTGGTTCACATCCCAAAAAATGTATTGAGAACCTAACCCAAGAAATTATTTTATTTCTGTAAAATGAAATTAATGGTAAGAAGATACTTACTTTTTAAGATTCCTCTATGACCTACAGTGGGTGAAATGGCACAACTGGTTAGGCTCTCCCTCTCAGTCAGTGGTTTGTGAGTTCAAACCCCAGGTTGGCCGAAAGTATGGCTTTTATGTTCTCCTTTAAAAATTGTAAGTTTTTCTCAATTCAATCCAAAAAGGATGTCTGCAATTCCACCAAAAGCTAGTTATTTATCAGCACCAATGCTTTTAATTTAAAAGTTTACTAACTGAGCAATCCAGGTTCGATATAATTTTGCTGGGCGCACATCAGCATGGTGTCCTAGAACATAAAAGAAAACATATGATACATTTTTCTTTAAAAAAGAAATACATTTAACTGGTAAGTAGCAAACATGGCGTCTTCTATCCTAATGTGTGGGAAGGCAGTTTATATTGCTTTTGTCCTATTGGATGGAATAATTGTTCAGATAGCTTATTTGAGATGTCAATCACATTTTGGTGGGATGTCATCGAGTCTTCGTGTACAAGAGAGGTTCAAATGCCTTTCCAACTGGATGGATTGGCAGTTCAGATGGCTTATTTGAGATGTCAAACACACATTGGTCGCTCGGTCATCATTTTTTACAGTAAAAGAAAAGTTGATACGCCCGAACAGGGACTTGAACCCTGGACCCTCAGATTAAAAGTCTGATGCTCTACCGACTGAGCTATCCAGGCTCGATTATTCTTTGTGGTTCACATCCCAAAAAATGTATTGAGAACCTAACCCAAGAAATTATTTTATTTCTGTAAAATGAAATTAATGGTAAGAAGATACTTACTTTTTAAGATTCCTCTATGACCTACAGTGGGTGAAATGGCACAACTGGTTAGGCTCTCCCTCTCAGTCAGTGGTTTGTGAGTTCAAACCCCAGGTTGGCCGAAAGTATGGCTTTTATGTTCTCCTTTAAAAATTGTAAGTTTTTCTCAATTCAATCCAAAAAGGATGTCTGCAATTCCACCAAAAGCTAGTTATTTATCAGCACCAATGCTTTTAATTTAAAAGTTTACTAACTGAGCAATCCAGGTTCGATATAATTTTGCTGGGCGCACATCAGCATGGTGTCCTAGAACATAAAAGAAAACATATGATACATTTTTCTTTAAAAAAGAAATACATTTAACTGGTAAGTAGCAAACATGGCGTCTTCTATCCTAATGTGTGGGAAGGCAGTTTATATTGCTTTTGTCCTATTGGATGGAATAATTGTTCAGATAGCTTATTTGAGATGTCAATCACATTTTGGTGGGATGTCATCGAGTCTTCGTGTACAAGAGAGGTTCAAATGCCTTTCCAACTGGATGGATTGGCAGTTCAGATGGCTTATTTGAGATGTCAAACACACATTTGTCGCCCGGTCATCATTTTTTACAGTAAAAGAAAAGTTGATACGCCCGAACAGGGACTTGAACCCTGGACCCTCAGATTAAAAGTCTGATGCTCTACCGACTGAGCTATCCAGGCTCGATTCTTCTTTGTGGTTCACATCCCAAAAAAATGTATTGAGAACCTAACCCAAGAAATTAATTTATTTCTGTAAAATGAAATTAATGGTAAGAAGATACTTACTTTTTAAGATTCCTCTATGACCTACAGTGGGTGAAATGGCACAACTGGTTAGGCTCTCCCTCTTAGTCAGTGGTTTTTGAGTTCAAACCCCATGTTGGCCGAAAGAATGGCTTTTATGTTCTCCTTTAAAAATTGCAAGTTTTTCTCAATTCAATCCAAAAAGGATGTCTGCAATTCCACCAAAAGCTAGTTATTTATCAGCACCAATGCTTTTAATTTAAAAGTTTACTAACTGAGCAATCCAGGTTCGATATAATTTTGCTGGGCGCACATCAGCATGGTGTCCTAGAACATAAAAGAAAACATATGATACATTTTTCTTTAAAAAAGAAATACATTTAACTGGTAAGTAGCAAACATGGCGTCTTCTATCCTAATGTGTGGGAAGGCAGTTTATATTGCTTTTGTCCTATTGGATGGAATAATTGTTCAGATAGCTTATTTGAGATGTCAATCACATTTTGGTGGGATGTCATCGAGTCTTCGTGTACAAGAGAGGTTCAAATGCCTTTCCAACTGGATGGATTGGCAGTTCAGATGGCTTATTTGAGATGTCAAACACACATTGGTCGCTCGGTCATCATTTTTTACAGTAAAAGAAAAGTTGATACGCCCGAACAGGGACTTGAACCCTGGACCCTCAGATTAAAAGTCTGATGCTCTACCGACTGAGCTATCCAGGCTCGATTCTTCTTTGTGGTTCACATCCCAAAAAAATGTATTGAGAACCTAACCCAAGAAATTAATTTATTTCTGTAAAATGAAATTAATGGTAAGAAGATACTTACTTTTTAAGATTCCTCTATGACCTACAGTGGGTGAAATGGCACAACTGGTTAGGCTCTCCCTCTTAGTCAGTGGTTTGTGAGTTCAAACCCCATGTTGGCCGAAAGAATGGCTTTTATGTTCTCCTTTAAAAATTGCAAGTTTTTCTCAATTCAATCCAAAAAGGATGTCTGCAATTCCACCAAAAGCTAGTTATTTATCAGCACCAATGCTTTTAATTTAAAAGTTTACTAACTGAGCAATCCAGGTTCGATATAATTTTGCTGGGCGCACATCAGCATGGTGTCCTAGAACATAAAAGAAAACATATGATACATTTTTCTTTAAAAAAGAAATACATTTAACTGGTAAGTAGCAAACATGGCGTCTTCTATCCTAATGTGTGGGAAGGCAGTTTATATTGCTTTTGTCCTATTGGATGGAATAATTGTTCAGATAGCTTATTTGAGATGTCAATCACATTTTGGTGGGATGTCATCGAGTCTTCGTGTACAAGAGAGGTTCAAATGCCTTTCCAACTGGATGGATTGGCAGTTCAGATGGCTTATTTGAGATGTCAAACACACATTGGTCGCTCGGTCATCATTTTTTACAGTAAAAGAAAAGTTGATACGCCCGAACAGGGACTTGAACCCTGGACCCTCAGATTAAAAGTCTGATGCTCTACCGACTGAGCTATCCAGGCTCGATTATTCTTTGTGGTTCACATCCCAAAAAATGTATTGAGAACCTAACCCAAGAAATTATTTTATTTCTGTAAAATGAAATTAATGGTAAGAAGATACTTACTTTTTAAGATTCCTCTATGACCTACAGTGGGTGAAATGGCACAACTGGTTAGGCTCTCCCTCTCAGTCAGTGGTTTGTGAGTTCAAACCCCAGGTTGGCCGAAAGTATGGCTTTTATGTTCTCCTTTAAAAATTGTAAGTTTTTCTCAATTCAATCCAAAAAGGATGTCTGCAATTCCACCAAAAGCTAGTTATTTATCAGCACCAATGCTTTTAATTTAAAAGTTTACTAACTGAGCAATCCAGGTTCGATATAATTTTGCTGGGCGCACATCAGCATGGTGTCCTAGAACATAAAAGAAAACATATGATACATTTTTCTTTAAAAAAGAAATACATTTAACTGGTAAGTAGCAAACATGGCGTCTTCTATCCTAATGTGTGGGAAGGCAGTTTATATTGCTTTTGTCCTATTGGATGGAATAATTGTTCAGATAGCTTATTTGAGATGTCAATCACATTTTGGTGGGATGTCATCGAGTCTTCGTGTACAAGAGAGGTTCAAATGCCTTTCCAACTGGATGGATTGGCAGTTCAGATGGCTTATTTGAGATGTCAAACACACATTTGTCGCCCGGTCATCATTTTTTACAGTAAAAGAAAAGTTGATACGCCCGAACAGGGACTTGAACCCTGGACCCTCAGATTAAAAGTCTGATGCTCTACCGACTGAGCTATCCAGGCTCGATTCTTCTTTGTGGTTCACATCCCAAAAAAATGTATTGAGAACCTAACCCAAGAAATTAATTTATTTCTGTAAAATGAAATTAATGGTAAGAAGATACTTACTTTTTAAGATTCCTCTATGACCTACAGTGGGTGAAATGGCACAACTGGTTAGGCTCTCCCTCTTAGTCAGTGGTTTGTGAGTTCAAACCCCATGTTGGCCGAAAGAATGGCTTTTATGTTCTCCTTTAAAAATTGCAAGTTTTTCTCAATTCAATCCAAAAAGGATGTCTGCAATTCCACCAAAAGCTAGTTATTTATCAGCACCAATGCTTTTAATTTAAAAGTTTACTAACTGAGCAATCCAGGTTCGATATAATTTTGCTGGGCGCACATCAGCATGGTGTCCTAGAACATAAAAGAAAACATATGATACATTTTTCTTTAAAAAAGAAATACATTTAACTGGTAAGTAGCAAACATGGCGTCTTCTATCCTAATGTGTGGGAAGGCAGTTTATATTGCTTTTGTCCTATTGGATGGAATAATTGTTCAGATAGCTTATTTGAGATGTCAATCACATTTTGGTGGGATGTCATCGAGTCTTCGTGTACAAGAGAGGTTCAAATGCCTTTCCAACTGGATGGATTGGCAGTTCAGATGGCTTATTTGAGATGTCAAACACACATTGGTCGCTCGGTCATCATTTTTTACAGTAAAAGAAAAGTTGATACGCCCGAACAGGGACTTGAACCCTGGACCCTCAGATTAAAAGTCTGATGCTCTACCGACTGAGCTATCCAGGCTCGATTCTTCTTTGTGGTTCACATCCCAAAAAAATGTATTGAGAACCTAACCCAAGAAATTAATTTATTTCTGTAAAATGAAATTAATGGTAAGAAGATACTTACTTTTTAAGATTCCTCTATGACCTACAGTGGGTGAAATGGCACAACTGGTTAGGCTCTCCCTCTTAGTCAGTGGTTTGTGAGTTCAAACCCCATGTTGGCCGAAAGAATGGCTTTTATGTTCTCCTTTAAAAATTGCAAGTTTTTCTCAATTCAATCCAAAAAGGATGTCTGCAATTCCACCAAAAGCTAGTTATTTATCAGCACCAATGCTTTTAATTTAAAAGTTTACTAACTGAGCAATCCAGGTTCGATATAATTTTGCTGGGCGCACATCAGCATGGTGTCCTAGAACATAAAAGAAAACATATGATACATTTTTCTTTAAAAAAGAAATACATTTAACTGGTAAGTAGCAAACATGGCGTCTTCTATCCTAATGTGTGGGAAGGCAGTTTATATTGCTTTTGTCCTATTGGATGGAATAATTGTTCAGATAGCTTATTTGAGATGTCAATCACATTTTGGTGGGATGTCATCGAGTCTTCGTGTACAAGAGAGGTTCAAATGCCTTTCCAACTGGATGGATTGGCAGTTCAGATGGCTTATTTGAGATGTCAAACACACATTGGTCGCTCGGTCATCATTTTTTACAGTAAAAGAAAAGTTGATACGCCCGAACAGGGACTTGAACCCTGGACCCTCAGATTAAAAGTCTGATGCTCTACCGACTGAGCTATCCAGGCTCGATTATTCTTTGTGGTTCACATCCCAAAAAATGTATTGAGAACCTAACCCAAGAAATTATTTTATTTCTGTAAAATGAAATTAATGGTAAGAAGATACTTACTTTTTAAGATTCCTCTATGACCTACAGTGGGTGAAATGGCACAACTGGTTAGGCTCTCCCTCTCAGTCAGTGGTTTGTGAGTTCAAACCCCAGGTTGGCCGAAAGTATGGCTTTTATGTTCTCCTTTAAAAATTGTAAGTTTTTCTCAATTCAATCCAAAAAGGATGTCTGCAATTCCACCAAAAGCTAGTTATTTATCAGCACCAATGCTTTTAATTTAAAAGTTTACTAACTGAGCAATCCAGGTTCGATATAATTTTGCTGGGCGCACATCAGCATGGTGTCCTAGAACATAAAAGAAAACATATGATACATTTTTCTTTAAAAAAGAAATACATTTAACTGGTAAGTAGCAAACATGGCGTCTTCTATCCTAATGTGTGGGAAGGCAGTTTATATTGCTTTTGTCCTATTGGATGGAATAATTGTTCAGATAGCTTATTTGAGATGTCAATCACATTTTGGTGGGATGTCATCGAGTCTTCGTGTACAAGAGAGGTTCAAATGCCTTTCCAACTGGATGGATTGGCAGTTCAGATGGCTTATTTGAGATGTCAAACACACATTGGTCGCTCGGTCATCATTTTTTACAGTAAAAGAAAAGTTGATACGCCCGAACAGGGACTTGAACCCTGGACCCTCAGATTAAAAGTCTGATGCTCTACCGACTGAGCTATCCAGGCTCGATTATTCTTTGTGGTTCACATCCCAAAAAATGTATTGAGAACCTAACCCAAGAAATTATTTTATTTCTGTAAAATGAAATTAATGGTAAGAAGATACTTACTTTTTAAGATTCCTCTATGACCTACAGTGGGTGAAATGGCACAACTGGTTAGGCTCTCCCTCTCAGTCAGTGGTTTGTGAGTTCAAACCCCAGGTTGGCCGAAAGTATGGCTTTTATGTTCTCCTTTAAAAATTGTAAGTTTTTCTCAATTCAATCCAAAAAGGATGTCTGCAATTCCACCAAAAGCTAGTTATTTATCAGCACCAATGCTTTTAATTTAAAAGTTTACTAACTGAGCAATCCAGGTTCGATATAATTTTGCTGGGCGCACATCAGCATGGTGTCCTAGAACATAAAAGAAAACATATGATACATTTTTCTTTAAAAAAGAAATACATTTAACTGGTAAGTAGCAAACATGGCGTCTTCTATCCTAATGTGTGGGAAGGCAGTTTATATTGCTTTTGTCCTATTGGATGGAATAATTGTTCAGATAGCTTATTTGAGATGTCAATCACATTTTGGTGGGATGTCATCGAGTCTTCGTGTACAAGAGAGGTTCAAATGCCTTTCCAACTGGATGGATTGGCAGTTCAGATGGCTTATTTGAGATGTCAAACACACATTTGTCGCCCGGTCATCATTTTTTACAGTAAAAGAAAAGTTGATACGCCCGAACAGGGACTTGAACCCTGGACCCTCAGATTAAAAGTCTGATGCTCTACCGACTGAGCTATCCAGGCTCGATTCTTCTTTGTGGTTCACATCCCAAAAAAATGTATTGAGAACCTAACCCAAGAAATTAATTTATTTCTGTAAAATGAAATTAATGGTAAGAAGATACTTACTTTTTAAGATTCCTCTATGACCTACAGTGGGTGAAATGGCACAACTGGTTAGGCTCTGCACTCTTAGTCAGTGGTTTGTGAGTTCAAACCCCATGTTGGCCGAAAGAATGGCTTTTATGTTCTCCTTTAAAAATTGCAAGTTTTTCTCAATTCAATCCAAAAAGGATGTCTGCAATTCCACCAAAAGCTAGTTATTTATCAGCACCAATGCTTTTAATTTAAAAGTTTACTAACTGAGCAATCCAGGTTCGATATAATTTTGCTGGGCGCACATCAGCATGGTGTCCTAGAACATAAAAGAAAACATATGATACATTTTTCTTTAAAAAATAAATACATTTAACTGGTAAGTAGCAAACATGGCGTCTTCTATCCTAATGTGTGGGAAGGCAGTTTATATTGCTTTTGTCCTATTGGATGGAATAATTGTTCAGATAGCTTATTTGAGATGTCAATCACATTTTGGTGGGATGTCATCGAGTCTTCGTGTACAAGAGAGGTTCAAATGCCTTTCCAACTGGATGGATTGGCAGTTCAGATGGCTTATTTGAGATGTCAAACACACATTGGTCGCTCGGTCATCATTTTTTACAGTAAAAGAAAAGTTGATACGCCCGAACAGGGACTTGAACCCTGGACCCTCAGATTAAAAGTCTGATGCTCTACCGACTGAGCTATCCAGGCTCGATTATTCTTTGTGGTTCACATCCCAAAAAATGTATTGAGAACCTAACCCAAGAAATTATTTTATTTCTGTAAAATGAAATTAATGGTAAGAAGATACTTACTTTTTAAGATTCCTCTATGACCTACAGTGGGTGAAATGGCACAACTGGTTAGGCTCTCCCTCTCAGTCAGTGGTTTGTGAGTTCAAACCCCAGGTTGGCCGAAAGTATGGCTTTTATGTTCTCCTTTAAAAATTGTAAGTTTTTCTCAATTCAATCCAAAAAGGATGTCTGCAATTCCACCAAAAGCTAGTTATTTATCAGCACCAATGCTTTTAATTTAAAAGTTTACTAACTGAGCAATCCAGGTTCGATATAATTTTGCTGGGCGCACATCAGCATGGTGTCCTAGAACATAAAAGAAAACATATGATACATTTTTCTTTAAAAAAGAAATACATTTAACTGGTAAGTAGCAAACATGGCGTCTTCTATCCTAATGTGTGGGAAGGCAGTTTATATTGCTTTTGTCCTATTGGATGGAATAATTGTTCAGATAGCTTATTTGAGATGTCAATCACATTTTGGTGGGATGTCATCGAGTCTTCGTGTACAAGAGAGGTTCAAATGCCTTTCCAACTGGATGGATTGGCAGTTCAGATGGCTTATTTGAGATGTCAAACACACATTTGTCGCCCGGTCATCATTTTTTACAGTAAAAGAAAAGTTGATACGCCCGAACAGGGACTTGAACCCTGGACCCTCAGATTAAAAGTCTGATGCTCTACCGACTGAGCTATCCAGGCTCGATTCTTCTTTGTGGTTCACATCCCAAAAAAATGTATTGAGAACCTAACCCAAGAAATTAATTTATTTCTGTAAAATGAAATTAATGGTAAGAAGATACTTACTTTTTAAGATTCCTCTATGACCTACAGTGGGTGAAATGGCACAACTGGTTAGGCTCTCCCTCTTAGTCAGTGGTTTTTGAGTTCAAACCCCATGTTGGCCGAAAGAATGGCTTTTATGTTCTCCTTTAAAAATTGCAAGTTTTTCTCAATTCAATCCAAAAAGGATGTCTGCAATTCCACCAAAAGCTAGTTATTTATCAGCACCAATGCTTTTAATTTAAAAGTTTACTAACTGAGCAATCCAGGTTCGATATAATTTTGCTGGGCGCACATCAGCATGGTGTCCTAGAACATAAAAGAAAACATATGATACATTTTTCTTTAAAAAAGAAATACATTTAACTGGTAAGTAGCAAACATGGCGTCTTCTATCCTAATGTGTGGGAAGGCAGTTTATATTGCTTTTGTCCTATTGGATGGAATAATTGTTCAGATAGCTTATTTGAGATGTCAATCACATTTTGGTGGGATGTCATCGAGTCTTCGTGTACAAGAGAGGTTCAAATGCCTTTCCAACTGGATGGATTGGCAGTTCAGATGGCTTATTTGAGATGTCAAACACACATTGGTCGCTCGGTCATCATTTTTTACAGTAAAAGAAAAGTTGATACGCCCGAACAGGGACTTGAACCCTGGACCCTCAGATTAAAAGTCTGATGCTCTACCGACTGAGCTATCCAGGCTCGATTCTTCTTTGTGGTTCACATCCCAAAAAAATGTATTGAGAACCTAACCCAAGAAATTAATTTATTTCTGTAAAATGAAATTAATGGTAAGAAGATACTTACTTTTTAAGATTCCTCTATGACCTACAGTGGGTGAAATGGCACAACTGGTTAGGCTCTCCCTCTTAGTCAGTGGTTTGTGAGTTCAAACCCCATGTTGGCCGAAAGAATGGCTTTTATGTTCTCCTTTAAAAATTGCAAGTTTTTCTCAATTCAATCCAAAAAGGATGTCTGCAATTCCACCAAAAGCTAGTTATTTATCAGCACCAATGCTTTTAATTTAAAAGTTTACTAACTGAGCAATCCAGGTTCGATATAATTTTGCTGGGCGCACATCAGCATGGTGTCCTAGAACATAAAAGAAAACATATGATACATTTTTCTTTAAAAAAGAAATACATTTAACTGGTAAGTAGCAAACATGGCGTCTTCTATCCTAATGTGTGGGAAGGCAGTTTATATTGCTTTTGTCCTATTGGATGGAATAATTGTTCAGATAGCTTATTTGAGATGTCAATCACATTTTGGTGGGATGTCATCGAGTCTTCGTGTACAAGAGAGGTTCAAATGCCTTTCCAACTGGATGGATTGGCAGTTCAGATGGCTTATTTGAGATGTCAAACACACATTGGTCGCTCGGTCATCATTTTTTACAGTAAAAGAAAAGTTGATACGCCCGAACAGGGACTTGAACCCTGGACCCTCAGATTAAAAGTCTGATGCTCTACCGACTGAGCTATCCAGGCTCGATTATTCTTTGTGGTTCACATCCCAAAAAATGTATTGAGAACCTAACCCAAGAAATTATTTTATTTCTGTAAAATGAAATTAATGGTAAGAAGATACTTACTTTTTAAGATTCCTCTATGACCTACAGTGGGTGAAATGGCACAACTGGTTAGGCTCTCCCTCTCAGTCAGTGGTTTGTGAGTTCAAACCCCAGGTTGGCCGAAAGTATGGCTTTTATGTTCTCCTTTAAAAATTGTAAGTTTTTCTCAATTCAATCCAAAAAGGATGTCTGCAATTCCACCAAAAGCTAGTTATTTATCAGCACCAATGCTTTTAATTTAAAAGTTTACTAACTGAGCAATCCAGGTTCGATATAATTTTGCTGGGCGCACATCAGCATGGTGTCCTAGAACATAAAAGAAAACATATGATACATTTTTCTTTAAAAAAGAAATACATTTAACTGCTAGGTAGAAACATGGCGTCTTCTATCCTAATGTATGGGAAGGCAGTTTATATTGCTTTTGTCCTATTGGATGGAATAATTGTTCAGATAGCTTATTTGAGATGTCAATCACACTTTGGTGGGATGTCATCGAGTCTTCGTGTACAAGAGAGGTTCAAATGCCTCTCCAACTGGATGGATTGGCAGTTCAGATGGCTTATTTGAGATGTCAAACACACATTGGTCGCTCGGTCATCATTTTTTACAGTAAAAGAAAAGTTGATACGCCCGAACAGGGACTTGAACCCTGGACCCTCAGATTAAAAGTCTGATGCTCTACCGACTGAGCTATCCAGGCTCGATTTTTTTTCGTGGTTCACATCCCAAAAAATGTATTGAGAACCTAACCCAAGAAATTATTTTATTTCTGTAAAATGAAATTAATGGTAAGAAGATACTTACTTTTTAAGATTCCTCTATGACCTACAGTGGGTGAAATGGCACAACTGGTTAGGCGCTCCCTCTCAGTCAGTGGTTTGTGAGTTCAAACACCATGTTGGCCGAAAGTATGGCTTTTATGTTCTCCTTTAAAAATTGCAAGTTTTTCTCAATTCAATCCAAAAAGGATGTCTGCAATTCCACCAAAAGCTAGTTATTTATCAGCACCAATGCTTTTAATTTAAAAGTTTACTAACTGAGCAATCCAGGTTCGATATAATTTTGCTGGGCGCACATCAGCATGGTGTCCTAGAACATAAAAGAAAACATATGATACATTTTTTTTAAAAAAAGAAATACATTTAACTGGTAAGTAGCAAACATGGCGTCTTCTATCCTACTATATGGGAAGGCAGTTTTCATTGCTTTTGTCCTATTGGATGGAATAATTGTTCAGATAGCTTATTTGAGATGTCAATCACACATTGGTCGCCCGGTAATCATTTTTTGCAGTAAAAGAAAAGTTGATACGCCCGAACAGGGACTTGAACCCTGGACCCTCAGATTAAAAGTCTGATGCTCTACCGACTGAGCTATCCAGGCTCGATTCGTCTTCGTGGTTCACATCCCAAAAAATGTATTGAGAACCTAACCCAAGAAATTATTTTATTTCTGTAAAATGAAATTAATGGTAAGAAGATACTTACTTTTTAAGATTCCTCTCTGACCTACAGTGGGTGAAATGGCACAACTGGTTAGGCGCTCCCTCTCAGTCAGTGGTTTGTGAGTTCAAACCCCATGTTGGCCGAAAGTATGGCTTTTATGTTCTCCTTTAAAAATTGCAAGTTTTTCTCAATTCAATCCAAAAAGGATGTCTGCAATTCCACCAAAAGCTAGTTATTTATCAGCACCAATGCTTTAAATTTAAAAGTTTACTAACTGAGCAATCCAGGTTTGATATAATTTTGCTGGGCGCACATCAGCATGGTGTCCTAGAACATAAAAGAAAACATATGATACATTTTTCTTTAAAAAAGAAATACATTTAACTGGTAATTAGCAAACATGGCGTCTTCTATCCTACTATATGGGAAGGCAGTTTTCATTGCTTTTGTCCTATTGGATGGAATAATTGTTCAGATAGCTTATTTGAGATGTCAATCACACTTTGGTGGGATGTCATCGAGTCTTCGTGTACAAGAGAGGTTCAAATGCCTCTCCAACTGGATGGATTGGCAGTTCAGATGGCTTATTTGAGATGTCAAACACACATTGGTCGCCCGGTAATCATTTTTTGCAGTAAAAGAAAAGTTGATACGCCCGAACAGGGACTTGAACCCTGAACCCTCAGATTAAAAGTCTGATGCTCTACCGACTGAGCTATCCAGGCTCGATTCGTCTTCGTGGTTCACATCCCAAAAAATGTATTGAGAACCTAACCCAAGAAATTATTTTATTTCTGTAAAATGAAATTAATGGTAAGAAGATACTTACTTTTTAAGATTCCTCTCTGACCTACAGTGGGTGAAATGGCACAACTGGTTAGGCGCTCCCTCTCAGTCAGTGGTTTGTGAGTTCAAACCCCATGTTGGCCGAAAGTATGGCTTTTATGTTCTCCTTTAAAAATTGCAAGTTTTTCTCAATTCAATCCAAAAAGGATGTCTGCAATTCCACCAAAAGCTAGTTATTTATCAGCACCAATGCTTTTAATTTAAAAGTTTACTAACTGAGCAATCCAGGTTCGATATAATTTTGCTGGGCGCACATCAGCATGGTGTCCTAGAACATAAAAGAAAACATATGATACATTTTTTTTAAAAAAAGAAATACATTTAACTGGTAAGTAGCAAACATGGCGTCTTCTATCCTACTATATGGGAAGGCAGTTTTCATTGCTTTTGTCCTATTGGATGGAATAATTGTTCAGATAGCTTATTTGAGATGTCAATCACACTTTGGTGGGATGTCATCGAGTCTTCGTGTACAAGAGAGGTTCAAATGCCTCTCTAACTGGATGGATTGGCAGTTCAGATGGCTTATTTGAGATGTCAAACACACATTGGTCGCCCGGTAATCATTTTTTGCAGTAAAAGAAAAGTTGATACGCCCGAACAGGGACTTGAACCCTGGACCCTCAGATTAAAAGTCTGATGCTCTACCGACTGAGCTATCCAGGCTCGATTCGTCTTCGTGGTTCACATCCCAAAAAATGTATTGAGAACCTAACCCAAGAAATTATTTTATTTCTGTAAAATGAAATTAATGGTAAGAAGATACTTACTTTTTAAGATTCCTCTATGACCTACAGTGGGTGAAATGGCACAACTGGTTAGGCGCTCCCTCTCAGTCAGTGGTTTGTGAGTTCAAACCCCATGTTGGCCGAAAGTATGGCTTTTATGTTCTCCTTTAAAAATTGCAAGTTTTTCTCAATTCAATCCAAAAAGGATGTCTGCAATTCCACCAAAAGCTAGTTATTTATCAGCACCAATGCTTTTAATTTAAAAGTTTACTAACTGGGCAATCCAGGTTCGATATAATTTTGCTGGGCGCACATCAGCATGGTGTCCTAGAACATAAAAGAAAACATATGATACATTTTTCTTTAAAAAAGAAATACATTTAACTGGTAAGTAGCAAACATGGCGTCTTCTATCCTAATGTGTGGGAAGGCAGTTTATATTGCTTTTGTCCTATTGGATGGAATAATTGTTCAGATAGCTTATTTGAGATGTCAATCACATTTTGGTGGGATGTCATCGAGTCTTCGTGTACAAGAGAGGTTCAAATGCCTTTCCAACTGGATGGATTGGCAGTTCAGATGGCTTATTTGAGATGTCAAACACACATTGGTCGCTCGGTCATCATTTTTTACAGTAAAAGAAAAGTTGATACGCCCGAACAGGGACTTGAACCCTGGACCCTCAGATTAAAAGTCTGATGCTCTACCGACTGAGCTATCCAGGCTCGATTATTCTTTGTGGTTCACATCCCAAAAAATGTATTGAGAACCTAACCCAAGAAATTATTTTATTTCTGTAAAATGAAATTAATGGTAAGAAGATACTTACTTTTTAAGATTCCTCTATGACCTACAGTGGGTGAAATGGCACAACTGGTTAGGCGCTCCCTCTCAGTCAGTGGTTTGTGAGTTCAAACACCATGTTGGCCGAAAGTATGGCTTTTATGTTCTCCTTTAAAAATTGCAAGTTTTTCTCAATTCAATCCAAAAAGGATGTCTGCAATTCCACCAAAAGCTAGTTATTTATCAGCACCAATGCTTTTAATTTAAAAGTTTACTAACTGAGCAATCCAGGTTCGATATAATTTTGCTGGGCGCACATCAGCATGGTGTCCTAGAACATAAAAGAAAACATATGATACATTTTTTTTAAAAAAAGAAATACATTTAACTGGTAAGTAGCAAACATGGCGTCTTCTATCCTACTATATGGGAAGGCAGTTTTCATTGCTTTTGTCCTATTGGATGGAATAATTGTTCAGATAGCTTATTTGAGATGTCAATCACACTTTGGTGGGATGTCATCGAGTCTTCGTGTACAAGAGAGGTTCAAATGCCTCTCCAACTGGATGGATTGGCAGTTCAGATGGCTTATTTGAGATGTCAAACACACATTGGTCGCCCGGTAATCATTTTTTGCAGTAAAAGAAAAGTTGATACGCCCGAACAGGGACTTGAACCCTGGACCCTCAGATTAAAAGTCTGATGCTCTACCGACTGAGCTATCCAGGCTCGATTCGTCTTCGTGGTTCACATCCCAAAAAATGTATTGAGAACCTAACCCAAGAAATTATTTTATTTCTGTAAAATGAAATTAATGGTAAGAAGATACTTACTTTTTAAGATTCCTCTCTGACCTACAGTGGGTGAAATGGCACAACTGGTTAGGCGCTCCCTCTCAGTCAGTGGTTTGTGAGTTCAAACCCCATGTTGGCCGAAAGTATGGCTTTTATGTTCTCCTTTAAAAATTGCAAGTTTTTCTCAATTCAATCCAAAAAGGATGTCTGCAATTCCACCAAAAGCTAGTTATTTATCAGCACCAATGCTTTAAATTTAAAAGTTTACTAACTGAGCAATCCAGGTTTGATATAATTTTGCTGGGCGCACATCAGCATGGTGTCCTAGAACATAAAAGAAAACATATGATACATTTTTCTTTAAAAAAGAAATACATTTAACTGGTAATTAGCAAACATGGCGTCTTCTATCCTACTATATGGGAAGGCAGTTTTCATTGCTTTTGTCCTATTGGATGGAATAATTGTTCAGATAGCTTATTTGAGATGTCAATCACACTTTGGTGGGATGTCATCGAGTCTTCGTGTACAAGAGAGGTTCAAATGCCTCTCCAACTGGATGGATTGGCAGTTCAGATGGCTTATTTGAGATGTCAAACACACATTGGTCGCCCGGTAATCATTTTTTGCAGTAAAAGAAAAGTTGATACGCCCGAACAGGGACTTGAACCCTGGACCCTCAGATTAAAAGTCTGATGCTCTACCGACTGAGCTATCCAGGCTCGATTCGTCTTCGTGGTTCACATCCCAAAAAATGTATTGAGAACCTAACCCAAGAAATTATTTTATTTCTGTAAAATGAAATTAATGGTAAGAAGATACTTACTTTTTAAGATTCCTCTCTGACCTACAGTGGGTGAAATGGCACAACTGGTTAGGCGCTCCCTCTCAGTCAGTGGTTTGTGAGTTCAAACCCCATGTTGGCCGAAAGTATGGCTTTTATGTTCTCCTTTAAAAATTGCAAGTTTTTCTCAATTCAATCCAAAAAGGATGTCTGCAATTCCACCAAAAGCTAGTTATTTATCAGCACCAATGCTTTTAATTTAAAAGTTTACTAACTGAGCAATCCAGGTTCGATATAATTTTGCTGGGCGCACATCAGCATGGTGTCCTAGAACATAAAAGAAAACATATGATACATTTTTTTTAAAAAAAGAAATACATTTAACTGGTAAGTAGCAAACATGGCGTCTTCTATCCTACTATATGGGAAGGCAGTTTTCATTGCTTTTGTCCTATTGGATGGAATAATTGTTCAGATAGCTTATTTGAGATGTCAATCACACTTTGGTGGGATGTCATCGAGTCTTCGTGTACAAGAGAGGTTCAAATGCCTCTCTAACTGGATGGATTGGCAGTTCAGATGGCTTATTTGAGATGTCAAACACACATTGGTCGCCCGGTAATCATTTTTTGCAGTAAAAGAAAAGTTGATACGCCCGAACAGGGACTTGAACCCTGGACCCTCAGATTAAAAGTCTGATGCTCTACCGACTGAGCTATCCAGGCTCGATTCGTCTTCGTGGTTCACATCCCAAAAAATGTATTGAGAACCTAACCCAAGAAATTATTTTATTTCTGTAAAATGAAATTAATGGTAAGAAGATACTTACTTTTTAAGATTCCTCTATGACCTACAGTGGGTGAAATGGCACAACTGGTTAGGCGCTCCCTCTCAGTCAGTGGTTTGTGAGTTCAAACCCCATGTTGGCCGAAAGTATGGCTTTTATGTTCTCCTTTAAAAATTGCAAGTTTTTCTCAATTCAATCCAAAAAGGATGTCTGCAATTCCACCAAAAGCTAGTTATTTATCAGCACCAATGCTTTTAATTTAAAAGTTTACTAACTGGGCAATCCAGGTTCGATATAATTTTGCTGGGCGCACATCAGCATGGTGTCCTAGAACATAAAAGAAAACATATGATACATTTTTCTTTAAAAAAGAAATACATTTAACTGCTAGGTAGAAACATGGCGTCTTCTATCCTAATGTATGGGAAGGCAGTTTATATTGCTTTTGTCCTATTGGATGGAATAATTGTTCAGATAGCTTATTTGAGATGTCAATCACACTTTGGTGGGATGTCATCGAGTCTTCGTGTACAAGAGAGGTTCAAATGCCTCTCCAACTGGATGGATTGGCAGTTCAGATGGCTTATTTGAGATGTCAAACACACATTGGTCGCCCGGTAATCTTTTTTTGCAGTTAAAGAAAAGTTGATACGCCCGAACAGGGACTTGAACCCTGGACCCTCAGATTAAAAGTCTGATGCTCTACCGACTGAGCTATCCAGGCTCGATTTTTTTTCGTGGTTCACATCCCAAAAAATGTATTGAGAACCTAACCCAAGAAATTATTTTATTTCTGTAAAATGAAATTAATGGTAAGAAGATACTTACTTTTTAAGATTCCTCTCTGACCTACAGTGGGTGAAATGGCACAACTGGTTAGGCGCTCCCTCTCAGTCAGTGGTTTGTGAGTTCAAACCCCATGTTGGCCGAAAGTATGGCTTTTATGTTCTCCTTTAAAAATTGCAAGTTTTTCTCAATTCAATCCAAAAAGGATGTCTGCAATTCCACCAAAAGCTAGTTATTTATCAGCACCAATGCTTTAAATTTAAAAGTTTACTAACTGAGCAATCCAGGTTTGATATAATTTTGCTGGGCGCACATCAGCATGGTGTCCTAGAACATAAAAGAAAACATATGATACATTTTTCTTTAAAAAAGAAATACATTTAACTGGTAATTAGCAAACATGGCGTCTTCTATCCTACTATATGGGAAGGCAGTTTTCATTGCTTTTGTCCTATTGGATGGAATAATTGTTCAGATAGCTTATTTGAGATGTCAATCACACTTTGGTGGGATGTCATCGAGTCTTCGTGTACAAGAGAGGTTCAAATGCCTCTCCAACTGGATGGATTGGCAGTTCAGATGGCTTATTTGAGATGTCAAACACACATTGGTCGCCCGGTAATCATTTTTTGCAGTAAAAGAAAAGTTGATACGCCCGAACAGGGACTTGAACCCTGGACCCTCAGATTAAAAGTCTGATGCTCTACCGACTGAGCTATCCAGGCTCGATTCGTCTTCGTGGTTCACATCCCAAAAAATGTATTGAGAACCTAACCCAAGAAATTATTTTATTTCTGTAAAATGAAATTAATGGTAAGAAGATACTTACTTTTTAAGATTCCTCTCTGACCTACAGTGGGTGAAATGGCACAACTGGTTAGGCGCTCCCTCTCAGTCAGTGGTTTGTGAGTTCAAACCCCATGTTGGCCGAAAGTATGGCTTTTATGTTCTCCTTTAAAAATTGCAAGTTTTTCTCAATTCAATCCAAAAAGGATGTCTGCAATTCCACCAAAAGCTAGTTATTTATCAGCACCAATGCTTTTAATTTAAAAGTTTACTAACTGAGCAATCCAGGTTCGATATAATTTTGCTGGGCGCACATCAGCATGGTGTCCTAGAACATAAAAGAAAACATATGATACATTTTTTTTAAAAAAAGAAATACATTTAACTGGTAAGTAGCAAACATGGCGTCTTCTATCCTACTATATGGGAAGGCAGTTTTCATTGCATTTGTCCTATTGGATGGAATAATTGTTCAGATAGCTTATTTGAGATGTCAATCACACTTTGGTGGGATGTCATCGAGTCTTCGTGTACAAGAGAGGTTCAAATGCCTCTCCAACTGGATGGATTGGCAGTTCAGATGGCTTATTTGAGATGTCAAACACACATTGGTCGCCCGGTAATCATTTTTTGCAGTAAAAGAAAAGTTGATACGCCCGAACAGGGACTTGAACCCTGGACCCTCAGATTAAAAGTCTGATGCTCTACCGACTGAGCTATCCAGGCTCGATTCGTCTTCGTGGTTCACATCCCAAAAAATGTATTGAGAACCTAACCCAAGAAATTATTTTATTTCTGTAAAATGAAATTAATGGTAAGAAGATACTTACTTTTTAAGATTCCTCTATGACCTACAGTGGGTGAAATGGCACAACTGGTTAGGCGCTCCCTCTCAGTCAGTGGTTTGTGAGTTCAAACCCCATGTTGGCCGAAAGTATGGCTTTTATGTTCTCCTTTAAAAATTGCAAGTTTTTCTCAATTTAATCCAAAAAGGATGTCTGCAATTCCACCAAAAGCTAGTTATTTATCAGCACCAATGCTTTTAATTTAAAAGTTTACTAACTGAGCAATCCAGGTTTGATATAATTTTGCTGGGCGCACATCAGCATGGTGTCCTAGAACATAAAAGAAAACATATGATACATTTTTCTTTAAAAAAGAAATACATTTAACTGGTAATTAGCAAACATGGCGTCTTCTATCCTACTATATGGGAAGGCAGTTTTCATTGCTTTTGTCCTATTGGATGGAATAATTGTTCAGATAGCTTATTTGAGATGTCAATCACACTTTGGTGGGATGTCATCGAGTCTTCGTGTACAAGAGAGGTTCAAATGCCTCTCCAACTGGATGGATTGGCAGTTCAGATGGCTTATTTGAGATGTCAAACACACATTGGTCGCCCGGTAATCATTTTTTGCAGTAAAAGAAAAGTTGATACGCCCGAACAGGGACTTGAACCCTGGACCCTCAGATTAAAAGTCTGATGCTCTACCGACTGAGCTATCCAGGCTCGATTCGTCTTCGTGGTTCACATCCCAAAAAATGTATTGAGAACCTAACCCAAGAAATTATTTTATTTCTGTAAAATGAAATTAATGGTAAGAAGATACTTACTTTTTAAGATTCCTCTCTGACCTACAGTGGGTGAAATGGCACAACTGGTTAGGCGCTCCCTCTCAGTCAGTGGTTTGTGAGTTCAAACCCCATGTTGGCCGAAAGTATGGCTTTTATGTTCTCCTTTAAAAATTGCAAGTTTTTCTCAATTCAATCCAAAAAGGATGTCTGCAATTCCACCAAAAGCTAGTTATTTATCAGCACCAATGCTTTTAATTTAAAAGTTTACTAACTGAGCAATCCAGGTTCGATATAATTTTGCTGGGCGCACATCAGCATGGTGTCCTAGAACATAAAAGAAAACATATGATACATTTTTTTTAAAAAAAGAAATACATTTAACTGGTAAGTAGCAAACATGGCGTCTTCTATCCTACTATATGGGAAGGCAGTTTTCATTGCTTTTGTCCTATTGGATGGAATAATTGTTCAGATAGCTTATTTGAGATGTCAATCACACTTTGGTGGGATGTCATCGAGTCTTCGTGTACAAGAGAGGTTCAAATGCCTCTCTAACTGGATGGATTGGCAGTTCAGATGGCTTATTTGAGATGTCAAACACACATTGGTCGCCCGGTAATCATTTTTTGCAGTAAAAGAAAAGTTGATACGCCCGAACAGGGACTTGAACCCTGGACCCTCAGATTAAAAGTCTGATGCTCTACCGACTGAGCTATCCAGGCTCGATTCGTCTTCGTGGTTCACATCCCAAAAAATGTATTGAGAACCTAACCCAAGAAATTATTTTATTTCTGTAAAATGAAATTAATGGTAAGAAGATACTTACTTTTTAAGATTCCTCTATGACCTACAGTGGGTGAAATGGCACAACTGGTTAGGCGCTCCCTCTCAGTCAGTGGTTTGTGAGTTCAAACCCCATGTTGGCCGAAAGTATGGCTTTTATGTTCTCCTTTAAAAATTGCAAGTTTTTCTCAATTCAATCCAAAAAGGATGTCTGCAATTCCACCAAAAGCTAGTTATTTATCAGCACCAATGCTTTTAATTTAAAAGTTTACTAACTGGGCAATCCAGGTTCGATATAATTTTGCTGGGCGCACATCAGCATGGTGTCCTAGAACATAAAAGAAAACATATGATACATTTTTCTTTAAAAAAGAAATACATTTAACTGCTAGGTAGAAACATGGCGTCTTCTATCCTAATGTATGGGAAGGCAGTTTATATTGCTTTTGTCCTATTGGATGGAATAATTGTTCAGATAGCTTATTTGAGATATCAATCACACTTTGGTGGGATGTCATCGAGTCTTCGTGTACAAGAGAGGTTCAAATGCCTCTCCAACTGGATGGATTGGCAGTTCAGATGGCTTATTTGAGATGTCAAACACACATTGGTCGCCCGGTAATCTTTTTTTGCAGTTAAAGAAAAGTTGATACGCCCGAACAGGGACTTGAACCCTGGACCCTCAGATTAAAAGTCTGATGCTCTACCGACTGAGCTATCCAGGCTCGATTTTTTTTCGTGGTTCACATCCCAAAAAATGTATTGAGAACCTAACCCAAGAAATTATTTTATTTCTGTAAAATGAAATTAATGGTAAGAAGATACTTACTTTTTAAGATTCCTCTATGACCTACAGTGGGTGAAATGGCACAACTGGTTAGGCGCTCCCTCTCAGTCAGTGGTTTGTGAGTTCAAACCCCATGTTGGCCGAAAGTATGGCTTTTATGTTCTCCTTTAAAAATTGCAAGTTTTTCTCAATTCAATCCAAAAAGGATGTCTGCAATTCCACCAAAAGCTAGTTATTTATCAGCACCAATGCTTTAAATTTAAAAGTTTACTAACTGAGCAATCCAGGTTTGATATAATTTTGCTGGGCGCACATCAGCATGGTGTCCTAGAACATAAAAGAAAACATATGATACATTTTTCTTTAAAAAAGAAATACATTTAACTGGTAATTAGCAAACATGGCGTCTTCTATCCTACTATATGGGAAGGCAGTTTTCATTGCTTTTGTCCTATTGGATGGAATAATTGTTCAGATAGCTTATTTGAGATGTCAATCACACTTTGGTGGGATGTCATCGAGTCTTCGTGTACAAGAGAGGTTCAAATGCCTCTCCAACTGGATGGATTGGCAGTTCAGATGGCTTATTTGAGATGTCAAACACACATTGGTCGCCCGGTAATCATTTTTTGCAGTAAAAGAAAAGTTGATACGCCCGAACAGGGACTTGAACCCTGGACCCTCAGATTAAAAGTCTGATGCTCTACCGACTGAGCTATCCAGGCTCGATTCGTCTTCGTGGTTCACATCCCAAAAAATGTATTGAGAACCTAACCCAAGAAATTATTTTATTTCTGTAAAATGAAATTAATGGTAAGAAGATACTTACTTTTTAAGATTCCTCTCTGACCTACAGTGGGTGAAATGGCACAACTGGTTAGGCGCTCCCTCTCAGTCAGTGGTTTGTGAGTTCAAACCCCATGTTGGCCGAAAGTATGGCTTTTATGTTCTCCTTTAAAAATTGCAAGTTTTTCTCAATTCAATCCAAAAAGGATGTCTGCAATTCCACCAAAAGCTAGTTATTTATCAGCACCAATGCTTTTAATTTAAAAGTTTACTAACTGAGCAATCCAGGTTCGATATAATTTTGCTGGGCGCACATCAGCATGGTGTCCTAGAACATAAAAGAAAACATATGATACATTTTTTTTAAAAAAAGAAATACATTTAACTGGTAAGTAGCAAACATGGCGTCTTCTATCCTACTATATGGGAAGGCAGTTTTCATTGCATTTGTCCTATTGGATGGAATAATTGTTCAGATAGCTTATTTGAGATGTCAATCACACTTTGGTGGGATGTCATCGAGTCTTCGTGTACAAGAGAGGTTCAAATGCCTCTCCAACTGGATGGATTGGCAGTTCAGATGGCTTATTTGAGATGTCAAACACACATTGGTCGCCCGGTAATCATTTTTTGCAGTAAAAGAAAAGTTGATACGCCCGAACAGGGACTTGAACCCTGGACCCTCAGATTAAAAGTCTGATGCTCTACCGACTGAGCTATCCAGGCTCGATTCGTCTTCGTGGTTCACATCCCAAAAAATGTATTGAGAACCTAACCCAAGAAATTATTTTATTTCTGTAAAATGAAATTAATGGTAAGAAGATACTTACTTTTTAAGATTCCTCTATGACCTACAGTGGGTGAAATGGCACAACTGGTTAGGCGCTCCCTCTCAGTCAGTGGTTTGTGAGTTCAAACCCCATGTTGGCCGAAAGTATGGCTTTTATGTTCTCCTTTAAAAATTGCAAGTTTTTCTCAATTCAATCCAAAAAGGATGTCTGCAATTCCACCAAAAGCTAGTTATTTATCAGCACCAATGCTTTTAATTTAAAAGTTTACTAACTGGGCAATCCAGGTTCGATATAATTTTGCTGGGCGCACATCAGCATGGTGTCCTAGAACATAAAAGAAAACATATGATACATTTTTCTTTAAAAAAGAAATACATTTAACTGCTAGGTAGAAACATGGCGTCTTCTATCCTAATGTATGGGAAGGCAGTTTATATTGCTTTTGTCCTATTGGATGGAATAATTGTTCAGATAGCTTATTTGAGATGTCAATCACACTTTGGTGGGATGTCATCGAGTCTTCGTGTACAAGAGAGGTTCAAATGCCTCTCCAACTGGATGGATTGGCAGTTCAGATGGCTTATTTGAGATGTCAAACACACATTGGTCGCCCGGTAATCTTTTTTTGCAGTTAAAGAAAAGTTGATACGCCCGAACAGGGACTTGAACCCTGGACCCTCAGATTAAAAGTCTGATGCTCTACCGACTGAGCTATCCAGGCTCGATTTTTTTTCGTGGTTCACATCCCAAAAAATGTATTGAGAACCTAACCCAAGAAATTATTTTATTTCTGTAAAATGAAATTAATGGTAAGAAGATACTTACTTTTTAAGATTCCTCTATGACCTACAGTGGGTGAAATGGCACAACTGGTTAGGCGCTCCCTCTCAGTCAGTGGTTTGTGAGTTCAAACCCCATGTTGGCCGAAAGTATGGCTTTTATGTTCTCCTTTAAAAATTGTAAGTTTTTCTCAATTCAATCCAAAAAGGATGTCTGCAATTCCACCAAAAGCTAGTTATTTATCAGCACCAATGCTTTAAATTTAAAAGTTTACTAACTGAGCAATCCAGGTTTGATATAATTTTGCTGGGCGCACATCAGCATGGTGTCCTAGAACATAAAAGAAAACATATGATACATTTTTCTTTAAAAAAGAAATACATTTAACTGGTAATTAGCAAACATGGCGTCTTCTATCCTACTATATGGGAAGGCAGTTTTCATTGCTTTTGTCCTATTGGATGGAATAATTGTTCAGATAGCTTATTTGAGATGTCAATCACACTTTGGTGGGATGTCATCGAGTCTTCGTGTACAAGAGAGGTTCAAATGCCTCTCCAACTGGATGGATTGGCAGTTCAGATGGCTTATTTGAGATGTCAAACACACATTGGTCGCCCGGTAATCATTTTTTGCAGTAAAAGAAAAGTTGATACGCCCGAACAGGGACTTGAACCCTGGACCCTCAGATTAAAAGTCTGATGCTCTACCGACTGAGCTATCCAGGCTCGATTCGTCTTCGTGGTTCACATCCCAAAAAATGTATTGAGAACCTAACCCAAGAAATTATTTTATTTCTGTAAAATGAAATTAATGGTAAGAAGATACTTACTTTTTAAGATTCCTCTCTGACCTACAGTGGGTGAAATGGCACAACTGGTTAGGCGCTCCCTCTCAGTCAGTGGTTTGTGAGTTCAAACCCCATGTTGGCCGAAAGTATGGCTTTTATGTTCTCCTTTAAAAATTGCAAGTTTTTCTCAATTCAATCCAAAAAGGATGTCTGCAATTCCACCAAAAGCTAGTTATTTATCAGCACCAATGCTTTTAATTTAAAAGTTTACTAACTGAGCAATCCAGGTTCGATATAATTTTGCTGGGCGCACATCAGCATGGTGTCCTAGAACATAAAAGAAAACATATGATACATTTTTTTTAAAAAAAGAAATACATTTAACTTGTAAGTAGCAAACATGGCGTCTTCTATCCTACTATATGGGAAGGCAGTTTTCATTGCATTTGTCCTATTGGATGGAATAATTGTTCAGATAGCTTATTTGAGATGTCAATCACACTTTGGTGGGATGTCATCGAGTCTTCGTGTACAAGAGAGGTTCAAATGCCTCTCCAACTGGATGGATTGGCAGTTCAGATGGCTTATTTGAGATGTCAAACACACATTGGTCGCCCGGTAATCATTTTTTGCAGTAAAAGAAAAGTTGATACGCCCGAACAGGGACTTGAACCCTGGACCCTCAGATTAAAAGTCTGATGCTCTACCGACTGAGCTATCCAGGCTCGATTCGTCTTCGTGGTTCACATCCCAAAAAATGTATTGAGAACCTAACCCAAGAAATTATTTTATTTCTGTAAAATGAAATTAATGGTAAGAAGATACTTACTTTTTAAGATTCCTCTATGACCTACAGTGGGTGAAATGGCACAACTGGTTAGGCGCTCCCTCTCAGTCAGTGGTTTGTGAGTTCAAACCCCATGTTGGCCGAAAGTATGGCTTTTATGTTCTCCTTTAAAAATTGCAAGTTTTTCTCAATTTAATCCAAAAAGGATGTCTGCAATTCCACCAAAAGCTAGTTATTTATCAGCACCAATGCTTTTAATTTAAAAGTTTACTAACTGAGCAATCCAGGTTTGATATAATTTTGCTGGGCGCACATCAGCATGGTGTCCTAGAACATAAAAGAAAACATATGATACATTTTTCTTTAAAAAAGAAATACATTTAACTGGTAATTAGCAAACATGGCGTCTTCTATCCTACTATATGGGAAGGCAGTTTTCATTGCTTTTGTCCTATTGGATGGAATAATTGTTCAGATAGCTTATTTGAGATGTCAATCACACTTTGGTGGGATGTCATCGAGTCTTCGTGTACAAGAGAGGTTCAAATGCCTCTCCAACTGGATGGATTGGCAGTTCAGATGGCTTATTTGAGATGTCAAACACACATTGGTCGCCCGGTAATCATTTTTTGCAGTAAAAGAAAAGTTGATACGCCCGAACAGGGACTTGAACCCTGGACCCTCAGATTAAAAGTCTGATGCTCTACCGACTGAGCTATCCAGGCTCGATTCGTCTTCGTGGTTCACATCCCAAAAAATGTATTGAGAACCTAACCCAAGAAATTATTTTATTTCTGTAAAATGAAATTAATGGTAAGAAGATACTTACTTTTTAAGATTCCTCTCTGACCTACAGTGGGTGAAATGGCACAACTGGTTAGGCGCTCCCTCTCAGTCAGTGGTTTGTGAGTTCAAACCCCATGTTGGCCGAAAGTATGGCTTTTATGTTCTCCTTTAAAAATTGCAAGTTTTTCTCAATTCAATCCAAAAAGGATGTCTGCAATTCCACCAAAAGCTAGTTATTTATCAGCACCAATGCTTTTAATTTAAAAGTTTACTAACTGAGCAATCCAGGTTCGATATAATTTTGCTGGGCGCACATCAGCATGGTGTCCTAGAACATAAAAGAAAACATATGATACATTTTTTTTAAAAAAAGAAATACATTTAACTGGTAAGTAGCAAACATGGCGTCTTCTATCCTACTATATGGGAAGGCAGTTTTCATTGCTTTTGTCCTATTGGATGGAATAATTGTTCAGATAGCTTATTTGAGATGTCAATCACACTTTGGTGGGATGTCATCGAGTCTTCGTGTACAAGAGAGGTTCAAATGCCTCTCTAACTGGATGGATTGGCAGTTCAGATGGCTTATTTGAGATGTCAAACACACATTGGTCGCCCGGTAATCATTTTTTGCAGTAAAAGAAAAGTTGATACGCCCGAACAGGGACTTGAACCCTGGACCCTCAGATTAAAAGTCTGATGCTCTACCGACTGAGCTATCCAGGCTCGATTCGTCTTCGTGGTTCACATCCCAAAAAATGTATTGAGAACCTAACCCAAGAAATTATTTTATTTCTGTAAAATGAAATTAATGGTAAGAAGATACTTACTTTTTAAGATTCCTCTATGACCTACAGTGGGTGAAATGGCACAACTGGTTAGGCGCTCCCTCTCAGTCAGTGGTTTGTGAGTTCAAACCCCATGTTGGCCGAAAGTATGGCTTTTATGTTCTCCTTTAAAAATTGCAAGTTTTTCTCAATTCAATCCAAAAAGGATGTCTGCAATTCCACCAAAAGCTAGTTATTTATCAGCACCAATGCTTTTAATTTAAAAGTTTACTAACTGGGCAATCCAGGTTCGATATAATTTTGCTGGGCGCACATCAGCATGGTGTCCTAGAACATAAAAGAAAACATATGATACATTTTTCTTTAAAAAAGAAATACATTTAACTGCTAGGTAGAAACATGGCGTCTTCTATCCTAATGTATGGGAAGGCAGTTTATATTGCTTTTGTCCTATTGGATGGAATAATTGTTCAGATAGCTTATTTGAGATGTCAATCACACTTTGGTGGGATGTCATCGAGTCTTCGTGTACAAGAGAGGTTCAAATGCCTCTCCAACTGGATGGATTGGCAGTTCAGATGGCTTATTTGAGATGTCAAACACACATTGGTCGCCCGGTAATCTTTTTTTGCAGTTAAAGAAAAGTTGATACGCCCGAACAGGGACTTGAACCCTGGACCCTCAGATTAAAAGTCTGATGCTCTACCGACTGAGCTATCCAGGCTCGATTTTTTTTCGTGGTTCACATCCCAAAAAATGTATTGAGAACCTAACCCAAGAAATTATTTTATTTCTGTAAAATGAAATTAATGGTAAGAAGATACTTACTTTTTAAGATTCCTCTATGACCTACAGTGGGTGAAATGGCACAACTGGTTAGGCGCTCCCTCTCAGTCAGTGGTTTGTGAGTTCAAACCCCATGTTGGCCGAAAGTATGGCTTTTATGTTCTCCTTTAAAAATTGCAAGTTTTTCTCAATTCAATCCAAAAAGGATGTCTGCAATTCCACCAAAAGCTAGTTATTTATCAGCACCAATGCTTTAAATTTAAAAGTTTACTAACTGAGCAATCCAGGTTTGATATAATTTTGCTGGGCGCACATCAGCATGGTGTCCTAGAACATAAAAGAAAACATATGATACATTTTTCTTTAAAAAAGAAATACATTTAACTGGTAATTAGCAAACATGGCGTCTTCTATCCTACTATATGGGAAGGCAGTTTTCATTGCTTTTGTCCTATTGGATGGAATAATTGTTCAGATAGCTTATTTGAGATGTCAATCACACTTTGGTGGGATGTCATCGAGTCTTCGTGTACAAGAGAGGTTCAAATGCCTCTCCAACTGGATGGATTGGCAGTTCAGATGGCTTATTTGAGATGTCAAACACACATTGGTCGCCCGGTAATCATTTTTTGCAGTAAAAGAAAAGTTGATACGCCCGAACAGGGACTTGAACCCTGGACCCTCAGATTAAAAGTCTGATGCTCTACCGACTGAGCTATCCAGGCTCGATTCGTCTTCGTGGTTCACATCCCAAAAAATGTATTGAGAACCTAACCCAAGAAATTATTTTATTTCTGTAAAATGAAATTAATGGTAAGAAGATACTTACTTTTTAAGATTCCTCTCTGACCTACAGTGGGTGAAATGGCACAACTGGTTAGGCGCTCCCTCTCAGTCAGTGGTTTGTGAGTTCAAACCCCATGTTGGCCGAAAGTATGGCTTTTATGTTCTCCTTTAAAAATTGCAAGTTTTTCTCAATTCAATCCAAAAAGGATGTCTGCAATTCCACCAAAAGCTAGTTATTTATCAGCACCAATGCTTTTAATTTAAAAGTTTACTAACTGAGCAATCCAGGTTCGATATAATTTTGCTGGGCGCACATCAGCATGGTGTCCTAGAACATAAAAGAAAACATATGATACATTTTTTTTAAAAAAAGAAATACATTTAACTGGTAAGTAGCAAACATGGCGTCTTCTATCCTACTATATGGGAAGGCAGTTTTCATTGCATTTGTCCTATTGGATGGAATAATTGTTCAGATAGCTTATTTGAGATGTCAATCACACTTTGGTGGGATGTCATCGAGTCTTCGTGTACAAGAGAGGTTCAAATGCCTCTCCAACTGGATGGATTGGCAGTTCAGATGGCTTATTTGAGATGTCAAACACACATTGGTCGCCCGGTAATCATTTTTTGCAGTAAAAGAAAAGTTGATACGCCCGAACAGGGACTTGAACCCTGGACCCTCAGATTAAAAGTCTGATGCTCTACCGACTGAGCTATCCAGGCTCGATTCGTCTTCGTGGTTCACATCCCAAAAAATGTATTGAGAACCTAACCCAAGAAATTATTTTATTTCTGTAAAATGAAATTAATGGTAAGAAGATACTTACTTTTTAAGATTCCTCTATGACCTACAGTGGGTGAAATGGCACAACTGGTTAGGCGCTCCCTCTCAGTCAGTGGTTTGTGAGTTCAAACCCCATGTTGGCCGAAAGTATGGCTTTTATGTTCTCCTTTAAAAATTGCAAGTTTTTCTCAATTCAATCCAAAAAGGATGTCTGCAATTCCACCAAAAGCTAGTTATTTATCAGCACCAATGCTTTTAATTTAAAAGTTTACTAACTGGGCAATCCAGGTTCGATATAATTTTGCTGGGCGCACATCAGCATGGTGTCCTAGAACATAAAAGAAAACATATGATACATTTTTCTTTAAAAAAGAAATACATTTAACTGCTAGGTAGAAACATGGCGTCTTCTATCCTAATGTATGGGAAGGCAGTTTATATTGCTTTTGTCCTATTGGATGGAATAATTGTTCAGATAGCTTATTTGAGATGTCAATCACACTTTGGTGGGATGTCATCGAGTCTTCGTGTACAAGAGAGGTTCAAATGCCTCTCCAACTGGATGGATTGGCAGTTCAGATGGCTTATTTGAGATGTCAAACACACATTGGTCGCCCGGTAATCTTTTTTTGCAGTTAAAGAAAAGTTGATACGCCCGAACAGGGACTTGAACCCTGGACCCTCAGATTAAAAGTCTGATGCTCTACCGACTGAGCTATCCAGGCTCGATTTTTTTTCGTGGTTCACATCCCAAAAAATGTATTGAGAACCTAACCCAAGAAATTATTTTATTTCTGTAAAATGAAATTAATGGTAAGAAGATACTTACTTTTTAAGATTCCTCTATGACCTACAGTGGGTGAAATGGCACAACTGGTTAGGCGCTCCCTCTCAGTCAGTGGTTTGTGAGTTCAAACCCCATGTTGGCCGAAAGTATGGCTTTTATGTTCTCCTTTAAAAATTGCAAGTTTTTCTCAATTCAATCCAAAAAGGATGTCTGCAATTCCACCAAAAGCTAGTTATTTATCAGCACCAATGCTTTAAATTTAAAAGTTTACTAACTGAGCAATCCAGGTTTGATATAATTTTGCTGGGCGCACATCAGCATGGTGTCCTAGAACATAAAAGAAAACATATGATACATTTTTCTTTAAAAAAGAAATACATTTAACTGGTAATTAGCAAACATGGCGTCTTCTATCCTACTATATGGGAAGGCAGTTTTCATTGCTTTTGTCCTATTGGATGGAATAATTGTTCAGATAGCTTATTTGAGATGTCAATCACACTTTGGTGGGATGTCATCGAGTCTTCGTGTACAAGAGAGGTTCAAATGCCTCTCCAACTGGATGGATTGGCAGTTCAGATGGCTTATTTGAGATGTCAAACACACATTGGTCGCCCGGTAATCATTTTTTGCAGTAAAAGAAAAGTTGATACGCCCGAACAGGGACTTGAACCCTGGACCCTCAGATTAAAAGTCTGATGCTCTACCGACTGAGCTATCCAGGCTCGATTCGTCTTCGTGGTTCACATCCCAAAAAATGTATTGAGAACCTAACCCAAGAAATTATTTTATTTCTGTAAAATGAAATTAATGGTAAGAAGATACTTACTTTTTAAGATTCCTCTCTGACCTACAGTGGGTGAAATGGCACAACTGGTTAGGCGCTCCCTCTCAGTCAGTGGTTTGTGAGTTCAAACCCCATGTTGGCCGAAAGTATGGCTTTTATGTTCTCCTTTAAAAATTGCAAGTTTTTCTCAATTCAATCCAAAAAGGATGTCTGCAATTCCACCAAAAGCTAGTTATTTATCAGCACCAATGCTTTTAATTTAAAAGTTTACTAACTGAGCAATCCAGGTTCGATATAATTTTGCTGGGCGCACATCAGCATGGTGTCCTAGAACATAAAAGAAAACATATGATACATTTTTTTTAAAAAAAGAAATACATTTAACTGGTAAGTAGCAAACATGGCGTCTTCTATCCTACTATATGGGAAGGCAGTTTTCATTGCATTTGTCCTATTGGATGGAATAATTGTTCAGATAGCTTATTTGAGATGTCAATCACACTTTGGTGGGATGTCATCGAGTCTTCGTGTACAAGAGAGGTTCAAATGCCTCTCCAACTGGATGGATTGGCAGTTCAGATGGCTTATTTGAGATGTCAAACACACATTGGTCGCCCGGTAATCATTTTTTGCAGTAAAAGAAAAGTTGATACGCCCGAACAGGGACTTGAACCCTGGACCCTCAGATTAAAAGTCTGATGCTCTACCGACTGAGCTATCCAGGCTCGATTCGTCTTCGTGGTTCACATCCCAAAAAATGTATTGAGAACCTAACCCAAGAAATTATTTTATTTCTGTAAAATGAAATTAATGGTAAGAAGATACTTACTTTTTAAGATTCCTCTCTGACCTACAGTGGGTGAAATGGCACAACTGGTTAGGCGCTCCCTCTCAGTCAGTGGTTTGTGAGTTCAAACCCCATGTTGGCCGAAAGTATGGCTTTTATGTTCTCCTTTAAAAATTGCAAGTTTTTCTCAATTCAATCCAAAAAGGATGTCTGCAATTCCACCAAAAGCTAGTTATTTATCAGCACCAATGCTTTTAATTTAAAAGTTTACTAACTGAGCAATCCAGGTTCGATATAATTTTGCTGGGCGCACATCAGCATGGTGTCCTAGAACATAAAAGAAAACATATGATACATTTTTTTTAAAAAAAGAAATACATTTAACTGGTAAGTAGCAAACATGGCGTCTTCTATCCTACTATATGGGAAGGCAGTTTTCATTGCTTTTGTCCTATTGGATGGAATAATTGTTCAGATAGCTTATTTGAGATGTCAATCACACTTTGGTGGGATGTCATCGAGTCTTCGTGTACAAGAGAGGTTCAAATGCCTCTCCAACTGGATGGATTGGCAGTTCAGATGGCTTATTTGAGATGTCAAACACACATTGGTCGCCCGGTAATCATTTTTTGCAGTAAAAGAAAAGTTGATACGCCCGAACAGGGACTTGAACCCTGGACCCTCAGATTAAAAGTCTGATGCTCTACCGACTGAGCTATCCAGGCTCGATTCGTCTTCGTGGTTCACATCCCAAAAAATGTATTGAGAACCTAACCCAAGAAATTATTTTATTTCTGTAAAATGAAATTAATGGTAAGAAGATACTTACTTTTTAAGATTCCTCTATGACCTACAGTGGGTGAAATGGCACAACTGGTTAGGCGCTCCCTCTCAGTCAGTGGTTTGTGAGTTCAAACCCCATGTTGGCCGAAAGTATGGCTTTTATGTTCTCCTTTAAAAATTGCAAGTTTTTCTCAATTCAATCCAAAAAGGATGTCTGCAATTCCACCAAAAGCTAGTTATTTATCAGCACCAATGCTTTAAATTTAAAAGTTTACTAACTGAGCAATCCAGGTTTGATATAATTTTGCTGGGCGCACATCAGCATGGTGTCCTAGAACATAAAAGAAAACATATGATACATTTTTCTTTAAAAAAGAAATACATTTAACTGGTAAGTAGCAAACATGGCGTCTTCTATCCTAATGTGTGGGAAGGCAGTTTATATTGCTTTTGTCCTATTGGATGGAATAATTGTTCAGATAGCTTATTTGAGATGTCAATCACATTTTGGTGGGATGTCATCGAGTCTTCGTGTACAAGAGAGGTTCAAATGCCTTTCCAACTGGATGGATTGGCAGTTCAGATGGCTTATTTGAGATGTCAAACACACATTGGTCGCTCGGTCATCATTTTTTACAGTAAAAGAAAAGTTGATACGCCCGAACAGGGACTTGAACCCTGGACCCTCAGATTAAAAGTCTGATGCTCTACCGACTGAGCTATCCAGGCTCGATTACTCTTTGTGGTTCACATCCCAAAAAATGTATTGAGAACCTAACCCAAGAAATTATTTTATTTCTGTAAAATGAAATTAATGGTAAGAAGATACTTACTTTTTAAGATTCCTCTATGACCTACAGTGGGTGAAATGGCACAACTGGTTAGGCTCTCCCTCTCAGTCAGTGGTTTGTGAGTTCAAACCCCAGGTTGGCCGAAAGTATGGCTTTTATGTTCTCCTTTAAAAATTGTAAGTTTTTCTCAATTCAATCCAAAAAGGATGTCTGCAATTCCACCAAAAGCTAGTTATTTATCAGCACCAATGCTTTTAATTTAAAAGTTTACTAACTGAGCAATCCAGGTTCGATATAATTTTGCTGGGCGCACATCAGCATGGTGTCCTAGAACATAAAAGAAAACATATGATACATTTTTCTTTAAAAAAGAAATACATTTAACTGGTAAGTAGCAAACATGGCGTCTTCTATCCTAATGTGTGGGAAGGCAGTTTATATTGCTTTTGTCCTATTGGATGGAATAATTGTTCAGATAGCTTATTTGAGATGTCAATCACATTTTGGTGGGATGTCATCGAGTCTTCGTGTACAAGAGAGGTTCAAATGCCTTTCCAACTGGATGGATTGGCAGTTCAGATGGCTTATTTGAGATGTCAAACACACATTGGTCGCTCGGTCATCATTTTTTACAGTAAAAGAAAAGTTGATACGGCCGAACAGGGACTTGAACCCTGGACCCTCAGATTAAAAGTCTGATGCTCTACCGACTGAGCTATCCAGGCTCGATTATTCTTTGTGGTTCACATCCCAAAAAATGTATTGAGAACCTAACCCAAGAAATTATTTTATTTCTGTAAAATGAAATTAATGGTAAGAAGATACTTACTTTTTAAGATTCCTCTCTGACCTACAGTGGGTGAAATGGCACAACTGGTTAGGCGCTCCCTCTCAGTCAGTGGTTTGTGAGTTCAAACCCCATGTTGGCCGAAAATATGGCTTTTATGTTCTCCTTTAAAAATTGCAAGTTTTTCTCAATTCAATCCAAAAAGGATGTCTGCAATTCCACCAAAAGCTAGTTATTTATCAGCACCAATGCTTTAAATTTAAAAGTTTACTAACTGAGCAATCCAGGTTTGATATAATTTTGCTGGGCGCACATCAGCATGGTGTCCTAGAACATAAAAGAAAACATATGATACATTTTTCTTTAAAAAAGAAATACATTTAACTGGTAAGTAGCAAACATGGCGTCTTCTATCCTAATGTGTGGGAAGGCAGTTTATATTGCTTTTGTCCTATTGGATGGAATAATTGTTCAGATAGCTTATTTGAGATGTCAATCACATTTTGGTGGGATGTCATCGAGTCTTCGTGTACAAGAGAGGTTCAAATGCCTTTCCAACTGGATGGATTGGCAGTTCAGATGGCTTATTTGAGATGTCAAACACACATTGGTCGCTCGGTCATCATTTTTTACAGTAAAAGAAAAGTTGATACGCCCGAACAGGGACTTGAACCCTGGACCCTCAGATTAAAAGTCTGATGCTCTACCGACTGAGCTATCCAGGCTCGATTACTCTTTGTGGTTCACATCCCAAAAAATGTATTGAGAACCTAACCCAAGAAATTATTTTATTTCTGTAAAATGAAATTAATGGTAAGAAGATACTTACTTTTTAAGATTCCTCTATGACCTACAGTGGGTGAAATGGCACAACTGGTTAGGCTCTCCCTCTCAGTCAGTGGTTTGTGAGTTCAAACCCCAGGTTGGCCGAAAGTATGGCTTTTATGTTCTCCTTTAAAAATTGTAAGTTTTTCTCAATTCAATCCAAAAAGGATGTCTGCAATTCCACCAAAAGCTAGTTATTTATCAGCACCAATGCTTTTAATTTAAAAGTTTACTAACTGAGCAATCCAGGTTCGATATAATTTTGCTGGGCGCACATCAGCATGGTGTCCTAGAACATAAAAGAAAACATATGATACATTTTTCTTTAAAAAAGAAATACATTTAACTGGTAAGTAGCAAACATGGCGTCTTCTATCCTAATGTGTGGGAAGGCAGTTTATATTGCTTTTGTCCTATTGGATGGAATAATTGTTCAGATAGCTTATTTGAGATGTCAATCACATTTTGGTGGGATGTCATCGAGTCTTCGTGTACAAGAGAGGTTCAAATGCCTTTCCAACTGGATGGATTGGCAGTTCAGATGGCTTATTTGAGATGTCAAACACACATTGGTCGCTCGGTCATCATTTTTTACAGTAAAAGAAAAGTTGATACGGCCGAACAGGGACTTGAACCCTGGACCCTCAGATTAAAAGTCTGATGCTCTACCGACTGAGCTATCCAGGCTCGATTATTCTTTGTGGTTCACATCCCAAAAAATGTATTGAGAACCTAACCCAAGAAATTATTTTATTTCTGTAAAATGAAATTAATGGTAAGAAGATACTTACTTTTTAAGATTCCTCTCTGACCTACAGTGGGTGAAATGGCACAACTGGTTAGGCGCTCCCTCTCAGTCAGTGGTTTGTGAGTTCAAACCCCATGTTGGCCGAAAATATGGCTTTTATGTTCTCCTTTAAAAATTGCAAGTTTTTCTCAATTCAATCCAAAAAGGATGTCTGCAATTCCACCAAAAGCTAGTTATTTATCAGCACCAATGCTTTAAATTTAAAAGTTTACTAACTGAGCAATCCAGGTTTGATATAATTTTGCTGGGCGCACATCAGCATGGTGTCCTAGAACATAAAAGAAAACATATGATACATTTTTCTTTAAAAAAGAAATACATTTAACTGGTAATTAGCAAACATGGCGTCTTCTATCCTACTATATGGGAAGGCAGTTTTCATTGCTTTTGTCCTATTGGATGGAATAATTGTTCAGATAGCTTATTTGAGATGTCAATCACACTTTGGTGGGATGTCATCGAGTCTTCGTGTACAAGAGAGGTTCAAATGCCTCTCCAACTGGATGGATTGGCAGTTCAGATGGCTTATTTGAGATGTCAAACACACATTGGTCGCCCGGTAATCATTTTTTGCAGTAAAAGAAAAGTTGATACGCCCGAACAGGGACTTGAACCCTGGACCCTCAGATTAAAAGTCTGATGCTCTACCGACTGAGCTATCCAGGCTCGATTCGTCTTCGTGGTTCACATCCCAAAAAATGTATTGAGAACCTAACCCAAGAAATTATTTTATTTCTGTAAAATGAAATTAATGGTAAGAAGATACTTACTTTTTAAGATTACTCTCTGACCTACAGTGGGTGAAATGGCACAACTGGTTAGGCGCTCCCTCTCAGTCAGTGGTTTGTGAGTTCAAACCCCATGTTGGCCGAAAGTATGGCTTTTATGTTCTCCTTTAAAAATTGCAAGTTTTTCTCAATTCAATCCAAAAAGGATGTCTGCAATTCCACCAAAAGCTAGTTATTTATCAGCACCAATGCTTTTAATTTAAAAGTTTACTAACTGAGCAATCCAGGTTCGATATAATTTTGCTGGGCGCACATCAGCATGGTGTCCTAGAACATAAAAGAAAACATATGATACATTTTTTTTAAAAAAAGAAATACATTTAACTGGTAAGTAGCAAACATGGCGTCTTCTATCCTACTATATGGGAAGGCAGTTTTCATTGCTTTTGTCCTATTGGATGGAATAATTGTTCAGATAGCTTATTTGAGATGTCAATCACACTTTGGTGGGATGTCATCGAGTCTTCGTGTACAAGAGAGGTTCAAATGCCTCTCCAACTGGATGGATTGGCAGTTCAGATGGCTTATTTGAGATGTCAAACACACATTGGTCGCCCGGTAATCATTTTTTGCAGTAAAAGAAAAGTTGATACGCCCGAACAGGGACTTGAACCCTGGACCCTCAGATTAAAAGTCTGATGCTCTACCGACTGAGCTATCCAGGCTCGATTCGTCTTCGTGGTTCACATCCCAAAAAATGTATTGAGAACCTAACCCAAGAAATTATTTTATTTCTGTAAAATGAAATTAATGGTAAGAAGATACTTACTTTTTAAGATTCCTCTATGACCTACAGTGGGTGAAATGGCACAACTGGTTAGGCGCTCCCTCTCAGTCAGTGGTTTGTGAGTTCAAACCCCATGTTGGCCGAAAGTATGGCTTTTATGTTCTCCTTTAAAAATTGCAAGTTTTTCTCAATTCAATCCAAAAAGGATGTCTGCAATTCCACCAAAAGCTAGTTATTAATCAGCACCAATGCTTTAAATTTAAAAGTTTACTAACTGAGCAATCCAGGTTTGATATAATTTTGCTGGGCGCACATCAGCATGGTGTCCTAGAACATAAAAGAAAACATATGATACATTTTTCTTTAAAAAAGAAATACATTTAACTGGTAAGTAGCAAACATGGCGTCTTCTATCCTACTATATGGGAAGGCAGTTTTCATTGCTTTTGTCCTATTGGATGGAATAATTGTTCAGATAGCTTATTTGAGATGTCAATCACACTTTGGTGGGATGTCATCGAGTCTTCGTGTACAAGAGAGGTTCAAATGCCTCTCCAACTGGATGGATTGGCAGTTCAGATGGCTTATTTGAGATGTCAAACATACATTGGTCGCCCGGTAATCATTTTTTGCAGTAAAAGAAAAGTTGATACGCCCGAACAGGGACTTGAACCCTGGACCCTCAGATTAAAAGTCTGATGCTCTACCGACTGAGCTATCCAGGCTCGATTCGTCTTCGTGGTTCACATCCCAAAAAATGTATTGAGAACCTAACCCAAGAAATTATTTTATTTCTGTAAAATGAAATTAATGGTAAGAAGATACTTACTTTTTAAGATTCCTCTCTGACCTACAGTGGGTGAAATGGCACAACTGGTTAGGCGCTCCCTCTCAGTCAGTGGTTTGTGAGTTCAAACCCCATGTTGGCCGAAAGTATGGCTTTTATGTTCTCCTTTAAAAATTGCAAGTTTTTCTCAATTCAATCCAAAAAGGATGTCTGCAATTCCACCAAAAGCTAGTTATTTATCAGCACCAATGCTTTTAATTTAAAAGTTTACTAACTGAGCAATCCAGGTTCGATATAATTTTGCTGGGCGCACATCAGCATGGTGTCCTAGAACATAAAAGAAAACATATGATACATTTTTTTTAAAAAAAGAAATACATTTAACTGGTAAGTAGCAAACATGGCGTCTTCTATCCTACTATATGGGAAGGCAGTTTTCATTGCTTTTGTCCTATTGGATGGAATAATTGTTCAGATAGCTTATTTGAGATGTCAATCACACTTTGGTGGGATGTCATCGAGTCTTCGTGTACAAGAGAGGTTCAAATGCCTCTCCAACTGGATGGATTGGCAGTTCAGATGGCTTATTTGAGATGTCAAACACACATTGGTCGCCCGGTAATCATTTTTTGCAGTAAAAGAAAAGTTGATACGCCCGAACAGGGACTTGAACCCTGGACCCTCAGATTAAAAGTCTGATGCTCTACCGACTGAGCTATCCAGGCTCGATTCGTCTTCGTGGTTCACATCCCAAAAAATGTATTGAGAACCTAACCCAAGAAATTATTTTATTTCTGTAAAATGAAATTAATGGTAAGAAGATACTTACTTTTTAAGATTCCTCTATGACCTACAGTGGGTGAAATGGCACAACTGGTTAGGCGCTCCCTCTCAGTCAGTGGTTTGTGAGTTCAAACCCCATGTTGGCCGAAAGTATGGCTTTTATGTTCTCCTTTAAAAATTGCAAGTTTTTCTCAATTCAATCCAAAAAGGATGTCTGCAATTCCACCAAAAGCTAGTTATTTATCAGCACCAATGCTTTAAATTTAAAAGTTTACTAACTGAGCAATCCAGGTTTGATATAATTTTGCTGGGCGCACATCAGCATGGTGTCCTAGAACATAAAAGAAAACATATGATACATTTTTCTTTAAAAAAGAAATACATTTAACTGGTAAGTAGCAAACATGGCGTCTTCTATCCTAATGTGTGGGAAGGCAGTTTATATTGCTTTTGTCCTATTGGATGGAATAATTGTTCAGATAGCTTATTTGAGATGTCAATCACATTTTGGTGGGATGTCATCGAGTCTTCGTGTACAAGAGAGGTTCAAATGCCTTTCCAACTGGATGGATTGGCAGTTCAGATGGCTTATTTGAGATGTCAAACACACATTGGTCGCTCGGTCATCATTTTTTACAGTAAAAGAAAAGTTGATACGCCCGAACAGGGACTTGAACCCTGGACCCTCAGATTAAAAGTCTGATGCTCTACCGACTGAGCTATCCAGGCTCGATTACTCTTTGTGGTTCACATCCCAAAAAATGTATTGAGAACCTAACCCAAGAAATTATTTTATTTCTGTAAAATGAAATTAATGGTAAGAAGATACTTACTTTTTAAGATTCCTCTATGACCTACAGTGGGTGAAATGGCACAACTGGTTAGGCTCTCCCTCTCAGTCAGTGGTTTGTGAGTTCAAACCCCAGGTTGGCCGAAAGTATGGCTTTTATGTTCTCCTTTAAAAATTGTAAGTTTTTCTCAATTCAATCCAAAAAGGATGTCTGCAATTCCACCAAAAGCTAGTTATTTATCAGCACCAATGCTTTTAATTTAAAAGTTTACTAACTGAGCAATCCAGGTTCGATATAATTTTGCTGGGCGCACATCAGCATGGTGTCCTAGAACATAAAAGAAAACATATGATACATTTTTCTTTAAAAAAGAAATACATTTAACTGGTAAGTAGCAAACATGGCGTCTTCTATCCTAATGTGTGGGAAGGCAGTTTATATTGCTTTTGTCCTATTGGATGGAATAATTGTTCAGATAGCTTATTTGAGATGTCAATCACATTTTGGTGGGATGTCATCGAGTCTTCGTGTACAAGAGAGGTTCAAATGCCTTTCCAACTGGATGGATTGGCAGTTCAGATGGCTTATTTGAGATGTCAAACACACATTGGTCGCTCGGTCATCATTTTTTACAGTAAAAGAAAAGTTGATACGGCCGAACAGGGACTTGAACCCTGGACCCTCAGATTAAAAGTCTGATGCTCTACCGACTGAGCTATCCAGGCTCGATTATTCTTTGTGGTTCACATCCCAAAAAATGTATTGAGAACCTAACCCAAGAAATTATTTTATTTCTGTAAAATGAAATTAATGGTAAGAAGATACTTACTTTTTAAGATTCCTCTATGACCTACAGTGGGTGAAATGGCACAACTGGTTAGGCGCTCCCTCTCAGTCAGTGGTTTGTGAGTTCAAACCCCATGTTGGCCGAAAGTATGGCTTTTATGTTCTCCTTTAAAAATTGCAAGTTTTTCTCAATTCAATCCAAAAAGGATGTCTGCAATTCCACCAAAAGCTAGTTATTTATCAGCACCAATGCTTTTAATTTAAAAGTTTACTAACTGAGCAATCCAGGTTCGATATAATTTTGCTGGGCGCACATCAGCATGGTGTCCTAGAACATAAAAGAAAACATATGATACATTTTTTTTAAAAAAAGAAATACATTTAACTGGTAAGTAGCAAACATGGCGTCTTCTATCCTACTATATGGGAAGGCAGTTTTCATTGCTTTTGTCCTATTGGATGGAATAATTGTTCAGATAGCTTATTTGAGATGTCAATCACACTTTGGTGGGATGTCATCGAGTCTTCGTGTACAAGAGAGGTTCAAATGCCTCTCCAACTGGATGGATTGGCAGTTCAGATGGCTTATTTGAGATGTCAAACACACATTGGTCGCCCGGTAATCATTTTTTGCAGTAAAAGAAAAGTTGATACGCCCGAACAGGGACTTGAACCCTGGACCCTCAGATTAAAAGTCTGATGCTCTACCGACTGAGCTATCCAGGCTCGATTCGTCTTCGTGGTTCACATCCCAAAAAATGTATTGAGAACCTAACCCAAGAAATTATTTTATTTCTGTAAAATGAAATTAATGGTAAGAAGATACTTACTTTTTAAGATTCCTCTCTGACCTACAGTGGGTGAAATGGCACATCTGGTTAGGCGCTCCCTCTCAGTCAGTGGTTTGTGAGTTCAAACCCCATGTTGGCCGAAAGTATGGCTTTTATGTTCTCCTTTAAAAATTGCAAGTTTTTCTCAATTCAATCCAAAAAGGATGTCTGCAATTCCACCAAAAGCTAGTTATTTATCAGCACCAATGCTTTTAATTTAAAAGTTTACTAACTGAGCAATCCAGGTTCGATATAATTTTGCTGGGCGCACATCAGCATGGTGTCCTAGAACATAAAAGAAAACATATGATACATTTTTTTTAAAAAAAGAAATACATTTAACTGGTAAGTAGCAAACATGGCGTCTTCTATCCTACTATATGGGAAGGCAGTTTTCATTGCTTTTGTCCTATTGGATGGAATAATTGTTCAGATAGCTTATTTGAGATGTCAATCACACTTTGGTGGGATGTCATCGAGTCTTCGTGTACAAGAGAGGTTCAAATGCCTCTCCAACTGGATGGATTGGCAGTTCAGATGGCTTATTTGAGATGTCAAACACACATTGGTCGCCCGGTAATCATTTTTTGCAGTAAAAGAAAAGTTGATACGCCCGAACAGGGACTTGAACCCTGGACCCTCAGATTAAAAGTCTGATGCTCTACCGACTGAGCTATCCAGGCTCGATTCGTCTTCGTGGTTCACATCCCAAAAAATGTATTGAGAACCTAACCCAAGAAATTATTTTATTTCTGTAAAATGAAATTAATGGTAAGAAGATACTTACTTTTTAAGATTCCTCTATGACCTACAGTGGGTGAAATGGCACAACTGGTTAGGCGCTCCCTCTCAGTCAGTGGTTTGTGAGTTCAAACCCCATGTTGGCCGAAAGTATGGCTTTTATGTTCTCCTTTAAAAATTGCAAGTTTTTCTCAATTCAATCCAAAAAGGATGTCTGCAATTCCACCAAAAGCTAGTTATTTATCAGCACCAATGCTTTAAATTTAAAAGTTTACTAACTGAGCAATCCAGGTTTGATATAATTTTGCTGGGCGCACATCAGCATGGTGTCCTAGAACATAAAAGAAAACATATGATACATTTTTCTTTAAAAAAGAAATACATTTAACTGGTAAGTAGCAAACATGGCGTCTTCTATCCTAATGTGTGGGAAGGCAGTTTATATTGCTTTTGTCCTATTGGATGGAATAATTGTTCAGATAGCTTATTTGAGATGTCAATCACATTTTGGTGGGATGTCATCGAGTCTTCGTGTACAAGAGAGGTTCAAATGCCTTTCCAACTGGATGGATTGGCAGTTCAGATGGCTTATTTGAGATGTCAAACACACATTGGTCGCTCGGTCATCATTTTTTACAGTAAAAGAAAAGTTGATACGCCCGAACAGGGACTTGAACCCTGGACCCTCAGATTAAAAGTCTGATGCTCTACCGACTGAGCTATCCAGGCTCGATTACTCTTTGTGGTTCACATCCCAAAAAATGTATTGAGAACCTAACCCAAGAAATTATTTTATTTCTGTAAAATGAAATTAATGGTAAGAAGATACTTACTTTTTAAGATTCCTCTATGACCTACAGTGGGTGAAATGGCACAACTGGTTAGGCTCTCCCTCTCAGTCAGTGGTTTGTGAGTTCAAACCCCAGGTTGGCCGAAAGTATGGCTTTTATGTTCTCCTTTAAAAATTGTAAGTTTTTCTCAATTCAATCCAAAAAGGATGTCTGCAATTCCACCAAAAGCTAGTTATTTATCAGCACCAATGCTTTTAATTTAAAAGTTTACTAACTGAGCAATCCAGGTTCGATATAATTTTGCTGGGCGCACATCAGCATGGTGTCCTAGAACATAAAAGAAAACATATGATACATTTTTCTTTAAAAAAGAAATACATTTAACTGGTAAGTAGCAAACATGGCGTCTTCTATCCTAATGTGTGGGAAGGCAGTTTATATTGCTTTTGTCCTATTGGATGGAATAATTGTTCAGATAGCTTATTTGAGATGTCAATCACATTTTGGTGGGATGTCATCGAGTCTTCGTGTACAAGAGAGGTTCAAATGCCTTTCCAACTGGATGGATTGGCAGTTCAGATGGCTTATTTGAGATGTCAAACACACATTGGTCGCTCGGTCATCATTTTTTACAGTAAAAGAAAAGTTGATACGGCCGAACAGGGACTTGAACCCTGGACCCTCAGATTAAAAGTCTGATGCTCTACCGACTGAGCTATCCAGGCTCGATTATTCTTTGTGGTTCACATCCCAAAAAATGTATTGAGAACCTAACCCAAGAAATTATTTTATTTCTGTAAAATGAAATTAATGGTAAGAAGATACTTACTTTTTAAGATTCCTCTATGACCTACAGTGGGTGAAATGGCACAACTGGTTAGGCTCTCCCTCTTAGTCAGTGGTTTGTGAGTTCAAACCCCATGTTGGCCGAAAGAATGGCTTTTATGTTCTCCTTTAAAAATTGCAAGTTTTTCTCAATTCAATCCAAAAAGGATGTCTGCAATTCCACCAAAAGCTAGTTATTTATCAGCACCAATGCTTTTAATTTAAAAGTTTACTAACTGAGCAATCCAGGTTCGATATAATTTTGCTGGGCGCACATCAGCATGGTGTCCTAGAACATAAAAGAAAACATATGATACATTTTTCTTTAAAAAAGAAATACATTTAACTGGTAAGTAGCAAACATGGCGTCTTCTATCCTAATGTGTGGGAAGGCAGTTTATATTGCTTTTGTCCTATTGGATGGAATAATTGTTCAGATAGCTTATTTGAGATGTCAATCACATTTTGGTGGGATGTCATCGAGTCTTCGTGTACAAGAGAGGTTCAAATGCCTTTCCAACTGGATGGATTGGCAGTTCAGATGGCTTATTTGAGATGTCAAACACACATTGGTCGCTCGGTCATCATTTTTTACAGTAAAAGAAAAGTTGATACGCCCGAACAGGGACTTGAACCCTGGACCCTCAGATTAAAAGTCTGATGCTCTACCGACTGAGCTATCCAGGCTCGATTATTCTTTGTGGTTCACATCCCAAAAAATGTATTGAGAACCTAACCCAAGAAATTATTTTATTTCTGTAAAATGAAATTAATGGTAAGAAGATACTTACTTTTTAAGATTCCTCTATGACCTACAGTGGGTGAAATGGCACAACTGGTTAGGCGCTCCCTCTCAGTCAGTGGTTTGTGAGTTCAAACACCATGTTGGCCGAAAGTATGGCTTTTATGTTCTCCTTTAAAAATTGCAAGTTTTTCTCAATTCAATCCAAAAAGGATGTCTGCAATTCCACCAAAAGCTAGTTATTTATCAGCACCAATGCTTTAAATTTAAAAGTTTACTAACTGAGCAATCCAGGTTTGATATAATTTTGCTGGGCGCACATCAGCATGGTGTCCTAGAACATAAAAGAAAACATATGATACATTTTTCTTTAAAAAAGAAATACATTTAACTGGTAAGTAGCAAACATGGCGTCTTCTATCCTAATGTGTGGGAAGGCAGTTTATATTGCTTTTGTCCTATTGGATGGAATAATTGTTCAGATAGCTTATTTGAGATGTCAATCACATTTTGGTGGGATGTCATCGAGTCTTCGTGTACAAGAGAGGTTCAAATGCCTTTCCAACTGGATGGATTGGCAGTTCAGATGGCTTATTTGAGATGTCAAACACACATTGGTCGCTCGGTCATCATTTTTTACAGTAAAAGAAAAGTTGATACGCCCGAACAGGGACTTGAACCCTGGACCCTCAGATTAAAAGTCTGATGCTCTACCGACTGAGCTATCCAGGCTCGATTACTCTTTGTGGTTCACATCCCAAAAAATGTATTGAGAACCTAACCCAAGAAATTATTTTATTTCTGTAAAATGAAATTAATGGTAAGAAGATACTTACTTTTTAAGATTCCTCTATGACCTACAGTGGGTGAAATGGCACAACTGGTTAGGCTCTCCCTCTCAGTCAGTGGTTTGTGAGTTCAAACCCCAGGTTGGCCGAAAGTATGGCTTTTATGTTCTCCTTTAAAAATTGTAAGTTTTTCTCAATTCAATCCAAAAAGGATGTCTGCAATTCCACCAAAAGCTAGTTATTTATCAGCACCAATGCTTTTAATTTAAAAGTTTACTAACTGAGCAATCCAGGTTCGATATAATTTTGCTGGGCGCACATCAGCATGGTGTCCTAGAACATAAAAGAAAACATATGATACATTTTTCTTTAAAAAAGAAATACATTTAACTGGTAAGTAGCAAACATGGCGTCTTCTATCCTAATGTGTGGGAAGGCAGTTTATATTGCTTTTGTCCTATTGGATGGAATAATTGTTCAGATAGCTTATTTGAGATGTCAATCACATTTTGGTGGGATGTCATCGAGTCTTCGTGTACAAGAGAGGTTCAAATGCCTTTCCAACTGGATGGATTGGCAGTTCAGATGGCTTATTTGAGATGTCAAACACACATTGGTCGCTCGGTCATCATTTTTTACAGTAAAAGAAAAGTTGATACGGCCGAACAGGGACTTGAACCCTGGACCCTCAGATTAAAAGTCTGATGCTCTACCGACTGAGCTATCCAGGCTCGATTATTCTTTGTGGTTCACATCCCAAAAAATGTATTGAGAACCTAACCCAAGAAATTATTTTATTTCTGTAAAATGAAATTAATGGTAAGAAGATACTTACTTTTTAAGATTCCTCTATGACCTACAGTGGGTGAAATGGCACAACTGGTTAGGCTCTCCCTCTTAGTCAGTGGTTTGTGAGTTCAAACCCCATGTTGGCCGAAAGAATGGCTTTTATGTTCTCCTTTAAAAATTGCAAGTTTTTCTCAATTCAATCCAAAAAGGATGTCTGCAATTCCACCAAAAGCTAGTTATTTATCAGCACCAATGCTTTTAATTTAAAAGTTTACTAACTGAGCAATCCAGGTTCGATATAATTTTGCTGGGCGCACATCAGCATGGTGTCCTAGAACATAAAAGAAAACATATGATACATTTTTCTTTAAAAAAGAAATACATTTAACTGGTAAGTAGCAAACATGGCGTCTTCTATCCTAATGTGTGGGAAGGCAGTTTATATTGCTTTTGTCCTATTGGATGGAATAATTGTTCAGATAGCTTATTTGAGATGTCAATCACATTTTGGTGGGATGTCATCGAGTCTTCGTGTACAAGAGAGGTTCAAATGCCTTTCCAACTGGATGGATTGGCAGTTCAGATGGCTTATTTGAGATGTCAAACACACATTGGTCGCTCGGTCATCATTTTTTACAGTAAAAGAAAAGTTGATACGCCCGAACAGGGACTTGAACCCTGGACCCTCAGATTAAAAGTCTGATGCTCTACCGACTGAGCTATCCAGGCTCGATTATTCTTTGTGGTTCACATCCCAAAAAATGTATTGAGAACCTAACCCAAGAAATTATTTTATTTCTGTAAAATGAAATTAATGGTAAGAAGATACTTACTTTTTAAGATTCCTCTATGACCTACAGTGGGTGAAATGGCACAACTGGTTAGGCGCTCCCTCTCAGTCAGTGGTTTGTGAGTTCAAACACCATGTTGGCCGAAAGTATGGCTTTTATGTTCTCCTTTAAAAATTGCAAGTTTTTCTCAATTCAATCCAAAAAGGATGTCTGCAATTCCACCAAAAGCTAGTTATTTATCAGCACCAATGCTTTTAATTTAAAAGTTTACTAACTGAGCAATCCAGGTTCGATATAATTTTGCTGGGCGCACATCAGCATGGTGTCCTAGAACATAAAAGAAAACATATGATACATTTTTCTTTAAAAAAGAAATACATTTAACTGGTAAGTAGCAAACATGGCGTCTTCTATCCTAATGTGTGGGAAGGCAGTTTATATTGCTTTTGTCCTATTGGATGGAATAATTGTTCAGATAGCTTATTTGAGATGTCAATCACATTTTGGTGGGATGTCATCGAGTCTTCGTGTACAAGAGAGGTTCAAATGCCTTTCCAACTGGATGGATTGGCAGTTCAGATGGCTTATTTGAGATGTCAAACACACATTGGTCGCTCGGTCATCATTTTTTACAGTAAAAGAAAAGTTGATACGCCCGAACAGGGACTTGAACCCTGGACCCTCAGATTAAAAGTCTGATGCTCTACCGACTGAGCTATCCAGGCTCGATTATTCTTTGTGGTTCACATCCCAAAAAATGTATTGAGAACCTAACCCAAGAAATTATTTTATTTCTGTAAAATGAAATTAATGGTAAGAAGATACTTACTTTTTAAGATTCCTCTATGACCTACAGTGGGTGAAATGGCACAACTGGTTAGGCGCTCCCTCTCAGTCAGTGGTTTGTGAGTTCAAACACCATGTTGGCCGAAAGTATGGCTTTTATGTTCTCCTTTAAAAATTGCAAGTTTTTCTCAATTCAATCCAAAAAGGATGTCTGCAATTCCACCAAAAGCTAGTTATTTATCAGCACCAATGCTTTTAATTTAAAAGTTTACTAACTGAGCAATCCAGGTTCGATATAATTTTGCTGGGCGCACATCAGCATGGTGTCCTAGAACATAAAAGAAAACATATGATACATTTTTTTTAAAAAAAGAAATACATTTAACTGGTAAGTAGCAAACATGGCGTCTTCTATCCTACTATATGGGAAGGCAGTTTTCATTGCTTTTGTCCTATTGGATGGAATAATTGTTCAGATAGCTTATTTGAGATGTCAATCACACTTTGGTGGGATGTCATCGAGTCTTCGTGTACAAGAGAGGTTCAAATGCCTCTCCAACTGGATGGATTGGCAGTTCAGATGGCTTATTTGAGATGTCAAACACACATTGGTCGCCCGGTAATCATTTTTTGCAGTAAAAGAAAAGTTGATACGCCCGAACAGGGACTTGAACCCTGGACCCTCAGATTAAAAGTCTGATGCTCTACCGACTGAGCTATCCAGGCTCGATTCGTCTTCGTGGTTCACATCCCAAAAAATGTATTGAGAACCTAACCCAAGAAATTATTTTATTTCTGTAAAATGAAATTAATGGTAAGAAGATACTTACTTTTTAAGATTCCTCTATGACCTACAGTGGGTGAAATGGCACAACTGGTTAGGCGCTCCCTCTCAGTCAGTGGTTTGTGAGTTCAAACCCCATGTTGGCCGAAAGTATGGCTTTTATGTTCTCCTTTAAAAATTGCAAGTTTTTCTCAATTTAATCCAAAAAGGATGTCTGCAATTCCACCAAAAGCTAGTTATTTATCAGCACCAATGCTTTTAATTTAAAAGTTTACTAACTGAGCAATCCAGGTTCGATATAATTTTGCTGGGCGCACATCAGCATGGTGTCCTAGAACATAAAAGAAAACATATGATACATTTTTCTTTAAAAAAGAAATACATTTAACTGCTAGGTAGAAACATGGCGTCTTCTATCCTAATGTATGGGAAGGCAGTTTATATTGCTTTTGTCCTATTGGATGGAATAATTGTTCAGATAGCTTATTTGAGATGTCAATCACACTTTGGTGGGATGTCATCGAGTCTTCGTGTACAAGAGAGGTTCAAATGCCTCTCCAACTGGATGGATTGGCAGTTCAGATGGCTTATTTGAGATGTCAAACACACATTGGTCGCCCGGTAATCTTTTTTTGCAGTTAAAGAAAAGTTGATACGCCCGAACAGGGACTTGAACCCTGGACCCTCAGATTAAAAGTCTGATGCTCTACCGACTGAGCTATCCAGGCTCGATTTTTTTTCGTGGTTCACATCCCAAAAAATGTATTGAGAACCTAACCCAAGAAATTATTTTATTTCTGTAAAATGAAATTAATGGTAAGAAGATACTTACTTTTTAAGATTCCTCTATGACCTACAGTGGGTGAAATGGCACAACTGGTTAGGCGCTCCCTCTCAGTCAGTGGTTTGTGAGTTCAAACCCCATGTTGGCCGAAAGTATGGCTTTTATGTTCTCCTTTAAAAATTGCATGTTTTTCTCAATTCAATCCAAAAAGGATGTCTGCAATTCCACCAAAAGCTAGTTATTTATCAGCACCAATGCTTTTAATTTAAAAGTTTACTAACTGAGCAATCCAGGTGTGATATAATTTTGCTGGGCGCACATCAGCATGGTGTCCTAGAACATAAAAGAAAACATATGATACATTTTTCTTTAAAAAAGAAATACATTTAACTGGTAAGTAGCAAACATGGCGTCTTCTATCCTACTATATGGGAAGGCAGTTTTCATTGCTTTTGTCCTATTGGATGGAATAATTGTTCAGATAGCTTATTTGAGATGTCAATCACACTTTGGTGGGATGTCATCGAGTCTTCGTGTACAAGAGAGGTTCAAATGCCTCTCCAACTGGATGGATTGGCAGTTCAGATGGCTTATTTGAGATGTCAAACACACATTGGTCGCCCGGTAATCATTTTTTGCAGTAAAAGAAAAGTTGATACGCCCGAACAGGGACTTGAACCCTGGACCCTCAGATTAAAAGTCTGATGCTCTACCGACTGAGCTATCCAGGCTCGATTCGTCTTCGTGGTTCACATCCCAAAAAATGTATTGAGAACCTAACCCAAGAAATTATTTTATTTCTGTAAAATGAAATTAATGGTAAGAAGATACTTACTTTTTAAGATTCCTCTATGACCTACAGTGGGTGAAATGGCACAACTGGTTAGGCGCTCCCTCTCAGTCAGTGGTTTGTGAGTTCAAACCCCATGTTGGCCGAAAGTATGGCTTTTATGTTCTCCTTTAAAAATTGCAAGTTTTTCTCAATTTAATCCAAAAAGGATGTCTGCAATTCCACCAAAAGCTAGTTATTTATCAGCACCAATGCTTTTAATTTAAAAGTTTACTAACTGAGCAATCCAGGTTTGATATAATTTTGCTGGGCGCACATCAGCATGGTGTCCTAGAACATAAAAGAAAACATATGATACATTTTTTTTAAAAAAAGAAATACATTTAACTGGTAAGTAGCAAACATGGCGTCTTCTATCCTACTATATGGGAAGGCAGTTTTCATTGCTTTTGTCCTATTGGATGGAATAATTGTTCAGATAGCTTATTTGAGATGTCAATCACACTTTGGTGGGATGTCATCGAGTCTTCGTGTACAAGAGAGGTTCAAATGCCTCTCCAACTGGATGGATTGGCAGTTCAGATGGCTTATTTGAGATGTCAAACACACATTGGTCGCCCGGTAATCATTTTTTGCAGTAAAAGAAAAGTTGATACGCCCGAACAGTGACTTGAACCCTGGACCCTCAGATTAAAAGTCTGATGCTCTACCGACTGAGCTATCCAGGCTCGATTCGTCTTCGTGGTTCACATCCCAAAAAATGTATTGAGAACCTAACCCAAGAAATTATTTTATTTCTGTAAAATGAAATTAATGGTAAGAAGATACTTACTTTTTAAGATTCCTCTATGACCTACAGTGGGTGAAATGGCACAACTGGTTAGGCGCTCCCTCTCAGTCAGTGGTTTGTGAGTTCAAACCCCATGTTGGCCGAAAGTATGGCTTTTATGTTCTCCTTTAAAAATTGCAAGTTTTTCTCAATTTAATCCAAAAAGGATGTCTGCAATTCCACCAAAAGCTAGTTATTTATCAGCACCAATGCTTTTAATTTAAAAGTTTACTAACTGAGCAATCCAGGTTCGATATAATTTTGCTGGGCGCACATCAGCATGGTGTCCTAGAACATAAAAGAAAACATATGATACATTTTTCTTTAAAAAAGAAATACATTTAACTGGTAAGTAGCAAACATGGCGTCTTCTATCCTACTATATGGGAAGGCAGTTTTCATTGCTTTTGTCCTATTGGATGGAATAATTGTTCAGATAGCTTATTTGAGATGTCAATCACACTTTGGTGGGATGTCATCGAGTCTTCGTGTACAAGAGAGGTTCAAATGCCTCTCCAACTGGATGGATTGGCAGTTCAGATGGCTTATTTGAGATGTCAAACACACATTGGTCGCCCGGTAATCATTTTTTGCAGTAAAAGAAAAGTTGATACGCCCGAACAGGGACTTGAACCCTGGACCCTCAGATTAAAAGTCTGATGCTCTACCGACTGAGCTATCCAGGCTCGATTCGTCTTCGTGGTTCACATCCCAAAAAATGTATTGAGAACCTAACCCAAGAAATTATTTTATTTCTGTAAAATGAAATTAATGGTAAGAAGATACTTACTTTTTAAGATTCCTCTATGACCTACAGTGGGTGAAATGGCACAACTGGTTAGGCGCTCCCTCTCAGTCAGTGGTTTGTGAGTTCAAACCCCATGTTGGCCGAAAGTATGGCTTTTATGTTCTCCTTTAAAAATTGCATGTTTTTCTCAATTCAATCCAAAAAGGATGTCTGCAATTCCACCAAAAGCTAGTTATTTATCAGCACCAATGCTTTTAATTTAAAAGTTTACTAACTGAGCAATCCAGGTGTGATATAATTTTGCTGGGCGCACATCAGCATGGTGTCCTAGAACATAAAAGAAAACATATGATACATTTTTCTTTAAAAAAGAAATACATTTAACTGGTAAGTAGCAAACATGGCGTCTTCTATCCTACTATATGGGAAGGCAGTTTTCATTGCTTTTGTCCTATTGGATGGAATAATTGTTCAGATAGCTTATTTGAGATGTCAATCACACTTTGGTGGGATGTCATCGAGTCTTCGTGTACAAGAGAGGTTCAAATGCCTCTCCAACTGGATGGATTGGCAGTTCAGATGGCTTATTTGAGATGTCAAACACACATTGGTCGCCCGGTAATCATTTTTTGCAGTAAAAGAAAAGTTGATACGCCCGAACAGGGACTTGAACCCTGGACCCTCAGATTAAAAGTCTGATGCTCTACCGACTGAGCTATCCAGGCTCGATTCGTCTTCGTGGTTCACATCCCAAAAAATGTATTGAGAACCTAACCCAAGAAATTATTTTATTTCTGTAAAATGAAATTAATGGTAAGAAGATACTTACTTTTTAAGATTCCTCTATGACCTACAGTGGGTGAAATGGCACAACTGGTTAGGCGCTCCCTCTCAGTCAGTGGTTTGTGAGTTCAAACCCCATGTTGGCCGAAAGTATGGCTTTTATGTTCTCCTTTAAAAATTGCAAGTTTTTCTCAATTTAATCCAAAAAGGATGTCTGCAATTCCACCAAAAGCTAGTTATTTATCAGCACCAATGCTTTTAATTTAAAAGTTTACTAACTGAGCAATCCAGGTTTGATATAATTTTGCTGGGCGCACATCAGCATGGTGTCCTAGAACATAAAAGAAAACATATGATACATTTTTCTTTAAAAAAGAAATACATTTAACTGGTAAGTAGCAAACATGGCGTCTTCTATCCTACTATATGGGAAGGCAGTTTTCATTGCTTTTGTCCTATTGGATGGAATAATTGTTCAGATAGCTTATTTGAGATGTCAATCACACTTTGGTGGGATGTCATCGAGTCTTCGTGTACAAGAGAGGTTCAAATGCCTCTCCAACTGGATGGATTGGCAGTTCAGATGGCTTATTTGAGATGTCAAACACACATTGGTCGCCCGGTAATCATTTTTTGCAGTAAAAGAAAAGTTGATACGCCCGAACAGGGACTTGAACCCTGGACCCTCAGATTAAAAGTCTGATGCTCTACCGACTGAGCTATCCAGGCTCGATTCGTCTTCGTGGTTCACATCCCAAAAAATGTATTGAGAACCTAACCCAAGAAATTATTTTATTTCTGTAAAATGAAATTAATGGTAAGAAGATACTTACTTTTTAAGATTCCTCTATGACCTACAGTGGGTGAAATGGCACAACTGGTTAGGCGCTCCCTCTCAGTCAGTGGTTTGTGAGTTCAAACCCCATGTTGGCCGAAAGTATGGCTTTTATGTTCTCCTTTAAAAATTGCATGTTTTTCTCAATTCAATCCAAAAAGGATGTCTGCAATTCCACCAAAAGCTAGTTATTTATCAGCACCAATGCTTTTAATTTAAAAGTTTACTAACTGAGCAATCCAGGTGTGATATAATTTTGCTGGGCGCACATCAGCATGGTGTCCTAGAACATAAAAGAAAACATATGATACATTTTTCTTTAAAAAAGAAATACATTTAACTGGTAAGTAGCAAACATGGCGTCTTCTATCCTACTATATGGGAAGGCAGTTTTCATTGCTTTTGTCCTATTGGATGGAATAATTGTTCAGATAGCTTATTTGAGATGTCAATCACACTTTGGTGGGATGTCATCGAGTCTTCGTGTACAAGAGAGGTTCAAATGCCTCTCCAACTGGATGGATTGGCAGTTCAGATGGCTTATTTGAGATGTCAAACACACATTGGTCGCCCGGTAATCATTTTTTGCAGTAAAAGAAAAGTTGATACGCCCGAACAGGGACTTGAACCCTGGACCCTCAGATTAAAAGTCTGATGCTCTACCGACTGAGCTATCCAGGCTCGATTCGTCTTCGTGGTTCACATCCCAAAAAATGTATTGAGAACCTAACCCAAGAAATTATTTTATTTCTGTAAAATGAAATTAATGGTAAGAAGATACTTACTTTTTAAGATTCCTCTATGACCTACAGTGGGTGAAATGGCACAACTGGTTAGGCGCTCCCTCTCAGTCAGTGGTTTGTGAGTTCAAACCCCATGTTGGCCGAAAGTATGGCTTTTATGTTCTCCTTTAAAAATTGCAAGTTTTTCTCAATTTAATCCAAAAAGGATGTCTGCAATTCCACCAAAAGCTAGTTATTTATCAGCACCAATGCTTTTAATTTAAAAGTTTACTAACTGAGCAATCCAGGTTTGATATAATTTTGCTGGGCGCACATCAGCATGGTGTCCTAGAACATAAAAGAAAACATATGATACATTTTTCTTTAAAAAAGAAATACATTTAACTGGTAAGTAGCAAACATGGCGTCTTCTATCCTACTATATGGGAAGGCAGTTTTCATTGCTTTTGTCCTATTGGATGGAATAATTGTTCAGATAGCTTATTTGAGATGTCAATCACACTTTGGTGGGATGTCATCGAGTCTTCGTGTACAAGAGAGGTTCAAATGCCTCTCCAACTGGATGGATTGGCAGTTCAGATGGCTTATTTGAGATGTCAAACACACATTGGTCGCCCGGTAATCATTTTTTGCAGTAAAAGAAAAGTTGATACGCCCGAACAGGGACTTGAACCCTGGACCCTCAGATTAAAAGTCTGATGCTCTACCGACTGAGCTATCCAGGCTCGATTCGTCTTCGTGGTTCACATCCCAAAAAATGTATTGAGAACCTAACCCAAGAAATTATTTTATTTCTGTAAAATGAAATTAATGGTAAGAAGATACTTACTTTTTAAGATTCCTCTATGACCTACAGTGGGTGAAATGGCACAACTGGTTAGGCGCTCCCTCTCAGTCAGTGGTTTGTGAGTTCAAACCCCATGTTGGCCGAAAGTATGGCTTTTATGTTCTCCTTTAAAAATTGCAAGTTTTTCTCAATTTAATCCAAAAAGGATGTCTGCAATTCCACCAAAAGCTAGTTATTTATCAGCACCAATGCTTTTAATTTAAAAGTTTACTAACTGAGCAATCCAGGTTTGATATAATTTTGCTGGGCGCACATCAGCATGGTGTCCTAGAACATAAAAGAAAACATATGATACATTTTTCTTTAAAAAAGAAATACATTTAACTGGTAAGTAGCAAACATGGCGTCTTCTATCCTACTATATGGGAAGGCAGTTTTCATTGCTTTTGTCCTATTGGATGGAATAATTGTTCAGATAGCTTATTTGAGATGTCAATCACACTTTGGTGGGATGTCATCGAGTCTTCGTGTACAAGAGAGGTTCAAATGCCTCTCCAACTGGATGGATTGGCAGTTCAGATGGCTTATTTGAGATGTCAAACACACATTGGTCGCCCGGTAATCATTTTTTGCAGTAAAAGAAAAGTTGATACGCCCGAACAGGGACTTGAACCCTGGACCCTCAGATTAAAAGTCTGATGCTCTACCGACTGAGCTATCCAGGCTCGATTCGTCTTCGTGGTTCACATCCCAAAAAATGTATTGAGAACCTAACCCAAGAAATTATTTTATTTCTGTAAAATGAAATTAATGGTAAGAAGATACTTACTTTTTAAGATTCCTCTATGACCTACAGTGGGTGAAATGGCACAACTGGTTAGGCGCTCCCTCTCAGTCAGTGGTTTGTGAGTTCAAACCCCATGTTGGCCGAAAGTATGGCTTTTATGTTCTCCTTTAAAAATTGCAAGTTTTTCTCAATTTAATCCAAAAAGGATGTCTGCAATTCCACCAAAAGCTAGTTATTTATCAGCACCAATGCTTTTAATTTAAAAGTTTACTAACTGAGCAATCCAGGTTCGATATAATTTTGCTGGGCGCACATCAGCATGGTGTCCTAGAACATAAAAGAAAACATATGATACATTTTTCTTTAAAAAAGAAATACATTTAACTGGTAAGTAGCAAACATGGCGTCTTCTATCCTACTATATGGGAAGGCAGTTTTCATTGCTTTTGTCCTATTGGATGGAATAATTGTTCAGATAGCTTATTTGAGATGTCAATCACACTTTGGTGGGATGTCATCGAGTCTTCGTGTACAAGAGAGGTTCAAATGCCTCTCCAACTGGATGGATTGGCAGTTCAGATGGCTTATTTGAGATGTCAAACACACATTGGTCGCCCGGTAATCATTTTTTGCAGTAAAAGAAAAGTTGATACGCCCGAACAGGGACTTGAACCCTGGACCCTCAGATTAAAAGTCTGATGCTCTACCGACTGAGCTATCCAGGCTCGATTCGTCTTCGTGGTTCACATCCCAAAAAATGTATTGAGAACCTAACCCAAGAAATTATTTTATTTCTGTAAAATGAAATTAATGGTAAGAAGATACTTACTTTTTAAGATTCCTCTATGACCTACAGTGGGTGAAATGGCACAACTGGTTAGGCGCTCCCTCTCAGTCAGTGGTTTGTGAGTTCAAACCCCATGTTGGCCGAAAGTATGGCTTTTATGTTCTCCTTTAAAAATTGCAAGTTTTTCTCAATTTAATCCAAAAAGGATGTCTGCAATTCCACCAAAAGCTAGTTATTTATCAGCACCAATGCTTTTAATTTAAAAGTTTACTAACTGAGCAATCCAGGTTCGATATAATTTTGCTGGGCGCACATCAGCATGGTGTCCTAGAACATAAAAGAAAACATATGATACATTTTTCTTTAAAAAAGAAATACATTTAACTGGTAAGTAGCAAACATGGCGTCTTCTATCCTACTATATGGGAAGGCAGTTTTCATTGCTTTTGTCCTATTGGATGGAATAATTGTTCAGATAGCTTATTTGAGATGTCAATCACACTTTGGTGGGATGTCATCGAGTCTTCGTGTACAAGAGAGGTTCAAATGCCTCTCCAACTGGATGGATTGGCAGTTCAGATGGCTTATTTGAGATGTCAAACACACATTGGTCGCCCGGTAATCATTTTTTGCAGTAAAAGAAAAGTTGATACGCCCGAACAGGGACTTGAACCCTGGACCCTCAGATTAAAAGTCTGATGCTCTACCGACTGAGCTATCCAGGCTCGATTCGTCTTCGTGGTTCACATCCCAAAAAATGTATTGAGAACCTAACCCAAGAAATTATTTTATTTCTGTAAAATGAAATTAATGGTAAGAAGATACTTACTTTTTAAGATTCCTCTATGACCTACAGTGGGTGAAATGGCACAACTGGTTAGGCGCTCCCTCTCAGTCAGTGGTTTGTGAGTTCAAACCCCATGTTGGCCGAAAGTATGGCTTTTATGTTCTCCTTTAAAAATTGCAAGTTTTTCTCAATTTAATCCAAAAAGGATGTCTGCAATTCCACCAAAAGCTAGTTATTTATCAGCACCAATGCTTTTAATTTAAAAGTTTACTAACTGAGCAATCCAGGTTCGATATAATTTTGCTGGGCGCACATCAGCATGGTGTCCTAGAACATAAAAGAAAACATATGATACATTTTTTTTAAAAAAAGAAATATATTTAACTGGTAAGTAGCAAACATGGCGTCTTCTATCCTACTATATGGGAAGGCAGTTTTCATTGCTTTTGTCCTATTGGATGGAATAATTGTTCAGATAGCTTATTTGAGATGTCAATCACACTTTGGTGGGATGTCATCGAGTCTTCGTGTACAAGAGAGGTTCAAATGCCTCTCCAACTGGATGGATTGGCAGTTCAGATGGCTTATTTGAGATGTCAAACACACATTGGTCGCCCGGTAATCATTTTTTGCAGTAAAAGAAAAGTTGATACGCCCGAACAGGGACTTGAACCCTGGACCCTCAGATTAAAAGTCTGATGCTCTACCGACTGAGCTATCCAGGCTCGATTCGTCTTCGTGGTTCACATCCCAAAAAATGTATTGAGAACCTAACCCAAGAAATTATTTTATTTCTGTAAAATGAAATTAATGGTAAGAAGATACTTACTTTTTAAGATTCCTCTATGACCTACAGTGGGTGAAATGGCACAACTGGTTAGGCGCTCCCTCTCAGTCAGTGGTTTGTGAGTTCAAACCCCATGTTGGCCGAAAGTATGGCTTTTATGTTCTCCTTTAAAAATTGCAAGTTTTTCTCAATTTAATCCAAAAAGGATGTCTGCAATTCCACCAAAAGCTAGTTATTTATCAGCACCAATGCTTTTAATTTAAAAGTTTACTAACTGAGCAATCCAGGTTCGATATAATTTTGCTGGGCGCACATCAGCATGGTGTCCTAGAACATAAAAGAAAACATATGATACATTTTTTTTAAAAAAAGAAATATATTTAACTGGTAAGTAGCAAACATGGCGTCTTCTATCCTACTATATGGGAAGGCAGTTTTCATTGCTTTTGTCCTATTGGATGGAATAATTGTTCAGATAGCTTATTTGAGATGTCAATCACACTTTGGTGGGATGTCATCGAGTCTTCGTGTACAAGAGAGGTTCAAATGCCTCTCCAACTGGATGGATTGGCAGTTCAGATGGCTTATTTGAGATGTCAAACACACATTGGTCGCCCGGTAATCTTTTTTTGCAGTTAAAGAAAAGTTGATACGCCCGAACAGGGACTTGAACCCTGGACCCTCAGATTAAAAGTCTGATGCTCTACCGACTGAGCTATCCAGGCTCGATTCTTCTTCGTGGTTCACATCCCAAAAAATGTATTGAGAACCTAACCCAAGAAATTATTTTATTTCTGTAAAATGAAATTAATGGTAAGAAGATACTTACTTTTTAAGATTCCTCTATGACCTACAGTGGGTGAAATGGCACAACTGGTTAGGCGCTCCCTCTCAGTCAGTGGTTTGTGAGTTCAAACCCCATGTTGGCCGAAAGTATGGCTTTTATGTTCTCCTTTAAAAATTGCAAGTTTTTCTCAATTTAATCCAAAAAGGATGTCTGCAATTCCACCAAAAGCTAGTTATTTATCAGCACCAATGCTTTTAATTTAAAAGTTTACTAACTGAGCAATCCAGGTTCGATATAATTTTGCTGGGCGCACATCAGCATGGTGTCCTAGAACATAAAAGAAAACATATGATACATTTTTTTTAAAAAAAGAAATATATTTAACTGGTAAGTAGCAAACATGGCGTCTTCTATCCTACTATATGGGAAGGCAGTTTTCATTGCTTTTGTCCTATTGGATGGAATAATTGTTCAGATAGCTTATTTGAGATGTCAATCACACTTTGGTGGGATGTCATCGAGTCTTCGTGTACAAGAGAGGTTCAAATGCCTCTCCAACTGGATGGATTGGCAGTTCAGATGGCTTATTTGAGATGTCAAACACACATTGGTCGCCCGGTAATCTTTTTTTGCAGTTAAAGAAAAGTTGATACGCCCGAACAGGGACTTGAACCCTGGACCCTCAGATTAAAAGTCTGATGCTCTACCGACTGAGCTATCCAGGCTCGATTCTTCTTCGTGGTTCACATCCCAAAAAATGTATTGAGAACCTAACCCAAGAAATTATTTTATTTCTGTAAAATGAAATTAATGGTAAGAAGATACTTACTTTTTAAGATTCCTCTATGACCTACAGTGGGTGAAATGGCACAACTGGTTAGGCGCTCCCTCTCAGTCAGTGGTTTGTGAGTTCAAACCACATGTTGGCCGAAAGTATGGCTTTTATGTTCTCCTTTAAAAATTGCAAGTTTTTCTCAATTCAATCCAAAAAGGATGTCTGCAATTCCACCAAAAGCTAGTTATTTATCAGCACCAATGCTTTTAATTTAAAAGTTTACTAACTGAGCAATCCAGGTGTGATATAATTTTGCTGGGCGCACATCAGCATGGTGTCCTAGAACATAAAAGAAAACATATGATACATTTTTCTTTAAAAAAGAAATACATTTAACTGGTAAGTAGCAAACATGGCGTCTTCTATCCTACTATATGGGAAGGCAGTTTTCATTGCTTTTGTCCTATTGGATGGAATAATTGTTCAGATAGCTTATTTGAGATGTCAATCACACTTTGGTGGGATGTCATCGAGTCTTCGTGTACAAGAGAGGTTCAAATGCCTCTCCAACTGGATGGATTGGCAGTTCAGATGGCTTATTTGAGATGTCAAACACACATTGGTCGCCCGCTAATCATTTTTTGCAGTAAAAGAAAAGTTGATACGCCCGAACAGGGACTTGAACCCTGGACCCTCAGATTAAAAGTCTGATGCTCTACCGACTGAGCTATCCAGGCTCGATTCTTCTTCGTGGTTCACATCCCAAAAAATGTATTGAGAACCTAACCCAAGAAATTATTTTATTTCTGTAAAATGAAATTAATGGTAAGAAGATACTTACTTTTTAAGATTCCTCTATGACCTACAGTGGGTGAAATGGCACAACTGGTTAGGCGCTCCCTCTCAGTCATAGGTTTGTGAGTTCAAACCCCATGTTGGCCGAAAGTATGGCTTTTATGTTCTCCTTTAAAAATTGCAAGTTTTTCTCAATTCAATCCAAAAAGGATGTCTGCAATTCCACCAAAAGCTAGTTATTTATCAGCACCAATGCTTTTAATTTAAAAGTTTACTAACTGAGCAATCCAGGTTTGATATAATTTTGCTGGGCGCACATCAGCATGGTGTCCTAGAACATAAAAGAAAACATATGATACATTTTTCTTTAAAAAAGAAATACATTTAACTGGTAAGTAGCAAACATGGCGTCTTCTATCCTACTATATGGGAAGGCAGTTTTCATTGCTTTTGTCCTATTGGATGGAATAATTGTTCAGATAGCTTATTTGAGATGTCAATCACACTTTGGTGGGATGTCATCGAGTCTTCGTGTACAAGAGAGGTTCAAATGCCTCTCCAACTGGATGGATTGGCAGTTCAGATGGCTTATTTGAGATGTCAAACACACATTGGTCGCCCGGTAATCATTTTTTGCAGTAAAAGAAAAGTTGATACGCCCGAACAGGGACTTGAACCCTGGACCCTCAGATTAAAAGTCTGATGCTCTACCGACTGAGCTATCCAGGCTCGATTCGTCTTCGTGGTTCACATCCCAAAAAATGTATTGAGAACCTAACCCAAGAAATTATTTTATTTCTGTAAAATGAAATTAATGGTAAGAAGATACTTACTTTTTAAGATTCCTCTATGACCTACAGTGGGTGAAATGGCACAACTGGTTAGGCTCTCCCTCTCAGTCAGTGGTTTGTGAGTTCAAACCCCATGTTGGCCGACAGTATGGCTTTTATGTTCTCCTTTAAAAATTGCAAGTTTTTCTCAATTTAATCCAAAAAGGATGTCTGCAATTCCACCAAAAGCTAGTTATTTATCAGCACCAATGCTTTTAATTTAAAAGTTTACTAACTGAGCAATCCAGGTTTGATATAATTTTGCTGGGCGCACATCAGCATGGTGTCCTAGAACATAAAAGAAAACATATGATACATTTTTCTTTAAAAAAGAAATACATTTAACTGGTAAGTAGCAAACATGGCGTCTTCTATCCTACTATATGGGAAGGCAGTTTTCATTGCTTTTGTCCTATTGGATGGAATAATTGTTCAGATAGCTTATTTGAGATGTCAATCACACTTTGGTGGGATGTCATCGAGTCTTCGTGTACAAGAGAGGTTCAAATGCCTCTCCAACTGGATGGATTGGCAGTTCAGATGGCTTATTTGAGATGTCAAACACACATTGGTCGCCCGGTAATCATTTTTTGCAGTAAAAGAAAAGTTGATACGCCCGAACAGGGACTTGAACCCTGGACCCTCAGATTAAAAGTCTGATGCTCTACCGACTGAGCTATCCAGGCTCGATTCGTCTTCGTGGTTCACATCCCAAAAAATGTATTGAGAACCTAACCCAAGAAATTATTTTATTTCTGTAAAATGAAATTAATGGTAAGAAGATACTTACTTTTTAAGATTCCTCTATGACCTACAGTGGGTGAAATGGCACAACTGGTTAGGCGCTCCCTCTCAGTCAGTGGTTTGTGAGTTCAAACCCCATGTTGGCCGAAAGTATGGCTTTTATGTTCTCCTTTAAAAATTGCAAGTTTTTCTCAATTTAATCCAAAAAGGATGTCTGCAATTCCACCAAAAGCTAGTTATTTATCAGCACCAATGCTTTTAATTTAAAAGTTTACTAACTGAGCAATCCAGGTTCGATATAATTTTGCTGGGCGCACATCAGCATGGTGTCCTAGAACATAAAAGAAAACATATGATACATTTTTTTTAAAAAAAGAAATATATTTAACTGGTAAGTAGCAAACATGGCGTCTTCTATCCTACTATATGGGAAGGCAGTTTTCATTGCTTTTGTCCTATTGGATGGAATAATTGTTCAGATAGCTTATTTGAGATGTCAATCACACTTTGGTGGGATGTCATCGAGTCTTCGTGTACAAGAGAGGTTCAAATGCCTCTCCAACTGGATGGATTGGCAGTTCAGATGGCTTATTTGAGATGTCAAACACACATTGGTCGCCCGGTAATCTTTTTTTGCAGTTAAAGAAAAGTTGATACGCCCGAACAGGGACTTGAACCCTGGACCCTCAGATTAAAAGTCTGATGCTCTACCGACTGAGCTATCCAGGCTCGATTCGTCTTCGTGGTTCACATCCCAAAAAATGTATTGAGAACCTAACCCAAGAAATTATTTTATTTCTGTAAAATGAAATTAATGGTAAGAAGATACTTACTTTTTAAGATTCCTCTATGACCTACAGTGGGTGAAATGGCACAACTGGTTAGGCTCTCCCTCTCAGTCAGTGGTTTGTGAGTTCAAACCCCATGTTGGCCGACAGTATGGCTTTTATGTTCTCCTTTAAAAATTGCAAGTTTTTCTCAATTTAATCCAAAAAGGATGTCTGCAATTCCACCAAAAGCTAGTTATTTATCAGCACCAATGCTTTTAATTTAAAAGTTTACTAACTGAGCAATCCAGGTTTGATATAATTTTGCTGGGCGCACATCAGCATGGTGTCCTAGAACATAAAAGAAAACATATGATACATTTTTCTTTAAAAAAGAAATACATTTAACTGGTAAGTAGCAAACATGGCGTCTTCTATCCTACTATATGGGAAGGCAGTTTTCATTGCTTTTGTCCTATTGGATGGAATAATTGTTCAGATAGCTTATTTGAGATGTCAATCACACTTTGGTGGGATGTCATCGAGTCTTCGTGTACAAGAGAGGTTCAAATGCCTCTCCAACTGGATGGATTGGCAGTTCAGATGGCTTATTTGAGATGTCAAACACACATTGGTCGCCCGGTAATCATTTTTTGCAGTAAAAGAAAAGTTGATACGCCCGAACAGGGACTTGAACCCTGGACCCTCAGATTAAAAGTCTGATGCTCTACCGACTGAGCTATCCAGGCTCGATTCGTCTTCGTGGTTCACATCCCAAAAAATGTATTGAGAACCTAACCCAAGAAATTATTTTATTTCTGTAAAATGAAATTAATGGTAAGAAGATACTTACTTTTTAAGATTCCTCTATGACCTACAGTGGGTGAAATGGCACAACTGGTTAGGCGCTCCCTCTCAGTCAGTGGTTTGTGAGTTCAAACCCCATGTTGGCCGAAAGTATGGCTTTTATGTTCTCCTTTAAAAATTGCAAGTTTTTCTCAATTTAATCCAAAAAGGATGTCTGCAATTCCACCAAAAGCTAGTTATTTATCAGCACCAATGCTTTTAATTTAAAAGTTTACTAACTGAGCAATCCAGGTTCGATATAATTTTGCTGGGCGCACATCAGCATGGTGTCCTAGAACATAAAAGAAAACATATGATACATTTTTTTTAAAAAAAGAAATATATTTAACTGGTAAGTAGCAAACATGGCGTCTTCTATCCTACTATATGGGAAGGCAGTTTTCATTGCTTTTGTCCTATTGGATGGAATAATTGTTCAGATAGCTTATTTGAGATGTCAATCACACTTTGGTGGGATGTCATCGAGTCTTCGTGTACAAGAGAGGTTCAAATGCCTCTCCAACTGGATGGATTGGCAGTTCAGATGGCTTATTTGAGATGTCAAACACACATTGGTCGCCCGGTAATCTTTTTTTGCAGTTAAAGAAAAGTTGATACGCCCGAACAGGGACTTGAACCCTGGACCCTCAGATTAAAAGTCTGATGCTCTACCGACTGAGCTATCCAGGCTCGATTCTTCTTCGTGGTTCACATCCCAAAAAATGTATTGAGAACCTAACCCAAGAAATTATTTTATTTCTGTAAAATGAAATTAATGGTAAGAAGATACTTACTTTTTAAGATTCCTCTATGACCTACAGTGGGTGAAATGGCACAACTGGTTAGGCGCTCCCTCTCAGTCAGTGGTTTGTGAGTTCAAACCCCATGTTGGCCGAAAGTATGGCTTTTATGTTCTCCTTTAAAAATTGCAAGTTTTTCTCAATTCAATCCAAAAAGGATGTCTGCAATTCCACCAAAAGCTAGTTATTTATCAGCACCAATGCTTTTAATTTAAAAGTTTACTAACTGAGCAATCCAGGTGTGATATAATTTTGCTGGGCGCACATCAGCATGGTGTCCTAGAACATAAAAGAAAACATATGATACATTTTTCTTTAAAAAAGAAATACATTTAACTGGTAAGTAGCAAACATGGCGTCTTCTATCCTACTATATGGGAAGGCAGTTTTCATTGCTTTTGTCCTATTGGATGGAATAATTGTTCAGATAGCTTATTTGAGATGTCAATCACACTTTGGTGGGATGTCATCGAGTCTTCGTGTACAAGAGAGGTTCAAATGCCTCTCCAACTGGATGGATTGGCAGTTCAGATGGCTTATTTGAGATGTCAAACACACATTGGTCGCCCGCTAATCATTTTTTGCAGTAAAAGAAAAGTTGATACGCCCGAACAGGGACTTGAACCCTGGACCCTCAGATTAAAAGTCTGATGCTCTACCGACTGAGCTATCCAGGCTCGATTCGTCTTCGTGGTTCACATCCCAAAAAATGTATTGAGAACCTAACCCAAGAAATTATTTTATTTCTGTAAAATGAAATTAATGGTAAGAAGATACTTACTTTTTAAGATTCCTCTATGACCTACAGTGGGTGAAATGGCACAACTGGTTAGGCGCTCCCTCTCAGTCAGTGGTTTGTGAGTTCAAACCCCATGTTGGCCGAAAGTATGGCTTTTATGTTCTCCTTTAAAAATTGCAAGTTTTTCTCAATTTAATCCAAAAAGGATGTCTGCAATTCCACCAAAAGCTAGTTATTTATCAGCACCAATGCTTTTAATTTAAAAGTTTACTAACTGAGCAATCCAGGTTCGATATAATTTTGCTGGGCGCACATCAGCATGGTGTCCTAGAACATAAAAGAAAACATATGATACATTTTTTTTAAAAAAAGAAATATATTTAACTGGTAAGTAGCAAACATGGCGTCTTCTATCCTACTATATGGGAAGGCAGTTTTCATTGCTTTTGTCCTATTGGATGGAATAATTGTTCAGATAGCTTATTTGAGATGTCAATCACACTTTGGTGGGATGTCATCGAGTCTTCGTGTACAAGAGAGGTTCAAATGCCTCTCCAACTGGATGGATTGGCAGTTCAGATGGCTTATTTGAGATGTCAAACACACATTGGTCGCCCGGTAATCTTTTTTTGCAGTTAAAGAAAAGTTGATACGCCCGAACAGGGACTTGAACCCTGGACCCTCAGATTAAAAGTCTGATGCTCTACCGACTGAGCTATCCAGGCTCGATTCTTCTTCGTGGTTCACATCCCAAAAAATGTATTGAGAACCTAACCCAAGAAATTATTTTATTTCTGTAAAATGAAATTAATGGTAAGAAGATACTTACTTTTTAAGATTCCTCTATGACCTACAGTGGGTGAAATGGCACAACTGGTTAGGCGCTCCCTCTCAGTCAGTGGTTTGTGAGTTCAAACCCCATGTTGGCCGAAAGTATGGCTTTTATGTTCTCCTTTAAAAATTGCAAGTTTTTCTCAATTCAATCCAAAAAGGATGTCTGCAATTCCACCAAAAGCTAGTTATTTATCAGCACCAATGCTTTTAATTTAAAAGTTTACTAACTGAGCAATCCAGGTGTGATATAATTTTGCTGGGCGCACATCAGCATGGTGTCCTAGAACATAAAAGAAAACATATGATACATTTTTCTTTAAAAAAGAAATACATTTAACTGGTAAGTAGCAAACATGGCGTCTTCTATCCTACTATATGGGAAGGCAGTTTTCATTGCTTTTGTCCTATTGGATGGAATAATTGTTCAGATAGCTTATTTGAGATGTCAATCACACTTTGGTGGGATGTCATCGAGTCTTCGTGTACAAGAGAGGTTCAAATGCCTCTCCAACTGGATGGATTGGCAGTTCAGATGGCTTATTTGAGATGTCAAACACACATTGGTCGCCCGCTAATCATTTTTTGCAGTAAAAGAAAAGTTGATACGCCCGAACAGGGACTTGAACCCTGGACCCTCAGATTAAAAGTCTGATGCTCTACCGACTGAGCTATCCAGGCTCGATTCGTCTTCGTGGTTCACATCCCAAAAAATGTATTGAGAACCTAACCCAAGAAATTATTTTATTTCTGTAAAATGAAATTAATGGTAAGAAGATACTTACTTTTTAAGATTCCTCTATGACCTACAGTGGGTGAAATGGCACAACTGGTTAGGCGCTCCCTCTCAGTCAGTGGTTTGTGAGTTCAAACCCCATGTTGGCCGAAAGTATGGCTTTTATGTTCTCCTTTAAAAATTGCAAGTTTTTCTCAATTTAATCCAAAAAGGATGTCTGCAATTCCACCAAAAGCTAGTTATTTATCAGCACCAATGCTTTTAATTTAAAAGTTTACTAACTGAGCAATCCAGGTTCGATATAATTTTGCTGGGCGCACATCAGCATGGTGTCCTAGAACATAAAAGAAAACATATGATACATTTTTTTTAAAAAAAGAAATATATTTAACTGGTAAGTAGCAAACATGGCGTCTTCTATCCTACTATATGGGAAGGCAGTTTTCATTGCTTTTGTCCTATTGGATGGAATAATTGTTCAGATAGCTTATTTGAGATGTCAATCACACTTTGGTGGGATGTCATCGAGTCTTCGTGTACAAGAGAGGTTCAAATGCCTCTCCAACTGGATGGATTGGCAGTTCAGATGGCTTATTTGAGATGTCAAACACACATTGGTCGCCCGGTAATCTTTTTTTGCAGTTAAAGAAAAGTTGATACGCCCGAACAGGGACTTGAACCCTGGACCCTCAGATTAAAAGTCTGATGCTCTACCGACTGAGCTATCCAGGCTCGATTCTTCTTCGTGGTTCACATCCCAAAAAATGTATTGAGAACCTAACCCAAGAAATTATTTTATTTCTGTAAAATGAAATTAATGGTAAGAAGATACTTACTTTTTAAGATTCCTCTATGACCTACAGTGGGTGAAATGGCACAACTGGTTAGGCGCTCCCTCTCAGTCAGTGGTTTGTGAGTTCAAACCCCATGTTGGCCGAAAGTATGGCTTTTATGTTCTCCTTTAAAAATTGCAAGTTTTTCTCAATTCAATCCAAAAAGGATGTCTGCAATTCCACCAAAAGCTAGTTATTTATCAGCACCAATGCTTTTAATTTAAAAGTTTACTAACTGAGCAATCCAGGTGTGATATAATTTTGCTGGGCGCACATCAGCATGGTGTCCTAGAACATAAAAGAAAACATATGATACATTTTTCTTTAAAAAAGAAATACATTTAACTGGTAAGTAGCAAACATGGCGTCTTCTATCCTACTATATGGGAAGGCAGTTTTCATTGCTTTTGTCCTATTGGATGGAATAATTGTTCAGATAGCTTATTTGAGATGTCAATCACACTTTGGTGGGATGTCATCGAGTCTTCGTGTACAAGAGAGGTTCAAATGCCTCTCCAACTGGATGGATTGGCAGTTCAGATGGCTTATTTGAGATGTCAAACACACATTGGTCGCCCGCTAATCATTTTTTGCAGTAAAAGAAAAGTTGATACGCCCGAACAGGGACTTGAACCCTGGACCCTCAGATTAAAAGTCTGATGCTCTACCGACTGAGCTATCCAGGCTCGATTCTTCTTCGTGGTTCACATCCCAAAAAATGTATTGAGAACCTAACCCAAGAAATTATTTTATTTCTGTAAAATGAAATTAATGGTAAGAAGATACTTACTTTTTAAGATTCCTCTATGACCTACAGTGGGTGAAATGGCACAACTGGTTAGGCGCTCCCTCTCAGTCATAGGTTTGTGAGTTCAAACCCCATGTTGGCCGAAAGTATGGCTTTTATGTTCTCCTTTAAAAATTGCAAGTTTTTCTCAATTCAATCCAAAAAGGATGTCTGCAATTCCACCAAAAGCTAGTTATTTATCAGCACCAATGCTTTTAATTTAAAAGTTTACTAACTGAGCAATCCAGGTTCGATATAATTTTGCTGGGCGCACATCAGCATGATGTCCTAGAACATAAAAGAAAACATATGATACATTTTTTTTTAAAAAAGAAATACATTTAACTGGTAAGTAGCAAACATGGCGTCTTCTATCCTACTATATGGGAAGGCAGTTTTCATTGCTTTTGTCCTATTGGATGGAATAATTGTTCAGATAGCTTATTTGAGATGTCAATCACACTTTGGTGGGATGTCATCGAGTCTTCGTGTACAAGAGAGGTTCAAATGCCTCTCCAACTGGATGGATTGGCAGTTCAGATGGCTTATTTGAGATGTCAAACACACATTGGTCGCCCGGTAATCATTTTTTGCAGTAAAAGAAAAGTTGATACGCCCGAACAGGGACTTGAACCCTGGACCCTCAGATTAAAAGTCTGATGCTCTACCGACTGAGCTATCCAGGCTCGATTCTTCTTCGTGGTTCACATCCCAAAAAATGTATTGAGAACCTAACCCAAGAAATTATTTTATTTCTGTAAAATGAAATTAATGGTAAGAAGATACTTACTTTTTAAGATTCCTCTATGACCTACAGTGGGTGAAATGGCATAACTGGTTAGGCGCTCCCTCTCAGTCAGTGGTTTGTGAGTTCAAACCCCATGTTGGCCGAAAGTATGGCTTTTATGTTCTCCTTTAAAAATTGCAAGTTTTTCTCAATTTAATCCAAAAAGGATGTCTGCAATTCCACCAAAAGCTAGTTATTTATCAGCACCAATGCTTTTAATTTAAAAGTTTACTAACTGAGCAATCCAGGTTCGATATAATTTTGCTGGGCGCACATCAGCATGGTGTCCTAGAACATAAAAGAAAACATATGATACATTTTTCTTTAAAAAAGAAATACATTTAACTGGTAAGTAGCAAACATGGCGTCTTCTATCCTACTATATGGGAAGGCAGTTTTCATTGCTTTTGTCCTATTGGATGGAATAATTGTTCAGATAGCTTATTTGAGATGTCAATCACACTTTGGTGGGATGTCATCGAGTCTTCGTGTACAAGAGAGGTTCAAATGCCTCTCCAACTGGATGGATTGGCAGTTCAGATGGCTTATTTGAGATGTCAAACACACATTGGTCGCCCGGTAATCATTTTTTGCAGTAAAAGAAAAGTTGATACGCCCGAACAGGGACTTGAACCCTGGACCCTCAGATTAAAAGTCTGATGCTCTACCGACTGAGCTATCCAGGCTCGATTCGTCTTCGTGGTTCACATCCCAAAAAATGTATTGAGAACCTAACCCAAGAAATTATTTTATTTCTGTAAAATGAAATTAATGGTAAGAAGATACTTACTTTTTAAGATTCCTCTATGACCTACAGTGGGTGAAATGGCACAACTGGTTAGGCGCTCCCTCTCAGTCAGTGGTTTGTGAGTTCAAACCCCATGTTGGCCGAAAGTATGGCTTTTATGTTCTCCTTTAAAAATTGCAAGTTTTTCTCAATTTAATCCAAAAAGGATGTCTGCAATTCCACCAAAAGCTAGTTATTTATCAGCACCAATGCTTTTAATTTAAAAGTTTACTAACTGAGCAATCCAGGTTCGATATAATTTTGCTGGGCGCACATCAGCATGGTGTCCTAGAACATAAAAGAAAACATATGATACATTTTTTTTAAAAAAAGAAATATATTTAACTGGTAAGTAGCAAACATGGCGTCTTCTATCCTACTATATGGGAAGGCAGTTTTCATTGCTTTTGTCCTATTGGATGGAATAATTGTTCAGATAGCTTATTTGAGATGTCAATCACACTTTGGTGGGATGTCATCGAGTCTTCGTGTACAAGAGAGGTTCAAATGCCTCTCCAACTGGATGGATTGGCAGTTCAGATGGCTTATTTGAGATGTCAAACACACATTGGTCGCCCGGTAATCTTTTTTTGCAGTTAAAGAAAAGTTGATACGCCCGAACAGGGACTTGAACCCTGGACCCTCAGATTAAAAGTCTGATGCTCTACCGACTGAGCTATCCAGGCTCGATTCTTCTTCGTGGTTCACATCCCAAAAAATGTATTGAGAACCTAACCCAAGAAATTATTTTATTTCTGTAAAATGAAATTAATGGTAAGAAGATACTTACTTTTTAAGATTCCTCTATGACCTACAGTGGGTGAAATGGCACAACTGGTTAGGCGCTCCCTCTCAGTCAGTGGTTTGTGAGTTCAAACCCCATGTTGGCCGAAAGTATGGCTTTTATGTTCTCCTTTAAAAATTGCAAGTTTTTCTCAATTTAATCCAAAAAGGATGTCTGCAATTCCACCAAAAGCTAGTTATTTATCAGCACCAATGCTTTTAATTTAAAAGTTTACTAACTGAGCAATCCAGGTTCGATATAATTTTGCTGGGCGCACATCAGCATGGTGTCCTAGAACATAAAAGAAAACATATGATACATTTTTTTTAAAAAAAGAAATATATTTAACTGGTAAGTAGCAAACATGGCGTCTTCTATCCTACTATATGGGAAGGCAGTTTTCATTGCTTTTGTCCTATTGGATGGAATAATTGTTCAGATAGCTTATTTGAGATGTCAATCACACTTTGGTGGGATGTCATCGAGTCTTCGTGTACAAGAGAGGTTCAAATGCCTCTCCAACTGGATGGATTGGCAGTTCAGATGGCTTATTTGAGATGTCAAACACACATTGGTCGCCCGGTAATCTTTTTTTGCAGTTAAAGAAAAGTTGATACGCCCGAACAGGGACTTGAACCCTGGACCCTCAGATTAAAAGTCTGATGCTCTACCGACTGAGCTATCCAGGCTCGATTCTTCTTCGTGGTTCACATCCCAAAAAATGTATTGAGAACCTAACCCAAGAAATTATTTTATTTCTGTAAAATGAAATTAATGGTAAGAAGATACTTACTTTTTAAGATTCCTCTATGACCTACAGTGGGTGAAATGGCACAACTGGTTAGGCGCTCCCTCTCAGTCAGTGGTTTGTGAGTTCAAACCCCATGTTGGCCGAAAGTATGGCTTTTATGTTCTCCTTTAAAAATTGCAAGTTTTTCTCAATTCAATCCAAAAAGGATGTCTGCAATTCCACCAAAAGCTAGTTATTTATCAGCACCAATGCTTTTAATTTAAAAGTTTACTAACTGAGCAATCCAGGTGTGATATAATTTTGCTGGGCGCACATCAGCATGGTGTCCTAGAACATAAAAGAAAACATATGATACATTTTTCTTTAAAAAAGAAATACATTTAACTGGTAAGTAGCAAACATGGCGTCTTCTATCCTACTATATGGGAAGGCAGTTTTCATTGCTTTTGTCCTATTGGATGGAATAATTGTTCAGATAGCTTATTTGAGATGTCAATCACACTTTGGTGGGATGTCATCGAGTCTTCGTGTACAAGAGAGGTTCAAATGCCTCTCCAACTGGATGGATTGGCAGTTCAGATGGCTTATTTGAGATGTCAAACACACATTGGTCGCCCGCTAATCATTTTTTGCAGTAAAAGAAAAGTTGATACGCCCGAACAGGGACTTGAACCCTGGACCCTCAGATTAAAAGTCTGATGCTCTACCGACTGAGCTATCCAGGCTCGATTCGTCTTCGTGGTTCACATCCCAAAAAATGTATTGAGAACCTAACCCAAGAAATTATTTTATTTCTGTAAAATGAAATTAATGGTAAGAAGATACTTACTTTTTAAGATTCCTCTATGACCTACAGTGGGTGAAATGGCACAACTGGTTAGGCGCTCCCTCTCAGTCAGTGGTTTGTGAGTTCAAACCCCATGTTGGCCGAAAGTATGGCTTTTATGTTCTCCTTTAAAAATTGCAAGTTTTTCTCAATTTAATCCAAAAAGGATGTCTGCAATTCCACCAAAAGCTAGTTATTTATCAGCACCAATGCTTTTAATTTAAAAGTTTACTAACTGAGCAATCCAGGTTCGATATAATTTTGCTGGGCGCACATCAGCATGGTGTCCTAGAACATAAAAGAAAACATATGATACATTTTTTTTAAAAAAAGAAATATATTTAACTGGTAAGTAGCAAACATGGCGTCTTCTATCCTACTATATGGGAAGGCAGTTTTCATTGCTTTTGTCCTATTGGATGGAATAATTGTTCAGATAGCTTATTTGAGATGTCAATCACACTTTGGTGGGATGTCATCGAGTCTTCGTGTACAAGAGAGGTTCAAATGCCTCTCCAACTGGATGGATTGGCAGTTCAGATGGCTTATTTGAGATGTCAAACACACATTGGTCGCCCGGTAATCTTTTTTTGCAGTTAAAGAAAAGTTGATACGCCCGAACAGGGACTTGAACCCTGGACCCTCAGATTAAAAGTCTGATGCTCTACCGACTGAGCTATCCAGGCTCGATTCTTCTTCGTGGTTCACATCCCAAAAAATGTATTGAGAACCTAACCCAAGAAATTATTTTATTTCTGTAAAATGAAATTAATGGTAAGAAGATACTTACTTTTTAAGATTCCTCTATGACCTACAGTGGGTGAAATGGCACAACTGGTTAGGCGCTCCCTCTCAGTCAGTGGTTTGTGAGTTCAAACCCCATGTTGGCCGAAAGTATGGCTTTTATGTTCTCCTTTAAAAATTGCAAGTTTTTCTCAATTTAATCCAAAAAGGATGTCTGCAATTCCACCAAAAGCTAGTTATTTATCAGCACCAATGCTTTTAATTTAAAAGTTTACTAACTGAGCAATCCAGGTTCGATATAATTTTGCTGGGCGCACATCAGCATGGTGTCCTAGAACATAAAAGAAAACATATGATACATTTTTTTTAAAAAAAGAAATATATTTAACTGGTAAGTAGCAAACATGGCGTCTTCTATCCTACTATATGGGAAGGCAGTTTTCATTGCTTTTGTCCTATTGGATGGAATAATTGTTCAGATAGCTTATTTGAGATGTCAATCACACTTTGGTGGGATGTCATCGAGTCTTCGTGTACAAGAGAGGTTCAAATGCCTCTCCAACTGGATGGATTGGCAGTTCAGATGGCTTATTTGAGATGTCAAACACACATTGGTCGCCCGGTAATCTTTTTTTGCAGTTAAAGAAAAGTTGATACGCCCGAACAGGGACTTGAACCCTGGACCCTCAGATTAAAAGTCTGATGCTCTACCGACTGAGCTATCCAGGCTCGATTCTTCTTCGTGGTTCACATCCCAAAAAATGTATTGAGAACCTAACCCAAGAAATTATTTTATTTCTGTAAAATGAAATTAATGGTAAGAAGATACTTACTTTTTAAGATTCCTCTATGACCTACAGTGGGTGAAATGGCACAACTGGTTAGGCGCTCCCTCTCAGTCAGTGGTTTGTGAGTTCAAACCCCATGTTGGCCGAAAGTATGGCTTTTATGTTCTCCTTTAAAAATTGCAAGTTTTTCTCAATTCAATCCAAAAAGGATGTCTGCAATTCCACCAAAAGCTAGTTATTTATCAGCACCAATGCTTTTAATTTAAAAGTTTACTAACTGAGCAATCCAGGTGTGATATAATTTTGCTGGGCGCACATCAGCATGGTGTCCTAGAACATAAAAGAAAACATATGATACATTTTTCTTTAAAAAAGAAATACATTTAACTGGTAAGTAGCAAACATGGCGTCTTCTATCCTACTATATGGGAAGGCAGTTTTCATTGCTTTTGTCCTATTGGATGGAATAATTGTTCAGATAGCTTATTTGAGATGTCAATCACACTTTGGTGGGATGTCATCGAGTCTTCGTGTACAAGAGAGGTTCAAATGCCTCTCCAACTGGATGGATTGGCAGTTCAGATGGCTTATTTGAGATGTCAAACACACATTGGTCGCCCGCTAATCATTTTTTGCAGTAAAAGAAAAGTTGATACGCCCGAACAGGGACTTGAACCCTGGACCCTCAGATTAAAAGTCTGATGCTCTACCGACTGAGCTATCCAGGCTCGATTCTTCTTCGTGGTTCACATCCCAAAAAATGTATTGAGAACCTAACCCAAGAAATTATTTTATTTCTGTAAAATGAAATTAATGGTAAGAAGATACTTACTTTTTAAGATTCCTCTATGACCTACAGTGGGTGAAATGGCACAACTGGTTAGGCGCTCCCTCTCAGTCATAGGTTTGTGAGTTCAAACCCCATGTTGGCCGAAAGTATGGCTTTTATGTTCTCCTTTAAAAATTGCAAGTTTTTCTCAATTCAATCCAAAAAGGATGTCTGCAATTCCACCAAAAGCTAGTTATTTATCAGCACCAATGCTTTTAATTTAAAAGTTTACTAACTGAGCAATCCAGGTTCGATATAATTTTGCTGGGCGCACATCAGCATGATGTCCTAGAACATAAAAGAAAACATATGATACATTTTTTTTTAAAAAAGAAATACATTTAACTGGTAAGTAGCAAACATGGCGTCTTCTATCCTACTATATGGGAAGGCAGTTTTCATTGCTTTTGTCCTATTGGATGGAATAATTGTTCAGATAGCTTATTTGAGATGTCAATCACACTTTGGTGGGATGTCATCGAGTCTTCGTGTACAAGAGAGGTTCAAATGCCTCTCCAACTGGATGGATTGGCAGTTCAGATGGCTTATTTGAGATGTCAAACACACATTGGTCGCCCGGTAATCATTTTTTGCAGTAAAAGAAAAGTTGATACGCCCGAACAGGGACTTGAACCCTGGACCCTCAGATTAAAAGTCTGATGCTCTACCGACTGAGCTATCCAGGCTCGATTCTTCTTCGTGGTTCACATCCCAAAAAATGTATTGAGAACCTAACCCAAGAAATTATTTTATTTCTGTAAAATGAAATTAATGGTAAGAAGATACTTACTTTTTAAGATTCCTCTATGACCTACAGTGGGTGAAATGGCATAACTGGTTAGGCGCTCCCTCTCAGTCAGTGGTTTGTGAGTTCAAACCCCATGTTGGCCGAAAGTATGGCTTTTATGTTCTCCTTTAAAAATTGCAAGTTTTTCTCAATTTAATCCAAAAAGGATGTCTGCAATTCCACCAAAAGCTAGTTATTTATCAGCACCAATGCTTTTAATTTAAAAGTTTACTAACTGAGCAATCCAGGTTCGATATAATTTTGCTGGGCGCACATCAGCATGGTGTCCTAGAACATAAAAGAAAACATATGATACATTTTTCTTTAAAAAAGAAATACATTTAACTGGTAAGTAGCAAACATGGCGTCTTCTATCCTACTATATGGGAAGGCAGTTTTCATTGCTTTTGTCCTATTGGATGGAATAATTGTTCAGATAGCTTATTTGAGATGTCAATCACACTTTGGTGGGATGTCATCGAGTCTTCGTGTACAAGAGAGGTTCAAATGCCTCTCCAACTGGATGGATTGGCAGTTCAGATGGCTTATTTGAGATGTCAAACACACATTGGTCGCCCGGTAATCATTTTTTGCAGTAAAAGAAAAGTTGATACGCCCGAACAGGGACTTGAACCCTGGACCCTCAGATTAAAAGTCTGATGCTCTACCGACTGAGCTATCCAGGCTCGATTCGTCTTCGTGGTTCACATCCCAAAAAATGTATTGAGAACCTAACCCAAGAAATTATTTTATTTCTGTAAAATGAAATTAATGGTAAGAAGATACTTACTTTTTAAGATTCCTCTATGACCTACAGTGGGTGAAATGGCACAACTGGTTAGGCGCTCCCTCTCAGTCAGTGGTTTGTGAGTTCAAACCCCATGTTGGCCGAAAGTATGGCTTTTATGTTCTCCTTTAAAAATTGCAAGTTTTTCTCAATTTAATCCAAAAAGGATGTCTGCAATTCCACCAAAAGCTAGTTATTTATCAGCACCAATGCTTTTAATTTAAAAGTTTACTAACTGAGCAATCCAGGTTCGATATAATTTTGCTGGGCGCACATCAGCATGGTGTCCTAGAACATAAAAGAAAACATATGATACATTTTTTTTAAAAAAAGAAATATATTTAACTGGTAAGTAGCAAACATGGCGTCTTCTATCCTACTATATGGGAAGGCAGTTTTCATTGCTTTTGTCCTATTGGATGGAATAATTGTTCAGATAGCTTATTTGAGATGTCAATCACACTTTGGTGGGATGTCATCGAGTCTTCGTGTACAAGAGAGGTTCAAATGCCTCTCCAACTGGATGGATTGGCAGTTCAGATGGCTTATTTGAGATGTCAAACACACATTGGTCGCCCGGTAATCTTTTTTTGCAGTTAAAGAAAAGTTGATACGCCCGAACAGGGACTTGAACCCTGGACCCTCAGATTAAAAGTCTGATGCTCTACCGACTGAGCTATCCAGGCTCGATTCTTCTTCGTGGTTCACATCCCAAAAAATGTATTGAGAACCTAACCCAAGAAATTATTTTATTTCTGTAAAATGAAATTAATGGTAAGAAGATACTTACTTTTTAAGATTCCTCTATGACCTACAGTGGGTGAAATGGCACAACTGGTTAGGCGCTCCCTCTCAGTCAGTGGTTTGTGAGTTCAAACCCCATGTTGGCCGAAAGTATGGCTTTTATGTTCTCCTTTAAAAATTGCAAGTTTTTCTCAATTCAATCCAAAAAGGATGTCTGCAATTCCACCAAAAGCTAGTTATTTATCAGCACCAATGCTTTTAATTTAAAAGTTTACTAACTGAGCAATCCAGGTGTGATATAATTTTGCTGGGCGCACATCAGCATGGTGTCCTAGAACATAAAAGAAAACATATGATACATTTTTCTTTAAAAAAGAAATACATTTAACTGGTAAGTAGCAAACATGGCGTCTTCTATCCTACTATATGGGAAGGCAGTTTTCATTGCTTTTGTCCTATTGGATGGAATAATTGTTCAGATAGCTTATTTGAGATGTCAATCACACTTTGGTGGGATGTCATCGAGTCTTCGTGTACAAGAGAGGTTCAAATGCCTCTCCAACTGGATGGATTGGCAGTTCAGATGGCTTATTTGAGATGTCAAACACACATTGGTCGCCCGCTAATCATTTTTTGCAGTAAAAGAAAAGTTGATACGCCCGAACAGGGACTTGAACCCTGGACCCTCAGATTAAAAGTCTGATGCTCTACCGACTGAGCTATCCAGGCTCGATTCTTCTTCGTGGTTCACATCCCAAAAAATGTATTGAGAACCTAACCCAAGAAATTATTTTATTTCTGTAAAATGAAATTAATGGTAAGAAGATACTTACTTTTTAAGATTCCTCTATGACCTACAGTGGGTGAAATGGCACAACTGGTTAGGCGCTCCCTCTCAGTCATAGGTTTGTGAGTTCAAACCCCATGTTGGCCGAAAGTATGGCTTTTATGTTCTCCTTTAAAAATTGCAAGTTTTTCTCAATTCAATCCAAAAAGGATGTCTGCAATTCCACCAAAAGCTAGTTATTTATCAGCACCAATGCTTTTAATTTAAAAGTTTACTAACTGAGCAATCCAGGTTTGATATAATTTTGCTGGGCGCACATCAGCATGGTGTCCTAGAACATAAAAGAAAACATATGATACATTTTTCTTTAAAAAAGAAATACATTTAACTGGTAAGTAGCAAACATGGCGTCTTCTATCCTACTATATGGGAAGGCAGTTTTCATTGCTTTTGTCCTATTGGATGGAATAATTGTTCAGATAGCTTATTTGAGATGTCAATCACACTTTGGTGGGATGTCATCGAGTCTTCGTGTACAAGAGAGGTTCAAATGCCTCTCCAACTGGATGGATTGGCAGTTCAGATGGCTTATTTGAGATGTCAAACACACATTGGTCGCCCGGTAATCATTTTTTGCAGTAAAAGAAAAGTTGATACGCCCGAACAGGGACTTGAACCCTGGACCCTCAGATTAAAAGTCTGATGCTCTACCGACTGAGCTATCCAGGCTCGATTCGTCTTCGTGGTTCACATCCCAAAAAATGTATTGAGAACCTAACCCAAGAAATTATTTTATTTCTGTAAAATGAAATTAATGGTAAGAAGATACTTACTTTTTAAGATTCCTCTATGACCTACAGTGGGTGAAATGGCACAACTGGTTAGGCGCTCCCTCTCAGTCAGTGGTTTGTGAGTTCAAACCCCATGTTGGCCGAAAGTATGGCTTTTATGTTCTCCTTTAAAAATTGCAAGTTTTTCTCAATTTAATCCAAAAAGGATGTCTGCAATTCCACCAAAAGCTAGTTATTTATCAGCACCAATGCTTTTAATTTAAAAGTTTACTAACTGAGCAATCCAGGTTCGATATAATTTTGCTGGGCGCACATCAGCATGGTGTCCTAGAACATAAAAGAAAACATATGATACATTTTTCTTTAAAAAAGAAATACATTTAACTGGTAAGTAGCAAACATGGCGTCTTCTATCCTACTATATGGGAAGGCAGTTTTCATTGCTTTTGTCCTATTGGATGGAATAATTGTTCAGATAGCTTATTTGAGATGTCAATCACACTTTGGTGGGATGTCATCGAGTCTTCGTGTACAAGAGAGGTTCAAATGCCTCTCCAACTGGATGGATTGGCAGTTCAGATGGCTTATTTGAGATGTCAAACACACATTGGTCGCCCGGTAATCATTTTTTGCAGTAAAAGAAAAGTTGATACGCCCGAACAGGGACTTGAACCCTGGACCCTCAGATTAAAAGTCTGATGCTCTACCGACTGAGCTATCCAGGCTCGATTCGTCTTCGTGGTTCACATCCCAAAAAATGTATTGAGAACCTAACCCAAGAAATTATTTTATTTCTGTAAAATGAAATTAATGGTAAGAAGATACTTACTTTTTAAGATTCCTCTATGACCTACAGTGGGTGAAATGGCACAACTGGTTAGGCGCTCCCTCTCAGTCAGTGGTTTGTGAGTTCAAACCCCATGTTGGCCGAAAGTATGGCTTTTATGTTCTCCTTTAAAAATTGCAAGTTTTTCTCAATTTAATCCAAAAAGGATGTCTGCAATTCCACCAAAAGCTAGTTATTTATCAGCACCAATGCTTTTAATTTAAAAGTTTACTAACTGAGCAATCCAGGTTCGATATAATTTTGCTGGGCGCACATCAGCATGGTGTCCTAGAACATAAAAGAAAACATATGATACATTTTTTTTAAAAAAAGAAATATATTTAACTGGTAAGTAGCAAACATGGCGTCTTCTATCCTACTATATGGGAAGGCAGTTTTCATTGCTTTTGTCCTATTGGATGGAATAATTGTTCAGATAGCTTATTTGAGATGTCAATCACACTTTGGTGGGATGTCATCGAGTCTTCGTGTACAAGAGAGGTTCAAATGCCTCTCCAACTGGATGGATTGGCAGTTCAGATGGCTTATTTGAGATGTCAAACACACATTGGTCGCCCGGTAATCTTTTTTTGCAGTTAAAGAAAAGTTGATACGCCCGAACAGGGACTTGAACCCTGGACCCTCAGATTAAAAGTCTGATGCTCTACCGACTGAGCTATCCAGGCTCGATTCTTCTTCGTGGTTCACATCCCAAAAAATGTATTGAGAACCTAACGCAAGAAATTATTTTATTTCTGTAAAATGAAATTAATGGTAAGAAGATACTTACTTTTTAAGATTCCTCTATGACCTACAGTGGGTGAAATGGCACAACTGGTTAGGCGCTCCCTCTCAGTCAGTGGTTTGTGAGTTCAAACCCCATGTTGGCCGAAAGTATGGCTTTTATGTTCTCCTTTAAAAATTGCAAGTTTTTCTCAATTCAATCCAAAAAGGATGTCTGCAATTCCACCAAAAGCTAGTTATTTATCAGCACCAATGCTTTTAATTTAAAAGTTTACTAACTGAGCAATCCAGGTGTGATATAATTTTGCTGGGCGCACATCAGCATGGTGTCCTAGAACATAAAAGAAAACATATGATACATTTTTCTTTAAAAAAGAAATACATTTAACTGGTAAGTAGCAAACATGGCGTCTTCTATCCTACTATATGGGAAGGCAGTTTTCATTGCTTTTGTCCTATTGGATGGAATAATTGTTCAGATAGCTTATTTGAGATGTCAATCACACTTTGGTGGGATGTCATCGAGTCTTCGTGTACAAGAGAGGTTCAAATGCCTCTCCAACTGGATGGATTGGCAGTTCAGATGGCTTATTTGAGATGTCAAACACACATTGGTCGCCCGCTAATCATTTTTTGCAGTAAAAGAAAAGTTGATACGCCCGAACAGGGACTTGAACCCTGGACCCTCAGATTAAAAGTCTGATGCTCTACCGACTGAGCTATCCAGGCTCGATTCTTCTTCGTGGTTCACATCCCAAAAAATGTATTGAGAACCTAACCCAAGAAATTATTTTATTTCTGTAAAATGAAATTAATGGTAAGAAGATACTTACTTTTTAAGATTCCTCTATGACCTACAGTGGGTGAAATGGCACAACTGGTTAGGCGCTCCCTCTCAGTCATAGGTTTGTGAGTTCAAACCCCATGTTGGCCGAAAGTATGGCTTTTATGTTCTCCTTTAAAAATTGCAAGTTTTTCTCAATTCAATCCAAAAAGGATGTCTGCAATTCCACCAAAAGCTAGTTATTTATCAGCACCAATGCTTTTAATTTAAAAGTTTACTAACTGAGCAATCCAGGTTTGATATAATTTTGCTGGGCGCACATCAGCATGGTGTCCTAGAACATAAAAGAAAACATATGATACATTTTTCTTTAAAAAAGAAATACATTTAACTGGTAAGTAGCAAACATGGCGTCTTCTATCCTACTATATGGGAAGGCAGTTTTCATTGCTTTTGTCCTATTGGATGGAATAATTGTTCAGATAGCTTATTTGAGATGTCAATCACACTTTGGTGGGATGTCATCGAGTCTTCGTGTACAAGAGAGGTTCAAATGCCTCTCCAACTGGATGGATTGGCAGTTCAGATGGCTTATTTGAGATGTCAAACACACATTGGTCGCCCGGTAATCATTTTTTGCAGTAAAAGAAAAGTTGATACGCCCGAACAGGGACTTGAACCCTGGACCCTCAGATTAAAAGTCTGATGCTCTACCGACTGAGCTATCCAGGCTCGATTCGTCTTCGTGGTTCACATCCCAAAAAATGTATTGAGAACCTAACCCAAGAAATTATTTTATTTCTGTAAAATGAAATTAATGGTAAGAAGATACTTACTTTTTAAGATTCCTCTATGACCTACAGTGGGTGAAATGGCACAACTGGTTAGGCGCTCCCTCTCAGTCAGTGGTTTGTGAGTTCAAACCCCATGTTGGCCGAAAGTATGGCTTTTATGTTCTCCTTTAAAAATTGCAAGTTTTTCTCAATTCAATCCAAAAAGGATGTCTGCAATTCCACCAAAAGCTAGTTATTTATCAGCACCAATGCTTTTAATTTAAAAGTTTACTAACTGAGCAATCCAGGTTCGATATAATTTTGCTGGGCGCACATCAGCATGGTGTCCTAGAACATAAAAGAAAACATATGATACATTTTTTTTAAAAAAAGAAATATATTTAACTGGTAAGTAGCAAACATGGCGTCTTCTATCCTACTATATGGGAAGGCAGTTTTCATTGCTTTTGTCCTATTGGATGGAATAATTGTTCAGATAGCTTATTTGAGATGTCAATCACACTTTGGTGGGATGTCATCGAGTCTTCGTGTACAAGAGAGGTTCAAATGCCTCTCCAACTGGATGGATTGGCAGTTCAGATGGCTTATTTGAGATGTCAAACACACATTGGTCGCCCGGTAATCTTTTTTTGCAGTTAAAGAAAAGTTGATACGCCCGAACAGGGACTTGAACCCTGGACCCTCAGATTAAAAGTCTGATGCTCTACCGACTGAGCTATCCAGGCTCGATTCTTCTTCGTGGTTCACATCCCAAAAAATGTATTGAGAACCTAACCCAAGAAATTATTTTATTTCTGTAAAATGAAATTAATGGTAAGAAGATACTTACTTTTTAAGATTCCTCTATGACCTACAGTGGGTGAAATGGCACAACTGGTTAGGCGCTCCCTCTCAGTCAGTGGTTTGTGAGTTCAAACCCCATGTTGGCCGAAAGTATGGCTTTTATGTTCTCCTTTAAAAATTGCAAGTTTTTCTCAATTCAATCCAAAAAGGATGTCTGCAATTCCACCAAAAGCTAGTTATTTATCAGCACCAATGCTTTTAATTTAAAAGTTTACTAACTGAGCAATCCAGGTGTGATATAATTTTGCTGGGCGCACATCAGCATGGTGTCCTAGAACATAAAAGAAAACATATGATACATTTTTCTTTAAAAAAGAAATACATTTAACTGGTAAGTAGCAAACATGGCGTCTTCTATCCTACTATATGGGAAGGCAGTTTTCATTGCTTTTGTCCTATTGGATGGAATAATTGTTCAGATAGCTTATTTGAGATGTCAATCACACTTTGGTGGGATGTCATCGAGTCTTCGTGTACAAGAGAGGTTCAAATGCCTCTCCAACTGGATGGATTGGCAGTTCAGATGGCTTATTTGAGATGTCAAACACACATTGGTCGCCCGCTAATCATTTTTTGCAGTAAAAGAAAAGTTGATACGCCCGAACAGGGACTTGAACCCTGGACCCTCAGATTAAAAGTCTGATGCTCTACCGACTGAGCTATCCAGGCTCGATTCTTCTTCGTGGTTCACATCCCAAAAAATGTATTGAGAACCTAACCCAAGAAATTATTTTATTTCTGTAAAATGAAATTAATGGTAAGAAGATACTTACTTTTTAAGATTCCTCTATGACCTACAGTGGGTGAAATGGCACAACTGGTTAGGCGCTCCCTCTCAGTCATAGGTTTGTGAGTTCAAACCCCATGTTGGCCGAAAGTATGGCTTTTATGTTCTCCTTTAAAAATTGCAAGTTTTTCTCAATTCAATCCAAAAAGGATGTCTGCAATTCCACCAAAAGCTAGTTATTTATCAGCACCAATGCTTTTAATTTAAAAGTTTACTAACTGAGCAATCCAGGTTCGATATAATTTTGCTGGGCGCACATCAGCATGATGTCCTAGAACATAAAAGAAAACATATGATACATTTTTTTTTAAAAAAGAAATACATTTAACTGGTAAGTAGCAAACATGGCGTCTTCTATCCTACTATATGGGAAGGCAGTTTTCATTGCTTTTGTCCTATTGGATGGAATAATTGTTCAGATAGCTTATTTGAGATGTCAATCACACTTTGGTGGGATGTCATCGAGTCTTCGTGTACAAGAGAGGTTCAAATGCCTCTCCAACTGGATGGATTGGCAGTTCAGATGGCTTATTTGAGATGTCAAACACACATTGGTCGCCCGCTAATCATTTTTTGCAGTAAAAGAAAAGTTGATACGCCCGAACAGGGACTTGAACCCTGGACCCTCAGATTAAAAGTCTGATGCTCTACCGACTGAGCTATCCAGGCTCGATTCTTCTTCGTGGTTCACATCCCAAAAAATGTATTGAGAACCTAACCCAAGAAATTATTTTATTTCTGTAAAATGAAATTAATGGTAAGAAGATACTTACTTTTTAAGATTCCTCTATGACCTACAGTGGGTGAAATGGCACAACTGGTTAGGCGCTCCCTCTCAGTCATAGGTTTGTGAGTTCAAACCCCATGTTGGCCGAAAGTATGGCTTTTATGTTCTCCTTTAAAAATTGCAAGTTTTTCTCAATTCAATCCAAAAAGGATGTCTGCAATTCCACCAAAAGCTAGTTATTTATCAGCACCAATGCTTTTAATTTAAAAGTTTACTAACTGAGCAATCCAGGTTTGATATAATTTTGCTGGGCGCACATCAGCATGGTGTCCTAGAACATAAAAGAAAACATATGATACATTTTTCTTTAAAAAAGAAATACATTTAACTGGTAAGTAGCAAACATGGCGTCTTCTATCCTACTATATGGGAAGGCAGTTTTCATTGCTTTTGTCCTATTGGATGGAATAATTGTTCAGATAGCTTATTTGAGATGTCAATCACACTTTGGTGGGATGTCATCGAGTCTTCGTGTACAAGAGAGGTTCAAATGCCTCTCCAACTGGATGGATTGGCAGTTCAGATGGCTTATTTGAGATGTCAAACACACATTGGTCGCCCGGTAATCATTTTTTGCAGTAAAAGAAAAGTTGATACGCCCGAACAGGGACTTGAACCCTGGACCCTCAGATTAAAAGTCTGATGCTCTACCGACTGAGCTATCCAGGCTCGATTCGTCTTCGTGGTTCACATCCCAAAAAATGTATTGAGAACCTAACCCAAGAAATTATTTTATTTCTGTAAAATGAAATTAATGGTAAGAAGATACTTACTTTTTAAGATTCCTCTATGACCTACAGTGGGTGAAATGGCACAACTGGTTAGGCGCTCCCTCTCAGTCAGTGGTTTGTGAGTTCAAACCCCATGTTGGCCGAAAGTATGGCTTTTATGTTCTCCTTTAAAAATTGCAAGTTTTTCTCAATTCAATCCAAAAAGGATGTCTGCAATTCCACCAAAAGCTAGTTATTTATCAGCACCAATGCTTTTAATTTAAAAGTTTACTAACTGAGCAATCCAGGTTCGATATAATTTTGCTGGGCGCACATCAGCATGGTGTCCTAGAACATAAAAGAAAACATATGATACATTTTTTTTAAAAAAAGAAATATATTTAACTGGTAAGTAGCAAACATGGCGTCTTCTATCCTACTATATGGGAAGGCAGTTTTCATTGCTTTTGTCCTATTGGATGGAATAATTGTTCAGATAGCTTATTTGAGATGTCAATCACACTTTGGTGGGATGTCATCGAGTCTTCGTGTACAAGAGAGGTTCAAATGCCTCTCCAACTGGATGGATTGGCAGTTCAGATGGCTTATTTGAGATGTCAAACACACATTGGTCGCCCGGTAATCTTTTTTTGCAGTTAAAGAAAAGTTGATACGCCCGAACAGGGACTTGAACCCTGGACCCTCAGATTAAAAGTCTGATGCTCTACCGACTGAGCTATCCAGGCTCGATTCTTCTTCGTGGTTCACATCCCAAAAAATGTATTGAGAACCTAACCCAAGAAATTATTTTATTTCTGTAAAATGAAATTAATGGTAAGAAGATACTTACTTTTTAAGATTCCTCTATGACCTACAGTGGGTGAAATGGCACAACTGGTTAGGCGCTCCCTCTCAGTCAGTGGTTTGTGAGTTCAAACCCCATGTTGGCCGAAAGTATGGCTTTTATGTTCTCCTTTAAAAATTGCAAGTTTTTCTCAATTCAATCCAAAAAGGATGTCTGCAATTCCACCAAAAGCTAGTTATTTATCAGCACCAATGCTTTTAATTTAAAAGTTTACTAACTGAGCAATCCAGGTTCGATATAATTTTGCTGGGCGCACATCAGCATGGTGTCCTAGAACATAAAAGAAAACATATGATACATTTTTTTTAAAAAAAGAAATATATTTAACTGGTAAGTAGCAAACATGGCGTCTTCTATCCTACTATATGGGAAGGCAGTTTTCATTGCTTTTGTCCTATTGGATGGAATAATTGTTCAGATAGCTTATTTGAGATGTCAATCACACTTTGGTGGGATGTCATCGAGTCTTCGTGTACAAGAGAGGTTCAAATGCCTCTCCAACTGGATGGATTGGCAGTTCAGATGGCTTATTTGAGATGTCAAACACACATTGGTCGCCCGGTAATCTTTTTTTGCAGTTAAAGAAAAGTTGATACGCCCGAACAGGGACTTGAACCCTGGACCCTCAGATTAAAAGTCTGATGCTCTACCGACTGAGCTATCCAGGCTCGATTCTTCTTCGTGGTTCACATCCCAAAAAATGTATTGAGAACCTAACCCAAGAAATTATTTTATTTCTGTAAAATGAAATTAATGGTAAGAAGATACTTACTTTTTAAGATTCCTCTATGACCTACAGTGGGTGAAATGGCACAACTGGTTAGGCGCTCCCTCTCAGTCAGTGGTTTGTGAGTTCAAACCCCATGTTGGCCGAAAGTATGGCTTTTATGTTCTCCTTTAAAAATTGCAAGTTTTTCTCAATTCAATCCAAAAAGGATGTCTGCAATTCCACCAAAAGCTAGTTATTTATCAGCACCAATGCTTTTAATTTAAAAGTTTACTAACTGAGCAATCCAGGTGTGATATAATTTTGCTGGGCGCACATCAGCATGGTGTCCTAGAACATAAAAGAAAACATATGATACATTTTTCTTTAAAAAAGAAATACATTTAACTGGTAAGTAGCAAACATGGCGTCTTCTATCCTACTATATGGGAAGGCAGTTTTCATTGCTTTTGTCCTATTGGATGGAATAATTGTTCAGATAGCTTATTTGAGATGTCAATCACACTTTGGTGGGATGTCATCGAGTCTTCGTGTACAAGAGAGGTTCAAATGCCTCTCCAACTGGATGGATTGGCAGTTCAGATGGCTTATTTGAGATGTCAAACACACATTGGTCGCCCGGTAATCTTTTTTTGCAGTTAAAGAAAAGTTGATACGCCCGAACAGGGACTTGAACCCTGGACCCTCAGATTAAAAGTCTGATGCTCTACCGACTGAGCTATCCAGGCTCGATTCTTCTTCGTGGTTCACATCCCAAAAAATGTATTGAGAACCTAACCCAAGAAATTATTTTATTTCTGTAAAATGAAATTAATGGTAAGAAGATACTTACTTTTTAAGATTCCTCTATGACCTACAGTGGGTGAAATGGCACAACTGGTTAGGCGCTCCCTCTCAGTCAGTGGTTTGTGAGTTCAAACCCCATGTTGGCCGAAAGTATGGCTTTTATGTTCTCCTTTAAAAATTGCAAGTTTTTCTCAATTCAATCCAAAAAGGATGTCTGCAATTCCACCAAAAGCTAGTTATTTATCAGCACCAATGCTTTTAATTTAAAAGTTTACTAACTGAGCAATCCAGGTGTGATATAATTTTGCTGGGCGCACATCAGCATGGTGTCCTAGAACATAAAAGAAAACATATGATACATTTTTCTTTAAAAAAGAAATACATTTAACTGGTAAGTAGCAAACATGGCGTCTTCTATCCTACTATATGGGAAGGCAGTTTTCATTGCTTTTGTCCTATTGGATGGAATAATTGTTCAGATAGCTTATTTGAGATGTCAATCACACTTTGGTGGGATGTCATCGAGTCTTCGTGTACAAGAGAGGTTCAAATGCCTCTCCAACTGGATGGATTGGCAGTTCAGATGGCTTATTTGAGATGTCAAACACACATTGGTCGCCCGCTAATCATTTTTTGCAGTAAAAGAAAAGTTGATACGCCCGAACAGGGACTTGAACCCTGGACCCTCAGATTAAAAGTCTGATGCTCTACCGACTGAGCTATCCAGGCTCGATTCTTCTTCGTGGTTCACATCCCAAAAAATGTATTGAGAACCTAACCCAAGAAATTATTTTATTTCTGTAAAATGAAATTAATGGTAAGAAGATACTTACTTTTTAAGATTCCTCTATGACCTACAGTGGGTGAAATGGCACAACTGGTTAGGCGCTCCCTCTCAGTCATAGGTTTGTGAGTTCAAACCCCATGTTGGCCGAAAGTATGGCTTTTATGTTCTCCTTTAAAAATTGCAAGTTTTTCTCAATTCAATCCAAAAAGGATGTCTGCAATTCCACCAAAAGCTAGTTATTTATCAGCACCAATGCTTTTAATTTAAAAGTTTACTAACTGAGCAATCCAGGTTCGATATAATTTTGCTGGGCGCACATCAGCATGGTGTCCTAGAACATAAAAGAAAACATATGATACATTTTTTTTAAAAAAAGAAATATATTTAACTGGTAAGTAGCAAACATGGCGTCTTCTATCCTACTATATGGGAAGGCAGTTTTCATTGCTTTTGTCCTATTGGATGGAATAATTGTTCAGATAGCTTATTTGAGATGTCAATCACACTTTGGTGGGATGTCATCGAGTCTTCGTGTACAAGAGAGGTTCAAATGCCTCTCCAACTGGATGGATTGGCAGTTCAGATGGCTTATTTGAGATGTCAAACACACATTGGTCGCCCGGTAATCATTTTTTGCAGTAAAAGAAAAGTTGATACGCCCGAACAGGGACTTGAACCCTGGACCCTCAGATTAAAAGTCTGATGCTCTACCGACTGAGCTATCCAGGCTCGATTCGTCTTCGTGGTTCACATCCCAAAAAATGTATTGAGAACCTAACCCAAGAAATTATTTTATTTCTGTAAAATGAAATTAATGGTAAGAAGATACTTACTTTTTAAGATTCCTCTATGACCTACAGTGGGTGAAATGGCACAACTGGTTAGGCGCTCCCTCTCAGTCAGTGGTTTGTGAGTTCAAACCCCATGTTGGCCGAAAGTATGGCTTTTATGTTCTCCTTTAAAAATTGCAAGTTTTTCTCAATTTAATCCAAAAAGGATGTCTGCAATTCCACCAAAAGCTAGTTATTTATCAGCACCAATGCTTTTAATTTAAAAGTTTACTAACTGAGCAATCCAGGTTCGATATAATTTTGCTGGGCGCACATCAGCATGGTGTCCTAGAACATAAAAGAAAACATATGATACATTTTTCTTTAAAAAAGAAATACATTTAACTGGTAAGTAGCAAACATGGCGTCTTCTATCCTACTATATGGGAAGGCAGTTTTCATTGCTTTTGTCCTATTGGATGGAATAATTGTTCAGATAGCTTATTTGAGATGTCAATCACACTTTGGTGGGATGTCATCGAGTCTTCGTGTACAAGAGAGGTTCAAATGCCTCTCCAACTGGATGGATTGGCAGTTCAGATGGCTTATTTGAGATGTCAAACACACATTGGTCGCCCGGTAATCATTTTTTGCAGTAAAAGAAAAGTTGATACGCCCGAACAGGGACTTGAACCCTGGACCCTCAGATTAAAAGTCTGATGCTCTACCGACTGAGCTATCCAGGCTCGATTCTTCTTCGTGGTTCACATCCCAAAAAATGTATTGAGAACCTAACCCAAGAAATTATTTTATTTCTGTAAAATGAAATTAATGGTAAGAAGATACTTACTTTTTAAGATTCCTCTATGACCTACAGTGGGTGAAATGGCACAACTGGTTAGGCGCTCCCTCTCAGTCAGTGGTTTGTGAGTTCAAACCCCATGTTGGCCGAAAGTATGGCTTTTATGTTCTCCTTTAAAAATTGCAAGTTTTTCTCAATTTAATCCAAAAAGGATGTCTGCAATTCCACCAAAAGCTAGTTATTTATCAGCACCAATGCTTTTAATTTAAAAGTTTACTAACTGAGCAATCCAGGTTTGATATAATTTTGCTGGGCGCACATCAGCATGGTGTCCTAGAACATAAAAGAAAACATATGATACATTTTTCTTTAAAAAAGAAATACATTTAACTGGTAAGTAGCAAACATGGCGTCTTCTATCCTACTATATGGGAAGGCAGTTTTCATTGCTTTTGTCCTATTGGATGGAATAATTGTTCAGATAGCTTATTTGAGATGTCAATCACACTTTGGTGGGATGTCATCGAGTCTTCGTGTACAAGAGAGGTTCAAATGCCTCTCCAACTGGATGGATTGGCAGTTCAGATGGCTTATTTGAGATGTCAAACACACATTGGTCGCCCGGTAATCATTTTTTGCAGTAAAAGAAAAGTTGATACGCCCGAACAGGGACTTGAACCCTGGACCCTCAGATTAAAAGTCTGATGCTCTACCGACTGAGCTATCCAGGCTCGATTCTTCTTCGTGGTTCACATCCCAAAAAATGTATTGAGAACCTAACCCAAGAAATTATTTTATTTCTGTAAAATGAAATTAATGGTAAGAAGATACTTACTTTTTAAGATTCCTCTATGACCTACAGTGGGTGAAATGGCACAACTGGTTAGGCGCTCCCTCTCAGTCAGTGGTTTGTGAGTTCAAACCCCATGTTGGCCGAAAGTATGGCTTTTATGTTCTCCTTTAAAAATTGCAAGTTTTTCTCAATTCAATCCAAAAAGGATGTCTGCAATTCCACCAAAAGCTAGTTATTTATCAGCACCAATGCTTTTAATTTAAAAGTTTACTAACTGAGCAATCCAGGTGTGATATAATTTTGCTGGGCGCACATCAGCATGGTGTCCTAGAACATAAAAGAAAACATATGATACATTTTTCTTTAAAAAAGAAATACATTTAACTGGTAAGTAGCAAACATGGCGTCTTCTATCCTACTATATGGGAAGGCAGTTTTCATTGCTTTTGTCCTATTGGATGGAATAATTGTTCAGATAGCTTATTTGAGATGTCAATCACACTTTGGTGGGATGTCATCGAGTCTTCGTGTACAAGAGAGGTTCAAATGCCTCTCCAACTGGATGGATTGGCAGTTCAGATGGCTTATTTGAGATGTCAAACACACATTGGTCGCCCGCTAATCATTTTTTGCAGTAAAAGAAAAGTTGATACGCCCGAACAGGGACTTGAACCCTGGACCCTCAGATTAAAAGTCTGATGCTCTACCGACTGAGCTATCCAGGCTCGATTCTTCTTCGTGGTTCACATCCCAAAAAATGTATTGAGAACCTAACCCAAGAAATTATTTTATTTCTGTAAAATGAAATTAATGGTAAGAAGATACTTACTTTTTAAGATTCCTCTATGACCTACAGTGGGTGAAATGGCACAACTGGTTAGGCTCTCCCTCTCAGTCAGTGGTTTGTGAGTTCAAACCCCATGTTGGCCGAAAGTATGGCTTTTATGTTCTCCTTTAAAAATTGCAAGTTTTTCTCAATTCAATCCAAAAAGGATGTCTGCAATTCCACCAAAAGCTAGTTATTTATCAGCACCAATGCTTTTAATTTAAAAGTTTACTAACTGAGCAATCCAGGTTCGATATAATTTTGCTGGGCGCACATCAGCATGGTGTCCTAGAACATAAAAGAAAACATATGATACATTTTTCTTTAAAAAAGAAATACATTTAACTGGTAAGTAGCAAACATGGCGTCTTCTATCCTACTATATGGGAAGGCAGTTTTCATTGCTTTTGTCCTATTGGATGGAATAATTGTTCAGATAGCTTATTTGAGATGTCAATCACACTTTGGTGGGATGTCATCGAGTCTTCGTGTACAAGAGAGGTTCAAATGCCTCTCCAACTGGATGGATTGGCAGTTCAGATGGCTTATTTGAGATGTCAAACACACATTGGTCGCCCGGTAATCATTTTTTGCAGTAAAAGAAAAGTTGATACGCCCGAACAGGGACTTGAACCCTGGACCCTCAGATTAAAAGTCTGATGCTCTACCGACTGAGCTATCCAGGCTCGATTCTTCTTCGTGGTTCACATCCCAAAAAATGTATTGAGAACCTAACCCAAGAAATTATTTTATTTCTGTAAAATGAAATTAATGGTAAGAAGATACTTACTTTTTAAGATTCCTCTATGACCTACAGTGGGTGAAATGGCACAACTGGTTAGGCTCTCCCTCTCAGTCAGTGGTTTGTGAGTTCAAACCCCATGTTGGCCGAAAGTATGGCTTTTATGTTCTCCTTTAAAAATTGCAAGTTTTTCTCAATTCAATCCAAAAAGGATGTCTGCAATTCCACCAAAAGCTAGTTATTTATCAGCACCAATGCTTTTAATTTAAAAGTTTACTAACTGAGCAATCCAGGTGTGATATAATTTTGCTGGGCGCACATCAGCATGGTGTCCTAGAACATAAAAGAAAACATATGATACATTTTTCTTTAAAAAAGAAATACATTTAACTGGTAAGTAGCAAACATGGCGTCTTCTATCCTACTATATGGGAAGGCAGTTTTCATTGCTTTTGTCCTATTGGATGGAATAATTGTTCAGATAGCTTATTTGAGATGTCAATCACACTTTGGTGGGATGTCATCGAGTCTTCGTGTACAAGAGAGGTTCAAATGCCTCTCCAACTGGATGGATTGGCAGTTCAGATGGCTTATTTGAGATGTCAAACACACATTGGTCGCCCGCTAATCATTTTTTGCAGTAAAAGAAAAGTTGATACGCCCGAACAGGGACTTGAACCCTGGACCCTCAGATTAAAAGTCTGATGCTCTACCGACTGAGCTATCCAGGCTCGATTCTTCTTCGTGGTTCACATCCCAAAAAATGTATTGAGAACCTAACCCAAGAAATTATTTTATTTCTGTAAAATGAAATTAATGGTAAGAAGATACTTACTTTTTAAGATTCCTCTATGACCTACAGTGGGTGAAATGGCACAACTGGTTAGGCTCTCCCTCTCAGTCAGTGGTTTGTGAGTTCAAACCCCATGTTGGCCGAAAGTATGGCTTTTATGTTCTCCTTTAAAAATTGCAAGTTTTTCTCAATTCAATCCAAAAAGGATGTCTGCAATTCCACCAAAAGCTAGTTATTTATCAGCACCAATGCTTTTAATTTAAAAGTTTACTAACTGAGCAATCCAGGTTCGATATAATTTTGCTGGGCGCACATCAGCATGGTGTCCTAGAACATAAAAGAAAACATATGATACATTTTTCTTTAAAAAAGAAATACATTTAACTGGTAAGTAGCAAACATGGCGTCTTCTATCCTACTATATGGGAAGGCAGTTTTCATTGCTTTTGTCCTATTGGATGGAATAATTGTTCAGATAGCTTATTTGAGATGTCAATCACACTTTGGTGGGATGTCATCGAGTCTTCGTGTACAAGAGAGGTTCAAATGCCTCTCCAACTGGATGGATTGGCAGTTCAGATGGCTTATTTGAGATGTCAAACACACATTGGTCGCCCGGTAATCATTTTTTGCAGTAAAAGAAAAGTTGATACGCCCGAACAGGGACTTGAACCCTGGACCCTCAGATTAAAAGTCTGATGCTCTACCGACTGAGCTATCCAGGCTCGATTCTTCTTCGTGGTTCACATCCCAAAAAATGTATTGAGAACCTAACCCAAGAAATTATTTTATTTCTGTAAAATGAAATTAATGGTAAGAAGATACTTACTTTTTAAGATTCCTCTATGACCTACAGTGGGTGAAATGGCACAACTGGTTAGGCGCTCCCTCTCAGTCAGTGGTTTGTGAGTTCAAACCCCATGTTGGCCGAAAGTATGGCTTTTATGTTCTCCTTTAAAAATTGCAAGTTTTTCTCAATTTAATCCAAAAAGGATGTCTGCAATTCCACCAAAAGCTAGTTATTTATCAGCACCAATGCTTTTAATTTAAAAGTTTACTAACTGAGCAATCCAGGTTTGATATAATTTTGCTGGGCGCACATCAGCATGGTGTCCTAGAACATAAAAGAAAACATATGATACATTTTTCTTTAAAAAAGAAATACATTTAACTGGTAAGTAGCAAACATGGCGTCTTCTATCCTACTATATGGGAAGGCAGTTTTCATTGCTTTTGTCCTATTGGATGGAATAATTGTTCAGATAGCTTATTTGAGATGTCAATCACACTTTGGTGGGATGTCATCGAGTCTTCGTGTACAAGAGAGGTTCAAATGCCTCTCCAACTGGATGGATTGGCAGTTCAGATGGCTTATTTGAGATGTCAAACACACATTGGTCGCCCGGTAATCATTTTTTGCAGTAAAAGAAAAGTTGATACGCCCGAACAGGGACTTGAACCCTGGACCCTCAGATTAAAAGTCTGATGCTCTACCGACTGAGCTATCCAGGCTCGATTCGTCTTCGTGGTTCACATCCCAAAAAATGTATTGAGAACCTAACCCAAGAAATTATTTTATTTCTGTAAAATGAAATTAATGGTAAGAAGATACTTACTTTTTAAGATTCCTCTATGACCTACAGTGGGTGAAATGGCACAACTGGTTAGGCGCTCCCTCTCAGTCAGTGGTTTGTGAGTTCAAACCCCATGTTGGCCGAAAGTATGGCTTTTATGTTCTCCTTTAAAAATTGCAAGTTTTTCTCAATTTAATCCAAAAAGGATGTCTGCAATTCCACCAAAAGCTAGTTATTTATCAGCACCAATGCTTTTAATTTAAAAGTTTACTAACTGAGCAATCCAGGTTCGATATAATTTTGCTGGGCGCACATCAGCATGGTGTCCTAGAACATAAAAGAAAACATATGATACATTTTTCTTTAAAAAAGAAATACATTTAACTGGTAAGTAGCAAACATGGCGTCTTCTATCCTACTATATGGGAAGGCAGTTTTCATTGCTTTTGTCCTATTGGATGGAATAATTGTTCAGATAGCTTATTTGAGATGTCAATCACACTTTGGTGGGATGTCATCGAGTCTTCGTGTACAAGAGAGGTTCAAATGCCTCTCCAACTGGATGGATTGGCAGTTCAGATGGCTTATTTGAGATGTCAAACACACATTGGTCGCCCGGTAATCATTTTTTGCAGTAAAAGAAAAGTTGATACGCCCGAACAGGGACTTGAACCCTGGACCCTCAGATTAAAAGTCTGATGCTCTACCGACTGAGCTATCCAGGCTCGATTCGTCTTCGTGGTTCACATCCCAAAAAATGTATTGAGAACCTAACCCAAGAAATTATTTTATTTCTGTAAAATGAAATTAATGGTAAGAAGATACTTACTTTTTAAGATTCCTCTATGACCTACAGTGGGTGAAATGGCACAACTGGTTAGGCGCTCCCTCTCAGTCAGTGGTTTGTGAGTTCAAACCCCATGTTGGCCGAAAGTATGGCTTTTATGTTCTCCTTTAAAAATTGCAAGTTTTTCTCAATTTAATCCAAAAAGGATGTCTGCAATTCCACCAAAAGCTAGTTATTTATCAGCACCAATGCTTTTAATTTAAAAGTTTACTAACTGAGCAATCCAGGTTCGATATAATTTTGCTGGGCGCACATCAGCATGGTGTCCTAGAACATAAAAGAAAACATATGATACATTTTTTTTAAAAAAAGAAATATATTTAACTGGTAAGTAGCAAACATGGCGTCTTCTATCCTACTATATGGGAAGGCAGTTTTCATTGCTTTTGTCCTATTGGATGGAATAATTGTTCAGATAGCTTATTTGAGATGTCAATCACACTTTGGTGGGATGTCATCGAGTCTTCGTGTACAAGAGAGGTTCAAATGCCTCTCCAACTGGATGGATTGGCAGTTCAGATGGCTTATTTGAGATGTCAAACACACATTGGTCGCCCGGTAATCTTTTTTTGCAGTTAAAGAAAAGTTGATACGCCCGAACAGGGACTTGAACCCTGGACCCTCAGATTAAAAGTCTGATGCTCTACCGACTGAGCTATCCAGGCTCGATTCTTCTTCGTGGTTCACATCCCAAAAAATGTATTGAGAACCTAACCCAAGAAATTATTTTATTTCTGTAAAATGAAATTAATGGTAAGAAGATACTTACTTTTTAAGATTCCTCTATGACCTACAGTGGGTGAAATGGCACAACTGGTTAGGCGCTCCCTCTCAGTCAGTGGTTTGTGAGTTCAAACCCCATGTTGGCCGAAAGTATGGCTTTTATGTTCTCCTTTAAAAATTGCAAGTTTTTCTCAATTTAATCCAAAAAGGATGTCTGCAATTCCACCAAAAGCTAGTTATTTATCAGCACCAATGCTTTTAATTTAAAAGTTTACTAACTGAGCAATCCAGGTTCGATATAATTTTGCTGGGCGCACATCAGCATGGTGTCCTAGAACATAAAAGAAAACATATGATACATTTTTCTTTAAAAAAGAAATACATTTAACTGGTAAGTAGCAAACATGGCGTCTTCTATCCTACTATATGGGAAGGCAGTTTTCATTGCTTTTGTCCTATTGGATGGAATAATTGTTCAGATAGCTTATTTGAGATGTCAATCACACTTTGGTGGGATGTCATCGAGTCTTCGTGTACAAGAGAGGTTCAAATGCCTCTCCAACTGGATGGATTGGCAGTTCAGATGGCTTATTTGAGATGTCAAACACACATTGGTCGCCCGGTAATCATTTTTTGCAGTAAAAGAAAAGTTGATACGCCCGAACAGGGACTTGAACCCTGGACCCTCAGATTAAAAGTCTGATGCTCTACCGACTGAGCTATCCAGGCTCGATTCGTCTTCGTGGTTCACATCCCAAAAAATGTATTGAGAACCTAACCCAAGAAATTATTTTATTTCTGTAAAATGAAATTAATGGTAAGAAGATACTTACTTTTTAAGATTCCTCTATGACCTACAGTGGGTGAAATGGCACAACTGGTTAGGCGCTCCCTCTCAGTCAGTGGTTTGTGAGTTCAAACCCCATGTTGGCCGAAAGTATGGCTTTTATGTTCTCCTTTAAAAATTGCAAGTTTTTCTCAATTTAATCCAAAAAGGATGTCTGCAATTCCACCAAAAGCTAGTTATTTATCAGCACCAATGCTTTTAATTTAAAAGTTTACTAACTGAGCAATCCAGGTTCGATATAATTTTGCTGGGCGCACATCAGCATGGTGTCCTAGAACATAAAAGAAAACATATGATACATTTTTTTTAAAAAAAGAAATATATTTAACTGGTAAGTAGCAAACATGGCGTCTTCTATCCTACTATATGGGAAGGCAGTTTTCATTGCTTTTGTCCTATTGGATGGAATAATTGTTCAGATAGCTTATTTGAGATGTCAATCACACTTTGGTGGGATGTCATCGAGTCTTCGTGTACAAGAGAGGTTCAAATGCCTCTCCAACTGGATGGATTGGCAGTTCAGATGGCTTATTTGAGATGTCAAACACACATTGGTCGCCCGGTAATCTTTTTTTGCAGTTAAAGAAAAGTTGATACGCCCGAACAGGGACTTGAACCCTGGACCCTCAGATTAAAAGTCTGATGCTCTACCGACTGAGCTATCCAGGCTCGATTCTTCTTCGTGGTTCACATCCCAAAAAATGTATTGAGAACCTAACCCAAGAAATTATTTTATTTCTGTAAAATGAAATTAATGGTAAGAAGATACTTACTTTTTAAGATTCCTCTATGACCTACAGTGGGTGAAATGGCACAACTGGTTAGGCGCTCCCTCTCAGTCAGTGGTTTGTGAGTTCAAACCCCATGTTGGCCGAAAGTATGGCTTTTATGTTCTCCTTTAAAAATTGCAAGTTTTTCTCAATTTAATCCAAAAAGGATGTCTGCAATTCCACCAAAAGCTAGTTATTTATCAGCACCAATGCTTTTAATTTAAAAGTTTACTAACTGAGCAATCCAGGTTCGATATAATTTTGCTGGGCGCACATCAGCATGGTGTCCTAGAACATAAAAGAAAACATATGATACATTTTTCTTTAAAAAAGAAATACATTTAACTGGTAAGTAGCAAACATGGCGTCTTCTATCCTACTATATGGGAAGGCAGTTTTCATTGCTTTTGTCCTATTGGATGGAATAATTGTTCAGATAGCTTATTTGAGATGTCAATCACACTTTGGTGGGATGTCATCGAGTCTTCGTGTACAAGAGAGGTTCAAATGCCTCTCCAACTGGATGGATTGGCAGTTCAGATGGCTTATTTGAGATGTCAAACACACATTGGTCGCCCGGTAATCATTTTTTGCAGTAAAAGAAAAGTTGATACGCCCGAACAGGGACTTGAACCCTGGACCCTCAGATTAAAAGTCTGATGCTCTACCGACTGAGCTATCCAGGCTCGATTCGTCTTCGTGGTTCACATCCCAAAAAATGTATTGAGAACCTAACCCAAGAAATTATTTTATTTCTGTAAAATGAAATTAATGGTAAGAAGATACTTACTTTTTAAGATTCCTCTATGACCTACAGTGGGTGAAATGGCACAACTGGTTAGGCGCTCCCTCTCAGTCAGTGGTTTGTGAGTTCAAACCCCATGTTGGCCGAAAGTATGGCTTTTATGTTCTCCTTTAAAAATTGCAAGTTTTTCTCAATTTAATCCAAAAAGGATGTCTGCAATTCCACCAAAAGCTAGTTATTTATCAGCACCAATGCTTTTAATTTAAAAGTTTACTAACTGAGCAATCCAGGTTCGATATAATTTTGCTGGGCGCACATCAGCATGGTGTCCTAGAACATAAAAGAAAACATATGATACATTTTTTTTAAAAAAAGAAATATATTTAACTGGTAAGTAGCAAACATGGCGTCTTCTATCCTACTATATGGGAAGGCAGTTTTCATTGCTTTTGTCCTATTGGATGGAATAATTGTTCAGATAGCTTATTTGAGATGTCAATCACACTTTGGTGGGATGTCATCGAGTCTTCGTGTACAAGAGAGGTTCAAATGCCTCTCCAACTGGATGGATTGGCAGTTCAGATGGCTTATTTGAGATGTCAAACACACATTGGTCGCCCGGTAATCTTTTTTTGCAGTTAAAGAAAAGTTGATACGCCCGAACAGGGACTTGAACCCTGGACCCTCAGATTAAAAGTCTGATGCTCTACCGACTGAGCTATCCAGGCTCGATTCTTCTTCGTGGTTCACATCCCAAAAAATGTATTGAGAACCTAACCCAAGAAATTATTTTATTTCTGTAAAATGAAATTAATGGTAAGAAGATACTTACTTTTTAAGATTCCTCTATGACCTACAGTGGGTGAAATGGCACAACTGGTTAGGCGCTCCCTCTCAGTCAGTGGTTTGTGAGTTCAAACCCCATGTTGGCCGAAAGTATGGCTTTTATGTTCTCCTTTAAAAATTGCAAGTTTTTCTCAATTTAATCCAAAAAGGATGTCTGCAATTCCACCAAAAGCTAGTTATTTATCAGCACCAATGCTTTTAATTTAAAAGTTTACTAACTGAGCAATCCAGGTTCGATATAATTTTGCTGGGCGCACATCAGCATGGTGTCCTAGAACATAAAAGAAAACATATGATACATTTTTCTTTAAAAAAGAAATACATTTAACTGGTAAGTAGCAAACATGGCGTCTTCTATCCTACTATATGGGAAGGCAGTTTTCATTGCTTTTGTCCTATTGGATGGAATAATTGTTCAGATAGCTTATTTGAGATGTCAATCACACTTTGGTGGGATGTCATCGAGTCTTCGTGTACAAGAGAGGTTCAAATGCCTCTCCAACTGGATGGATTGGCAGTTCAGATGGCTTATTTGAGATGTCAAACACACATTGGTCGCCCGGTAATCATTTTTTGCAGTAAAAGAAAAGTTGATACGCCCGAACAGGGACTTGAACCCTGGACCCTCAGATTAAAAGTCTGATGCTCTACCGACTGAGCTATCCAGGCTCGATTCGTCTTCGTGGTTCACATCCCAAAAAATGTATTGAGAACCTAACCCAAGAAATTATTTTATTTCTGTAAAATGAAATTAATGGTAAGAAGATACTTACTTTTTAAGATTCCTCTATGACCTACAGTGGGTGAAATGGCACAACTGGTTAGGCGCTCCCTCTCAGTCATAGGTTTGTGAGTTCAAACCCCATGTTGGCCGAAAGTATGGCTTTTATGTTCTCCTTTAAAAATTGCAAGTTTTTCTCAATTCAATCCAAAAAGGATGTCTGCAATTCCACCAAAAGCTAGTTATTTATCAGCACCAATGCTTTTAATTTAAAAGTTTACTAACTGAGCAATCCAGGTTTGATATAATTTTGCTGGGCGCACATCAGCATGGTGTCCTAGAACATAAAAGAAAACATATGATACATTTTTCTTTAAAAAAGAAATACATTTAACTGGTAAGTAGCAAACATGGCGTCTTCTATCCTACTATATGGGAAGGCAGTTTTCATTGCTTTTGTCCTATTGGATGGAATAATTGTTCAGATAGCTTATTTGAGATGTCAATCACACTTTGGTGGGATGTCATCGAGTCTTCGTGTACAAGAGAGGTTCAAATGCCTCTCCAACTGGATGGATTGGCAGTTCAGATGGCTTATTTGAGATGTCAAACACACATTGGTCGCCCGGTAATCTTTTTTTGCAGTTAAAGAAAAGTTGATACGCCCGAACAGGGACTTGAACCCTGGACCCTCAGATTAAAAGTCTGATGCTCTACCGACTGAGCTATCCAGGCTCGATTCTTCTTCGTGGTTCACATCCCAAAAAATGTATTGAGAACCTAACCCAAGAAATTATTTTATTTCTGTAAAATGAAATTAATGGTAAGAAGATACTTACTTTTTAAGATTCCTCTATGACCTACAGTGGGTGAAATGGCACAACTGGTTAGGCGCTCCCTCTCAGTCAGTGGTTTGTGAGTTCAAACCCCATGTTGGCCGAAAGTATGGCTTTTATGTTCTCCTTTAAAAATTGCAAGTTTTTCTCAATTCAATCCAAAAAGGATGTCTGCAATTCCACCAAAAGCTAGTTATTTATCAGCACCAATGCTTTTAATTTAAAAGTTTACTAACTGAGCAATCCAGGTGTGATATAATTTTGCTGGGCGCACATCAGCATGGTGTCCTAGAACATAAAAGAAAACATATGATACATTTTTCTTTAAAAAAGAAATACATTTAACTGGTAAGTAGCAAACATGGCGTCTTCTATCCTACTATATGGGAAGGCAGTTTTCATTGCTTTTGTCCTATTGGATGGAATAATTGTTCAGATAGCTTATTTGAGATGTCAATCACACTTTGGTGGGATGTCATCGAGTCTTCGTGTACAAGAGAGGTTCAAATGCCTCTCCAACTGGATGGATTGGCAGTTCAGATGGCTTATTTGAGATGTCAAACACACATTGGTCGCCCGCTAATCATTTTTTGCAGTAAAAGAAAAGTTGATACGCCCGAACAGGGACTTGAACCCTGGACCCTCAGATTAAAAGTCTGATGCTCTACCGACTGAGCTATCCAGGCTCGATTCTTCTTCGTGGTTCACATCCCAAAAAATGTATTGAGAACCTAACCCAAGAAATTATTTTATTTCTGTAAAATGAAATTAATGGTAAGAAGATACTTACTTTTTAAGATTCCTCTATGACCTACAGTGGGTGAAATGGCACAACTGGTTAGGCGCTCCCTCTCAGTCATAGGTTTGTGAGTTCAAACCCCATGTTGGCCGAAAGTATGGCTTTTATGTTCTCCTTTAAAAATTGCAAGTTTTTCTCAATTCAATCCAAAAAGGATGTCTGCAATTCCACCAAAAGCTAGTTATTTATCAGCACCAATGCTTTTAATTTAAAAGTTTACTAACTGAGCAATCCAGGTTTGATATAATTTTGCTGGGCGCACATCAGCATGGTGTCCTAGAACATAAAAGAAAACATATGATACATTTTTCTTTAAAAAAGAAATACATTTAACTGGTAAGTAGCAAACATGGCGTCTTCTATCCTACTATAGGCGAAGGCAGTTTTCATTGCTTTTGTCCTATTGGATGGAATAATTGTTCAGATAGCTTATTTGAGATGTCAATCACACTTTGGTGGGATGTCATCGAGTCTTCGTGTACAAGAGAGGTTCAAATGCCTCTCCAACTGGATGGATTGGCAGTTCAGATGGCTTATTTGAGATGTCAAACACACATTGGTCGCCCGGTAATCATTTTTTGCAGTAAAAGAAAAGTTGATACGCCCGAACAGGGACTTGAACCCTGGACCCTCAGATTAAAAGTCTGATGCTCTACCGACTGAGCTATCCAGGCTCGATTCGTCTTCGTGGTTCACATCCCAAAAAATGTATTGAGAACCTAACCCAAGAAATTATTTTATTTCTGTAAAATGAAATTAATGGTAAGAAGATACTTACTTTTTAAGATTCCTCTATGACCTACAGTGGGTGAAATGGCACAACTGGTTAGGCGCTCCCTCTCAGTCAGTGGTTTGTGAGTTCAAACCCCATGTTGGCCGAAAGTATGGCTTTTATGTTCTCCTTTAAAAATTGCAAGTTTTTCTCAATTTAATCCAAAAAGGATGTCTGCAATTCCACCAAAAGCTAGTTATTTATCAGCACCAATGCTTTTAATTTAAAAGTTTACTAACTGAGCAATCCAGGTTCGATATAATTTTGCTGGGCGCACATCAGCATGGTGTCCTAGAACATAAAAGAAAACATATGATACATTTTTTTAAAAAAAAGAAATATATTTAACTGGTAAGTAGCAAACATGGCGTCTTCTATCCTACTATATGGGAAGGCAGTTTTCATTGCTTTTGTCCTATTGGATGGAATAATTGTTCAGATAGCTTATTTGAGATGTCAATCACACTTTGGTGGGATGTCATCGAGTCTTCGTGTACAAGAGAGGTTCAAATGCCTCTCCAACTGGATGGATTGGCAGTTCAGATGGCTTATTTGAGATGTCAAACACACATTGGTCGCCCGGTAATCTTTTTTTGCAGTTAAAGAAAAGTTGATACGCCCGAACAGGGACTTGAACCCTGGACCCTCAGATTAAAAGTCTGATGCTCTACCGACTGAGCTATCCAGGCTCGATTCTTCTTCGTGGTTCACATCCCAAAAAATGTATTGAGAACCTAACCCAAGAAATTATTTTATTTCTGTAAAATGAAATTAATGGTAAGAAGATACTTACTTTTTAAGATTCCTCTATGACCTACAGTGGGTGAAATGGCACAACTGGTTAGGCGCTCCCTCTCAGTCAGTGGTTTGTGAGTTCAAACCCCATGTTGGCCGAAAGTATGGCTTTTATGTTCTCCTTTAAAAATTGCAAGTTTTTCTCAATTTAATCCAAAAAGGATGTCTGCAATTCCACCAAAAGCTAGTTATTTATCAGCACCAATGCTTTTAATTTAAAAGTTTACTAACTGAGCAATCCAGGTTCGATATAATTTTGCTGGGCGCACATCAGCATGGTGTCCTAGAACATAAAAGAAAACATATGATACATTTTTCTTTAAAAAAGAAATACATTTAACTGGTAAGTAGCAAACATGGCGTCTTCTATCCTACTATATGGGAAGGCAGTTTTCATTGCTTTTGTCCTATTGGATGGAATAATTGTTCAGATAGCTTATTTGAGATGTCAATCACACTTTGGTGGGATGTCATCGAGTCTTCGTGTACAAGAGAGGTTCAAATGCCTCTCCAACTGGATGGATTGGCAGTTCAGATGGCTTATTTGAGATGTCAAACACACATTGGTCGCCCGGTAATCATTTTTTGCAGTAAAAGAAAAGTTGATACGCCCGAACAGGGACTTGAACCCTGGACCCTCAGATTAAAAGTCTGATGCTCTACCGACTGAGCTATCCAGGCTCGATTCGTCTTCGTGGTTCACATCCCAAAAAATGTATTGAGAACCTAACCCAAGAAATTATTTTATTTCTGTAAAATGAAATTAATGGTAAGAAGATACTTACTTTTTAAGATTCCTCTATGACCTACAGTGGGTGAAATGGCACAACTGGTTAGGCGCTCCCTCTCAGTCAGTGGTTTGTGAGTTCAAACCCCATGTTGGCCGAAAGTATGGCTTTTATGTTCTCCTTTAAAAATTGCAAGTTTTTCTCAATTTAATCCAAAAAGGATGTCTGCAATTCCACCAAAAGCTAGTTATTTATCAGCACCAATGCTTTTAATTTAAAAGTTTACTAACTGAGCAATCCAGGTTCGATATAATTTTGCTGGGCGCACATCAGCATGGTGTCCTAGAACATAAAAGAAAACATATGATACATTTTTTTTAAAAAAAGAAATATATTTAACTGGTAAGTAGCAAACATGGCGTCTTCTATCCTACTATATGGGAAGGCAGTTTTCATTGCTTTTGTCCTATTGGATGGAATAATTGTTCAGATAGCTTATTTGAGATGTCAATCACACTTTGGTGGGATGTCATCGAGTCTTCGTGTACAAGAGAGGTTCAAATGCCTCTCCAACTGGATGGATTGGCAGTTCAGATGGCTTATTTGAGATGTCAAACACACATTGGTCGCCCGGTAATCTTTTTTTGCAGTTAAAGAAAAGTTGATACGCCCGAACAGGGACTTGAACCCTGGACCCTCAGATTAAAAGTCTGATGCTCTACCGACTGAGCTATCCAGGCTCGATTCTTCTTCGTGGTTCACATCCCAAAAAATGTATTGAGAACCTAACCCAAGAAATTATTTTATTTCTGTAAAATGAAATTAATGGTAAGAAGATACTTACTTTTTAAGATTCCTCTATGACCTACAGTGGGTGAAATGGCACAACTGGTTAGGCGCTCCCTCTCAGTCAGTGGTTTGTGAGTTCAAACCCCATGTTGGCCGAAAGTATGGCTTTTATGTTCTCCTTTAAAAATTGCAAGTTTTTCTCAATTTAATCCAAAAAGGATGTCTGCAATTCCACCAAAAGCTAGTTATTTATCAGCACCAATGCTTTTAATTTAAAAGTTTACTAACTGAGCAATCCAGGTTCGATATAATTTTGCTGGGCGCACATCAGCATGGTGTCCTAGAACATAAAAGAAAACATATGATACATTTTTCTTTAAAAAAGAAATACATTTAACTGGTAAGTAGCAAACATGGCGTCTTCTATCCTACTATATGGGAAGGCAGTTTTCATTGCTTTTGTCCTATTGGATGGAATAATTGTTCAGATAGCTTATTTGAGATGTCAATCACACTTTGGTGGGATGTCATCGAGTCTTCGTGTACAAGAGAGGTTCAAATGCCTCTCCAACTGGATGGATTGGCAGTTCAGATGGCTTATTTGAGATGTCAAACACACATTGGTCGCCCGGTAATCATTTTTTGCAGTAAAAGAAAAGTTGATACGCCCGAACAGGGACTTGAACCCTGGACCCTCAGATTAAAAGTCTGATGCTCTACCGACTGAGCTATCCAGGCTCGATTCGTCTTCGTGGTTCACATCCCAAAAAATGTATTGAGAACCTAACCCAAGAAATTATTTTATTTCTGTAAAATGAAATTAATGGTAAGAAGATACTTACTTTTTAAGATTCCTCTATGACCTACAGTGGGTGAAATGGCACAACTGGTTAGGCGCTCCCTCTCAGTCAGTGGTTTGTGAGTTCAAACCCCATGTTGGCCGAAAGTATGGCTTTTATGTTCTCCTTTAAAAATTGCAAGTTTTTCTCAATTTAATCCAAAAAGGATGTCTGCAATTCCACCAAAAGCTAGTTATTTATCAGCACCAATGCTTTTAATTTAAAAGTTTACTAACTGAGCAATCCAGGTTCGATATAATTTTGCTGGGCGCACATCAGCATGGTGTCCTAGAACATAAAAGAAAACATATGATACATTTTTTTTAAAAAAAGAAATATATTTAACTGGTAAGTAGCAAACATGGCGTCTTCTATCCTACTATATGGGAAGGCAGTTTTCATTGCTTTTGTCCTATTGGATGGAATAATTGTTCAGATAGCTTATTTGAGATGTCAATCACACTTTGGTGGGATGTCATCGAGTCTTCGTGTACAAGAGAGGTTCAAATGCCTCTCCAACTGGATGGATTGGCAGTTCAGATGGCTTATTTGAGATGTCAAACACACATTGGTCGCCCGGTAATCTTTTTTTGCAGTTAAAGAAAAGTTGATACGCCCGAACAGGGACTTGAACCCTGGACCCTCAGATTAAAAGTCTGATGCTCTACCGACTGAGCTATCCAGGCTCGATTCTTCTTCGTGGTTCACATCCCAAAAAATGTATTGAGAACCTAACCCAAGAAATTATTTTATTTCTGTAAAATGAAATTAATGGTAAGAAGATACTTACTTTTTAAGATTCCTCTATGACCTACAGTGGGTGAAATGGCACAACTGGTTAGGCGCTCCCTCTCAGTCAGTGGTTTGTGAGTTCAAACCCCATGTTGGCCGAAAGTATGGCTTTTATGTTCTCCTTTAAAAATTGCAAGTTTTTCTCAATTTAATCCAAAAAGGATGTCTGCAATTCCACCAAAAGCTAGTTATTTATCAGCACCAATGCTTTTAATTTAAAAGTTTACTAACTGAGCAATCCAGGTTCGATATAATTTTGCTGGGCGCACATCAGCATGGTGTCCTAGAACATAAAAGAAAACATATGATACATTTTTCTTTAAAAAAGAAATACATTTAACTGGTAAGTAGCAAACATGGCGTCTTCTATCCTACTATATGGGAAGGCAGTTTTCATTGCTTTTGTCCTATTGGATGGAATAATTGTTCAGATAGCTTATTTGAGATGTCAATCACACTTTGGTGGGATGTCATCGAGTCTTCGTGTACAAGAGAGGTTCAAATGCCTCTCCAACTGGATGGATTGGCAGTTCAGATGGCTTATTTGAGATGTCAAACACACATTGGTCGCCCGGTAATCATTTTTTGCAGTAAAAGAAAAGTTGATACGCCCGAACAGGGACTTGAACCCTGGACCCTCAGATTAAAAGTCTGATGCTCTACCGACTGAGCTATCCAGGCTCGATTCGTCTTCGTGGTTCACATCCCAAAAAATGTATTGAGAACCTAACCCAAGAAATTATTTTATTTCTGTAAAATGAAATTAATGGTAAGAAGATACTTACTTTTTAAGATTCCTCTATGACCTACAGTGGGTGAAATGGCACAACTGGTTAGGCGCTCCCTCTCAGTCAGTGGTTTGTGAGTTCAAACCCCATGTTGGCCGAAAGTATGGCTTTTATGTTCTCCTTTAAAAATTGCAAGTTTTTCTCAATTTAATCCAAAAAGGATGTCTGCAATTCCACCAAAAGCTAGTTATTTATCAGCACCAATGCTTTTAATTTAAAAGTTTACTAACTGAGCAATCCAGGTTCGATATAATTTTGCTGGGCGCACATCAGCATGGTGTCCTAGAACATAAAAGAAAACATATGATACATTTTTTTTAAAAAAAGAAATATATTTAACTGGTAAGTAGCAAACATGGCGTCTTCTATCCTACTATATGGGAAGGCAGTTTTCATTGCTTTTGTCCTATTGGATGGAATAATTGTTCAGATAGCTTATTTGAGATGTCAATCACACTTTGGTGGGATGTCATCGAGTCTTCGTGTACAAGAGAGGTTCAAATGCCTCTCCAACTGGATGGATTGGCAGTTCAGATGGCTTATTTGAGATGTCAAACACACATTGGTCGCCCGGTAATCTTTTTTTGCAGTTAAAGAAAAGTTGATACGCCCGAACAGGGACTTGAACCCTGGACCCTCAGATTAAAAGTCTGATGCTCTACCGACTGAGCTATCCAGGCTCGATTCTTCTTCGTGGTTCACATCCCAAAAAATGTATTGAGAACCTAACCCAAGAAATTATTTTATTTCTGTAAAATGAAATTAATGGTAAGAAGATACTTACTTTTTAAGATTCCTCTATGACCTACAGTGGGTGAAATGGCACAACTGGTTAGGCGCTCCCTCTCAGTCAGTGGTTTGTGAGTTCAAACCCCATGTTGGCCGAAAGTATGGCTTTTATGTTCTCCTTTAAAAATTGCAAGTTTTTCTCAATTTAATCCAAAAAGGATGTCTGCAATTCCACCAAAAGCTAGTTATTTATCAGCACCAATGCTTTTAATTTAAAAGTTTACTAACTGAGCAATCCAGGTTCGATATAATTTTGCTGGGCGCACATCAGCATGGTGTCCTAGAACATAAAAGAAAACATATGATACATTTTTCTTTAAAAAAGAAATACATTTAACTGGTAAGTAGCAAACATGGCGTCTTCTATCCTACTATATGGGAAGGCAGTTTTCATTGCTTTTGTCCTATTGGATGGAATAATTGTTCAGATAGCTTATTTGAGATGTCAATCACACTTTGGTGGGATGTCATCGAGTCTTCGTGTACAAGAGAGGTTCAAATGCCTCTCCAACTGGATGGATTGGCAGTTCAGATGGCTTATTTGAGATGTCAAACACACATTGGTCGCCCGGTAATCATTTTTTGCAGTAAAAGAAAAGTTGATACGCCCGAACAGGGACTTGAACCCTGGACCCTCAGATTAAAAGTCTGATGCTCTACCGACTGAGCTATCCAGGCTCGATTCGTCTTCGTGGTTCACATCCCAAAAAATGTATTGAGAACCTAACCCAAGAAATTATTTTATTTCTGTAAAATGAAATTAATGGTAAGAAGATACTTACTTTTTAAGATTCCTCTATGACCTACAGTGGGTGAAATGGCACAACTGGTTAGGCGCTCCCTCTCAGTCATAGGTTTGTGAGTTCAAACCCCATGTTGGCCGAAAGTATGGCTTTTATGTTCTCCTTTAAAAATTGCAAGTTTTTCTCAATTCAATCCAAAAAGGATGTCTGCAATTCCACCAAAAGCTAGTTATTTATCAGCACCAATGCTTTTAATTTAAAAGTTTACTAACTGAGCAATCCAGGTTTGATATAATTTTGCTGGGCGCACATCAGCATGGTGTCCTAGAACATAAAAGAAAACATATGATACATTTTTCTTTAAAAAAGAAATACATTTAACTGGTAAGTAGCAAACATGGCGTCTTCTATCCTACTATATGGGAAGGCAGTTTTCATTGCTTTTGTCCTATTGGATGGAATAATTGTTCAGATAGCTTATTTGAGATGTCAATCACACTTTGGTGGGATGTCATCGAGTCTTCGTGTACAAGAGAGGTTCAAATGCCTCTCCAACTGGATGGATTGGCAGTTCAGATGGCTTATTTGAGATGTCAAACACACATTGGTCGCCCGGTAATCTTTTTTTGCAGTTAAAGAAAAGTTGATACGCCCGAACAGGGACTTGAACCCTGGACCCTCAGATTAAAAGTCTGATGCTCTACCGACTGAGCTATCCAGGCTCGATTCTTCTTCGTGGTTCACATCCCAAAAAATGTATTGAGAACCTAACCCAAGAAATTATTTTATTTCTGTAAAATGAAATTAATGGTAAGAAGATACTTACTTTTTAAGATTCCTCTATGACCTACAGTGGGTGAAATGGCACAACTGGTTAGGCGCTCCCTCTCAGTCAGTGGTTTGTGAGTTCAAACCCCATGTTGGCCGAAAGTATGGCTTTTATGTTCTCCTTTAAAAATTGCAAGTTTTTCTCAATTCAATCCAAAAAGGATGTCTGCAATTCCACCAAAAGCTAGTTATTTATCAGCACCAATGCTTTTAATTTAAAAGTTTACTAACTGAGCAATCCAGGTGTGATATAATTTTGCTGGGCGCACATCAGCATGGTGTCCTAGAACATAAAAGAAAACATATGATACATTTTTCTTTAAAAAAGAAATACATTTAACTGGTAAGTAGCAAACATGGCGTCTTCTATCCTACTATATGGGAAGGCAGTTTTCATTGCTTTTGTCCTATTGGATGGAATAATTGTTCAGATAGCTTATTTGAGATGTCAATCACACTTTGGTGGGATGTCATCGAGTCTTCGTGTACAAGAGAGGTTCAAATGCCTCTCCAACTGGATGGATTGGCAGTTCAGATGGCTTATTTGAGATGTCAAACACACATTGGTCGCCCGCTAATCATTTTTTGCAGTAAAAGAAAAGTTGATACGCCCGAACAGGGACTTGAACCCTGGACCCTCAGATTAAAAGTCTGATGCTCTACCGACTGAGCTATCCAGGCTCGATTCTTCTTCGTGGTTCACATCCCAAAAAATGTATTGAGAACCTAACCCAAGAAATTATTTTATTTCTGTAAAATGAAATTAATGGTAAGAAGATACTTACTTTTTAAGATTCCTCTATGACCTACAGTGGGTGAAATGGCACAACTGGTTAGGCGCTCCCTCTCAGTCATAGGTTTGTGAGTTCAAACCCCATGTTGGCCGAAAGTATGGCTTTTATGTTCTCCTTTAAAAATTGCAAGTTTTTCTCAATTCAATCCAAAAAGGATGTCTGCAATTCCACCAAAAGCTAGTTATTTATCAGCACCAATGCTTTTAATTTAAAAGTTTACTAACTGAGCAATCCAGGTTTGATATAATTTTGCTGGGCGCACATCAGCATGGTGTCCTAGAACATAAAAGAAAACATATGATACATTTTTCTTTAAAAAAGAAATACATTTAACTGGTAAGTAGCAAACATGGCGTCTTCTATCCTACTATATGGGAAGGCAGTTTTCATTGCTTTTGTCCTATTGGATGGAATAATTGTTCAGATAGCTTATTTGAGATGTCAATCACACTTTGGTGGGATGTCATCGAGTCTTCGTGTACAAGAGAGGTTCAAATGCCTCTCCAACTGGATGGATTGGCAGTTCAGATGGCTTATTTGAGATGTCAAACACACATTGGTCGCCCGGTAATCATTTTTTGCAGTAAAAGAAAAGTTGATACGCCCGAACAGGGACTTGAACCCTGGACCCTCAGATTAAAAGTCTGATGCTCTACCGACTGAGCTATCCAGGCTCGATTCGTCTTCGTGGTTCACATCCCAAAAAATGTATTGAGAACCTAACCCAAGAAATTATTTTATTTCTGTAAAATGAAATTAATGGTAAGAAGATACTTACTTTTTAAGATTCCTCTATGACCTACAGTGGGTGAAATGGCACAACTGGTTAGGCGCTCCCTCTCAGTCAGTGGTTTGTGAGTTCAAACCCCATGTTGGCCGAAAGTATGGCTTTTATGTTCTCCTTTAAAAATTGCAAGTTTTTCTCAATTTAATCCAAAAAGGATGTCTGCAATTCCACCAAAAGCTAGTTATTTATCAGCACCAATGCTTTTAATTTAAAAGTTTACTAACTGAGCAATCCAGGTTCGATATAATTTTGCTGGGCGCACATCAGCATGGTGTCCTAGAACATAAAAGAAAACATATGATACATTTTTTTAAAAAAAAGAAATATATTTAACTGGTAAGTAGCAAACATGGCGTCTTCTATCCTACTATATGGGAAGGCAGTTTTCATTGCTTTTGTCCTATTGGATGGAATAATTGTTCAGATAGCTTATTTGAGATGTCAATCACACTTTGGTGGGATGTCATCGAGTCTTCGTGTACAAGAGAGGTTCAAATGCCTCTCCAACTGGATGGATTGGCAGTTCAGATGGCTTATTTGAGATGTCAAACACACATTGGTCGCCCGGTAATCTTTTTTTGCAGTTAAAGAAAAGTTGATACGCCCGAACAGGGACTTGAACCCTGGACCCTCAGATTAAAAGTCTGATGCTCTACCGACTGAGCTATCCAGGCTCGATTCTTCTTCGTGGTTCACATCCCAAAAAATGTATTGAGAACCTAACCCAAGAAATTATTTTATTTCTGTAAAATGAAATTAATGGTAAGAAGATACTTACTTTTTAAGATTCCTCTATGACCTACAGTGGGTGAAATGGCACAACTGGTTAGGCGCTCCCTCTCAGTCAGTGGTTTGTGAGTTCAAACCCCATGTTGGCCGAAAGTATGGCTTTTATGTTCTCCTTTAAAAATTGCAAGTTTTTCTCAATTTAATCCAAAAAGGATGTCTGCAATTCCACCAAAAGCTAGTTATTTATCAGCACCAATGCTTTTAATTTAAAAGTTTACTAACTGAGCAATCCAGGTTCGATATAATTTTGCTGGGCGCACATCAGCATGGTGTCCTAGAACATAAAAGAAAACATATGATACATTTTTTTTAAAAAAAGAAATATATTTAACTGGTAAGTAGCAAACATGGCGTCTTCTATCCTACTATATGGGAAGGCAGTTTTCATTGCTTTTGTCCTATTGGATGGAATAATTGTTCAGATAGCTTATTTGAGATGTCAATCACACTTTGGTGGGATGTCATCGAGTCTTCGTGTACAAGAGAGGTTCAAATGCCTCTCCAACTGGATGGATTGGCAGTTCAGATGGCTTATTTGAGATGTCAAACACACATTGGTCGCCCGGTAATCTTTTTTTGCAGTTAAAGAAAAGTTGATACGCCCGAACAGGGACTTGAACCCTGGACCCTCAGATTAAAAGTCTGATGCTCTACCGACTGAGCTATCCAGGCTCGATTCTTCTTCGTGGTTCACATCCCAAAAAATGTATTGAGAACCTAACCCAAGAAATTATTTTATTTCTGTAAAATGAAATTAATGGTAAGAAGATACTTACTTTTTAAGATTCCTCTATGACCTACAGTGGGTGAAATGGCACAACTGGTTAGGCGCTCCCTCTCAGTCAGTGGTTTGTGAGTTCAAACCCCATGTTGGCCGAAAGTATGGCTTTTATGTTCTCCTTTAAAAATTGCAAGTTTTTCTCAATTCAATCCAAAAAGGATGTCTGCAATTCCACCAAAAGCTAGTTATTTATCAGCACCAATGCTTTTAATTTAAAAGTTTACTAACTGAGCAATCCAGGTGTGATATAATTTTGCTGGGCGCACATCAGCATGGTGTCCTAGAACATAAAAGAAAACATATGATACATTTTTCTTTAAAAAAGAAATACATTTAACTGGTAAGTAGCAAACATGGCGTCTTCTATCCTACTATATGGGAAGGCAGTTTTCATTGCTTTTGTCCTATTGGATGGAATAATTGTTCAGATAGCTTATTTGAGATGTCAATCACACTTTGGTGGGATGTCATCGAGTCTTCGTGTACAAGAGAGGTTCAAATGCCTCTCCAACTGGATGGATTGGCAGTTCAGATGGCTTATTTGAGATGTCAAACACACATTGGTCGCCCGCTAATCATTTTTTGCAGTAAAAGAAAAGTTGATACGCCCGAACAGGGACTTGAACCCTGGACCCTCAGATTAAAAGTCTGATGCTCTACCGACTGAGCTATCCAGGCTCGATTCTTCTTCGTGGTTCACATCCCAAAAAATGTATTGAGAACCTAACCCAAGAAATTATTTTATTTCTGTAAAATGAAATTAATGGTAAGAAGATACTTACTTTTTAAGATTCCTCTATGACCTACAGTGGGTGAAATGGCACAACTGGTTAGGCGCTCCCTCTCAGTCATAGGTTTGTGAGTTCAAACCCCATGTTGGCCGAAAGTATGGCTTTTATGTTCTCCTTTAAAAATTGCAAGTTTTTCTCAATTCAATCCAAAAAGGATGTCTGCAATTCCACCAAAAGCTAGTTATTTATCAGCACCAATGCTTTTAATTTAAAAGTTTACTAACTGAGCAATCCAGGTTTGATATAATTTTGCTGGGCGCACATCAGCATGGTGTCCTAGAACATAAAAGAAAACATATGATACATTTTTCTTTAAAAAAGAAATACATTTAACTGGTAAGTAGCAAACATGGCGTCTTCTATCCTACTATATGGGAAGGCAGTTTTCATTGCTTTTGTCCTATTGGATGGAATAATTGTTCAGATAGCTTATTTGAGATGTCAATCACACTTTGGTGGGATGTCATCGAGTCTTCGTGTACAAGAGAGGTTCAAATGCCTCTCCAACTGGATGGATTGGCAGTTCAGATGGCTTATTTGAGATGTCAAACACACATTGGTCGCCCGGTAATCATTTTTTGCAGTAAAAGAAAAGTTGATACGCCCGAACAGGGACTTGAACCCTGGACCCTCAGATTAAAAGTCTGATGCTCTACCGACTGAGCTATCCAGGCTCGATTCGTCTTCGTGGTTCACATCCCAAAAAATGTATTGAGAACCTAACCCAAGAAATTATTTTATTTCTGTAAAATGAAATTAATGGTAAGAAGATACTTACTTTTTAAGATTCCTCTATGACCTACAGTGGGTGAAATGGCACAACTGGTTAGGCGCTCCCTCTCAGTCAGTGGTTTGTGAGTTCAAACCCCATGTTGGCCGAAAGTATGGCTTTTATGTTCTCCTTTAAAAATTGCAAGTTTTTCTCAATTTAATCCAAAAAGGATGTCTGCAATTCCACCAAAAGCTAGTTATTTATCAGCACCAATGCTTTTAATTTAAAAGTTTACTAACTGAGCAATCCAGGTTCGATATAATTTTGCTGGGCGCACATCAGCATGGTGTCCTAGAACATAAAAGAAAACATATGATACATTTTTTTAAAAAAAAGAAATATATTTAACTGGTAAGTAGCAAACATGGCGTCTTCTATCCTACTATATGGGAAGGCAGTTTTCATTGCTTTTGTCCTATTGGATGGAATAATTGTTCAGATAGCTTATTTGAGATGTCAATCACACTTTGGTGGGATGTCATCGAGTCTTCGTGTACAAGAGAGGTTCAAATGCCTCTCCAACTGGATGGATTGGCAGTTCAGATGGCTTATTTGAGATGTCAAACACACATTGGTCGCCCGGTAATCTTTTTTTGCAGTTAAAGAAAAGTTGATACGCCCGAACAGGGACTTGAACCCTGGACCCTCAGATTAAAAGTCTGATGCTCTACCGACTGAGCTATCCAGGCTCGATTCTTCTTCGTGGTTCACATCCCAAAAAATGTATTGAGAACCTAACCCAAGAAATTATTTTATTTCTGTAAAATGAAATTAATGGTAAGAAGATACTTACTTTTTAAGATTCCTCTATGACCTACAGTGGGTGAAATGGCACAACTGGTTAGGCGCTCCCTCTCAGTCAGTGGTTTGTGAGTTCAAACCCCATGTTGGCCGAAAGTATGGCTTTTATGTTCTCCTTTAAAAATTGCAAGTTTTTCTCAATTTAATCCAAAAAGGATGTCTGCAATTCCACCAAAAGCTAGTTATTTATCAGCACCAATGCTTTTAATTTAAAAGTTTACTAACTGAGCAATCCAGGTTCGATATAATTTTGCTGGGCGCACATCAGCATGGTGTCCTAGAACATAAAAGAAAACATATGATACATTTTTTTTAAAAAAAGAAATATATTTAACTGGTAAGTAGCAAACATGGCGTCTTCTATCCTACTATATGGGAAGGCAGTTTTCATTGCTTTTGTCCTATTGGATGGAATAATTGTTCAGATAGCTTATTTGAGATGTCAATCACACTTTGGTGGGATGTCATCGAGTCTTCGTGTACAAGAGAGGTTCAAATGCCTCTCCAACTGGATGGATTGGCAGTTCAGATGGCTTATTTGAGATGTCAAACACACATTGGTCGCCCGGTAATCTTTTTTTGCAGTTAAAGAAAAGTTGATACGCCCGAACAGGGACTTGAACCCTGGACCCTCAGATTAAAAGTCTGATGCTCTACCGACTGAGCTATCCAGGCTCGATTCTTCTTCGTGGTTCACATCCCAAAAAATGTATTGAGAACCTAACCCAAGAAATTATTTTATTTCTGTAAAATGAAATTAATGGTAAGAAGATACTTACTTTTTAAGATTCCTCTATGACCTACAGTGGGTGAAATGGCACAACTGGTTAGGCGCTCCCTCTCAGTCAGTGGTTTGTGAGTTCAAACCCCATGTTGGCCGAAAGTATGGCTTTTATGTTCTCCTTTAAAAATTGCAAGTTTTTCTCAATTTAATCCAAAAAGGATGTCTGCAATTCCACCAAAAGCTAGTTATTTATCAGCACCAATGCTTTTAATTTAAAAGTTTACTAACTGAGCAATCCAGGTTCGATATAATTTTGCTGGGCGCACATCAGCATGGTGTCCTAGAACATAAAAGAAAACATATGATACATTTTTCTTTAAAAAAGAAATACATTTAACTGGTAAGTAGCAAACATGGCGTCTTCTATCCTACTATATGGGAAGGCAGTTTTCATTGCTTTTGTCCTATTGGATGGAATAATTGTTCAGATAGCTTATTTGAGATGTCAATCACACTTTGGTGGGATGTCATCGAGTCTTCGTGTACAAGAGAGGTTCAAATGCCTCTCCAACTGGATGGATTGGCAGTTCAGATGGCTTATTTGAGATGTCAAACACACATTGGTCGCCCGGTAATCATTTTTTGCAGTAAAAGAAAAGTTGATACGCCCGAACAGGGACTTGAACCCTGGACCCTCAGATTAAAAGTCTGATGCTCTACCGACTGAGCTATCCAGGCTCGATTCGTCTTCGTGGTTCACATCCCAAAAAATGTATTGAGAACCTAACCCAAGAAATTATTTTATTTCTGTAAAATGAAATTAATGGTAAGAAGATACTTACTTTTTAAGATTCCTCTATGACCTACAGTGGGTGAAATGGCACAACTGGTTAGGCGCTCCCTCTCAGTCATAGGTTTGTGAGTTCAAACCCCATGTTGGCCGAAAGTATGGCTTTTATGTTCTCCTTTAAAAATTGCAAGTTTTTCTCAATTCAATCCAAAAAGGATGTCTGCAATTCCACCAAAAGCTAGTTATTTATCAGCACCAATGCTTTTAATTTAAAAGTTTACTAACTGAGCAATCCAGGTTTGATATAATTTTGCTGGGCGCACATCAGCATGGTGTCCTAGAACATAAAAGAAAACATATGATACATTTTTCTTTAAAAAAGAAATACATTTAACTGGTAAGTAGCAAACATGGCGTCTTCTATCCTACTATATGGGAAGGCAGTTTTCATTGCTTTTGTCCTATTGGATGGAATAATTGTTCAGATAGCTTATTTGAGATGTCAATCACACTTTGGTGGGATGTCATCGAGTCTTCGTGTACAAGAGAGGTTCAAATGCCTCTCCAACTGGATGGATTGGCAGTTCAGATGGCTTATTTGAGATGTCAAACACACATTGGTCGCCCGGTAATCTTTTTTTGCAGTTAAAGAAAAGTTGATACGCCCGAACAGGGACTTGAACCCTGGACCCTCAGATTAAAAGTCTGATGCTCTACCGACTGAGCTATCCAGGCTCGATTCTTCTTCGTGGTTCACATCCCAAAAAATGTATTGAGAACCTAACCCAAGAAATTATTTTATTTCTGTAAAATGAAATTAATGGTAAGAAGATACTTACTTTTTAAGATTCCTCTATGACCTACAGTGGGTGAAATGGCACAACTGGTTAGGCGCTCCCTCTCAGTCAGTGGTTTGTGAGTTCAAACCCCATGTTGGCCGAAAGTATGGCTTTTATGTTCTCCTTTAAAAATTGCAAGTTTTTCTCAATTCAATCCAAAAAGGATGTCTGCAATTCCACCAAAAGCTAGTTATTTATCAGCACCAATGCTTTTAATTTAAAAGTTTACTAACTGAGCAATCCAGGTGTGATATAATTTTGCTGGGCGCACATCAGCATGGTGTCCTAGAACATAAAAGAAAACATATGATACATTTTTCTTTAAAAAAGAAATACATTTAACTGGTAAGTAGCAAACATGGCGTCTTCTATCCTACTATATGGGAAGGCAGTTTTCATTGCTTTTGTCCTATTGGATGGAATAATTGTTCAGATAGCTTATTTGAGATGTCAATCACACTTTGGTGGGATGTCATCGAGTCTTCGTGTACAAGAGAGGTTCAAATGCCTCTCCAACTGGATGGATTGGCAGTTCAGATGGCTTATTTGAGATGTCAAACACACATTGGTCGCCCGCTAATCATTTTTTGCAGTAAAAGAAAAGTTGATACGCCCGAACAGGGACTTGAACCCTGGACCCTCAGATTAAAAGTCTGATGCTCTACCGACTGAGCTATCCAGGCTCGATTCTTCTTCGTGGTTCACATCCCAAAAAATGTATTGAGAACCTAACCCAAGAAATTATTTTATTTCTGTAAAATGAAATTAATGGTAAGAAGATACTTACTTTTTAAGATTCCTCTATGACCTACAGTGGGTGAAATGGCACAACTGGTTAGGCGCTCCCTCTCAGTCATAGGTTTGTGAGTTCAAACCCCATGTTGGCCGAAAGTATGGCTTTTATGTTCTCCTTTAAAAATTGCAAGTTTTTCTCAATTCAATCCAAAAAGGATGTCTGCAATTCCACCAAAAGCTAGTTATTTATCAGCACCAATGCTTTTAATTTAAAAGTTTACTAACTGAGCAATCCAGGTTTGATATAATTTTGCTGGGCGCACATCAGCATGGTGTCCTAGAACATAAAAGAAAACATATGATACATTTTTCTTTAAAAAAGAAATACATTTAACTGGTAAGTAGCAAACATGGCGTCTTCTATCCTACTATATGGGAAGGCAGTTTTCATTGCTTTTGTCCTATTGGATGGAATAATTGTTCAGATAGCTTATTTGAGATGTCAATCACACTTTGGTGGGATGTCATCGAGTCTTCGTGTACAAGAGAGGTTCAAATGCCTCTCCAACTGGATGGATTGGCAGTTCAGATGGCTTATTTGAGATGTCAAACACACATTGGTCGCCCGGTAATCATTTTTTGCAGTAAAAGAAAAGTTGATACGCCCGAACAGGGACTTGAACCCTGGACCCTCAGATTAAAAGTCTGATGCTCTACCGACTGAGCTATCCAGGCTCGATTCGTCTTCGTGGTTCACATCCCAAAAAATGTATTGAGAACCTAACCCAAGAAATTATTTTATTTCTGTAAAATGAAATTAATGGTAAGAAGATACTTACTTTTTAAGATTCCTCTATGACCTACAGTGGGTGAAATGGCACAACTGGTTAGGCGCTCCCTCTCAGTCAGTGGTTTGTGAGTTCAAACCCCATGTTGGCCGAAAGTATGGCTTTTATGTTCTCCTTTAAAAATTGCAAGTTTTTCTCAATTTAATCCAAAAAGGATGTCTGCAATTCCACCAAAAGCTAGTTATTTATCAGCACCAATGCTTTTAATTTAAAAGTTTACTAACTGAGCAATCCAGGTTCGATATAATTTTGCTGGGCGCACATCAGCATGGTGTCCTAGAACATAAAAGAAAACATATGATACATTTTTTTAAAAAAAAGAAATATATTTAACTGGTAAGTAGCAAACATGGCGTCTTCTATCCTACTATATGGGAAGGCAGTTTTCATTGCTTTTGTCCTATTGGATGGAATAATTGTTCAGATAGCTTATTTGAGATGTCAATCACACTTTGGTGGGATGTCATCGAGTCTTCGTGTACAAGAGAGGTTCAAATGCCTCTCCAACTGGATGGATTGGCAGTTCAGATGGCTTATTTGAGATGTCAAACACACATTGGTCGCCCGGTAATCTTTTTTTGCAGTTAAAGAAAAGTTGATACGCCCGAACAGGGACTTGAACCCTGGACCCTCAGATTAAAAGTCTGATGCTCTACCGACTGAGCTATCCAGGCTCGATTCTTCTTCGTGGTTCACATCCCAAAAAATGTATTGAGAACCTAACCCAAGAAATTATTTTATTTCTGTAAAATGAAATTAATGGTAAGAAGATACTTACTTTTTAAGATTCCTCTATGACCTACAGTGGGTGAAATGGCACAACTGGTTAGGCGCTCCCTCTCAGTCAGTGGTTTGTGAGTTCAAACCCCATGTTGGCCGAAAGTATGGCTTTTATGTTCTCCTTTAAAAATTGCAAGTTTTTCTCAATTTAATCCAAAAAGGATGTCTGCAATTCCACCAAAAGCTAGTTATTTATCAGCACCAATGCTTTTAATTTAAAAGTTTACTAACTGAGCAATCCAGGTTCGATATAATTTTGCTGGGCGCACATCAGCATGGTGTCCTAGAACATAAAAGAAAACATATGATACATTTTTTTTAAAAAAAGAAATATATTTAACTGGTAAGTAGCAAACATGGCGTCTTCTATCCTACTATATGGGAAGGCAGTTTTCATTGCTTTTGTCCTATTGGATGGAATAATTGTTCAGATAGCTTATTTGAGATGTCAATCACACTTTGGTGGGATGTCATCGAGTCTTCGTGTACAAGAGAGGTTCAAATGCCTCTCCAACTGGATGGATTGGCAGTTCAGATGGCTTATTTGAGATGTCAAACACACATTGGTCGCCCGGTAATCTTTTTTTGCAGTTAAAGAAAAGTTGATACGCCCGAACAGGGACTTGAACCCTGGACCCTCAGATTAAAAGTCTGATGCTCTACCGACTGAGCTATCCAGGCTCGATTCTTCTTCGTGGTTCACATCCCAAAAAATGTATTGAGAACCTAACCCAAGAAATTATTTTATTTCTGTAAAATGAAATTAATGGTAAGAAGATACTTACTTTTTAAGATTCCTCTATGACCTACAGTGGGTGAAATGGCACAACTGGTTAGGCGCTCCCTCTCAGTCAGTGGTTTGTGAGTTCAAACCCCATGTTGGCCGAAAGTATGGCTTTTATGTTCTCCTTTAAAAATTGCAAGTTTTTCTCAATTTAATCCAAAAAGGATGTCTGCAATTCCACCAAAAGCTAGTTATTTATCAGCACCAATGCTTTTAATTTAAAAGTTTACTAACTGAGCAATCCAGGTTCGATATAATTTTGCTGGGCGCACATCAGCATGGTGTCCTAGAACATAAAAGAAAACATATGATACATTTTTCTTTAAAAAAGAAATACATTTAACTGGTAAGTAGCAAACATGGCGTCTTCTATCCTACTATATGGGAAGGCAGTTTTCATTGCTTTTGTCCTATTGGATGGAATAATTGTTCAGATAGCTTATTTGAGATGTCAATCACACTTTGGTGGGATGTCATCGAGTCTTCGTGTACAAGAGAGGTTCAAATGCCTCTCCAACTGGATGGATTGGCAGTTCAGATGGCTTATTTGAGATGTCAAACACACATTGGTCGCCCGGTAATCATTTTTTGCAGTAAAAGAAAAGTTGATACGCCCGAACAGGGACTTGAACCCTGGACCCTCAGATTAAAAGTCTGATGCTCTACCGACTGAGCTATCCAGGCTCGATTCGTCTTCGTGGTTCACATCCCAAAAAATGTATTGAGAACCTAACCCAAGAAATTATTTTATTTCTGTAAAATGAAATTAATGGTAAGAAGATACTTACTTTTTAAGATTCCTCTATGACCTACAGTGGGTGAAATGGCACAACTGGTTAGGCGCTCCCTCTCAGTCATAGGTTTGTGAGTTCAAACCCCATGTTGGCCGAAAGTATGGCTTTTATGTTCTCCTTTAAAAATTGCAAGTTTTTCTCAATTCAATCCAAAAAGGATGTCTGCAATTCCACCAAAAGCTAGTTATTTATCAGCACCAATGCTTTTAATTTAAAAGTTTACTAACTGAGCAATCCAGGTTTGATATAATTTTGCTGGGCGCACATCAGCATGGTGTCCTAGAACATAAAAGAAAACATATGATACATTTTTCTTTAAAAAAGAAATACATTTAACTGGTAAGTAGCAAACATGGCGTCTTCTATCCTACTATATGGGAAGGCAGTTTTCATTGCTTTTGTCCTATTGGATGGAATAATTGTTCAGATAGCTTATTTGAGATGTCAATCACACTTTGGTGGGATGTCATCGAGTCTTCGTGTACAAGAGAGGTTCAAATGCCTCTCCAACTGGATGGATTGGCAGTTCAGATGGCTTATTTGAGATGTCAAACACACATTGGTCGCCCGGTAATCTTTTTTTGCAGTTAAAGAAAAGTTGATACGCCCGAACAGGGACTTGAACCCTGGACCCTCAGATTAAAAGTCTGATGCTCTACCGACTGAGCTATCCAGGCTCGATTCTTCTTCGTGGTTCACATCCCAAAAAATGTATTGAGAACCTAACCCAAGAAATTATTTTATTTCTGTAAAATGAAATTAATGGTAAGAAGATACTTACTTTTTAAGATTCCTCTATGACCTACAGTGGGTGAAATGGCACAACTGGTTAGGCGCTCCCTCTCAGTCAGTGGTTTGTGAGTTCAAACCCCATGTTGGCCGAAAGTATGGCTTTTATGTTCTCCTTTAAAAATTGCAAGTTTTTCTCAATTCAATCCAAAAAGGATGTCTGCAATTCCACCAAAAGCTAGTTATTTATCAGCACCAATGCTTTTAATTTAAAAGTTTACTAACTGAGCAATCCAGGTGTGATATAATTTTGCTGGGCGCACATCAGCATGGTGTCCTAGAACATAAAAGAAAACATATGATACATTTTTCTTTAAAAAAGAAATACATTTAACTGGTAAGTAGCAAACATGGCGTCTTCTATCCTACTATATGGGAAGGCAGTTTTCATTGCTTTTGTCCTATTGGATGGAATAATTGTTCAGATAGCTTATTTGAGATGTCAATCACACTTTGGTGGGATGTCATCGAGTCTTCGTGTACAAGAGAGGTTCAAATGCCTCTCCAACTGGATGGATTGGCAGTTCAGATGGCTTATTTGAGATGTCAAACACACATTGGTCGCCCGCTAATCATTTTTTGCAGTAAAAGAAAAGTTGATACGCCCGAACAGGGACTTGAACCCTGGACCCTCAGATTAAAAGTCTGATGCTCTACCGACTGAGCTATCCAGGCTCGATTCTTCTTCGTGGTTCACATCCCAAAAAATGTATTGAGAACCTAACCCAAGAAATTATTTTATTTCTGTAAAATGAAATTAATGGTAAGAAGATACTTACTTTTTAAGATTCCTCTATGACCTACAGTGGGTGAAATGGCACAACTGGTTAGGCGCTCCCTCTCAGTCATAGGTTTGTGAGTTCAAACCCCATGTTGGCCGAAAGTATGGCTTTTATGTTCTCCTTTAAAAATTGCAAGTTTTTCTCAATTCAATCCAAAAAGGATGTCTGCAATTCCACCAAAAGCTAGTTATTTATCAGCACCAATGCTTTTAATTTAAAAGTTTACTAACTGAGCAATCCAGGTTTGATATAATTTTGCTGGGCGCACATCAGCATGGTGTCCTAGAACATAAAAGAAAACATATGATACATTTTTCTTTAAAAAAGAAATACATTTAACTGGTAAGTAGCAAACATGGCGTCTTCTATCCTACTATATGGGAAGGCAGTTTTCATTGCTTTTGTCCTATTGGATGGAATAATTGTTCAGATAGCTTATTTGAGATGTCAATCACACTTTGGTGGGATGTCATCGAGTCTTCGTGTACAAGAGAGGTTCAAATGCCTCTCCAACTGGATGGATTGGCAGTTCAGATGGCTTATTTGAGATGTCAAACACACATTGGTCGCCCGGTAATCATTTTTTGCAGTAAAAGAAAAGTTGATACGCCCGAACAGGGACTTGAACCCTGGACCCTCAGATTAAAAGTCTGATGCTCTACCGACTGAGCTATCCAGGCTCGATTCGTCTTCGTGGTTCACATCCCAAAAAATGTATTGAGAACCTAACCCAAGAAATTATTTTATTTCTGTAAAATGAAATTAATGGTAAGAAGATACTTACTTTTTAAGATTCCTCTATGACCTACAGTGGGTGAAATGGCACAACTGGTTAGGCGCTCCCTCTCAGTCAGTGGTTTGTGAGTTCAAACCCCATGTTGGCCGAAAGTATGGCTTTTATGTTCTCCTTTAAAAATTGCAAGTTTTTCTCAATTTAATCCAAAAAGGATGTCTGCAATTCCACCAAAAGCTAGTTATTTATCAGCACCAATGCTTTTAATTTAAAAGTTTACTAACTGAGCAATCCAGGTTCGATATAATTTTGCTGGGCGCACATCAGCATGGTGTCCTAGAACATAAAAGAAAACATATGATACATTTTTTTAAAAAAAAGAAATATATTTAACTGGTAAGTAGCAAACATGGCGTCTTCTATCCTACTATATGGGAAGGCAGTTTTCATTGCTTTTGTCCTATTGGATGGAATAATTGTTCAGATAGCTTATTTGAGATGTCAATCACACTTTGGTGGGATGTCATCGAGTCTTCGTGTACAAGAGAGGTTCAAATGCCTCTCCAACTGGATGGATTGGCAGTTCAGATGGCTTATTTGAGATGTCAAACACACATTGGTCGCCCGGTAATCTTTTTTTGCAGTTAAAGAAAAGTTGATACGCCCGAACAGGGACTTGAACCCTGGACCCTCAGATTAAAAGTCTGATGCTCTACCGACTGAGCTATCCAGGCTCGATTCTTCTTCGTGGTTCACATCCCAAAAAATGTATTGAGAACCTAACCCAAGAAATTATTTTATTTCTGTAAAATGAAATTAATGGTAAGAAGATACTTACTTTTTAAGATTCCTCTATGACCTACAGTGGGTGAAATGGCACAACTGGTTAGGCGCTCCCTCTCAGTCAGTGGTTTGTGAGTTCAAACCCCATGTTGGCCGAAAGTATGGCTTTTATGTTCTCCTTTAAAAATTGCAAGTTTTTCTCAATTCAATCCAAAAAGGATGTCTGCAATTCCACCAAAAGCTAGTTATTTATCAGCACCAATGCTTTTAATTTAAAAGTTTACTAACTGAGCAATCCAGGTGTGATATAATTTTGCTGGGCGCACATCAGCATGGTGTCCTAGAACATAAAAGAAAACATATGATACATTTTTCTTTAAAAAAGAAATACATTTAACTGGTAAGTAGCAAACATGGCGTCTTCTATCCTACTATATGGGAAGGCAGTTTTCATTGCTTTTGTCCTATTGGATGGAATAATTGTTCAGATAGCTTATTTGAGATGTCAATCACACTTTGGTGGGATGTCATCGAGTCTTCGTGTACAAGAGAGGTTCAAATGCCTCTCCAACTGGATGGATTGGCAGTTCAGATGGCTTATTTGAGATGTCAAACACACATTGGTCGCCCGCTAATCATTTTTTGCAGTAAAAGAAAAGTTGATACGCCCGAACAGGGACTTGAACCCTGGACCCTCAGATTAAAAGTCTGATGCTCTACCGACTGAGCTATCCAGGCTCGATTCTTCTTCGTGGTTCACATCCCAAAAAATGTATTGAGAACCTAACCCAAGAAATTATTTTATTTCTGTAAAATGAAATTAATGGTAAGAAGATACTTACTTTTTAAGATTCCTCTATGACCTACAGTGGGTGAAATGGCACAACTGGTTAGGCGCTCCCTCTCAGTCATAGGTTTGTGAGTTCAAACCCCATGTTGGCCGAAAGTATGGCTTTTATGTTCTCCTTTAAAAATTGCAAGTTTTTCTCAATTCAATCCAAAAAGGATGTCTGCAATTCCACCAAAAGCTAGTTATTTATCAGCACCAATGCTTTTAATTTAAAAGTTTACTAACTGAGCAATCCAGGTTTGATATAATTTTGCTGGGCGCACATCAGCATGGTGTCCTAGAACATAAAAGAAAACATATGATACATTTTTCTTTAAAAAAGAAATACATTTAACTGGTAAGTAGCAAACATGGCGTCTTCTATCCTACTATATGGGAAGGCAGTTTTCATTGCTTTTGTCCTATTGGATGGAATAATTGTTCAGATAGCTTATTTGAGATGTCAATCACACTTTGGTGGGATGTCATCGAGTCTTCGTGTACAAGAGAGGTTCAAATGCCTCTCCAACTGGATGGATTGGCAGTTCAGATGGCTTATTTGAGATGTCAAACACACATTGGTCGCCCGGTAATCTTTTTTTGCAGTTAAAGAAAAGTTGATACGCCCGAACAGGGACTTGAACCCTGGACCCTCAGATTAAAAGTCTGATGCTCTACCGACTGAGCTATCCAGGCTCGATTCGTCTTCGTGGTTCACATCCCAAAAAATGTATTGAGAACCTAACCCAAGAAATTATTTTATTTCTGTAAAATGAAATTAATGGTAAGAAGATACTTACTTTTTAAGATTCCTCTATGACCTACAGTGGGTGAAATGGCACAACTGGTTAGGCTCTCCCTCTCAGTCAGTGGTTTGTGAGTTCAAACCCCATGTTGGCCGAAAGTATGGCTTTTATGTTCTCCTTTAAAAATTGCAAGTTTTTCTCAATTCAATCCAAAAAGGATGTCTGCAATTCCACCAAAAGCTAGTTATTTATCAGCACCAATGCTTTTAATTTAAAAGTTTACTAACTGAGCAATCCAGGTTTGATATAATTTTGCTGGGCGCACATCAGCATGGTGTCCTAGAACATAAAAGAAAACATATGATACATTTTTCTTTAAAAAAGAAATACATTTAACTGGTAAGTAGCAAACATGGCGTCTTCTATCCTACTATATGGGAAGGCAGTTTTCATTGCTTTTGTCCTATTGGATGGAATAATTGTTCAGATAGCTTATTTGAGATGTCAATCACACTTTGGTGGGATGTCATCGAGTCTTCGTGTACAAGAGAGGTTCAAATGCCTCTCCAACTGGATGGATTGGCAGTTCAGATGGCTTATTTGAGATGTCAAACACACATTGGTCGCCCGGTAATCATTTTTTGCAGTAAAAGAAAAGTTGATACGCCCGAACAGGGACTTGAACCCTGGACCCTCAGATTAAAAGTCTGATGCTCTACCGACTGAGCTATCCAGGCTCGATTCGTCTTCGTGGTTCACATCCCAAAAAATGTATTGAGAACCTAACCCAAGAAATTATTTTATTTCTGTAAAATGAAATTAATGGTAAGAAGATACTTACTTTTTAAGATTCCTCTATGACCTACAGTGGGTGAAATGGCACAACTGGTTAGGCGCTCCCTCTCAGTCAGTGGTTTGTGAGTTCAAACCCCATGTTGGCCGAAAGTATGGCTTTTATGTTCTCCTTTAAAAATTGCAAGTTTTTCTCAATTTAATCCACAAAGGATGTCTGCAATTCCACCAAAAGCTAGTTATTTATCAGCACCAATGCTTTTAATTTAAAAGTTTACTAACTGAGCAATCCAGGTTCGATATAATTTTGCTGGGCGCACATCAGCATGGTGTCCTAGAACATAAAAGAAAACATATGATACATTTTTTTAAAAAAAAGAAATATATTTAACTGGTAAGTAGCAAACATGGCGTCTTCTATCCTACTATATGGGAAGGCAGTTTTCATTGCTTTTGTCCTATTGGATGGAATAATTGTTCAGATAGCTTATTTGAGATGTCAATCACACTTTGGTGGGATGTCATCGAGTCTTCGTGTACAAGAGAGGTTCAAATGCCTCTCCAACTGGATGGATTGGCAGTTCAGATGGCTTATTTGAGATGTCAAACACACATTGGTCGCCCGGTAATCTTTTTTTGCAGTTAAAGAAAAGTTGATACGCCCGAACAGGGACTTGAACCCTGGACCCTCAGATTAAAAGTCTGATGCTCTACCGACTGAGCTATCCAGGCTCGATTCTTCTTCGTGGTTCACATCCCAAAAAATGTATTGAGAACCTAACCCAAGAAATTATTTTATTTCTGTAAAATGAAATTAATGGTAAGAAGATACTTACTTTTTAAGATTCCTCTATGACCTACAGTGGGTGAAATGGCACAACTGGTTAGGCGCTCCCTCTCAGTCAGTGGTTTGTGAGTTCAAACCCCATGTTGGCCGAAAGTATGGCTTTTATGTTCTCCTTTAAAAATTGCAAGTTTTTCTCAATTCAATCCAAAAAGGATGTCTGCAATTCCACCAAAAGCTAGTTATTTATCAGCACCAATGCTTTTAATTTAAAAGTTTACTAACTGAGCAATCCAGGTGTGATATAATTTTGCTGGGCGCACATCAGCATGGTGTCCTAGAACATAAAAGAAAACATATGATACATTTTTCTTTAAAAAAGAAATACATTTAACTGGTAAGTAGCAAACATGGCGTCTTCTATCCTACTATATGGGAAGGCAGTTTTCATTGCTTTTGTCCTATTGGATGGAATAATTGTTCAGATAGCTTATTTGAGATGTCAATCACACTTTGGTGGGATGTCATCGAGTCTTCGTGTACAAGAGAGGTTCAAATGCCTCTCCAACTGGATGGATTGGCAGTTCAGATGGCTTATTTGAGATGTCAAACACACATTGGTCGCCCGCTAATCATTTTTTGCAGTAAAAGAAAAGTTGATACGCCCGAACAGGGACTTGAACCCTGGACCCTCAGATTAAAAGTCTGATGCTCTACCGACTGAGCTATCCAGGCTCGATTCTTCTTCGTGGTTCACATCCCAAAAAATGTATTGAGAACCTAACCCAAGAAATTATTTTATTTCTGTAAAATGAAATTAATGGTAAGAAGATACTTACTTTTTAAGATTCCTCTATGACCTACAGTGGGTGAAATGGCACAACTGGTTAGGCGCTCCCTCTCAGTCATAGGTTTGTGAGTTAAAACCCCATGTTGGCCGAAAGTATGGCTTTTATGTTCTCCTTTAAAAATTGCAAGTTTTTCTCAATTCAATCCAAAAAGGATGTCTGCAATTCCACCAAAAGCTAGTTATTTATCAGCACCAATGCTTTTAATTTAAAAGTTTACTAACTGAGCAATCCAGGTTTGATATAATTTTGCTGGGCGCACATCAGCATGGTGTCCTAGAACATAAAAGAAAACATATGATACATTTTTCTTTAAAAAAGAAATACATTTAACTGGTAAGTAGCAAACATGGCGTCTTCTATCCTACTATATGGGAAGGCAGTTTTCATTGCTTTTGTCCTATTGGATGGAATAATTGTTCAGATAGCTTATTTGAGATGTCAATCACACTTTGGTGGGATGTCATCGAGTCTTCGTGTACAAGAGAGGTTCAAATGCCTCTCCAACTGGATGGATTGGCAGTTCAGATGGCTTATTTGAGATGTCAAACACACATTGGTCGCCCGGTAATCTTTTTTTGCAGTTAAAGAAAAGTTGATACGCCCGAACAGGGACTTGAACCCTGGACCCTCAGATTAAAAGTCTGATGCTCTACCGACTGAGCTATCCAGGCTCGATTCGTCTTCGTGGTTCACATCCCAAAAAATGTATTGAGAACCTAACCCAAGAAATTATTTTATTTCTGTAAAATGAAATTAATGGTAAGAAGATACTTACTTTTTAAGATTCCTCTATGACCTACAGTGGGTGAAATGGCACAACTGGTTAGGCTCTCCCTCTCAGTCAGTGGTTTGTGAGTTCAAACCCCATGTTGGCCGAAAGTATGGCTTTTATGTTCTCCTTTAAAAATTGCAAGTTTTTCTCAATTCAATCCAAAAAGGATGTCTGCAATTCCACCAAAAGCTAGTTATTTATCAGCACCAATGCTTTTAATTTAAAAGTTTACTAACTGAGCAATCCAGGTTTGATATAATTTTGCTGGGCGCACATCAGCATGGTGTCCTAGAACATAAAAGAAAACATATGATACATTTTTCTTTAAAAAAGAAATACATTTAACTGGTAAGTAGCAAACATGGCGTCTTCTATCCTACTATATGGGAAGGCAGTTTTCATTGCTTTTGTCCTATTGGATGGAATAATTGTTCAGATAGCTTATTTGAGATGTCAATCACACTTTGGTGGGATGTCATCGAGTCTTCGTGTACAAGAGAGGTTCAAATGCCTCTCCAACTGGATGGATTGGCAGTTCAGATGGCTTATTTGAGATGTCAAACACACATTGGTCGCCCGGTAATCATTTTTTGCAGTAAAAGAAAAGTTGATACGCCCGAACAGGGACTTGAACCCTGGACCCTCAGATTAAAAGTCTGATGCTCTACCGACTGAGCTATCCAGGCTCGATTCTTCTTCGTGGTTCACATCCCAAAAAATGTATTGAGAACCTAACCCAAGAAATTATTTTATTTCTGTAAAATGAAATTAATGGTAAGAAGATACTTACTTTTTAAGATTCCTCTATGACCTACAGTGGGTGAAATGGCACAACTGGTTAGGCTCTCCCTCTCAGTCAGTGGTTTGTGAGTTCAAACCCCATGTTGGCCGAAAGTATGGCTTTTATGTTCTCCTTTAAAAATTGCAAGTTTTTCTCAATTCAATCCAAAAAGGATGTCTGCAATTCCACCAAAAGCTAGTTATTTATCAGCACCAATGCTTTTAATTTAAAAGTTTACTAACTGAGCAATCCAGGTTTGATATAATTTTGCTGGGCGCACATCAGCATGGTGTCCTAGAACATAAAAGAAAACATATGATACATTTTTCTTTAAAAAAGAAATACATTTAACTGGTAAGTAGCAAACATGGCGTCTTCTATCCTACTATATGGGAAGGCAGTTTTCATTGCTTTTGTCCTATTGGATGGAATAATTGTTCAGATAGCTTATTTGAGATGTCAATCACACTTTGGTGGGATGTCATCGAGTCTTCGTGTACAAGAGAGGTTCAAATGCCTCTCCAACTGGATGGATTGGCAGTTCAGATGGCTTATTTGAGATGTCAAACACACATTGGTCGCCCGGTAATCATTTTTTGCAGTAAAAGAAAAGTTGATACGCCCGAACAGGGACTTGAACCCTGGACCCTCAGATTAAAAGTCTGATGCTCTACCGACTGAGCTATCCAGGCTCGATTCTTCTTCGTGGTTCACATCCCAAAAAATGTATTGAGAACCTAACCCAAGAAATTATTTTATTTCTGTAAAATGAAATTAATGGTAAGAAGATACTTACTTTTTAAGATTCCTCTATGACCTACAGTGGGTGAAATGGCACAACTGGTTAGGCGCTCCCTCTCAGTCAGTGGTTTGTGAGTTCAAACCCCATGTTGGCCGAAAGTATGGCTTTTATGTTCTCCTTTAAAAATTGCAAGTTTTTCTCAATTCAATCCAAAAAGGATGTCTGCAATTCCACCAAAAGCTAGTTATTTATCAGCACCAATGCTTTTAATTTAAAAGTTTACTAACTGAGCAATCCAGGTGTGATATAATTTTGCTGGGCGCACATCAGCATGGTGTCCTAGAACATAAAAGAAAACATATGATACATTTTTCTTTAAAAAAGAAATACATTTAACTGGTAAGTAGCAAACATGGCGTCTTCTATCCTACTATATGGGAAGGCAGTTTTCATTGCTTTTGTCCTATTGGATGGAATAATTGTTCAGATAGCTTATTTGAGATGTCAATCACACTTTGGTGGGATGTCATCGAGTCTTCGTGTACAAGAGAGGTTCAAATGCCTCTCCAACTGGATGGATTGGCAGTTCAGATGGCTTATTTGAGATGTCAAACACACATTGGTCGCCCGCTAATCATTTTTTGCAGTAAAAGAAAAGTTGATACGCCCGAACAGGGACTTGAACCCTGGACCCTCAGATTAAAAGTCTGATGCTCTACCGACTGAGCTATCCAGGCTCGATTCTTCTTCGTGGTTCACATCCCAAAAAATGTATTGAGAACCTAACCCAAGAAATTATTTTATTTCTGTAAAATGAAATTAATGGTAAGAAGATACTTACTTTTTAAGATTCCTCTATGACCTACAGTGGGTGAAATGGCACAACTGGTTAGGCGCTCCCTCTCAGTCATAGGTTTGTGAGTTCAAACCCCATGTTGGCCGAAAGTATGGCTTTTATGTTCTCCTTTAAAAATTGCAAGTTTTTCTCAATTCAATCCAAAAAGGATGTCTGCAATTCCACCAAAAGCTAGTTATTTATCAGCACCAATGCTTTTAATTTAAAAGTTTACTAACTGAGCAATCCAGGTTTGATATAATTTTGCTGGGCGCACATCAGCATGGTGTCCTAGAACATAAAAGAAAACATATGATACATTTTTCTTTAAAAAAGAAATACATTTAACTGGTAAGTAGCAAACATGGCGTCTTCTATCCTACTATATGGGAAGGCAGTTTTCATTGCTTTTGTCCTATTGGATGGAATAATTGTTCAGATAGCTTATTTGAGATGTCAATCACACTTTGGTGGGATGTCATCGAGTCTTCGTGTACAAGAGAGGTTCAAATGCCTCTCCAACTGGATGGATTGGCAGTTCAGATGGCTTATTTGAGATGTCAAACACACATTGGTCGCCCGGTAATCTTTTTTTGCAGTTAAAGAAAAGTTGATACGCCCGAACAGGGACTTGAACCCTGGACCCTCAGATTAAAAGTCTGATGCTCTACCGACTGAGCTATCCAGGCTCGATTCTTCTTCGTGGTTCACATCCCAAAAAATGTATTGAGAACCTAACCCAAGAAATTATTTTATTTCTGTAAAATGAAATTAATGGTAAGAAGATACTTACTTTTTAAGATTCCTCTATGACCTACAGTGGGTGAAATGGCACAACTGGTTAGGCGCTCCCTCTCAGTCAGTGGTTTGTGAGTTCAAACCCCATGTTGGCCGAAAGTATGGCTTTTATGTTCTCCTTTAAAAATTGCAAGTTTTTCTCAATTCAATCCAAAAAGGATGTCTGCAATTCCACCAAAAGCTAGTTATTTATCAGCACCAATGCTTTTAATTTAAAAGTTTACTAACTGAGCAATCCAGGTTCGATATAATTTTGCTGGGCGCACATCAGCATGGTGTCCTAGAACATAAAAGAAAACATATGATACATTTTTTTTAAAAAAAGAAATATATTTAACTGGTAAGTAGCAAACATGGCGTCTTCTATCCTACTATATGGGAAGGCAGTTTTCATTGCTTTTGTCCTATTGGATGGAATAATTGTTCAGATAGCTTATTTGAGATGTCAATCACACTTTGGTGGGATGTCATCGAGTCTTCGTGTACAAGAGAGGTTCAAATGCCTCTCCAACTGGATGGATTGGCAGTTCAGATGGCTTATTTGAGATGTCAAACACACATTGGTCGCCCGGTAATCATTTTTTGCAGTAAAAGAAAAGTTGATACGCCCGAACAGGGACTTGAACCCTGGACCCTCAGATTAAAAGTCTGATGCTCTACCGACTGAGCTATCCAGGCTCGATTCGTCTTTGTGGTTCACATCCCAAAAAATGTATTGAGAACCTAACCCAAGAAATTATTTTATTTCTGTAAAATGAAATTAATGGTAAGAAGATACTTACTTTTTAAGATTCCTCTATGACCTACAGTGGGTGAAATGGCACAACTGGTTAGGCGCTCCCTCTCAGTCAGTGGTTTGTGAGTTCAAACCCCATGTTGGCCGAAAGTATGGCTTTTATGTTCTCCTTTAAAAATTGCAAGTTTTTCTCAATTTAATCCAAAAAGGATGTCTGCAATTCCACCAAAAGCTAGTTATTTATCAGCACCAATGCTTTTAATTTAAAAGTTTACTAACTGAGCAATCCAGGTTCGATATAATTTTGCTGGGCGCACATCAGCATGGTGTCCTAGAACATAAAAGAAAACATATGATACATTTTTCTTTAAAAAAGAAATACATTTAACTGGTAAGTAGCAAACATGGCGTCTTCTATCCTACTATATGGGAAGGCAGTTTTCATTGCTTTTGTCCTATTGGATGGAATAATTGTTCAGATAGCTTATTTGAGATGTCAATCACACTTTGGTGGGATGTCATCGAGTCTTCGTGTACAAGAGAGGTTCAAATGCCTCTCCAACTGGATGGATTGGCAGTTCAGATGGCTTATTTGAGATGTCAAACACACATTGGTCGCCCGGTAATCATTTTTTGCAGTAAAAGAAAAGTTGATACGCCCGAACAGGGACTTGAACCCTGGACCCTCAGATTAAAAGTCTGATGCTCTACCGACTGAGCTATCCAGGCTCGATTCTTCTTCGTGGTTCACATCCCAAAAAATGTATTGAGAACCTAACCCAAGAAATTATTTTATTTCTGTAAAATGAAATTAATGGTAAGAAGATACTTACTTTTTAAGATTCCTCTATGACCTACAGTGGGTGAAATGGCACAACTGGTTAGGCGCTCCCTCTCAGTCAGTGGTTTGTGAGTTCAAACCCCATGTTGGCCGAAAGTATGGCTTTTATGTTCTCCTTTAAAAATTGCAAGTTTTTCTCAATTCAATCCAAAAAGGATGTCTGCAATTCCACCAAAAGCTAGTTATTTATCAGCACCAATGCTTTTAATTTAAAAGTTTACTAACTGAGCAATCCAGGTGTGATATAATTTTGCTGGGCGCACATCAGCATGGTGTCCTAGAACATAAAAGAAAACATATGATACATTTTTCTTTAAAAAAGAAATACATTTAACTGGTAAGTAGCAAACATGGCGTCTTCTATCCTACTATATGGGAAGGCAGTTTTCATTGCTTTTGTCCTATTGGATGGAATAATTGTTCAGATAGCTTATTTGAGATGTCAATCACACTTTGGTGGGATGTCATCGAGTCTTCGTGTACAAGAGAGGTTCAAATGCCTCTCCAACTGGATGGATTGGCAGTTCAGATGGCTTATTTGAGATGTCAAACACACATTGGTCGCCCGCTAATCATTTTTTGCAGTAAAAGAAAAGTTGATACGCCCGAACAGGGACTTGAACCCTGGACCCTCAGATTAAAAGTCTGATGCTCTACCGACTGAGCTATCCAGGCTCGATTCTTCTTCGTGGTTCACATCCCAAAAAATGTATTGAGAACCTAACCCAAGAAATTATTTTATTTCTGTAAAATGAAATTAATGGTAAGAAGATACTTACTTTTTAAGATTCCTCTATGACCTACAGTGGGTGAAATGGCACAACTGGTTAGGCGCTCCCTCTCAGTCATAGGTTTGTGAGTTCAAACCCCATGTTGGCCGAAAGTATGGCTTTTATGTTCTCCTTTAAAAATTGCAAGTTTTTCTCAATTCAATCCAAAAAGGATGTCTGCAATTCCACCAAAAGCTAGTTATTTATCAGCACCAATGCTTTTAATTTAAAAGTTTACTAACTGAGCAATCCAGGTTTGATATAATTTTGCTGGGCGCACATCAGCATGGTGTCCTAGAACATAAAAGAAAACATATGATACATTTTTCTTTAAAAAAGAAATACATTTAACTGGTAAGTAGCAAACATGGCGTCTTCTATCCTACTATATGGGAAGGCAGTTTTCATTGCTTTTGTCCTATTGGATGGAATAATTGTTCAGATAGCTTATTTGAGATGTCAATCACACTTTGGTGGGATGTCATCGAGTCTTCGTGTACAAGAGAGGTTCAAATGCCTCTCCAACTGGATGGATTGGCAGTTCAGATGGCTTATTTGAGATGTCAAACACACATTGGTCGCCCGGTAATCTTTTTTTGCAGTTAAAGAAAAGTTGATACGCCCGAACAGGGACTTGAACCCTGGACCCTCAGATTAAAAGTCTGATGCTCTACCGACTGAGCTATCCAGGCTCGATTCTTCTTCGTGGTTCACATCCCAAAAAATGTATTGAGAACCTAACCCAAGAAATTATTTTATTTCTGTAAAATGAAATTAATGGTAAGAAGATACTTACTTTTTAAGATTCCTCTATGACCTACAGTGGGTGAAATGGCACAACTGGTTAGGCGCTCCCTCTCAGTCAGTGGTTTGTGAGTTCAAACCCCATGTTGGCCGAAAGTATGGCTTTTATGTTCTCCTTTAAAAATTGCAAGTTTTTCTCAATTCAATCCAAAAAGGATGTCTGCAATTCCACCAAAAGCTAGTTATTTATCAGCACCAATGCTTTTAATTTAAAAGTTTACTAACTGAGCAATCCAGGTTCGATATAATTTTGCTGGGCGCACATCAGCATGGTGTCCTAGAACATAAAAGAAAACATATGATACATTTTTTTTAAAAAAAGAAATATATTTAACTGGTAAGTAGCAAACATGGCGTCTTCTATCCTACTATATGGGAAGGCAGTTTTCATTGCTTTTGTCCTATTGGATGGAATAATTGTTCAGATAGCTTATTTGAGATGTCAATCACACTTTGGTGGGATGTCATCGAGTCTTCGTGTACAAGAGAGGTTCAAATGCCTCTCCAACTGGATGGATTGGCAGTTCAGATGGCTTATTTGAGATGTCAAACACACATTGGTCGCCCGGTAATCATTTTTTGCAGTAAAAGAAAAGTTGATACGCCCGAACAGGGACTTGAACCCTGGACCCTCAGATTAAAAGTCTGATGCTCTACCGACTGAGCTATCCAGGCTCGATTCGTCTTTGTGGTTCACATCCCAAAAAATGTATTGAGAACCTAACCCAAGAAATTATTTTATTTCTGTAAAATGAAATTAATGGTAAGAAGATACTTACTTTTTAAGATTCCTCTATGACCTACAGTGGGTGAAATGGCACAACTGGTTAGGCGCTCCCTCTCAGTCAGTGGTTTGTGAGTTCAAACCCCATGTTGGCCGAAAGTATGGCTTTTATGTTCTCCTTTAAAAATTGCAAGTTTTTCTCAATTTAATCCAAAAAGGATGTCTGCAATTCCACCAAAAGCTAGTTATTTATCAGCACCAATGCTTTTAATTTAAAAGTTTACTAACTGAGCAATCCAGGTTCGATATAATTTTGCTGGGCGCACATCAGCATGGTGTCCTAGAACATAAAAGAAAACATATGATACATTTTTCTTTAAAAAAGAAATACATTTAACTGGTAAGTAGCAAACATGGCGTCTTCTATCCTACTATATGGGAAGGCAGTTTTCATTGCTTTTGTCCTATTGGATGGAATAATTGTTCAGATAGCTTATTTGAGATGTCAATCACACTTTGGTGGGATGTCATCGAGTCTTCGTGTACAAGAGAGGTTCAAATGCCTCTCCAACTGGATGGATTGGCAGTTCAGATGGCTTATTTGAGATGTCAAACACACATTGGTCGCCCGGTAATCATTTTTTGCAGTAAAAGAAAAGTTGATACGCCCGAACAGGGACTTGAACCCTGGACCCTCAGATTAAAAGTCTGATGCTCTACCGACTGAGCTATCCAGGCTCGATTCGTCTTTGTGGTTCACATCCCAAAAAATGTATTGAGAACCTAACCCAAGAAATTATTTTATTTCTGTAAAATGAAATTAATGGTAAGAAGATACTTACTTTTTAAGATTCCTCTATGACCTACAGTGGGTGAAATGGCACAACTGGTTAGGCGCTCCCTCTCAGTCAGTGGTTTGTGAGTTCAAACCCCATGTTGGCCGAAAGTATGGCTTTTATGTTCTCCTTTAAAAATTGCAAGTTTTTCTCAATTTAATCCAAAAAGGATGTCTGCAATTCCACCAAAAGCTAGTTATTTATCAGCACCAATGCTTTTAATTTAAAAGTTTACTAACTGAGCAATCCAGGTTCGATATAATTTTGCTGGGCGCACATCAGCATGGTGTCCTAGAACATAAAAGAAAACATATGATACATTTTTCTTTAAAAAAGAAATACATTTAACTGGTAAGTAGCAAACATGGCGTCTTCTATCCTACTATATGGGAAGGCAGTTTTCATTGCTTTTGTCCTATTGGATGGAATAATTGTTCAGATAGCTTATTTGAGATGTCAATCACACTTTGGTGGGATGTCATCGAGTCTTCGTGTACAAGAGAGGTTCAAATGCCTCTCCAACTGGATGGATTGGCAGTTCAGATGGCTTATTTGAGATGTCAAACACACATTGGTCGCCCGGTAATCATTTTTTGCAGTAAAAGAAAAGTTGATACGCCCGAACAGGGACTTGAACCCTGGACCCTCAGATTAAAAGTCTGATGCTCTACCGACTGAGCTATCCAGGCTCGATTCTTCTTCGTGGTTCACATCCCAAAAAATGTATTGAGAACCTAACCCAAGAAATTATTTTATTTCTGTAAAATGAAATTAATGGTAAGAAGATACTTACTTTTTAAGATTCCTCTATGACCTACAGTGGGTGAAATGGCACAACTGGTTAGGCGCTCCCTCTCAGTCAGTGGTTTGTGAGTTCAAACCCCATGTTGGCCGAAAGTATGGCTTTTATGTTCTCCTTTAAAAATTGCAAGTTTTTCTCAATTTAATCCAAAAAGGATGTCTGCAATTCCACCAAAAGCTAGTTATTTATCAGCACCAATGCTTTTAATTTAAAAGTTTACTAACTGAGCAATCCAGGTTCGATATAATTTTGCTGGGCGCACATCAGCATGGTGTCCTAGAACATAAAAGAAAACATATGATACATTTTTTTTAAAAAAAGAAATACATTTAACTGGTAAGTAGCAAACATGGCGTCTTCTATCCTACTATATGGGAAGGCAGTTTTCATTGCTTTTGTCCTATTGGATGGAATAATTGTTCAGATAGCTTATTTGAGATGTCAATCACACTTTGGTGGGATGTCATCGAGTCTTCGTGTACAAGAGAGGTTCAAATGCCTCTCTAACTGGATGGATTGGCAGTTCAGATGGCTTATTTGAGATGTCAAACACACATTGGTCGCCCGGTAATCATTTTTTGCAGTAAAAGAAAAGTTGATACGCCCGAACAGGGACTTGAACCCTGGACCCTCAGATTAAAAGTCTGATGCTCTACCGACTGAGCTATCCAGGCTCGATTCGTCTTCGTGGTTCACATCCCAAAAAATGTATTGAGAACCTAACCCAAGAAATTATTTTATTTCTGTAAAATGAAATTAATGGTAAGAAGATACTTACTTTTTAAGATTCCTCTATGACCTACAGTGGGTGAAATGGCACAACTGGTTAGGCGCTCCCTCTCAGTCAGTGGTTTGTGAGTTCAAACCCCATGTTGGCCGAAAGTATGGCTTTTATGTTCTCCTTTAAAAATTGCAAGTTTTTCTCAATTCAATCCAAAAAGGATGTCTGCAATTCCACCAAAAGCTAGTTATTTATCAGCACCAATGCTTTTAATTTAAAAGTTTACTAACTGAGCAATCCAGGTGTGATATAATTTTGCTGGGCGCACATCAGCATGGTGTCCTAGAACATAAAAGAAAACATATGATACATTTTTCTTTAAAAAAGAAATACATTTAACTGGTAAGTAGCAAACATGGCGTCTTCTATCCTACTATATGGGAAGGCAGTTTTCATTGCTTTTGTCCTATTGGATGGAATAATTGTTCAGATAGCTTATTTGAGATGTCAATCACACTTTGGTGGGATGTCATCGAGTCTTCGTGTACAAGAGAGGTTCAAATGCCTCTCCAACTGGATGGATTGGCAGTTCAGATGGCTTATTTGAGATGTCAAACACACATTGGTCGCCCGCTAATCATTTTTTGCAGTAAAAGAAAAGTTGATACGCCCGAACAGGGACTTGAACCCTGGACCCTCAGATTAAAAGTCTGATGCTCTACCGACTGAGCTATCCAGGCTCGATTCTTCTTCGTGGTTCACATCCCAAAAAATGTATTGAGAACCTAACCCAAGAAATTATTTTATTTCTGTAAAATGAAATTAATGGTAAGAAGATACTTACTTTTTAAGATTCCTCTATGACCTACAGTGGGTGAAATGGCACAACTGGTTAGGCGCTCCCTCTCAGTCATAGGTTTGTGAGTTCAAACCCCATGTTGGCCGAAAGTATGGCTTTTATGTTCTCCTTTAAAAATTGCAAGTTTTTCTCAATTCAATCCAAAAAGGATGTCTGCAATTCCACCAAAAGCTAGTTATTTATCAGCACCAATGCTTTTAATTTAAAAGTTTACTAACTGAGCAATCCAGGTTTGATATAATTTTGCTGGGCGCACATCAGCATGGTGTCCTAGAACATAAAAGAAAACATATGATACATTTTTCTTTAAAAAAGAAATACATTTAACTGGTAAGTAGCAAACATGGCGTCTTCTATCCTACTATATGGGAAGGCAGTTTTCATTGCTTTTGTCCTATTGGATGGAATAATTGTTCAGATAGCTTATTTGAGATGTCAATCACACTTTGGTGGGATGTCATCGAGTCTTCGTGTACAAGAGAGGTTCAAATGCCTCTCCAACTGGATGGATTGGCAGTTCAGATGGCTTATTTGAGATGTCAAACACACATTGGTCGCCCGGTAATCTTTTTTTGCAGTTAAAGAAAAGTTGATACGCCCGAACAGGGACTTGAACCCTGGACCCTCAGATTAAAAGTCTGATGCTCTACCGACTGAGCTATCCAGGCTCGATTCGTCTTCGTGGTTCACATCCCAAAAAATGTATTGAGAACCTAACCCAAGAAATTATTTTATTTCTGTAAAATGAAATTAATGGTAAGAAGATACTTACTTTTTAAGATTCCTCTATGACCTACAGTGGGTGAAATGGCACAACTGGTTAGGCTCTCCCTCTCAGTCAGTGGTTTGTGAGTTCAAACCCCATGTTGGCCGAAAGTATGGCTTTTATGTTCTCCTTTAAAAATTGCAAGTTTTTCTCAATTCAATCCAAAAAGGATGTCTGCAATTCCACCAAAAGCTAGTTATTTATCAGCACCAATGCTTTTAATTTAAAAGTTTACTAACTGAGCAATCCAGGTTTGATATAATTTTGCTGGGCGCACATCAGCATGGTGTCCTAGAACATAAAAGAAAACATATGATACATTTTTCTTTAAAAAAGAAATACATTTAACTGGTAAGTAGCAAACATGGCGTCTTCTATCCTACTATATGGGAAGGCAGTTTTCATTGCTTTTGTCCTATTGGATGGAATAATTGTTCAGATAGCTTATTTGAGATGTCAATCACACTTTGGTGGGATGTCATCGAGTCTTCGTGTACAAGAGAGGTTCAAATGCCTCTCCAACTGGATGGATTGGCAGTTCAGATGGCTTATTTGAGATGTCAAACACACATTGGTCGCCCGGTAATCATTTTTTGCAGTAAAAGAAAAGTTGATACGCCCGAACAGGGACTTGAACCCTGGACCCTCAGATTAAAAGTCTGATGCTCTACCGACTGAGCTATCCAGGCTCGATTCTTCTTCGTGGTTCACATCCCAAAAAATGTATTGAGAACCTAACCCAAGAAATTATTTTATTTCTGTAAAATGAAATTAATGGTAAGAAGATACTTACTTTTTAAGATTCCTCTATGACCTACAGTGGGTGAAATGGCACAACTGGTTAGGCTCTCCCTCTCAGTCAGTGGTTTGTGAGTTCAAACCCCATGTTGGCCGAAAGTATGGCTTTTATGTTCTCCTTTAAAAATTGCAAGTTTTTCTCAATTCAATCCAAAAAGGATGTCTGCAATTCCACCAAAAGCTAGTTATTTATCAGCACCAATGCTTTTAATTTAAAAGTTTACTAACTGAGCAATCCAGGTTTGATATAATTTTGCTGGGCGCACATCAGCATGGTGTCCTAGAACATAAAAGAAAACATATGATACATTTTTCTTTAAAAAAGAAATACATTTAACTGGTAAGTAGCAAACATGGCGTCTTCTATCCTACTATATGGGAAGGCAGTTTTCATTGCTTTTGTCCTATTGGATGGAATAATTGTTCAGATAGCTTATTTGAGATGTCAATCACACTTTGGTGGGATGTCATCGAGTCTTCGTGTACAAGAGAGGTTCAAATGCCTCTCCAACTGGATGGATTGGCAGTTCAGATGGCTTATTTGAGATGTCAAACACACATTGGTCGCCCGGTAATCATTTTTTGCAGTAAAAGAAAAGTTGATACGCCCGAACAGGGATGTCTGCAATTCCACCAAAAGCTAGTTATTTATCAGCACCAATGCTTTTAATTTAAAAGTTTACTAACTGAGCAATCCAGGTTTGATATAATTTTGCTGGGCGCACATCAGCATGGTGTCCTAGAACATAAAAGAAAACATATGATACATTTTTCTTTAAAAAAGAAATACATTTAACTGGTAAGTAGCAAACATGGCGTCTTCTATCCTACTATATGGGAAGGCAGTTTTCATTGCTTTTGTCCTATTGGATGGAATAATTGTTCAGATAGCTTATTTGAGATGTCAATCACACTTTGGTGGGATGTCATCGAGTCTTCGTGTACAAGAGAGGTTCAAATGCCTCTCCAACTGGATGGATTGGCAGTTCAGATGGCTTATTTGAGATGTCAAACACACATTGGTCGCCCGGTAATCATTTTTTGCAGTAAAAGAAAAGTTGATACGCCCGAACAGGGACTTGAACCCTGGACCCTCAGATTAAAAGTCTGATGCTCTACCGACTGAGCTATCCAGGCTCGATTCGTCTTCGTGGTTCACATCCCAAAAAATGTATTGAGAACCTAACCCAAGAAATTATTTTATTTCTGTAAAATGAAATTAATGGTAAGAAGATACTTACTTTTTAAGATTCCTCTATGACCTACAGTGGGTGAAATGGCACAACTGGTTAGGCGCTCCCTCTCAGTCAGTGGTTTGTGAGTTCAAACCCCATGTTGGCCGAAAGTATGGCTTTTATGTTCTCCTTTAAAAATTGCAAGTTTTTCTCAATTTAATCCAAAAAGGATGTCTGCAATTCCACCAAAAGCTAGTTATTTATCAGCACCAATGCTTTTAATTTAAAAGTTTACTAACTGAGCAATCCAGGTTCGATATAATTTTGCTGGGCGCACATCAGCATGGTGTCCTAGAACATAAAAGAAAACATATGATACATTTTTTTTAAAAAAAGAAATATATTTAACTGGTAAGTAGCAAACATGGCGTCTTCTATCCTACTATATGGGAAGGCAGTTTTCATTGCTTTTGTCCTATTGGATGGAATAATTGTTCAGATAGCTTATTTGAGATGTCAATCACACTTTGGTGGGATGTCATCGAGTCTTCGTGTACAAGAGAGGTTCAAATGCCTCTCCAACTGGATGGATTGGCAGTTCAGATGGCTTATTTGAGATGTCAAACACACATTGGTCGCCCGGTAATCTTTTTTTGCAGTTAAAGAAAAGTTGATACGCCCGAACAGGGACTTGAACCCTGGACCCTCAGATTAAAAGTCTGATGCTCTACCGACTGAGCTATCCAGGCTCGATTCTTCTTCGTGGTTCACATCCCAAAAAATGTATTGAGAACCTAACCCAAGAAATTATTTTATTTCTGTAAAATGAAATTAATGGTAAGAAGATACTTACTTTTTAAGATTCCTCTATGACCTACAGTGGGTGAAATGGCACAACTGGTTAGGCGCTCCCTCTCAGTCAGTGGTTTGTGAGTTCAAACCCCATGTTGGCCGAAAGTATGGCTTTTATGTTCTCCTTTAAAAATTGCAAGTTTTTCTCAATTCAATCCAAAAAGGATGTCTGCAATTCCACCAAAAGCTAGTTATTTATCAGCACCAATGCTTTTAATTTAAAAGTTTACTAACTGAGCAATCCAGGTGTGATATAATTTTGCTGGGCGCACATCAGCATGGTGTCCTAGAACATAAAAGAAAACATATGATACATTTTTTTTAAAAAAAGAAATATATTTAACTGGTAAGTAGCAAACATGGCGTCTTCTATCCTACTATATGGGAAGGCAGTTTTCATTGCTTTTGTCCTATTGGATGGAATAATTGTTCAGATAGCTTATTTGAGATGTCAATCACACTTTGGTGGGATGTCATCGAGTCTTCGTGTACAAGAGAGGTTCAAATGCCTCTCCAACTGGATGGATTGGCAGTTCAGATGGCTTATTTGAGATGTCAAACACACATTGGTCGCCCGGTAATCATTTTTTGCAGTAAAAGAAAAGTTGATACGCCCGAACAGGGACTTGAACCCTGGACCCTCAGATTAAAAGTCTGATGCTCTACCGACTGAGCTATCCAGGCTCGATTCGTCTTCGTGGTTCACATCCCAAAAAATGTATTGAGAACCTAACCCAAGAAATTATTTTATTTCTGTAAAATGAAATTAATGGTAAGAAGATACTTACTTTTTAAGATTCCTCTATGACCTACAGTGGGTGAAATGGCACAACTGGTTAGGCGCTCCCTCTCAGTCAGTGGTTTGTGAGTTCAAACCCCATGTTGGCCTAAAGTATGGCTTTTATGTTCTCCTTTAAAAATTGCAAGTTTTTCTCAATTTAATCCAAAAAGGATGTCTGCAATTCCACCAAAAGCTAGTTATTTATCAGCACCAATGCTTTTAATTTAAAAGTTTACTAACTGAGCAATCCAGGTTTGATATAATTTTGCTGGGCGCACATCAGCATGGTGTCCTAGAACATAAAAGAAAACATATGATACATTTTTCTTTAAAAAAGAAATACATTTAACTGGTAAGTAGCAAACATGGCGTCTTCTATCCTACTATATGGGAAGGCAGTTTTCATTGCTTTTGTCCTATTGGATGGAATAATTGTTCAGATAGCTTATTTGAGATGTCAATCACACTTTGGTGGGATGTCATCGAGTCTTCGTGTACAAGAGAGGTTCAAATGCCTCTCCAACTGGATGGATTGGCAGTTCAGATGGCTTATTTGAGATGTCAAACACACATTGGTCGCCCGGTAATCATTTTTTGCAGTAAAAGAAAAGTTGATACGCCCGAACAGGGATGTCTGCAATTCCACCAAAAGCTAGTTATTTATCAGCACCAATGCTTTTAATTTAAAAGTTTACTAACTGAGCAATCCAGGTTTGATATAATTTTGCTGGGCGCACATCAGCATGGTGTCCTAGAACATAAAAGAAAACATATGATACATTTTTCTTTAAAAAAGAAATACATTTAACTGGTAAGTAGCAAACATGGCGTCTTCTATCCTACTATATGGGAAGGCAGTTTTCATTGCTTTTGTCCTATTGGATGGAATAATTGTTCAGATAGCTTATTTGAGATGTCAATCACACTTTGGTGGGATGTCATCGAGTCTTCGTGTACAAGAGAGGTTCAAATGCCTCTCCAACTGGATGGATTGGCAGTTCAGATGGCTTATTTGAGATGTCAAACACACATTGGTCGCCCGGTAATCATTTTTTGCAGTAAAAGAAAAGTTGATACGCCCGAACAGGGACTTGAACCCTGGACCCTCAGATTAAAAGTCTGATGCTCTACCGACTGAGCTATCCAGGCTCGATTCGTCTTCGTGGTTCACATCCCAAAAAATGTATTGAGAACCTAACCCAAGAAATTATTTTATTTCTGTAAAATGAAATTAATGGTAAGAAGATACTTACTTTTTAAGATTCCTCTATGACCTACAGTGGGTGAAATGGCACAACTGGTTAGGCTCTCCCTCTCAGTCAGTGGTTTGTGAGTTCAAACCCCATGTTGGCCGAAAGTATGGCTTTTATGTTCTCCTTTAAAAATTGCAAGTTTTTCTCAATTCAATCCAAAAAGGATGTCTGCAATTCCACCAAAAGCTAGTTATTTATCAGCACCAATGCTTTTAATTTAAAAGTTTACTAACTGAGCAATCCAGGTTTGATATAATTTTGCTGGGCGCACATCAGCATGGTGTCCTAGAACATAAAAGAAAACATATGATACATTTTTCTTTAAAAAAGAAATACATTTAACTGGTAAGTAGCAAACATGGCGTCTTCTATCCTACTATATGGGAAGGCAGTTTTCATTGCTTTTGTCCTATTGGATGGAATAATTGTTCAGATAGCTTATTTGAGATGTCAATCACACTTTGGTGGGATGTCATCGAGTCTTCGTGTACAAGAGAGGTTCAAATGCCTCTCCAACTGGATGGATTGGCAGTTCAGATGGCTTATTTGAGATGTCAAACACACATTGGTCGCCCGGTAATCATTTTTTGCAGTAAAAGAAAAGTTGATACGCCCGAACAGGGACTTGAACCCTGGACCCTCAGATTAAAAGTCTGATGCTCTACCGACTGAGCTATCCAGGCTCGATTCTTCTTCGTGGTTCACATCCCAAAAAATGTATTGAGAACCTAACCCAAGAAATTATTTTATTTCTGTAAAATGAAATTAATGGTAAGAAGATACTTACTTTTTAAGATTCCTCTATGACCTACAGTGGGTGAAATGGCACAACTGGTTAGGCGCTCCCTCTCAGTCATAGGTTTGTGAGTTCAAACCCCATGTTGGCCGAAAGTATGGCTTTTATGTTCTCCTTTAAAAATTGCAAGTTTTTCTCAATTCAATCCAAAAAGGATGTCTGCAATTCCACCAAAAGCTAGTTATTTATCAGCACCAATGCTTTTAATTTAAAAGTTTACTAACTGAGCAATCCAGGTTCGATATAATTTTGCTGGGCGCACATCAGCATGGTGTCCTAGAACATAAAAGAAAACATATGATACATTTTTCTTTAAAAAAGAAATACATTTAACTGGTAAGTAGCAAACATGGCGTCTTCTATCCTACTATATGGGAAGGCAGTTTTCATTGCTTTTGTCCTATTGGATGGAATAATTGTTCAGATAGCTTATTTGAGATGTCAATCACACTTTGGTGGGATGTCATCGAGTCTTCGTGTACAAGAGAGGTTCAAATGCCTCTCCAACTGGATGGATTGGCAGTTCAGATGGCTTATTTGAGATGTCAAACACACATTGGTCGCCCGGTAATCATTTTTTGCAGTAAAAGAAAAGTTGATACGCCCGAACAGGGACTTGAACCCTGGACCCTCAGATTAAAAGTCTGATGCTCTACCGACTGAGCTATCCAGGCTCGATTCTTCTTCGTGGTTCACATCCCAAAAAATGTATTGAGAACCTAACCCAAGAAATTATTTTATTTCTGTAAAATGAAATTAATGGTAAGAAGATACTTACTTTTTAAGATTCCTCTATGACCTACAGTGGGTGAAATGGCACAACTGGTTAGGCGCTCCCTCTCAGTCAGTGGTTTGTGAGTTCAAACCCCATGTTGGCCGAAAGTATGGCTTTTATGTTCTCCTTTAAAAATTGCAAGTTTTTCTCAATTTAATCCAAAAAGGATGTCTGCAATTCCACCAAAAGCTAGTTATTTATCAGCACCAATGCTTTTAATTTAAAAGTTTACTAACTGAGCAATCCAGGTTCGATATAATTTTGCTGGGCGCACATCAGCATGGTGTCCTAGAACATAAAAGAAAACATATGATACATTTTTTTTAAAAAAAGAAATATATTTAACTGGTAAGTAGCAAACATGGCGTCTTCTATCCTACTATATGGGAAGGCAGTTTTCATTGCTTTTGTCCTATTGGATGGAATAATTGTTCAGATAGCTTATTTGAGATGTCAATCACACTTTGGTGGGATGTCATCGAGTCTTCGTGTACAAGAGAGGTTCAAATGCCTCTCCAACTGGATGGATTGGCAGTTCAGATGGCTTATTTGAGATGTCAAACACACATTGGTCGCCCGGTAATCTTTTTTTGCAGTTAAAGAAAAGTTGATACGCCCGAACAGGGACTTGAACCCTGGACCCTCAGATTAAAAGTCTGATGCTCTACCGACTGAGCTATCCAGGCTCGATTCTTCTTCGTGGTTCACATCCCAAAAAATGTATTGAGAACCTAACCCAAGAAATTATTTTATTTCTGTAAAATGAAATTAATGGTAAGAAGATACTTACTTTTTAAGATTCCTCTATGACCTACAGTGGGTGAAATGGCACAACTGGTTAGGCGCTCCCTCTCAGTCAGTGGTTTGTGAGTTCAAACCCCATGTTGGCCGAAAGTATGGCTTTTATGTTCTCCTTTAAAAATTGCAAGTTTTTCTCAATTCAATCCAAAAAGGATGTCTGCAATTCCACCAAAAGCTAGTTATTTATCAGCACCAATGCTTTTAATTTAAAAGTTTACTAACTGAGCAATCCAGGTGTGATATAATTTTGCTGGGCGCACATCAGCATGGTGTCCTAGAACATAAAAGAAAACATATGATACATTTTTTTTAAAAAAAGAAATATATTTAACTGGTAAGTAGCAAACATGGCGTCTTCTATCCTACTATATGGGAAGGCAGTTTTCATTGCTTTTGTCCTATTGGATGGAATAATTGTTCAGATAGCTTATTTGAGATGTCAATCACACTTTGGTGGGATGTCATCGAGTCTTCGTGTACAAGAGAGGTTCAAATGCCTCTCCAACTGGATGGATTGGCAGTTCAGATGGCTTATTTGAGATGTCAAACACACATTGGTCGCCCGGTAATCATTTTTTGCAGTAAAAGAAAAGTTGATACGCCCGAACAGGGACTTGAACCCTGGACCCTCAGATTAAAAGTCTGATGCTCTACCGACTGAGCTATCCAGGCTCGATTCGTCTTCGTGGTTCACATCCCAAAAAATGTATTGAGAACCTAACCCAAGAAATTATTTTATTTCTGTAAAATGAAATTAATGGTAAGAAGATACTTACTTTTTAAGATTCCTCTATGACCTACAGTGGGTGAAATGGCACAACTGGTTAGGCGCTCCCTCTCAGTCAGTGGTTTGTGAGTTCAAACCCCATGTTGGCCGAAAGTATGGCTTTTATGTTCTCCTTTAAAAATTGCAAGTTTTTCTCAATTTAATCCAAAAAGGATGTCTGCAATTCCACCAAAAGCTAGTTATTTATCAGCACCAATGCTTTTAATTTAAAAGTTTACTAACTGAGCAATCCAGGTTCGATATAATTTTGCTGGGCGCACATCAGCATGGTGTCCTAGAACATAAAAGAAAACATATGATACATTTTTCTTTAAAAAAGAAATACATTTAACTGGTAAGTAGCAAACATGGCGTCTTCTATCCTACTATATGGGAAGGCAGTTTTCATTGCTTTTGTCCTATTGGATGGAATAATTGTTCAGATAGCTTATTTGAGATGTCAATCACACTTTGGTGGGATGTCATCGAGTCTTCGTGTACAAGAGAGGTTCAAATGCCTCTCCAACTGGATGGATTGGCAGTTCAGATGGCTTATTTGAGATGTCAAACACACATTGGTCGCCCGGTAATCATTTTTTGCAGTAAAAGAAAAGTTGATACGCCCGAACAGGGACTTGAACCCTGGACCCTCAGATTAAAAGTCTGATGCTCTACCGACTGAGCTATCCAGGCTCGATTCTTCTTCGTGGTTCACATCCCAAAAAATGTATTGAGAACCTAACCCAAGAAATTATTTTATTTCTGTAAAATGAAATTAATGGTAAGAAGATACTTACTTTTTAAGATTCCTCTATGACCTACAGTGGGTGAAATGGCACAACTGGTTAGGCGCTCCCTCTCAGTCAGTGGTTTGTGAGTTCAAACCCCATGTTGGCCGAAAGTATGGCTTTTATGTTCTCCTTTAAAAATTGCAAGTTTTTCTCAATTTAATCCAAAAAGGATGTCTGCAATTCCACCAAAAGCTAGTTATTTATCAGCACCAATGCTTTTAATTTAAAAGTTTACTAACTGAGCAATCCAGGTTTGATATAATTTTGCTGGGCGCACATCAGCATGGTGTCCTAGAACATAAAAGAAAACATATGATACATTTTTCTTTAAAAAAGAAATACATTTAACTGGTAAGTAGCAAACATGGCGTCTTCTATCCTACTATATGGGAAGGCAGTTTTCATTGCTTTTGTCCTATTGGATGGAATAATTGTTCAGATAGCTTATTTGAGATGTCAATCACACTTTGGTGGGATGTCATCGAGTCTTCGTGTACAAGAGAGGTTCAAATGCCTCTCCAACTGGATGGATTGGCAGTTCAGATGGCTTATTTGAGATGTCAAACACACATTGGTCGCCCGGTAATCATTTTTTGCAGTAAAAGAAAAGTTGATACGCCCGAACAGGGACTTGAACCCTGGACCCTCAGATTAAAAGTCTGATGCTCTACCGACTGAGCTATCCAGGCTCGATTCGTCTTCGTGGTTCACATCCCAAAAAATGTATTGAGAACCTAACCCAAGAAATTATTTTATTTCTGTAAAATGAAATTAATGGTAAGAAGATACTTACTTTTTAAGATTCCTCTATGACCTACAGTGGGTGAAATGGCACAACTGGTTAGGCGCTCCCTCTCAGTCAGTGGTTTGTGAGTTCAAACCCCATGTTGGCCGAAAGTATGGCTTTTATGTTCTCCTTTAAAAATTGCAAGTTTTTCTCAATTCAATCCAAAAAGGATGTCTGCAATTCCACCAAAAGCTAGTTATTTATCAGCACCAATGCTTTTAATTTAAAAGTTTACTAACTGAGCAATCCAGGTGTGATATAATTTTGCTGGGCGCACATCAGCATGGTGTCCTAGAACATAAAAGAAAACATATGATACATTTTTCTTTAAAAAAGAAATACATTTAACTGGTAAGTAGCAAACATGGCGTCTTCTATCCTACTATATGGGAAGGCAGTTTTCATTGCTTTTGTCCTATTGGATGGAATAATTGTTCAGATAGCTTATTTGAGATGTCAATCACACTTTGGTGGGATGTCATCGAGTCTTCGTGTACAAGAGAGGTTCAAATGCCTCTCCAACTGGATGGATTGGCAGTTCAGATGGCTTATTTGAGATGTCAAACACACATTGGTCGCCCGGTAATCATTTTTTGCAGTAAAAGAAAAGTTGATACGCCCGAACAGGGACTTGAACCCTGGACCCTCAGATTAAAAGTCTGATGCTCTACCGACTGAGCTATCCAGGCTCGATTCGTCTTCGTGGTTCACATCCCAAAAAATGTATTGAGAACCTAACCCAAGAAATTATTTTATTTCTGTAAAATGAAATTAATGGTAAGAAGATACTTACTTTTTAAGATTCCTCTATGACCTACAGTGGGTGAAATGGCACAACTGGTTAGGCGCTCCCTCTCAGTCAGTGGTTTGTGAGTTCAAACCCCATGTTGGCCGAAAGTATGGCTTTTATGTTCTCCTTTAAAAATTGCAAGTTTTTCTCAATTTAATCCAAAAAGGATGTCTGCAATTCCACCAAAAGCTAGTTATTTATCAGCACCAATGCTTTTAATTTAAAAGTTTACTAACTGAGCAATCCAGGTTTGATATAATTTTGCTGGGCGCACATCAGCATGGTGTCCTAGAACATAAAAGAAAACATATGATACATTTTTCTTTAAAAAAGAAATACATTTAACTGGTAAGTAGCAAACATGGCGTCTTCTATCCTACTATATGGGAAGGCAGTTTTCATTGCTTTTGTCCTATTGGATGGAATAATTGTTCAGATAGCTTATTTGAGATGTCAATCACACTTTGGTGGGATGTCATCGAGTCTTCGTGTACAAGAGAGGTTCAAATGCCTCTCCAACTGGATGGATTGGCAGTTCAGATGGCTTATTTGAGATGTCAAACACACATTGGTCGCCCGGTAATCATTTTTTGCAGTAAAAGAAAAGTTGATACGCCCGAACAGGGACTTGAACCCTGGACCCTCAGATTAAAAGTCTGATGCTCTACCGACTGAGCTATCCAGGCTCGATTCGTCTTCGTGGTTCACATCCCAAAAAATGTATTGAGAACCTAACCCAAGAAATTATTTTATTTCTGTAAAATGAAATTAATGGTAAGAAGATACTTACTTTTTAAGATTCCTCTATGACCTACAGTGGGTGAAATGGCACAACTGGTTAGGCTCTCCCTCTCAGTCAGTGGTTTGTGAGTTCAAACCCCATGTTGGCCGAAAGTATGGCTTTTATGTTCTCCTTTAAAAATTGCAAGTTTTTCTCAATTCAATCCAAAAAGGATGTCTGCAATTCCACCAAAAGCTAGTTATTTATCAGCACCAATGCTTTTAATTTAAAAGTTTACTAACTGAGCAATCCAGGTTTGATATAATTTTGCTGGGCGCACATCAGCATGGTGTCCTAGAACATAAAAGAAAACATATGATACATTTTTCTTTAAAAAAGAAATACATTTAACTGGTAAGTAGCAAACATGGCGTCTTCTATCCTACTATATGGGAAGGCAGTTTTCATTGCTTTTGTCCTATTGGATGGAATAATTGTTCAGATAGCTTATTTGAGATGTCAATCACACTTTGGTGGGATGTCATCGAGTCTTCGTGTACAAGAGAGGTTCAAATGCCTCTCCAACTGGATGGATTGGCAGTTCAGATGGCTTATTTGAGATGTCAAACACACATTGGTCGCCCGGTAATCATTTTTTGCAGTAAAAGAAAAGTTGATACGCCCGAACAGGGACTTGAACCCTGGACCCTCAGATTAAAAGTCTGATGCTCTACCGACTGAGCTATCCAGGCTCGATTCTTCTTCGTGGTTCACATCCCAAAAAATGTATTGAGAACCTAACCCAAGAAATTATTTTATTTCTGTAAAATGAAATTAATGGTAAGAAGATACTTACTTTTTAAGATTCCTCTATGACCTACAGTGGGTGAAATGGCACAACTGGTTAGGCGCTCCCTCTCAGTCATAGGTTTGTGAGTTCAAACCCCATGTTGGCCGAAAGTATGGCTTTTATGTTCTCCTTTAAAAATTGCAAGTTTTTCTCAATTCAATCCAAAAAGGATGTCTGCAATTCCACCAAAAGCTAGTTATTTATCAGCACCAATGCTTTTAATTTAAAAGTTTACTAACTGAGCAATCCAGGTTTGATATAATTTTGCTGGGCGCACATCAGCATGGTGTCCTAGAACATAAAAGAAAACATATGATACATTTTTCTTTAAAAAAGAAATACATTTAACTGGTAAGTAGCAAACATGGCGTCTTCTATCCTACTATATGGGAAGGCAGTTTTCATTGCTTTTGTCCTATTGGATGGAATAATTGTTCAGATAGCTTATTTGAGATGTCAATCACACTTTGGTGGGATGTCATCGAGTCTTCGTGTACAAGAGAGGTTCAAATGCCTCTCCAACTGGATGGATTGGCAGTTCAGATGGCTTATTTGAGATGTCAAACACACATTGGTCGCCCGGTAATCTTTTTTTGCAGTTAAAGAAAAGTTGATACGCCCGAACAGGGACTTGAACCCTGGACCCTCAGATTAAAAGTCTGATGCTCTACCGACTGAGCTATCCAGGCTCGATTCTTCTTCGTGGTTCACATCCCAAAAAATGTATTGAGAACCTAACCCAAGAAATTATTTTATTTCTGTAAAATGAAATTAATGGTAAGAAGATACTTACTTTTTAAGATTCCTCTATGACCTACAGTGGGTGAAATGGCACAACTGGTTAGGCGCTCCCTCTCAGTCAGTGGTTTGTGAGTTCAAACCCCATGTTGGCCGAAAGTATGGCTTTTATGTTCTCCTTTAAAAATTGCAAGTTTTTCTCAATTCAATCCAAAAAGGATGTCTGCAATTCCACCAAAAGCTAGTTATTTATCAGCACCAATGCTTTTAATTTAAAAGTTTACTAACTGAGCAATCCAGGTTCGATATAATTTTGCTGGGCGCACATCAGCATGGTGTCCTAGAACATAAAAGAAAACATATGATACATTTTTTTTTAAAAAAGAAATACATTTAACTGGTAAGTAGCAAACATGGCGTCTTCTATCCTACTATATGGGAAGGCAGTTTTCATTGCTTTTGTCCTATTGGATGGAATAATTGTTCAGATAGCTTATTTGAGATGTCAATCACACTTTGGTGGGATGTCATCGAGTCTTCGTGTACAAGAGAGGTTCAAATGCCTCTCCAACTGGATGGATTGGCAGTTCAGATGGCTTATTTGAGATGTCAAACACACATTGGTCGCCCGGTAATCATTTTTTGCAGTAAAAGAAAAGTTGATACGCCCGAACAGGGACTTGAACCCTGGACCCTCAGATTAAAAGTCTGATGCTCTACCGACTGAGCTATCCAGGCTCGATTCGTCTTCGTGGTTCACATCCCAAAAAATGTATTGAGAACCTAACCCAAGAAATTATTTTATTTCTGTAAAATGAAATTAATGGTAAGAAGATACTTACTTTTTAAGATTCCTCTATGACCTACAGTGGGTGAAATGGCACAACTGGTTAGGCTCTCCCTCTCAGTCAGTGGTTTGTGAGTTCAAACCCCATGTTGGCCGAAAGTATGGCTTTTATGTTCTCCTTTAAAAATTGCAAGTTTTTCTCAATTCAATCCAAAAAGGATGTCTGCAATTCCACCAAAAGCTAGTTATTTATCAGCACCAATGCTTTTAATTTAAAAGTTTACTAACTGAGCAATCCAGGTTTGATATAATTTTGCTGGGCGCACATCAGCATGGTGTCCTAGAACATAAAAGAAAACATATGATACATTTTTCTTTAAAAAAGAAATACATTTAACTGGTAAGTAGCAAACATGGCGTCTTCTATCCTACTATATGGGAAGGCAGTTTTCATTGCTTTTGTCCTATTGGATGGAATAATTGTTCAGATAGCTTATTTGAGATGTCAATCACACTTTGGTGGGATGTCATCGAGTCTTCGTGTACAAGAGAGGTTCAAATGCCTCTCCAACTGGATGGATTGGCAGTTCAGATGGCTTATTTGAGATGTCAAACACACATTGGTCGCCCGGTAATCATTTTTTGCAGTAAAAGAAAAGTTGATACGCCCGAACAGGGACTTGAACCCTGGACCCTCAGATTAAAAGTCTGATGCTCTACCGACTGAGCTATCCAGGCTCGATTCTTCTTCGTGGTTCACATCCCAAAAAATGTATTGAGAACCTAACCCAAGAAATTATTTTATTTCTGTAAAATGAAATTAATGGTAAGAAGATACTTACTTTTTAAGATTCCTCTATGACCTACAGTGGGTGAAATGGCACAACTGGTTAGGCGCTCCCTCTCAGTCAGTGGTTTGTGAGTTCAAACCCCATGTTGGCCGAAAGTATGGCTTTTATGTTCTCCTTTAAAAATTGCAAGTTTTTCTCAATTTAATCCAAAAAGGATGTCTGCAATTCCACCAAAAGCTAGTTATTTATCAGCACCAATGCTTTTAATTTAAAAGTTTACTAACTGAGCAATCCAGGTGTGATATAATTTTGCTGGGCGCACATCAGCATGGTGTCCTAGAACATAAAAGAAAACATATGATACATTTTTCTTTAAAAAAGAAATACATTTAACTGGTAAGTAGCAAACATGGCGTCTTCTATCCTACTATATGGGAAGGCAGTTTTCATTGCTTTTGTCCTATTGGATGGAATAATTGTTCAGATAGCTTATTTGAGATGTCAATCACACTTTGGTGGGATGTCATCGAGTCTTCGTGTACAAGAGAGGTTCAAATGCCTCTCCAACTGGATGGATTGGCAGTTCAGATGGCTTATTTGAGATGTCAAACACACATTGGTCGCCCGGTAATCATTTTTTGCAGTAAAAGAAAAGTTGATACGCCCGAACAGGGACTTGAACCCTGGACCCTCAGATTAAAAGTCTGATGCTCTACCGACTGAGCTATCCAGTCTCGATTCGTCTTCGTGGTTCACATCCCAAAAAATGTATTGAGAACCTAACCCAAGAAATTATTTTATTTCTGTAAAATGAAATTAATGGTAAGAAGATACTTACTTTTTAAGATTCCTCTATGACCTACAGTGGGTGAAATGGCACAACTGGTTAGGCGCTCCCTCTCAGTCAGTGGTTTGTGAGTTCAAACCCCATGTTGGCCGAAAGTATGGCTTTTATGTTCTCCTTTAAAAATTGCAAGTTTTTCTCAATTTAATCCAAAAAGGATGTCTGCAATTCCACCAAAAGCTAGTTATTTATCAGCACCAATGCTTTTAATTTAAAAGTTTACTAACTGAGCAATCCAGGTTTGATATAATTTTGCTGGGCGCACATCAGCATGGTGTCCTAGAACATAAAAGAAAACATATGATACATTTTTCTTTAAAAAAGAAATACATTTAACTGGTAAGTAGCAAACATGGCGTCTTCTATCCTACTATATGGGAAGGCAGTTTTCATTGCTTTTGTCCTATTGGATGGAATAATTGTTCAGATAGCTTATTTGAGATGTCAATCACACTTTGGTGGGATGTCATCGAGTCTTCGTGTACAAGAGAGGTTCAAATGCCTCTCCAACTGGATGGATTGGCAGTTCAGATGGCTTATTTGAGATGTCAAACACACATTGGTCGCCCGGTAATCATTTTTTGCAGTAAAAGAAAAGTTGATACGCCCGAACAGGGACTTGAACCCTGGACCCTCAGATTAAAAGTCTGATGCTCTACCGACTGAGCTATCCAGGCTCGATTCTTCTTCGTGGTTCACATCCCAAAAAATGTATTGAGAACCTAACCCAAGAAATTATTTTATTTCTGTAAAATGAAATTAATGGTAAGAAGATACTTACTTTTTAAGATTCCTCTATGACCTACAGTGGGTGAAATGGCACAACTGGTTAGGCTCTCCCTCTCAGTCAGTGGTTTGTGAGTTCAAACCCCATGTTGGCCGAAAGTATGGCTTTTATGTTCTCCTTTAAAAATTGCAAGTTTTTCTCAATTCAATCCAAAAAGGATGTCTGCAATTCCACCAAAAGCTAGTTATTTATCAGCACCAATGCTTTTAATTTAAAAGTTTACTAACTGAGCAATCCAGGTTTGATATAATTTTGCTGGGCGCACATCAGCATGGTGTCCTAGAACATAAAAGAAAACATATGATACATTTTTCTTTAAAAAAGAAATACATTTAACTGGTAAGTAGCAAACATGGCGTCTTCTATCCTACTATATGGGAAGGCAGTTTTCATTGCTTTTGTCCTATTGGATGGAATAATTGTTCAGATAGCTTATTTGAGATGTCAATCACACTTTGGTGGGATGTCATCGAGTCTTCGTGTACAAGAGAGGTTCAAATGCCTCTCCAACTGGATGGATTGGCAGTTCAGATGGCTTATTTGAGATGTCAAACACACATTGGTCGCCCGGTAATCTTTTTTTGCAGTTAAAGAAAAGTTGATACGCCCGAACAGGGACTTGAACCCTGGACCCTCAGATTAAAAGTCTGATGCTCTACCGACTGAGCTATCCAGGCTCGATTCTTCTTCGTGGTTCACATCCCAAAAAATGTATTGAGAACCTAACCCAAGAAATTATTTTATTTCTGTAAAATGAAATTAATGGTAAGAAGATACTTACTTTTTAAGATTCCTCTATGACCTACAGTGGGTGAAATGGCACAACTGGTTAGGCGCTCCCTCTCAGTCAGTGGTTTGTGAGTTCAAACCCCATGTTGGCCGAAAGTATGGCTTTTATGTTCTCCTTTAAAAATTGCAAGTTTTTCTCAATTCAATCCAAAAAGGATGTCTGCAATTCCACCAAAAGCTAGTTATTTATCAGCACCAATGCTTTTAATTTAAAAGTTTACTAACTGAGCAATCCAGGTTCGATATAATTTTGCTGGGCGCACATCAGCATGGTGTCCTAGAACATAAAAGAAAACATATGATACATTTTTTTTTAAAAAAGAAATACATTTAACTGGTAAGTAGCAAACATGGCGTCTTCTATCCTACTATATGGGAAGGCAGTTTTCATTGCTTTTGTCCTATTGGATGGAATAATTGTTCAGATAGCTTATTTGAGATGTCAATCACACTTTGGTGGGATGTCATCGAGTCTTCGTGTACAAGAGAGGTTCAAATGCCTCTCCAACTGGATGGATTGGCAGTTCAGATGGCTTATTTGAGATGTCAAACACACATTGGTCGCCCGGTAATCATTTTTTGCAGTAAAAGAAAAGTTGATACGCCCGAACAGGGACTTGAACCCTGGACCCTCAGATTAAAAGTCTGATGCTCTACCGACTGAGCTATCCAGGCTCGATTCGTCTTCGTGGTTCACATCCCAAAAAATGTATTGAGAACCTAACCCAAGAAATTATTTTATTTCTGTAAAATGAAATTAATGGTAAGAAGATACTTACTTTTTAAGATTCCTCTATGACCTACAGTGGGTGAAATGGCACAACTGGTTAGGCTCTCCCTCTCAGTCAGTGGTTTGTGAGTTCAAACCCCATGTTGGCCGAAAGTATGGCTTTTATGTTCTCCTTTAAAAATTGCAAGTTTTTCTCAATTCAATCCAAAAAGGATGTCTGCAATTCCACCAAAAGCTAGTTATTTATCAGCACCAATGCTTTTAATTTAAAAGTTTACTAACTGAGCAATCCAGGTTCGATATAATTTTGCTGGGCGCACATCAGCATGGTGTCCTAGAACATAAAAGAAAACATATGATACATTTTTTTTTAAAAAAGAAATACATTTAACTGGTAAGTAGCAAACATGGCATCTTCTATCCTACTATATGGGAAGGCAGTTTTCATTGCTTTTGTCCTATTGGATGGAATAATTGTTCAGATAGCTTATTTGAGATGTCAATCACACTTTGGTGGGATGTCATCGAGTCTTCGTGTACAAGAGAGGTTCAAATGCCTCTCCAACTGGATGGATTGGCAGTTCAGATGGCTTATTTGAGATGTCAAACACACATTGGTCGCCCGGTAATCATTTTTTGCAGTAAAAGAAAAGTTGATACGCCCGAACAGGGACTTGAACCCTGGACCCTCAGATTAAAAGTCTGATGCTCTACCGACTGAGCTATCCAGGCTCGATTCGTCTTCGTGGTTCACATCCCAAAAAATGTATTGAGAACCTAACCCAAGAAATTATTTTATTTCTGTAAAATGAAATTAATGGTAAGAAGATACTTACTTTTTAAGATTCCTCTATGACCTACAGTGGGTGAAATGGCACAACTGGTTAGGCTCTCCCTCTCAGTCAGTGGTTTGTGAGTTCAAACCCCATGTTGGCCGAAAGTATGGCTTTTATGTTCTCCTTTAAAAATTGCAAGTTTTTCTCAATTCAATCCAAAAAGGATGTCTGCAATTCCACCAAAAGCTAGTTATTTATCAGCACCAATGCTTTTAATTTAAAAGTTTACTAACTGAGCAATCCAGGTTTGATATAATTTTGCTGGGCGCACATCAGCATGGTGTCCTAGAACATAAAAGAAAACATATGATACATTTTTCTTTAAAAAAGAAATACATTTAACTGGTAAGTAGCAAACATGGCGTCTTCTATCCTACTATATGGGAAGGCAGTTTTCATTGCTTTTGTCCTATTGGATGGAATAATTGTTCAGATAGCTTATTTGAGATGTCAATCACACTTTGGTGGGATGTCATCGAGTCTTCGTGTACAAGAGAGGTTCAAATGCCTCTCCAACTGGATGGATTGGCAGTTCAGATGGCTTATTTGAGATGTCAAACACACATTGGTCGCCCGGTAATCATTTTTTGCAGTAAAAGAAAAGTTGATACGCCCGAACAGGGACTTGAACCCTGGACCCTCAGATTAAAAGTCTGATGCTCTACCGACTGAGCTATCCAGGCTCGATTCTTCTTCGTGGTTCACATCCCAAAAAATGTATTGAGAACCTAACCCAAGAAATTATTTTATTTCTGTAAAATGAAATTAATGGTAAGAAGATACTTACTTTTTAAGATTCCTCTATGACCTACAGTGGGTGAAATGGCACAACTGGTTAGGCTCTCCCTCTCAGTCAGTGGTTTGTGAGTTCAAACCCCATGTTGGCCGAAAGTATGGCTTTTATGTTCTCCTTTAAAAATTGCAAGTTTTTCTCAATTCAATCCAAAAAGGATGTCTGCAATTCCACCAAAAGCTAGTTATTTATCAGCACCAATGCTTTTAATTTAAAAGTTTACTAACTGAGCAATCCAGGTTTGATATAATTTTGCTGGGCGCACATCAGCATGGTGTCCTAGAACATAAAAGAAAACATATGATACATTTTTCTTTAAAAAAGAAATACATTTAACTGGTAAGTAGCAAACATGGCGTCTTCTATCCTACTATATGGGAAGGCAGTTTTCATTGCTTTTGTCCTATTGGATGGAATAATTGTTCAGATAGCTTATTTGAGATGTCAATCACACTTTGGTGGGATGTCATCGAGTCTTCGTGTACAAGAGAGGTTCAAATGCCTCTCCAACTGGATGGATTGGCAGTTCAGATGGCTTATTTGAGATGTCAAACACACATTGGTCGCCCGGTAATCATTTTTTGCAGTAAAAGAAAAGTTGATACGCCCGAACAGGGACTTGAACCCTGGACCCTCAGATTAAAAGTCTGATGCTCTACCGACTGAGCTATCCAGGCTCGATTCGTCTTCGTGGTTCACATCCCAAAAAATGTATTGAGAACCTAACCCAAGAAATTATTTTATTTCTGTAAAATGAAATTAATGGTAAGAAGATACTTACTTTTTAAGATTCCTCTATGACCTACAGTGGGTGAAATGGCACAACTGGTTAGGCTCTCCCTCTCAGTCAGTGGTTTGTGAGTTCAAACCCCATGTTGGCCGAAAGTATGGCTTTTATGTTCTCCTTTAAAAATTGCAAGTTTTTCTCAATTCAATCCAAAAAGGATGTCTGCAATTCCACCAAAAGCTAGTTATTTATCAGCACCAATGCTTTTAATTTAAAAGTTTACTAACTGAGCAATCCAGGTTCGATATAATTTTGCTGGGCGCACATCAGCATGGTGTCCTAGAACATAAAAGAAAACATATGATACATTTTTTTTTAAAAAAGAAATACATTTAACTGGTAAGTAGCAAACATGGCATCTTCTATCCTACTATATGGGAAGGCAGTTTTCATTGCTTTTGTCCTATTGGATGGAATAATTGTTCAGATAGCTTATTTGAGATGTCAATCACACTTTGGTGGGATGTCATCGAGTCTTCGTGTACAAGAGAGGTTCAAATGCCTCTCCAACTGGATGGATTGGCAGTTCAGATGGCTTATTTGAGATGTCAAACACACATTGGTCGCCCGGTAATCATTTTTTGCAGTAAAAGAAAAGTTGATACGCCCGAACAGGGACTTGAACCCTGGACCCTCAGATTAAAAGTCTGATGCTCTACCGACTGAGCTATCCAGGCTCGATTCGTCTTCGTGGTTCACATCCCAAAAAATGTATTGAGAACCTAACCCAAGAAATTATTTTATTTCTGTAAAATGAAATTAATGGTAAGAAGATACTTACTTTTTAAGATTCCTCTATGACCTACAGTGGGTGAAATGGCACAACTGGTTAGGCTCTCCCTCTCAGTCAGTGGTTTGTGAGTTCAAACCCCATGTTGGCCGAAAGTATGGCTTTTATGTTCTCCTTTAAAAATTGCAAGTTTTTCTCAATTCAATCCAAAAAGGATGTCTGCAATTCCACCAAAAGCTAGTTATTTATCAGCACCAATGCTTTTAATTTAAAAGTTTACTAACTGAGCAATCCAGGTTTGATATAATTTTGCTGGGCGCACATCAGCATGGTGTCCTAGAACATAAAAGAAAACATATGATACATTTTTCTTTAAAAAAGAAATACATTTAACTGGTAAGTAGCAAACATGGCGTCTTCTATCCTACTATATGGGAAGGCAGTTTTCATTGCTTTTGTCCTATTGGATGGAATAATTGTTCAGATAGCTTATTTGAGATGTCAATCACACTTTGGTGGGATGTCATCGAGTCTTCGTGTACAAGAGAGGTTCAAATGCCTCTCCAACTGGATGGATTGGCAGTTCAGATGGCTTATTTGAGATGTCAAACACACATTGGTCGCCCGGTAATCATTTTTTGCAGTAAAAGAAAAGTTGATACGCCCGAACAGGGACTTGAACCCTGGACCCTCAGATTAAAAGTCTGATGCTCTACCGACTGAGCTATCCAGGCTCGATTCTTCTTCGTGGTTCACATCCCAAAAAATGTATTGAGAACCTAACCCAAGAAATTATTTTATTTCTGTAAAATGAAATTAATGGTAAGAAGATACTTACTTTTTAAGATTCCTCTATGACCTACAGTGGGTGAAATGGCACAACTGGTTAGGCTCTCCCTCTCAGTCAGTGGTTTGTGAGTTCAAACCCCATGTTGGCCGAAAGTATGGCTTTTATGTTCTCCTTTAAAAATTGCAAGTTTTTCTCAATTCAATCCAAAAAGGATGTCTGCAATTCCACCAAAAGCTAGTTATTTATCAGCACCAATGCTTTTAATTTAAAAGTTTACTAACTGAGCAATCCAGGTTTGATATAATTTTGCTGGGCGCACATCAGCATGGTGTCCTAGAACATAAAAGAAAACATATGATACATTTTTCTTTAAAAAAGAAATACATTTAACTGGTAAGTAGCAAACATGGCGTCTTCTATCCTACTATATGGGAAGGCAGTTTTCATTGCTTTTGTCCTATTGGATGGAATAATTGTTCAGATAGCTTATTTGAGATGTCAATCACACTTTGGTGGGATGTCATCGAGTCTTCGTGTACAAGAGAGGTTCAAATGCCTCTCCAACTGGATGGATTGGCAGTTCAGATGGCTTATTTGAGATGTCAAACACACATTGGTCGCCCGGTAATCATTTTTTGCAGTAAAAGAAAAGTTGATACGCCCGAACAGGACCTTGAACCCTGGACCCTCAGATTAAAAGTCTGATGCTCTACCGACTGAGCTATCCAGGCTCGATTCTTCTTCGTGGTTCACATCCCAAAAAATGTATTGAGAACCTAACCCAAGAAATTATTTTATTTCTGTAAAATGAAATTAATGGTAAGAAGATACTTACTTTTTAAGATTCCTCTATGACCTACAGTGGGTGAAATGGCACAACTGGTTAGGCTCTCCCTCTCAGTCAGTGGTTTGTGAGTTCAAACCCCATGTTGGCCGAAAGTATGGCTTTTATGTTCTCCTTTAAAAATTGCAAGTTTTTCTCAATTCAATCCAAAAAGGATGTCTGCAATTCCACCAAAAGCTAGTTATTTATCAGCACCAATGCTTTTAATTTAAAAGTTTACTAACTGAGCAATCCAGGTTTGATATAATTTTGCTGGGCGCACATCAGCATGGTGTCCTAGAACATAAAAGAAAACATATGATACATTTTTCTTTAAAAAAGAAATACATTTAACTGGTAAGTAGCAAACATGGCGTCTTCTATCCTACTATATGGGAAGGCAGTTTTCATTGCTTTTGTCCTATTGGATGGAATAATTGTTCAGATAGCTTATTTGAGATGTCAATCACACTTTGGTGGGATGTCATCGAGTCTTCGTGTACAAGAGAGGTTCAAATGCCTCTCCAACTGGATGGATTGGCAGTTCAGATGGCTTATTTGAGATGTCAAACACACATTGGTCGCCCGGTAATCATTTTTTGCAGTAAAAGAAAAGTTGATACGCCCGAACAGGGACTTGAACCCTGGACCCTCAGATTAAAAGTCTGATGCTCTACCGACTGAGCTATCCAGGCTCGATTCGTCTTCGTGGTTCACATCCCAAAAAATGTATTGAGAACCTAACCCAAGAAATTATTTTATTTCTGTAAAATGAAATTAATGGTAAGAAGATACTTACTTTTTAAGATTCCTCTATGACCTACAGTGGGTGAAATGGCACAACTGGTTAGGCGCTCCCTCTCAGTCAGTGGTTTGTGAGTTCAAACCCCATGTTGGCCGAAAGTATGGCTTTTATGTTCTCCTTTAAAAATTGCACGTTTTTCTCAATTTAATCCAAAAAGGATGTCTGCAATTCCACCAAAAGCTAGTTATTTATCAGCACCAATGCTTTTAATTTAAAAGTTTACTAACTGAGCAATCCAGGTTCGATATAATTTTGCTGGGCGCACATCAGCATGGTGTCCTAGAACATAAAAGAAAACATATGATACATTTTTTTTAAAAAAAGAAATATATTTAACTGGTAAGTAGCAAACATGGCGTCTTCTATCCTACTATATGGGAAGGCAGTTTTCATTGCTTTTGTCCTATTGGATGGAATAATTGTTCAGATAGCTTATTTGAGATGTCAATCACACTTTGGTGGGATGTCATCGAGTCTTCGTGTACAAGAGAGGTTCAAATGCCTCTCCAACTGGATGGATTGGCAGTTCAGATGGCTTATTTGAGATGTCAAACACACATTGGTCGCCCGGTAATCTTTTTTTGCAGTTAAAGAAAAGTTGATACGCCCGAACAGGGACTTGAACCCTGGACCCTCAGATTAAAAGTCTGATGCTCTACCGACTGAGCTATCCAGGCTCGATTCTTCTTCGTCGTTCACATCCCAAAAAATGTATTGAGAACCTAACCCAAGAAATTATTTTATTTCTGTAAAATGAAATTAATGGTAAGAAGATACTTACTTTTTAAGATTCCTCTATGACCTACAGTGGGTGAAATGGCACAACTGGTTAGGCGCTCCCTCTCAGTCAGTGGTTCGTGAGTTCAAACCCCATGTTGGCCGAAAGTATGGCTTTTATGTTCTCCTTTAAAAATTGCAAGTTTTTCTCAATTCAATCCAAAAAGGATGTCTGCAATTCCACCAAAAGCTAGTTATTTATCAGCACCAATGCTTTTAATTTAAAAGTTTACTAACTGAGCAATCCAGGTGTGATATAATTTTGCTGGGCGCACATCAGCATGGTGTCCTAGAACATAAAAGAAAACATATGATACATTTTTCTTTAAAAAAGAAATACATTTAACTGGTAAGTAGCAAACATGGCGTCTTCTATCCTACTATATGGGAAGGCAGTTTTCATTGCTTTTGTCCTATTGGATGGAATAATTGTTCAGATAGCTTATTTGAGATGTCAATCACACTTTGGTGGGATGTCATCGAGTCTTCGTGTACAAGAGAGGTTCAAATGCCTCTCCAACTGGATGGATTGGCAGTTCAGATGGCTTATTTGAGATGTCAAACACACATTGGTCGCCCGGTAATCTTTTTTTGCAGTTAAAGAAAAGTTGATACGCCCGAACAGGGACTTGAACCCTGGACCCTCAGATTAAAAGTCTGATGCTCTACCGACTGAGCTATCCAGGCTCGATTCTTCTTCGTGGTTCACATCCCAAAAAATGTATTGAGAACCTAACCCAAGAAATTATTTTATTTCTGTAAAATGAAATTAATGGTAAGAAGATACTTACTTTTTAAGATTCCTCTATGACCTACAGTGGGTGAAATGGCACAACTGGTTAGGCTCTCCCTCTCAGTCAGTGGTTTGTGAGTTCAAACCCCATGTTGGCCGAAAGTATGGCTTTTATGTTCTCCTTTAAAAATTGCAAGTTTTTCTCAATTCAATCCAAAAAGGATGTCTGCAATTCCACCAAAAGCTAGTTATTTATCAGCACCAATGCTTTTAATTTAAAAGTTTACTAACTGAGCAATCCAGGTTTGATATAATTTTGCTGGGCGCACATCAGCATGGTGTCCTAGAACATAAAAGAAAACATATGATACATTTTTCTTTAAAAAAGAAATACATTTAACTGGTAAGTAGCAAACATGGCGTCTTCTATCCTACTATATGGGAAGGCAGTTTTCATTGCTTTTGTCCTATTGGATGGAATAATTGTTCAGATAGCTTATTTGAGATGTCAATCACACTTTGGTGGGATGTCATCGAGTCTTCGTGTACAAGAGAGGTTCAAATGCCTCTCCAACTGGATGGATTGGCAGTTCAGATGGCTTATTTGAGATGTCAAACACACATTGGTCGCCCGGTAATCATTTTTTGCAGTAAAAGAAAAGTTGATACGCCCGAACAGGGACTTGAACCCTGGACCCTCAGATTAAAAGTCTGATGCTCTACCGACTGAGCTATCCAGGCTCGATTCGTCTTCGTGGTTCACATCCCAAAAAATGTATTGAGAACCTAACCCAAAAAAGTATGGCTTTTATGTTCTCCTTTAAAAATTGCAAGTTTTTCTCAATTCAATCCAAAAAGGATGTCTGCAATTCCACCAAAAGCTAGTTATTTATCAGCACCAATGCTTTTAATTTAAAAGTTTACTAACTGAGCAATCCAGGTGTGATATAATTTTGCTGGGCGCACATCAGCATGGTGTCCTAGAACATAAAAGAAAACATATGATACATTTTTCTTTAAAAAAGAAATACATTTAACTGGTAAGTAGCAAACATGGCGTCTTCTATCCTACTATATGGGAAGGCAGTTTTCATTGCTTTTGTCCTATTGGATGGAATAATTGTTCAGATAGCTTATTTGAGATGTCAATCACACTTTGGTGGGATGTCATCGAGTCTTCGTGTACAAGAGAGGTTCAAATGCCTCTCCAACTGGATGGATTGGCAGTTCAGATGGCTTATTTGAGATGTCAAACACACATTGGTCGCCCGCTAATCATTTTTTGCAGTAAAAGAAAAGTTGATACGCCCGAACAGGGACTTGAACCCTGGACCCTCAGATTAAAAGTCTGATGCTCTACCGACTGAGCTATCCAGGCTCGATTCTTCTTCGTGGTTCACATCCCAAAAAATGTATTGAGAACCTAACCCAAGAAATTATTTTATTTCTGTAAAATGAAATTAATGGTAAGAAGATACTTACTTTTTAAGATTCCTCTATGACCTACAGTGGGTGAAATGGCACAACTGGTTAGGCGCTCCCTCTCAGTCAGTGGTTTGTGAGTTCAAACCCCATGTTGGCCGAAAGTATGGCTTTTATGTTCTCCTTTAAAAATTGCAAGTTTTTCTCAATTTAATCCAAAAAGGATGTCTGCAATTCCACCAAAAGCTAGTTATTTATCAGCACCAATGCTTTTAATTTAAAAGTTTACTAACTGAGCAATCCAGGTTCGATATAATTTTGCTGGGCGCACATCAGCATGGTGTCCTAGAACATAAAAGAAAACATATGATACATTTTTTTTAAAAAAAGAAATATATTTAACTGGTAAGTAGCAAACATGGCGTCTTCTATCCTACTATATGGGAAGGCAGTTTTCATTGCTTTTGTCCTATTGGATGGAATAATTGTTCAGATAGCTTATTTGAGATGTCAATCACACTTTGGTGGGATGTCATCGAGTCTTCGTGTACAAGAGAGGTTCAAATGCCTCTCCAACTGGATGGATTGGCAGTTCAGATGGCTTATTTGAGATGTCAAACACACATTGGTCGCCCGGTAATCTTTTTTTGCAGTTAAAGAAAAGTTGATACGCCCGAACAGGGACTTGAACCCTGGACCCTCAGATTAAAAGTCTGATGCTCTACCGACTGAGCTATCCAGGCTCGATTCTTCTTCGTGGTTCACATCCCAAAAAATGTATTGAGAACCTAACCCAAGAAATTATTTTATTTCTGTAAAATGAAATTAATGGTAAGAAGATACTTACTTTTTAAGATTCCTCTATGACCTACAGTGGGTGAAATGGCACAACTGGTTAGGCGCTCCCTCTCAGTCAGTGGTTTGTGAGTTCAAACCCCATGTTGGCCGAAAGTATGGCTTTTATGTTCTCCTTTAAAAATTGCAAGTTTTTCTCAATTCAATCCAAAAAGGATGTCTGCAATTCCACCAAAAGCTAGTTATTTATCAGCACCAATGCTTTTAATTTAAAAGTTTACTAACTGAGCAATCCAGGTGTGATATAATTTTGCTGGGCGCACATCAGCATGGTGTCCTAGAACATAAAAGAAAACATATGATACATTTTTCTTTAAAAAAGAAATACATTTAACTGGTAAGTAGCAAACATGGCGTCTTCTATCCTACTATATGGGAAGGCAGTTTTCATTGCTTTTGTCCTATTGGATGGAATAATTGTTCAGATAGCTTATTTGAGATGTCAATCACACTTTGGTGGGATGTCATCGAGTCTTCGTGTACAAGAGAGGTTCAAATGCCTCTCCAACTGGATGGATTGGCAGTTCAGATGGCTTATTTGAGATGTCAAACACACATTGGTCGCCCGCTAATCATTTTTTGCAGTAAAAGAAAAGTTGATACGCCCGAACAGGGACTTGAACCCTGGACCCTCAGATTAAAAGTCTGATGCTCTACCGACTGAGCTATCCAGGCTCGATTCTTCTTCGTGGTTCACATCCCAAAAAATGTATTGAGAACCTAACCCAAGAAATTATTTTATTTCTGTAAAATGAAATTAATGGTAAGAAGATACTTACTTTTTAAGATTCCTCTATGACCTACAGTGGGTGAAATGGCACAACTGGTTAGGCGCTCCCTCTCAGTCAGTGGTTTGTGAGTTCAAACCCCATGTTGGCCGAAAGTATGGCTTTTATGTTCTCCTTTAAAAATTGCAAGTTTTTCTCAATTTAATCCAAAAAGGATGTCTGCAATTCCACCAAAAGCTAGTTATTTATCAGCACCAATGCTTTTAATTTAAAAGTTTACTAACTGAGCAATCCAGGTGTGATATAATTTTGCTGGGCGCACATCAGCATGGTGTCCTAGAACATAAAAGAAAACATATGATACATTTTTCTTTAAAAAAGAAATACATTTAACTGGTAAGTAGCAAACATGGCGTCTTCTATCCTACTATATGGGAAGGCAGTTTTCATTGCTTTTGTCCTATTGGATGGAATAATTGTTCAGATAGCTTATTTGAGATGTCAATCACACTTTGGTGGGATGTCATCGAGTCTTCGTGTACAAGAGAGGTTCAAATGCCTCTCCAACTGGATGGATTGGCAGTTCAGATGGCTTATTTGAGATGTCAAACACACATTGGTCGCCCGCTAATCATTTTTTGCAGTAAAAGAAAAGTTGATACGCCCGAACAGGGACTTGAACCCTGGACCCTCAGATTAAAAGTCTGATGCTCTACCGACTGAGCTATCCAGGCTCGATTCTTCTTCGTGGTTCACATCCCAAAAAATGTATTGAGAACCTAACCCAAGAAATTATTTTATTTCTGTAAAATGAAATTAATGGTAAGAAGATACTTACTTTTTAAGATTCCTCTATGACCTACAGTGGGTGAAATGGCACAACTGGTTAGGCGCTCCCTCTCAGTCAGTGGTTTGTGAGTTCAAACCCCATGTTGGCCGAAAGTATGGCTTTTATGTTCTCCTTTAAAAATTGCAAGTTTTTCTCAATTTAATCCAAAAAGGATGTCTGCAATTCCACCAAAAGCTAGTTATTTATCAGCACCAATGCTTTTAATTTAAAAGTTTACTAACTGAGCAATCCAGGTTCGATATAATTTTGCTGGGCGCACATCAGCATGGTGTCCTAGAACATAAAAGAAAACATATGATACATTTTTTTTAAAAAAAGAAATATATTTAACTGGTAAGTAGCAAACATGGCGTCTTCTATCCTACTATATGGGAAGGCAGTTTTCATTGCTTTTGTCCTATTGGATGGAATAATTGTTCAGATAGCTTATTTGAGATGTCAATCACACTTTGGTGGGATGTCATCGAGTCTTCGTGTACAAGAGAGGTTCAAATGCCTCTCCAACTGGATGGATTGGCAGTTCAGATGGCTTATTTGAGATGTCAAACACACATTGGTCGCCCGGTAATCTTTTTTTGCAGTTAAAGAAAAGTTGATACGCCCGAACAGGGACTTGAACCCTGGACCCTCAGATTAAAAGTCTGATGCTCTACCGACTGAGCTATCCAGGCTCGATTCTTCTTCGTGGTTCACATCCCAAAAAATGTATTGAGAACCTAACCCAAGAAATTATTTTATTTCTGTAAAATGAAATTAATGGTAAGAAGATACTTACTTTTTAAGATTCCTCTATGACCTACAGTGGGTGAAATGGCACAACTGGTTAGGCGCTCCCTCTCAGTCAGTGGTTTGTGAGTTCAAACCCCATGTTGGCCGAAAGTGTGGCTTTTATGTTCTCCTTTAAAAATTGCAAGTTTTTCTCAATTCAATCCAAAAAGGATGTCTGCAATTCCACCAAAAGCTAGTTATTTATCAGCACCAATGCTTTTAATTTAAAAGTTTACTAACTGAGCAATCCAGGTTCGATATAATTTTGCTGGGCGCACATCAGCATGGTGTCCTAGAACATAAAAGAAAACATATGATACATTTTTTTTTAAAAAAGAAATACATTTAACTGGTAAGTAGCAAACATGGCGTCTTCTATCCTACTATATGGGAAGGCAGTTTTCATTGCTTTTGTCCTATTGGATGGAATAATTGTTCAGATAGCTTATTTGAGATGTCAATCACACTTTGGTGGGATGTCATCGAGTCTTCGTGTACAAGAGAGGTTCAAATGCCTCTCCAACTGGATGGATTGGCAGTTCAGATGGCTTATTTGAGATGTCAAACACACATTGGTCGCCCGGTAATCATTTTTTGCAGTAAAAGAAAAGTTGATACGCCCGAACAGGGACTTGAACCCTGGACCCTCAGATTAAAAGTCTGATGCTCTACCGACTGAGCTATCCAGGCTCGATTCTTCTTCGTGGTTCACATCCCAAAAAATGTATTGAGAACCTAACCCAAGAAATTATTTTATTTCTGTAAAATGAAATTAATGGTAAGAAGATACTTACTTTTTAAGATTCCTCTATGACCTACAGTGGGTGAAATGGCACAACTGGTTAGGCGCTCCCTCTCAGTCAGTGGTTTGTGAGTTCAAACCCCATGTTGGCCGAAAGTATGGCTTTTATGTTCTCCTTTAAAAATTGCAAGTTTTTCTCAATTCAATCCAAAAAGGATGTCTGCAATTCCACCAAAAGCTAGTTATTTATCAGCACCAATGCTTTTAATTTAAAAGTTTACTAACTGAGCAATCCAGGTGTGATATAATTTTGCTGGGCGCACATCAGCATGGTGTCCTAGAACATAAAAGAAAACATATGATACATTTTTCTTTAAAAAAGAAATACATTTAACTGGTAAGTAGCAAACATGGCGTCTTCTATCCTACTATATGGGAAGGCAGTTTTCATTGCTTTTGTCCTATTGGATGGAATAATTGTTCAGATAGCTTATTTGAGATGTCAATCACACTTTGGTGGGATGTCATCGAGTCTTCGTGTACAAGAGAGGTTCAAATGCCTCTCCAACTGGATGGATTGGCAGTTCAGATGGCTTATTTGAGATGTCAAACACACATTGGTCGCCCGCTAATCATTTTTTGCAGTAAAAGAAAAGTTGATACGCCCGAACAGGGACTTGAACCCTGGACCCTCAGATTAAAAGTCTGATGCTCTACCGACTGAGCTATCCAGGCTCGATTCTTCTTCGTGGTTCACATCCCAAAAAATGTATTGAGAACCTAACCCAAGAAATTATTTTATTTCTGTAAAATGAAATTAATGGTAAGAAGATACTTACTTTTTAAGATTCCTCTATGACCTACAGTGGGTGAAATGGCACAACTGGTTAGGCGCTCCCTCTCAGTCATAGGTTTGTGAGTTCAAACCCCATGTTGGCCGAAAGTATGGCTTTTATGTTCTCCTTTAAAAATTGCAAGTTTTTCTCAATTCAATCCAAAAAGGATGTCTGCAATTCCACCAAAAGCTAGTTATTTATCAGCACCAATGCTTTTAATTTAAAAGTTTACTAACTGAGCAATCCAGGTGTGATATAATTTTGCTGGGCGCACATCAGCATGGTGTCCTAGAACATAAAAGAAAACATATGATACATTTTTCTTTAAAAAAGAAATACATTTAACTGGTAAGTAGCAAACATGGCGTCTTCTATCCTACTATATGGGAAGGCAGTTTTCATTGCTTTTGTCCTATTGGATGGAATAATTGTTCAGATAGCTTATTTGAGATGTCAATCACACTTTGGTGGGATGTCATCGAGTCTTCGTGTACAAGAGAGGTTCAAATGCCTCTCCAACTGGATGGATTGGCAGTTCAGATGGCTTATTTGAGATGTCAAACACACATTGGTCGCCCGCTAATCATTTTTTGCAGTAAAAGAAAAGTTGATACGCCCGAACAGGGACTTGAACCCTGGACCCTCAGATTAAAAGTCTGATGCTCTACCGACTGAGCTATCCAGGCTCGATTCTTCTTCGTGGTTCACATCCCAAAAAATGTATTGAGAACCTAACCCAAGAAATTATTTTATTTCTGTAAAATGAAATTAATGGTAAGAAGATACTTACTTTTTAAGATTCCTCTATGACCTACAGTGGGTGAAATGGCACAACTGGTTAGGCGCTCCCTCTCAGTCATAGGTTTGTGAGTTCAAACCCCATGTTGGCCGAAAGTATGGCTTTTATGTTCTCCTTTAAAAATTGCAAGTTTTTCTCAATTCAATCCAAAAAGGATGTCTGCAATTCCACCAAAAGCTAGTTATTTATCAGCACCAATGCTTTTAATTTAAAAGTTTACTAACTGAGCAATCCAGGTTTGATATAATTTTGCTGGGCGCACATCAGCATGGTGTCCTAGAACATAAAAGAAAACATATGATACATTTTTCTTTAAAAAAGAAATACATTTAACTGGTAAGTAGCAAACATGGCGTCTTCTATCCTACTATATGGGAAGGCAGTTTTCATTGCTTTTGTCCTATTGGATGGAATAATTGTTCAGATAGCTTATTTGAGATGTCAATCACACTTTGGTGGGATGTCATCGAGTCTTCGTGTACAAGAGAGGTTCAAATGCCTCTCCAACTGGATGGATTGGCAGTTCAGATGGCTTATTTGAGATGTCAAACACACATTGGTCGCCCGGTAATCATTTTTTGCAGTAAAAGAAAAGTTGATACGCCCGAACAGGGACTTGAACCCTGGACCCTCAGATTAAAAGTCTGATGCTCTACCGACTGAGCTATCCAGGCTCGATTCGTCTTCGTGGTTCACATCCCAAAAAATGTATTGAGAACCTAACCCAAGAAATTATTTTATTTCTGTAAAATGAAATTAATGGTAAGAAGATACTTACTTTTTAAGATTCCTCTATGACCTACAGTGGGTGAAATGGCACAACTGGTTAGGCGCTCCCTCTCAGTCAGTGGTTTGTGAGTTCAAACCCCATGTTGGCCGAAAGTATGGCTTTTATGTTCTCCTTTAAAAATTGCAAGTTTTTCTCAATTTAATCCAAAAAGGATGTCTGCAATTCCACCAAAAGCTAGTTATTTATCAGCACCAATGCTTTTAATTTAAAAGTTTACTAACTGAGCAATCCAGGTTCGATATAATTTTGCTGGGCGCACATCAGCATGGTGTCCTAGAACATAAAAGAAAACATATGATACATTTTTTTAAAAAAAGAAATACATTTAACTGGTAAGTAGCAAACATGGCGTCTTCTATCCTACTATATGGGAAGGCAGTTTTCATTGCTTTTGTCCTATTGGATGGAATAATTGTTCAGATAGCTTATTTGAGATGTCAATCACACTTTGGTGGGATGTCATCGAGTCTTCGTGTACAAGAGAGGTTCAAATGCCTCTCCAACTGGATGGATTGGCAGTTCAGATGGCTTATTTGAGATGTCAAACACACATTGGTCGCCCGGTAATCTTTTTTTGCAGTTAAAGAAAAGTTGATACGCCCGAACAGGGACTTGAACCCTGGACCCTCAGATTAAAAGTCTGATGCTCTACCGACTGAGCTATCCAGGCTCGATTCTTCTTCGTGGTTCACATCCCAAAAAATGTATTGAGAACCTAACCCAAGAAATTATTTTATTTCTGTAAAATGAAATTAATGGTAAGAAGATACTTACTTTTTAAGATTCCTCTATGACCTACAGTGGGTGAAATGGCACAACTGGTTAGGCTCTCTCTCTAAGTCAGTGGTTTGTGAGTTCAAACCCCATGTTGGCCGAAAGTATGGCTTTTATGTTCTCCTTTAAAAATTGCAAGTTTTTCTCAATTCAATCCAAAAAGGATGTCTGCAATTCCACCAAAAGCTAGTTATTTATCAGCACCAATGCTTTTAATTTAAAAGTTTACTAACTGAGCAATCCAGGTTTGATATAATTTTGCTGGGCGCACATCAGCATGGTGTCCTAGAACATAAAAGAAAACATATGATACATTTTTCTTTAAAAAAGAAATACATTTAACTGGTAAGTAGCAAACATGGCGTCTTCTATCCTACTATATGGGAAGGCAGTTTTCATTGCTTTTGTCCTATTGGATGGAATAATTGTTCAGATAGCTTATTTGAGATGTCAATCACACTTTGGTGGGATGTCATCGAGTCTTCGTGTACAAGAGAGGTTCAAATGCCTCTCCAACTGGATGGATTGGCAGTTCAGATGGCTTATTTGAGATGTCAAACACACATTGGTCGCCCGGTAATCATTTTTTGCAGTAAAAGAAAAGTTGATACGCCCGAACAGGGACTTGAACCCTGGACCCTCAGATTAAAAGTCTGATGCTCTACCGACTGAGCTATCCAGGCTCGATTCGTCTTCGTGGTTCACATCCCAAAAAATGTATTGAGAACCTAACCCAAGAAATTATTTTATTTCTGTAAAATGAAATTAATGGTAAGAAGATACTTACTTTTTAAGATTCCTCTATGACCTACAGTGGGTGAAATGGCACAACTGGTTAGGCGCTCCCTCTCAGTCAGTGGTTTGTGAGTTCAAACCCCATGTTGGCCGAAAGTATGGCTTTTATGTTCTCCTTTAAAAATTGCAAGTTTTTCTCAATTCAATCCAAAAAGGATGTCTGCAATTCCACCAAAAGCTAGTTATTTATCAGCACCAATGCTTTTAATTTAAAAGTTTACTAACTGAGCAATCCAGGTTTGATATAATTTTGCTGGGCGCACATCAGCATGGTGTCCTAGAACATAAAAGAAAACATATGATACATTTTTCTTTAAAAAAGAAATACATTTAACTGGTAAGTAGCAAACATGGCGTCTTCTATCCTACTATATGGGAAGGCAGTTTTCATTGCTTTTGTCCTATTGGATGGAATAATTGTTCAGATAGCTTATTTGAGATGTCAATCACACTTTGGTGGGATGTCATCGAGTCTTCGTGTACAAGAGAGGTTCAAATGCCTCTCCAACTGGATGGATTGGCAGTTCAGATGGCTTATTTGAGATGTCAAACACACATTGGTCGCCCGGTAATCATTTTTTGCAGTAAAAGAAAAGTTGATACGCCCGAACAGGGACTTGAACCCTGGACCCTCAGATTAAAAGTCTGATGCTCTACCGACTGAGCTATCCAGGCTCGATTCTTCTTCGTGGTTCACATCCCAAAAAATGTATTGAGAACCTAACCCAAGAAATTATTTTATTTCTGTAAAATGAAATTAATGGTAAGAAGATACTTACTTTTTAAGATTCCTCTATGACCTACAGTGGGTGAAATGGCACAACTGGTTAGGCGCTCCCTCTCAGTCAGTGGTTTGTGAGTTCAAACCCCATGTTGGCCGAAAGTATGGCTTTTATGTTCTCCTTTAAAAATTGCAAGTTTTTCTCAATTCAATCCAAAAAGGATGTCTGCAATTCCACCAAAAGCTAGTTATTTATCAGCACCAATGCTTTTAATTTAAAAGTTTACTAACTGAGCAATCCAGGTGTGATATAATTTTGCTGGGCGCACATCAGCATGGTGTCCTAGAACATAAAAGAAAACATATGATACATTTTTCTTTAAAAAAGAAATACATTTAACTGGTAAGTAGCAAACATGGCGTCTTCTATCCTACTATATGGGAAGGCAGTTTTCATTGCTTTTGTCCTATTGGATGGAATAATTGTTCAGATAGCTTATTTGAGATGTCAATCACACTTTGGTGGGATGTCATCGAGTCTTCGTGTACAAGAGAGGTTCAAATGCCTCTCCAACTGGATGGATTGGCAGTTCAGATGGCTTATTTGAGATGTCAAACACACATTGGTCGCCCGCTAATCATTTTTTGCAGTAAAAGAAAAGTTGATACGCCCGAACAGGGACTTGAACCCTGGACCCTCAGATTAAAAGTCTGATGCTCTACCGACTGAGCTATCCAGGCTCGATTCTTCTTCGTGGTTCACATCCCAAAAAATGTATTGAGAACCTAACCCAAGAAATTATTTTATTTCTGTAAAATGAAATTAATGGTAAGAAGATACTTACTTTTTAAGATTCCTCTATGACCTACAGTGGGTGAAATGGCACAACTGGTTAGGCGCTCCCTCTCAGTCATAGGTTTGTGAGTTCAAACCCCATGTTGGCCGAAAGTATGGCTTTTATGTTCTCCTTTAAAAATTGCAAGTTTTTCTCAATTCAATCCAAAAAGGATGTCTGCAATTCCACCAAAAGCTAGTTATTTATCAGCACCAATGCTTTTAATTTAAAAGTTTACTAACTGAGCAATCCAGGTTTGATATAATTTTGCTGGGCGCACATCAGCATGGTGTCCTAGAACATAAAAGAAAACATATGATACATTTTTCTTTAAAAAAGAAATACATTTAACTGGTAAGTAGCAAACATGGCGTCTTCTATCCTACTATATGGGAAGGCAGTTTTCATTGCTTTTGTCCTATTGGATGGAATAATTGTTCAGATAGCTTATTTGAGATGTCAATCACACTTTGGTGGGATGTCATCGAGTCTTCGTGTACAAGAGAGGTTCAAATGCCTCTCCAACTGGATGGATTGGCAGTTCAGATGGCTTATTTGAGATGTCAAACACACATTGGTCGCCCGGTAATCATTTTTTGCAGTAAAAGAAAAGTTGATACGCCCGAACAGGGACTTGAACCCTGGACCCTCAGATTAAAAGTCTGATGCTCTACCGACTGAGCTATCCAGGCTCGATTCGTCTTCGTGGTTCACATCCCAAAAAATGTATTGAGAACCTAACCCAAGAAATTATTTTATTTCTGTAAAATGAAATTAATGGTAAGAAGATACTTACTTTTTAAGATTCCTCTATGACCTACAGTGGGTGAAATGGCACAACTGGTTAGGCGCTCCCTCTCAGTCAGTGGTTTGTGAGTTCAAACCCCATGTTGGCCGAAAGTATGGCTTTTATGTTCTCCTTTAAAAATTGCAAGTTTTTCTCAATTTAATCCAAAAAGGATGTCTGCAATTCCACCAAAAGCTAGTTATTTATCAGCACCAATGCTTTTAATTTAAAAGTTTACTAACTGAGCAATCCAGGTTCGATATAATTTTGCTGGGCGCACATCAGCATGGTGTCCTAGAACATAAAAGAAAACATATGATACATTTTTTTTAAAAAAGAAATACATTTAACTGGTAAGTAGCAAACATGGCGTCTTCTATCCTACTATATGGGAAGGCAGTTTTCATTGCTTTTGTCCTATTGGATGGAATAATTGTTCAGATAGCTTATTTGAGATGTCAATCACACTTTGGTGGGATGTCATCGAGTCTTCGTGTACAAGAGAGGTTCAAATGCCTCTCCAACTGGATGGATTGGCAGTTCAGATGGCTTATTTGAGATGTCAAACACACATTGGTCGCCCGGTAATCTTTTTTTGCAGTTAAAGAAAAGTTGATACGCCCGAACAGGGACTTGAACCCTGGACCCTCAGATTAAAAGTCTGATGCTCTACCGACTGAGCTATCCAGGCTCGATTCTTCTTCGTGGTTCACATCCCAAAAAATGTATTGAGAACCTAACCCAAGAAATTATTTTATTTCTGTAAAATGAAATTAATGGTAAGAAGATACTTACTTTTTAAGATTCCTCTATGACCTACAGTGGGTGAAATGGCACAACTGGTTAGGCTCTCCCTCTAAGTCAGTGGTTTGTGAGTTCAAACCCCATGTTGGCCGAAAGTATGGCTTTTATGTTCTCCTTTAAAAATTGCAAGTTTTTCTCAATTCAATCCAAAAAGGATGTCTGCAATTCCACCAAAAGCTAGTTATTTATCAGCACCAATGCTTTTAATTTAAAAGTTTACTAACTGAGCAATCCAGGTTTGATATAATTTTGCTGGGCGCACATCAGCATGGTGTCCTAGAACATAAAAGAAAACATATGATACATTTTTCTTTAAAAAAGAAATACATTTAACTGGTAAGTAGCAAACATGGCGTCTTCTATCCTACTATATGGGAAGGCAGTTTTCATTGCTTTTGTCCTATTGGATGGAATAATTGTTCAGATAGCTTATTTGAGATGTCAATCACACTTTGGTGGGATGTCATCGAGTCTTCGTGTACAAGAGAGGTTCAAATGCCTCTCCAACTGGATGGATTGGCAGTTCAGATGGCTTATTTGAGATGTCAAACACACATTGGTCGCCCGGTAATCATTTTTTGCAGTAAAAGAAAAGTTGATACGCCCGAACAGGGACTTGAACCCTGGACCCTCAGATTAAAAGTCTGATGCTCTACCGACTGAGCTATCCAGGCTCGATTCGTCTTCGTGGTTCACATCCCAAAAAATGTATTGAGAACCTAACCCAAGAAATTATTTTATTTCTGTAAAATGAAATTAATGGTAAGAAGATACTTACTTTTTAAGATTCCTCTATGACCTACAGTGGGTGAAATGGCACAACTGGTTAGGCGCTCCCTCTCAGTCAGTGGTTTGTGAGTTCAAACCCCATGTTGGCCGAAAGTATGGCTTTTATGTTCTCCTTTAAAAATTGCAAGTTTTTCTCAATTCAATCCAAAAAGGATGTCTGCAATTCCACCAAAAGCTAGTTATTTATCAGCACCAATGCTTTTAATTTAAAAGTTTACTAACTGAGCAATCCAGGTTCGATATAATTTTGCTGGGCGCACATCAGCATGGTGTCCTAGAACATAAAAGAAAACATATGATACATTTTTTTTTAAAAAAGAAATACATTTAACTGGTAAGTAGCAAACATGGCGTCTTCTATCCTACTATATGGGAAGGCAGTTTTCATTGCTTTTGTCCTATTGGATGGAATAATTGTTCAGATAGCTTATTTGAGATGTCAATCACACTTTGGTGGGATGTCATCGAGTCTTCGTGTACAAGAGAGGTTCAAATGCCTCTCCAACTGGATGGATTGGCAGTTCAGATGGCTTATTTGAGATGTCAAACACACATTGGTCGCCCGCTAATCATTTTTTGCAGTAAAAGAAAAGTTGATACGCCCGAACAGGGACTTGAACCCTGGACCCTCAGATTAAAAGTCTGATGCTCTACCGACTGAGCTATCCAGGCTCGATTCTTCTTCGTGGTTCACATCCCAAAAAATGTATTGAGAACCTAACCCAAGAAATTATTTTATTTCTGTAAAATGAAATTAATGGTAAGAAGATACTTACTTTTTAAGATTCCTCTATGACCTACAGTGGGTGAAATGGCACAACTGGTTAGGCGCTCCCTCTCAGTCATAGGTTTGTGAGTTCAAACCCCATGTTGGCCGAAAGTATGGCTTTTATGTTCTCCTTTAAAAATTGCAAGTTTTTCTCAATTCAATCCAAAAAGGATGTCTGCAATTCCACCAAAAGCTAGTTATTTATCAGCACCAATGCTTTTAATTTAAAAGTTTACTAACTGAGCAATCCAGGTTTGATATAATTTTGCTGGGCGCACATCAGCATGGTGTCCTAGAACATAAAAGAAAACATATGATACATTTTTCTTTAAAAAAGAAATACATTTAACTGGTAAGTAGCAAACATGGCGTCTTCTATCCTACTATATGGGAAGGCAGTTTTCATTGCTTTTGTCCTATTGGATGGAATAATTGTTCAGATAGCTTATTTGAGATGTCAATCACACTTTGGTGGGATGTCATCGAGTCTTCGTGTACAAGAGAGGTTCAAATGCCTCTCCAACTGGATGGATTGGCAGTTCAGATGGCTTATTTGAGATGTCAAACACACATTGGTCGCCCGGTAATCATTTTTTGCAGTAAAAGAAAAGTTTATAAGCCCCTAACAGGGACTTGAACCCTGGACCCTCAGATTAAAAGTCTGATGCTCTACCGACTGAGCTATCCAGGCTCGATTCGTCTTCGTGGTTCACATCCCAAAAAATGTATTGAGAACCTAACCCAAGAAATTATTTTATTTCTGTAAAATGAAATTAATGGTAAGAAGATACTTACTTTTTAAGATTCCTCTATGACCTACAGTGGGTGAAATGGCACAACTGGTTAGGCGCTCCCTCTCAGTCAGTGGTTTGTGAGTTCAAACCCCATGTTGGCCGAAAGTATGGCTTTTATGTTCTCCTTTAAAAATTGCAAGTTTTTCTCAATTTAATCCAAAAAGGATGTCTGCAATTCCACCAAAAGCTAGTTATTTATCAGCACCAATGCTTTTAATTTAAAAGTTTACTAACTGAGCAATCCAGGTTCGATATAATTTTGCTGGGCGCACATCAGCATGGTGTCCTAGAACATAAAAGAAAACATATGATACATTTTTTTTAAAAAAGAAATACATTTAACTGGTAAGTAGCAAACATGGCGTCTTCTATCCTACTATATGGGAAGGCAGTTTTCATTGCTTTTGTCCTATTGGATGGAATAATTGTTCAGATAGCTTATTTGAGATGTCAATCACACTTTGGTGGGATGTCATCGAGTCTTCGTGTACAAGAGAGGTTCAAATGCCTCTCCAACTGGATGGATTGGCAGTTCAGATGGCTTATTTGAGATGTCAAACACACATTGGTCGCCCGGTAATCTTTTTTTGCAGTTAAAGAAAAGTTGATACGCCCGAACAGGGACTTGAACCCTGGACCCTCAGATTAAAAGTCTGATGCTCTACCGACTGAGCTATCCAGGCTCGATTCTTCTTCGTGGTTCACATCCCAAAAAATGTATTGAGAACCTAACCCAAGAAATTATTTTATTTCTGTAAAATGAAATTAATGGTAAGAAGATACTTACTTTTTAAGATTCCTCTATGACCTACAGTGGGTGAAATGGCACAACTGGTTAGGCTCTCCCTCTAAGTCAGTGGTTTGTGAGTTCAAACCCCATGTTGGCCGAAAGTATGGCTTTTATGTTCTCCTTTAAAAATTGCAAGTTTTTCTCAATTCAATCCAAAAAGGATGTCTGCAATTCCACCAAAAGCTAGTTATTTATCAGCACCAATGCTTTTAATTTAAAAGTTTACTAACTGAGCAATCCAGGTTTGATATAATTTTGCTGGGCGCACATCAGCATGGTGTCCTAGAACATAAAAGAAAACATATGATACATTTTTCTTTAAAAAAGAAATACATTTAACTGGTAAGTAGCAAACATGGCGTCTTCTATCCTACTATATGGGAAGGCAGTTTTCATTGCTTTTGTCCTATTGGATGGAATAATTGTTCAGATAGCTTATTTGAGATGTCAATCACACTTTGGTGGGATGTCATCGAGTCTTCGTGTACAAGAGAGGTTCAAATGCCTCTCCAACTGGATGGATTGGCAGTTCAGATGGCTTATTTGAGATGTCAAACACACATTGGTCGCCCGCTAATCATTTTTTGCAGTAAAAGAAAAGTTGATACGCCCGAACAGGGACTTGAACCCTGGACCCTCAGATTAAAAGTCTGATGCTCTACCGACTGAGCTATCCAGGCTCGATTCTTCTTCGTGGTTCACATCCCAAAAAATGTATTGAGAACCTAACCCAAGAAATTATTTTATTTCTGTAAAATGAAATTAATGGTAAGAAGATACTTACTTTTTAAGATTCCTCTATGACCTACAGTGGGTGAAATGGCACAACTGGTTAGGCGCTCCCTCTCAGTCATAGGTTTGTGAGTTCAAACCCCATGTTGGCCGAAAGTATGGCTTTTATGTTCTCCTTTAAAAATTGCAAGTTTTTCTCAATTCAATCCAAAAAGGATGTCTGCAATTCCACCAAAAGCTAGTTATTTATCAGCACCAATGCTTTTAATTTAAAAGTTTACTAACTGAGCAATCCAGGTTTGATATAATTTTGCTGGGCGCACATCAGCATGGTGTCCTAGAACATAAAAGAAAACATATGATACATTTTTCTTTAAAAAAGAAATACATTTAACTGGTAAGTAGCAAACATGGCGTCTTCTATCCTACTATATGGGAAGGCAGTTTTCATTGCTTTTGTCCTATTGGATGGAATAATTGTTCAGATAGCTTATTTGAGATGTCAATCACACTTTGGTGGGATGTCATCGAGTCTTCGTGTACAAGAGAGGTTCAAATGCCTCTCCAACTGGATGGATTGGCAGTTCAGATGGCTTATTTGAGATGTCAAACACACATTGGTCGCCCGCTAATCATTTTTTGCAGTAAAAGAAAAGTTGATACGCCCGAACAGGGACTTGAACCCTGGACCCTCAGATTAAAAGTCTGATGCTCTACCGACTGAGCTATCCAGGCTCGATTCTTCTTCGTGGTTCACATCCCAAAAAATGTATTGAGAACCTAACCCAAGAAATTATTTTATTTCTGTAAAATGAAATTAATGGTAAGAAGATACTTACTTTTTAAGATTCCTCTATGACCTACAGTGGGTGAAATGGCACAACTGGTTAGGCGCTCCCTCTCAGTCATAGGTTTGTGAGTTCAAACCCCATGTTGGCCGAAAGTATGGCTTTTATGTTCTCCTTTAAAAATTGCAAGTTTTTCTCAATTCAATCCAAAAAGGATGTCTGCAATTCCACCAAAAGCTAGTTATTTATCAGCACCAATGCTTTTAATTTAAAAGTTTACTAACTGAGCAATCCAGGTTTGATATAATTTTGCTGGGCGCACATCAGCATGGTGTCCTAGAACATAAAAGAAAACATATGATACATTTTTCTTTAAAAAAGAAATACATTTAACTGGTAAGTAGCAAACATGGCGTCTTCTATCCTACTATATGGGAAGGCAGTTTTCATTGCTTTTGTCCTATTGGATGGAATAATTGTTCAGATAGCTTATTTGAGATGTCAATCACACTTTGGTGGGATGTCATCGAGTCTTCGTGTACAAGAGAGGTTCAAATGCCTCTCCAACTGGATGGATTGGCAGTTCAGATGGCTTATTTGAGATGTCAAACACACATTGGTCGCCCGGTAATCATTTTTTGCAGTAAAAGAAAAGTTGATACGCCCGAACAGGGACTTGAACCCTGGACCCTCAGATTAAAAGTCTGATGCTCTACCGACTGAGCTATCCAGGCTCGATTCGTCTTCGTGGTTCACATCCCAAAAAATGTATTGAGAACCTAACCCAAGAAATTATTTTATTTCTGTAAAATGAAATTAATGGTAAGAAGATACTTACTTTTTAAGATTCCTCTATGACCTACAGTGGGTGAAATGGCACAACTGGTTAGGCGCTCCCTCTCAGTCAGTGGTTTGTGAGTTCAAACCCCATGTTGGCCGAAAGTATGGCTTTTATGTTCTCCTTTAAAAATTGCAAGTTTTTCTCAATTTAATCCAAAAAGGATGTCTGCAATTCCACCAAAAGCTAGTTATTTATCAGCACCAATGCTTTTAATTTAAAAGTTTACTAACTGAGCAATCCAGGTTCGATATAATTTTGCTGGGCGCACATCAGCATGGTGTCCTAGAACATAAAAGAAAACATATGATACATTTTTTTTAAAAAAGAAATACATTTAACTGGTAAGTAGCAAACATGGCGTCTTCTATCCTACTATATGGGAAGGCAGTTTTCATTGCTTTTGTCCTATTGGATGGAATAATTGTTCAGATAGCTTATTTGAGATGTCAATCACACTTTGGTGGGATGTCATCGAGTCTTCGTGTACAAGAGAGGTTCAAATGCCTCTCCAACTGGATGGATTGGCAGTTCAGATGGCTTATTTGAGATGTCAAACACACATTGGTCGCCCGGTAATCTTTTTTTGCAGTTAAAGAAAAGTTGATACGCCCGAACAGGGACTTGAACCCTGGACCCTCAGATTAAAAGTCTGATGCTCTACCGACTGAGCTATCCAGGCTCGATTCTTCTTCGTGGTTCACATCCCAAAAAATGTATTGAGAACCTAACCCAAGAAATTATTTTATTTCTGTAAAATGAAATTAATGGTAAGAAGATACTTACTTTTTAAGATTCCTCTATGACCTACAGTGGGTGAAATGGCACAACTGGTTAGGCTCTCCCTCTAAGTCAGTGGTTTGTGAGTTCAAACCCCATGTTGGCCGAAAGTATGGCTTTTATGTTCTCCTTTAAAAATTGCAAGTTTTTCTCAATTCAATCCAAAAAGGATGTCTGCAATTCCACCAAAAGCTAGTTATTTATCAGCACCAATGCTTTTAATTTAAAAGTTTACTAACTGAGCAATCCAGGTTTGATATAATTTTGCTGGGCGCACATCAGCATGGTGTCCTAGAACATAAAAGAAAACATATGATACATTTTTCTTTAAAAAAGAAATACATTTAACTGGTAAGTAGCAAACATGGCGTCTTCTATCCTACTATATGGGAAGGCAGTTTTCATTGCTTTTGTCCTATTGGATGGAATAATTGTTCAGATAGCTTATTTGAGATGTCAATCACACTTTGGTGGGATGTCATCGAGTCTTCGTGTACAAGAGAGGTTCAAATGCCTCTCCAACTGGATGGATTGGCAGTTCAGATGGCTTATTTGAGATGTCAAACACACATTGGTCGCCCGGTAATCATTTTTTGCAGTAAAAGAAAAGTTGATACGCCCGAACAGGGACTTGAACCCTGGACCCTCAGATTAAAAGTCTGATGCTCTACCGACTGAGCTATCCAGGCTCGATTCGTCTTCGTGGTTCACATCCCAAAAAATGTATTGAGAACCTAACCCAAGAAATTATTTTATTTCTGTAAAATGAAATTAATGGTAAGAAGATACTTACTTTTTAAGATTCCTCTATGACCTACAGTGGGTGAAATGGCACAACTGGTTAGGCGCTCCCTCTCAGTCATAGGTTTGTGAGTTCAAACCCCATGTTGGCCGAAAGTATGGCTTTTATGTTCTCCTTTAAAAATTGCAAGTTTTTCTCAATTCAATCCAAAAAGGATGTCTGCAATTCCACCAAAAGCTAGTTATTTATCAGCACCAATGCTTTTAATTTAAAAGTTTACTAACTGAGCAATCCAGGTTTGATATAATTTTGCTGGGCGCACATCAGCATGGTGTCCTAGAACATAAAAGAAAACATATGATACATTTTTCTTTAAAAAAGAAATACATTTAACTGGTAAGTAGCAAACATGGCGTCTTCTATCCTACTATATGGGAAGGCAGTTTTCATTGCTTTTGTCCTATTGGATGGAATAATTGTTCAGATAGCTTATTTGAGATGTCAATCACACTTTGGTGGGATGTCATCGATTCTTCGTGTACAAGAGAGGTTCAAATGCCTCTCCAACTGGATGGATTGGCAGTTCAGATGGCTTATTTGAGATGTCAAACACACATTGGTCGCCCGGTAATCATTTTTTGCAGTAAAAGAAAAGTTGATACGCCCGAACAGGGACTTGAACCCTGGACCCTCAGATTAAAAGTCTGATGCTCTACCGACTGAGCTATCCAGGCTCGATTCGTCTTCGTGGTTCACATCCCAAAAAATGTATTGAGAACCTAACCCAAGAAATTATTTTATTTCTGTAAAATGAAATTAATGGTAAGAAGATACTTACTTTTTAAGATTCCTCTATGACCTACAGTGGGTGAAATGGCACAACTGGTTAGGCGCTCCCTCTCAGTCAGTGGTTTGTGAGTTCAAACCCCATGTTGGCCGAAAGTATGGCTTTTATGTTCTCCTTTAAAAATTGCAAGTTTTTCTCAATTTAATCCAAAAAGGATGTCTGCAATTCCACCAAAAGCTAGTTATTTATCAGCACCAATGCTTTTAATTTAAAAGTTTACTAACTGAGCAATCCAGGTTCGATATAATTTTGCTGGGCGCACATCAGCATGGTGTCCTAGAACATAAAAGAAAACATATGATACATTTTTCTTTAAAAAAGAAATACATTTAACTGGTAAGTAGCAAACATGGCGTCTTCTATCCTACTATATGGGAAGGCAGTTTTCATTGCTTTTGTCCTATTGGATGGAATAATTGTTCAGATAGCTTATTTGAGATGTCAATCACACTTTGGTGGGATGTCATCGAGTCTTCGTGTACAAGAGAGGTTCAAATGCCTCTCCAACTGGATGGATTGGCAGTTCAGATGGCTTATTTGAGATGTCAAACACACATTGGTCGCCCGGTAATCTTTTTTTGCAGTTAAAGAAAAGTTGATACGCCCGAACAGGGACTTGAACCCTGGACCCTCAGATTAAAAGTCTGATGCTCTACCGACTGAGCTATCCAGGCTCGATTCTTCTTCGTGGTTCACATCCCAAAAAATGTATTGAGAACCTAACCCAAGAAATTATTTTATTTCTGTAAAATGAAATTAATGGTAAGAAGATACTTACTTTTTAAGATTCCTCTATGACCTACAGTGGGTGAAATGGCACAACTGGTTAGGCGCTCCCTCTCAGTCAGTGGTTTGTGAGTTCAAACCCCATGTTGGCCGAAAGTATGGCTTTTATGTTCTCCTTTAAAAATTGCAAGTTTTTCTCAATTTAATCCAAAAAGGATGTCTGCAATTCCACCAAAAGCTAGTTATTTATCAGCACCAATGCTTTTAATTTAAAAGTTTACTAACTGAGCAATCCAGGTTCGATATAATTTTGCTGGGCGCACATCAGCATGGTGTCCTAGAACATAAAAGAAAACATATGATACATTTTTCTTTAAAAAAGAAATACATTTAACTGGTAAGTAGCAAACATGGCGTCTTCTATCCTACTATATGGGAAGGCAGTTTTCATTGCTTTTGTCCTATTGGATGGAATAATTGTTCAGATAGCTTATTTGAGATGTCAATCACACTTTGGTGGGATGTCATCGAGTCTTCGTGTACAAGAGAGGTTCAAATGCCTCTCCAACTGGATGGATTGGCAGTTCAGATGGCTTATTTGAGATGTCAAACACACATTGGTCGCCCGGTAATCATTTTTTGCAGTAAAAGAAAAGTTGATACGCCCGAACAGGGACTTGAACCCTGGACCCTCAGATTAAAAGTCTGATGCTCTACCGACTGAGCTATCCAGGCTCGATTCTTCTTCGTGGTTCACATCCCAAAAAATGTATTGAGAACCTAACCCAAGAAATTATTTTATTTCTGTAAAATGAAATTAATGGTAAGAAGATACTTACTTTTTAAGATTCCTCTATGACCTACAGTGGGTGAAATGGCACAACTGGTTAGGCGCTCCCTCTCAGTCAGTGGTTTGTGAGTTCAAACCCCATGTTGGCCGAAAGTATGGCTTTTATGTTCTCCTTTAAAAATTGCAAGTTTTTCTCAATTCAATCCAAAAAGGATGTGTGCAATTCCACCAAAAGCTAGTTATTTATCAGCACCAATGCTTTTAATTTAAAAGTTTACTAACTGAGCAATCCAGGTTCGATATAATTTTGCTGGGCGCACATCAGCATGATGTCCTAGAACATAAAAGAAAACATATGATACATTTTTTTTTAAAAAAGAAATACATTTAACTGGTAAGTAGCAAACATGGCGTCTTCTATCCTACTATATGGGAAGGCAGTTTTCATTGCTTTTGTCCTATTGGATGGAATAATTGTTCAGATAGCTTATTTGAGATGTCAATCACACTTTGGTGGGATGTCATCGAGTCTTCGTGTACAAGAGAGGTTCAAATGCCTCTCCAACTGGATGGATTGGCAGTTCAGATGGCTTATTTGAGATGTCAAACACACATTGGTCGCCCGGTAATCATTTTTTGCAGTAAAAGAAAAGTTGATACGCCCGAACAGGGACTTGAACCCTGGACCCTCAGATTAAAAGTCTGATGCTCTACCGACTGAGCTATCCAGGCTCGATTCTTCTTCGTGGTTCACATCCCAAAAAATGTATTGAGAACCTAACCCAAGAAATTATTTTATTTCTGTAAAATGAAATTAATGGTAAGAAGATACTTACTTTTTAAGATTCCTCTATGACCTACAGTGGGTGAAATGGCATAACTGGTTAGGCGCTCCCTCTCAGTCAGTGGTTTGTGAGTTCAAACCCCATGTTGGCCGAAAGTATGGCTTTTATGTTCTCCTTTAAAAATTGCAAGTTTTTCTCAATTTAATCCAAAAAGGATGTCTGCAATTCCACCAAAAGCTAGTTATTTATCAGCACCAATGCTTTTAATTTAAAAGTTTACTAACTGAGCAATCCAGGTTCGATATAATTTTGCTGGGCGCACATCAGCATGGTGTCCTAGAACATAAAAGAAAACATATGATACATTTTTCTTTAAAAAAGAAATACATTTAACTGGTAAGTAGCAAACATGGCGTCTTCTATCCTACTATATGGGAAGGCAGTTTTCATTGCTTTTGTCCTATTGGATGGAATAATTGTTCAGATAGCTTATTTGAGATGTCAATCACACTTTGGTGGGATGTCATCGAGTCTTCGTGTACAAGAGAGGTTCAAATGCCTCTCCAACTGGATGGATTGGCAGTTCAGATGGCTTATTTGAGATGTCAAACACACATTGGTCGCCCGGTAATCTTTTTTTGCAGTTAAAGAAAAGTTGATACGCCCGAACAGGGACTTGAACCCTGGACCCTCAGATTAAAAGTCTGATGCTCTACCGACTGAGCTATCCAGGCTCGATTCTTCTTCGTGGTTCACATCCCAAAAAATGTATTGAGAACCTAACCCAAGAAATTATTTTATTTCTGTAAAATGAAATTAATGGTAAGAAGATACTTACTTTTTAAGATTCCTCTATGACCTACAGTGGGTGAAATGGCACAACTGGTTAGGCGCTCCCTCTCAGTCAGTGGTTTGTGAGTTCAAACCCCATGTTGGCCGAAAGTATGGCTTTTATGTTCTCCTTTAAAAATTGCAAGTTTTTCTCAATTTAATCCAAAAAGGATGTCTGCAATTCCACCAAAAGCTAGTTATTTATCAGCACCAATGCTTTTAATTTAAAAGTTTACTAACTGAGCAATCCAGGTTCGATATAATTTTGCTGGGCGCACATCAGCATGGTGTCCTAGAACATAAAAGAAAACATATGATACATTTTTCTTTAAAAAAGAAATACATTTAACTGGTAAGTAGCAAACATGGCGTCTTCTATCCTACTATATGGGAAGGCAGTTTTCATTGCTTTTGTCCTATTGGATGGAATAATTGTTCAGATAGCTTATTTGAGATGTCAATCACACTTTGGTGGGATGTCATCGAGTCTTCGTGTACAAGAGAGGTTCAAATGCCTCTCCAACTGGATGGATTGGCAGTTCAGATGGCTTATTTGAGATGTCAAACACACATTGGTCGCCCGGTAATCATTTTTTGCAGTAAAAGAAAAGTTGATACGCCCGAACAGGGACTTGAACCCTGGACCCTCAGATTAAAAGTCTGATGCTCTACCGACTGAGCTATCCAGGCTCGATTCTTCTTCGTGGTTCACATCCCAAAAAATGTATTGAGAACCTAACCCAAGAAATTATTTTATTTCTGTAAAATGAAATTAATGGTAAGAAGATACTTACTTTTTAAGATTCCTCTATGACCTACAGTGGGTGAAATGGCACAACTGGTTAGGCGCTCCCTCTCAGTCAGTGGTTTGTGAGTTCAAACCCCATGTTGGCCGAAAGTATGGCTTTTATGTTCTCCTTTAAAAATTGCAAGTTTTTCTCAATTCAATCCAAAAAGGATGTCTGCAATTCCACCAAAAGCTAGTTATTTATCAGCACCAATGCTTTTAATTTAAAAGTTTACTAACTGAGCAATCCAGGTTCGATATAATTTTGCTGGGCGCACATCAGCATGATGTCCTAGAACATAAAAGAAAACATATGATACATTTTTTTTTAAAAAAGAAATACATTTAACTGGTAAGTAGCAAACATGGCGTCTTCTATCCTACTATATGGGAAGGCAGTTTTCATTGCTTTTGTCCTATTGGATGGAATAATTGTTCAGATAGCTTATTTGAGATGTCAATCACACTTTGGTGGGATGTCATCGAGTCTTCGTGTACAAGAGAGGTTCAAATGCCTCTCCAACTGGATGGATTGGCAGTTCAGATGGCTTATTTGAGATGTCAAACACACATTGGTCGCCCGGTAATCATTTTTTGCAGTAAAAGAAAAGTTGATACGCCCGAACAGGGACTTGAACCCTGGACCCTCAGATTAAAAGTCTGATGCTCTACCGACTGAGCTATCCAGGCTCGATTCTTCTTCGTGGTTCACATCCCAAAAAATGTATTGAGAACCTAACCCAAGAAATTATTTTATTTCTGTAAAATGAAATTAATGGTAAGAAGATACTTACTTTTTAAGATTCCTCTATGACCTACAGTGGGTGAAATGGCATAACTGGTTAGGCGCTCCCTCTCAGTCAGTGGTTTGTGAGTTCAAACCCCATGTTGGCCGAAAGTATGGCTTTTATGTTCTCCTTTAAAAATTGCAAGTTTTTCTCAATTCAATCCAAAAAGGATGTCTGCAATTCCACCAAAAGCTAGTTATTTATCAGCACCAATGCTTTTAATTTAAAAGTTTACTAACTGAGCAATCCAGGTTCGATATAATTTTGCTGGGCGCACATCAGCATGATGTCCTAGAACATAAAAGAAAACATATGATACATTTTTTTTTAAAAAAGAAATACATTTAACTGGTAAGTAGCAAACATGGCGTCTTCTATCCTACTATATGGGAAGGCAGTTTTCATTGCTTTTGTCCTATTGGATGGAATAATTGTTCAGATAGCTTATTTGAGATGTCAATCACACTTTGGTGGGATGTCATCGAGTCTTCGTGTACAAGAGAGGTTCAAATGCCTCTCCAACTGGATGGATTGGCAGTTCAGATGGCTTATTTGAGATGTCAAACACACATTGGTCGCCCGGTAATCATTTTTTGCAGTAAAAGAAAAGTTGATACGCCCGAACAGGGACTTGAACCCTGGACCCTCAGATTAAAAGTCTGATGCTCTACCGACTGAGCTATCCAGGCTCGATTCTTCTTCGTGGTTCACATCCCAAAAAATGTATTGAGAACCTAACCCAAGAAATTATTTTATTTCTGTAAAATGAAATTAATGGTAAGAAGATACTTACTTTTTAAGATTCCTCTATGACCTACAGTGGGTGAAATGGCATAACTGGTTAGGCGCTCCCTCTCAGTCAGTGGTTTGTGAGTTCAAACCCCATGTTGGCCGAAAGTATGGCTTTTATGTTCTCCTTTAAAAATTGCAAGTTTTTCTCAATTTAATCCAAAAAGGATGTCTGCAATTCCACCAAAAGCTAGTTATTTATCAGCACCAATGCTTTTAATTTAAAAGTTTACTAACTGAGCAATCCAGGTTCGATATAATTTTGCTGGGCGCACATCAGCATGGTGTCCTAGAACATAAAAGAAAACATATGATACATTTTTCTTTAAAAAAGAAATACATTTAACTGGTAAGTAGCAAACATGGCGTCTTCTATCCTACTATATGGGAAGGCAGTTTTCATTGCTTTTGTCCTATTGGATGGAATAATTGTTCAGATAGCTTATTTGAGATGTCAATCACACTTTGGTGGGATGTCATCGAGTCTTCGTGTACAAGAGAGGTTCAAATGCCTCTCCAACTGGATGGATTGGCAGTTCAGATGGCTTATTTGAGATGTCAAACACACATTGGTCGCCCGGTAATCTTTTTTTGCAGTTAAAGAAAAGTTGATACGCCCGAACAGGGACTTGAACCCTGGACCCTCAGATTAAAAGTCTGATGCTCTACCGACTGAGCTATCCAGGCTCGATTCTTCTTCGTGGTTCACATCCCAAAAAATGTATTGAGAACCTAACCCAAGAAATTATTTTATTTCTGTAAAATGAAATTAATGGTAAGAAGATACTTACTTTTTAAGATTCCTCAATGACCTACAGTGGGTGAAATGGCACAACTGGTTAGGCGCTCCCTCTCAGTCAGTGGTTTGTGAGTTCAAACCCCATGTTGGCCGAAAGTATGGCTTTTATGTTCTCCTTTAAAAATTGCAAGTTTTTCTCAATTCAATCCAAAAAGGATGTCTGCAATTCCACCAAAAGCTAGTTATTTATCAGCACCAATGCTTTTAATTTAAAAGTTTACTAACTGAGCAATCCAGGTTCGATATAATTTTGCTGGGCGCACATCAGCATGATGTCCTAGAACATAAAAGAAAACATATGATACATTTTTTTTTAAAAAAGAAATACATTTAACTGGTAAGTAGCAAACATGGCGTCTTCTATCCTACTATATGGGAAGGCAGTTTTCATTGCTTTTGTCCTATTGGATGGAATAATTGTTCAGATAGCTTATTTGAGATGTCAATCACACTTTGGTGGGATGTCATCGAGTCTTCGTGTACAAGAGAGGTTCAAATGCCTCTCCAACTGGATGGATTGGCAGTTCAGATGGCTTATTTGAGATGTCAAACACACATTGGTCGCCCGGTAATCATTTTTTGCAGTAAAAGAAAAGTTGATACGCCCGAACAGGGACTTGAACCCTGGACCCTCAGATTAAAAGTCTGATGCTCTACCGACTGAGCTATCCAGGCTCGATTCTTCTTCGTGGTTCACATCCCAAAAAATGTATTGAGAACCTAACCCAAGAAATTATTTTATTTCTGTAAAATGAAATTAATGGTAAGAAGATACTTACTTTTTAAGATTCCTCTATGACCTACAGTGGGTGAAATGGCATAACTGGTTAGGCGCTCCCTCTCAGTCAGTGGTTTGTGAGTTCAAACCCCATGTTGGCCGAAAGTATGGCTTTTATGTTCTCCTTTAAAAATTGCAAGTTTTTCTCAATTTAATCCAAAAAGGATGTCTGCAATTCCACCAAAAGCTAGTTATTTATCAGCACCAATGCTTTTAATTTAAAAGTTTACTAACTGAGCAATCCAGGTTCGATATAATTTTGCTGGGCGCACATCAGCATGGTGTCCTAGAACATAAAAGAAAACATATGATACATTTTTCTTTAAAAAAGAAATACATTTAACTGGTAAGTAGCAAACATGGCGTCTTCTATCCTACTATATGGGAAGGCAGTTTTCATTGCTTTTGTCCTATTGGATGGAATAATTGTTCAGATAGCTTATTTGAGATGTCAATCACACTTTGGTGGGATGTCATCGAGTCTTCGTGTACAAGAGAGGTTCAAATGCCTCTCCAACTGGATGGATTGGCAGTTCAGATGGCTTATTTGAGATGTCAAACACACATTGGTCGCCCGGTAATCTTTTTTTGCAGTTAAAGAAAAGTTGATACGCCCGAACAGGGACTTGAACCCTGGACCCTCAGATTAAAAGTCTGATGCTCTACCGACTGAGCTATCCAGGCTCGATTCTTCTTCGTGGTTCACATCCCAAAAAATGTATTGAGAACCTAACCCAAGAAATTATTTTATTTCTGTAAAATGAAATTAATGGTAAGAAGATACTTACTTTTTAAGATTCCTCTATGACCTACAGTGGGTGAAATGGCACAACTGGTTAGGCGCTCCCTCTCAGTCAGTGGTTTGTGAGTTCAAACCCCATGTTGGCCGAAAGTATGTCTTTTATGTTCTCCTTTAAAAATTGCAAGTTTTTCTCAATTTAATCCAAAAAGGATGTCTGCAATTCCACCAAAAGCTAGTTATTTATCAGCACCAATGCTTTTAATTTAAAAGTTTACTAACTGAGCAATCCAGGTTCGATATAATTTTGCTGGGCGCACATCAGCATGGTGTCCTAGAACATAAAAGAAAACATATGATACATTTTTTTTTAAAAAAGAAATACATTTAACTGGTAAGTAGCAAACATGGCGTCTTCTATCCTACTATATGGGAAGGCAGTTTTCATTGCTTTTGTCCTATTGGATGGAATAATTGTTCAGATAGCTTATTTGAGATGTCAATCACACTTTGGTGGGATGTCATCGAGTCTTCGTGTACAAGAGAGGTTCAAATGCCTCTCCAACTGGATGGATTGGCAGTTCAGATGGCTTATTTGAGATGTCAAACACACATTGGTCGCCCGGTAATCATTTTTTGCAGTAAAAGAAAAGTTGATACGCCCGAACAGGGACTTGAACCCTGGACCCTCAGATTAAAAGTCTGATGCTCTACCGACTGAGCTATCCAGGCTCGATTCTTCTTCGTGGTTCACATCCCAAAAAATGTATTGAGAACCTAACCCAAGAAATTATTTTATTTCTGTAAAATGAAATTAATGGTAAGAAGATACTTACTTTTTAAGATTCCTCTATGACCTACAGTGGGTGAAATGGCATAACTGGTTAGGCGCTCCCTCTCAGTCAGTGGTTTGTGAGTTCAAACCCCATGTTGGCCGAAAGTATGGCTTTTATGTTCTCCTTTAAAAATTGCAAGTTTTTCTCAATTCAATCCAAAAAGGATGTCTGCAATTCCACCAAAAGCTAGTTATTTATCAGCACCAATGCTTTTAATTTAAAAGTTTACTAACTGAGCAATCCAGGTTCGATATAATTTTGCTGGGCGCACATCAGCATGGTGTCCTAGAACATAAAAGAAAACATATGATACATTTTTCTTTAAAAAAGAAATACATTTAACTGGTAAGTAGCAAACATGGCGTCTTCTATCCTACTATATGGGAAGGCAGTTTTCATTGCTTTTGTCCTATTGGATGGAATAATTGTTCAGATAGCTTATTTGAGATGTCAATCACACTTTGGTGGGATGTCATCGAGTCTTCGTGTACAAGAGAGGTTCAAATGCCTCTCCAACTGGATGGATTGGCAGTTCAGATGGCTTATTTGAGATGTCAAACACACATTGGTCGCCCGGTAATCATTTTTTGCAGTAAAAGAAAAGTTGATACGCCCGAACAGGGACTTGAACCCTGGACCCTCAGATTAAAAGTCTGATGCTCTACCGACTGAGCTATCCAGGCTCGATTCTTCTTCGTGGTTCACATCCCAAAAAATGTATTGAGAACCTAACCCAAGAAATTATTTTATTTCTGTAAAATGAAATTAATGGTAAGAAGATACTTACTTTTTAAGATTCCTCTATGACCTACAGTGGGTGAAATGGCATAACTGGTTAGGCGCTCCCTCTCAGTCAGTGGTTTGTGAGTTCAAACCCCATGTTGGCCGAAAGTATGGCTTTTATGTTCTCCTTTAAAAATTGCAAGTTTTTCTCAATTTAATCCAAAAAGGATGTCTGCAATTCCACCAAAAGCTAGTTATTTATCAGCACCAATGCTTTTAATTTAAAAGTTTACTAACTGAGCAATCCAGGTTCGATATAATTTTGCTGGGCGCACATCAGCATGGTGTCCTAGAACATAAAAGAAAACATATGATACATTTTTCTTTAAAAAAGAAATACATTTAACTGGTAAGTAGCAAACATGGCGTCTTCTATCCTACTATATGGGAAGGCAGTTTTCATTGCTTTTGTCCTATTGGATGGAATAATTGTTCAGATAGCTTATTTGAGATGTCAATCACACTTTGGTGGGATGTCATCGAGTCTTCGTGTACAAGAGAGGTTCAAATGCCTCTCCAACTGGATGGATTGGCAGTTCAGATGGCTTATTTGAGATGTCAAACACACATTGGTCGCCCGGTAATCTTTTTTTGCAGTTAAAGAAAAGTTGATACGCCCGAACAGGGACTTGAACCCTGGACCCTCAGATTAAAAGTCTGATGCTCTACCGACTGAGCTATCCAGGCTCGATTCTTCTTCGTGGTTCACATCCCAAAAAATGTATTGAGAACCTAACCCAAGAAATTATTTTATTTCTGTAAAATGAAATTAATGGTAAGAAGATACTTACTTTTTAAGATTCCTCTATGACCTACAGTGGGTGAAATGGCACAACTGGTTAGGCGCTCCCTCTCAGTCAGTGGTTTGTGAGTTCAAACCCCATGTTGGCCGAAAGTATGGCTTTTATGTTCTCCTTTAAAAATTGCAAGTTTTTCTCAATTCAATCCAAAAAGGATGTCTGCAATTCCACCAAAAGCTAGTTATTTATCAGCACCAATGCTTTTAATTTAAAAGTTTACTAACTGAGCAATCCAGGTTCGATATAATTTTGCTGGGCGCACATCAGCATGATGTCCTAGAACATAAAAGAAAACATATGATACATTTTTTTTTAAAAAAGAAATACATTTAACTGGTAAGTAGCAAACATGGCGTCTTCTATCCTACTATATGGGAAGGCAGTTTTCATTGCTTTTGTCCTATTGGATGGAATAATTGTTCAGATAGCTTATTTGAGATGTCAATCACACTTTGGTGGGATGTCATCGAGTCTTCGTGTACAAGAGAGGTTCAAATGCCTCTCCAACTGGATGGATTGGCAGTTCAGATGGCTTATTTGAGATGTCAAACACACATTGGTCGCCCGGTAATCATTTTTTGCAGTAAAAGAAAAGTTGATACGCCCGAACAGGGACTTGAACCCTGGACCCTCAGATTAAAAGTCTGATGCTCTACCGACTGAGCTATCCAGGCTCGATTCTTCTTCGTGGTTCACATCCCAAAAAATGTATTGAGAACCTAACCCAAGAAATTATTTTATTTCTGTAAAATGAAATTAATGGTAAGAAGATACTTACTTTTTAAGATTCCTCTATGACCTACAGTGGGTGAAATGGCATAACTGGTTAGGCGCTCCCTCTCAGTCAGTGGTTTGTGAGTTCAAACCCCATGTTGGCCGAAAGTATGGCTTTTATGTTCTCCTTTAAAAATTGCAAGTTTTTCTCAATTTAATCCAAAAAGGATGTCTGCAATTCCACCAAAAGCTAGTTATTTATCAGCACCAATGCTTTTAATTTAAAAGTTTACTAACTGAGCAATCCAGGTTCGATATAATTTTGCTGGGCGCACATCAGCATGGTGTCCTAGAACATAAAAGAAAACATATGATACATTTTTCTTTAAAAAAGAAATACATTTAACTGGTAAGTAGCAAACATGGCGTCTTCTATCCTACTATATGGGAAGGCAGTTTTCATTGCTTTTGTCCTATTGGATGGAATAATTGTTCAGATAGCTTATTTGAGATGTCAATCACACTTTGGTGGGATGTCATCGAGTCTTCGTGTACAAGAGAGGTTCAAATGCCTCTCCAACTGGATGGATTGGCAGTTCAGATGGCTTATTTGAGATGTCAAACACACATTGGTCGCCCGGTAATCTTTTTTTGCAGTTAAAGAAAAGTTGATACGCCCGAACAGGGACTTGAACCCTGGACCCTCAGATTAAAAGTCTGATGCTCTACCGACTGAGCTATCCAGGCTCGATTCTTCTTCGTGGTTCACATCCCAAAAAATGTATTGAGAACCTAACCCAAGAAATTATTTTATTTCTGTAAAATGAAATTAATGGTAAGAAGATACTTACTTTTTAAGATTCCTCTATGACCTACAGTGGGTGAAATGGCACAACTGGTTAGGCGCTCCCTCTCAGTCAGTGGTTTGTGAGTTCAAACCCCATGTTGGCCGAAAGTATGGCTTTTATGTTCTCCTTTAAAAATTGCAAGTTTTTCTCAATTTAATCCAAAAAGGATGTCTGCAATTCCACCAAAAGCTAGTTATTTATCAGCACCAATGCTTTTAATTTAAAAGTTTACTAACTGAGCAATCCAGGTTCGATATAATTTTGCTGGGCGCACATCAGCATGGTGTCCTAGAACATAAAAGAAAACATATGATACATTTTTTTTTAAAAAAGAAATACATTTAACTGGTAAGTAGCAAACATGGCGTCTTCTATCCTACTATATGGGAAGGCAGTTTTCATTGCTTTTGTCCTATTGGATGGAATAATTGTTCAGATAGCTTATTTGAGATGTCAATCACACTTTGGTGGGATGTCATCGAGTCTTCGTGTACAAGAGAGGTTCAAATGCCTCTCCAACTGGATGGATTGGCAGTTCAGATGGCTTATTTGAGATGTCAAACACACATTGGTCGCCCGGTAATCATTTTTTGCAGTAAAAGAAAAGTTGATACGCCCGAACAGGGACTTGAACCCTGGACCCTCAGATTAAAAGTCTGATGCTCTACCGACTGAGCTATCCAGGCTCGATTCTTCTTCGTGGTTCACATCCCAAAAAATGTATTGAGAACCTAACCCAAGAAATTATTTTATTTCTGTAAAATGAAATTAATGGTAAGAAGATACTTACTTTTTAAGATTCCTCTATGACCTACAGTGGGTGAAATGGCACAACTGGTTAGGCGCTCCCTCTCAGTCAGTGGTTTGTGAGTTCAAACCCCATGTTGGCCGAAAGTATGGCTTTTATGTTCTCCTTTAAAAATTGCAAGTTTTTCTCAATTTAATCCAAAAAGGATGTCTGCAATTCCACCAAAAGCTAGTTATTTATCAGCACCAATGCTTTTAATTTAAAAGTTTACTAACTGAGCAATCCAGGTTCGATATAATTTTGCTGGGCGCACATCAGCATGGTGTCCTAGAACATAAAAGAAAACATATGATACATTTTTTTTTAAAAAAGAAATACATTTAACTGGTAAGTAGCAAACATGGCGTCTTCTATCCTACTATATGGGAAGGCAGTTTTCATTGCTTTTGTCCTATTGGATGGAATAATTGTTCAGATAGCTTATTTGAGATGTCAATCACACTTTGGTGGGATGTCATCGAGTCTTCGTGTACAAGAGAGGTTCAAATGCCTCTCCAACTGGATGGATTGGCAGTTCAGATGGCTTATTTGAGATGTCAAACACACATTGGTCGCCCGGTAATCATTTTTTGCAGTAAAAGAAAAGTTGATACGCCCGAACAGGGACTTGAACCCTGGACCCTCAGATTAAAAGTCTGATGCTCTACCGACTGAGCTATCCAGGCTCGATTCTTCTTCGTGGTTCACATCCCAAAAAATGTATTGAGAACCTAACCCAAGAAATTATTTTATTTCTGTAAAATGAAATTAATGGTAAGAAGATACTTACTTTTTAAGATTCCTCTATGACCTACAGTGGGTGAAATGGCATAACTGGTTAGGCGCTCCCTCTCAGTCAGTGGTTTGTGAGTTCAAACCCCATGTTGGCCGAAAGTATGGCTTTTATGTTCTCCTTTAAAAATTGCAAGTTTTTCTCAATTCAATCCAAAAAGGATGTCTGCAATTCCACCAAAAGCTAGTTATTTATCAGCACCAATGCTTTTAATTTAAAAGTTTACTAACTGAGCAATCCAGGTTCGATATAATTTTGCTGGGCGCACATCAGCATGGTGTCCTAGAACATAAAAGAAAACATATGATACATTTTTCTTTAAAAAAGAAATACATTTAACTGGTAAGTAGCAAACATGGCGTCTTCTATCCTACTATATGGGAAGGCAGTTTTCATTGCTTTTGTCCTATTGGATGGAATAATTGTTCAGATAGCTTATTTGAGATGTCAATCACACTTTGGTGGGATGTCATCGAGTCTTCGTGTACAAGAGAGGTTCAAATGCCTCTCCAACTGGATGGATTGGCAGTTCAGATGGCTTATTTGAGATGTCAAACACACATTGGTCGCCCGGTAATCATTTTTTGCAGTAAAAGAAAAGTTGATACGCCCGAACAGGGACTTGAACCCTGGACCCTCAGATTAAAAGTCTGATGCTCTACCGACTGAGCTATCCAGGCTCGATTCTTCTTCGTGGTTCACATCCCAAAAAATGTATTGAGAACCTAACCCAAGAAATTATTTTATTTCTGTAAAATGAAATTAATGGTAAGAAGATACTTACTTTTTAAGATTCCTCTATGACCTACAGTGGGTGAAATGGCATAACTGGTTAGGCGCTCCCTCTCAGTCAGTGGTTTGTGAGTTCAAACCCCATGTTGGCCGAAAGTATGGCTTTTATGTTCTCCTTTAAAAATTGCAAGTTTTTCTCAATTTAATCCAAAAAGGATGTCTGCAATTCCACCAAAAGCTAGTTATTTATCAGCACCAATGCTTTTAATTTAAAAGTTTACTAACTGAGCAATCCAGGTTCGATATAATTTTGCTGGGCGCACATCAGCATGGTGTCCTAGAACATAAAAGAAAACATATGATACATTTTTCTTTAAAAAAGAAATACATTTAACTGGTAAGTAGCAAACATGGCGTCTTCTATCCTACTATATGGGAAGGCAGTTTTCATTGCTTTTGTCCTATTGGATGGAATAATTGTTCAGATAGCTTATTTGAGATGTCAATCACACTTTGGTGGGATGTCATCGAGTCTTCGTGTACAAGAGAGGTTCAAATGCCTCTCCAACTGGATGGATTGGCAGTTCAGATGGCTTATTTGAGATGTCAAACACACATTGGTCGCCCGGTAATCTTTTTTTGCAGTTAAAGAAAAGTTGATACGCCCGAACAGGGACTTGAACCCTGGACCCTCAGATTAAAAGTCTGATGCTCTACCGACTGAGCTATCCAGGCTCGATTCTTCTTCGTGGTTCACATCCCAAAAAATGTTTTGAGAACCTAACCCAAGAAATTATTTTATTTCTGTAAAATGAAATTAATGGTAAGAAGATACTTACTTTTTAAGATTCCTCTATGACCTACAGTGGGTGAAATGGCACAACTGGTTAGGCGCTCCCTCTCAGTCAGTGGTTTGTGAGTTCAAACCCCATGTTGGCCGAAAGTATGGCTTTTATGTTCTCCTTTAAAAATTGCAAGTTTTTCTCAATTCAATCCAAAAAGGATGTCTGCAATTCCACCAAAAGCTAGTTATTTATCAGCACCAATGCTTTTAATTTAAAAGTTTACTAACTGAGCAATCCAGGTTCGATATAATTTTGCTGGGCGCACATCAGCATGATGTCCTAGAACATAAAAGAAAACATATGATACATTTTTTTTTAAAAAAGAAATACATTTAACTGGTAAGTAGCAAACATGGCGTCTTCTATCCTACTATATGGGAAGGCAGTTTTCATTGCTTTTGTCCTATTGGATGGAATAATTGTTCAGATAGCTTATTTGAGATGTCAATCACACTTTGGTGGGATGTCATCGAGTCTTCGTGTACAAGAGAGGTTCAAATGCCTCTCCAACTGGATGGATTGGCAGTTCAGATGGCTTATTTGAGATGTCAAACACACATTGGTCGCCCGGTAATCATTTTTTGCAGTAAAAGAAAAGTTGATACGCCCGAACAGGGACTTGAACCCTGGACCCTCAGATTAAAAGTCTGATGCTCTACCGACTGAGCTATCCAGGCTCGATTCTTCTTCGTGGTTCACATCCCAAAAAATGTATTGAGAACCTAACCCAAGAAATTATTTTATTTCTGTAAAATGAAATTAATGGTAAGAAGATACTTACTTTTTAAGATTCCTCTATGACCTACAGTGGGTGAAATGGCATAACTGGTTAGGCGCTCCCTCTCAGTCAGTGGTTTGTGAGTTCAAACCCCATGTTGGCCGAAAGTATGGCTTTTATGTTCTCCTTTAAAAATTGCAAGTTTTTCTCAATTTAATCCAAAAAGGATGTCTGCAATTCCACCAAAAGCTAGTTATTTATCAGCACCAATGCTTTTAATTTAAAAGTTTACTAACTGAGCAATCCAGGTTCGATATAATTTTGCTGGGCGCACATCAGCATGGTGTCCTAGAACATAAAAGAAAACATATGATACATTTTTCTTTAAAAAAGAAATACATTTAACTGGTAAGTAGCAAACATGGCGTCTTCTATCCTACTATATGGGAAGGCAGTTTTCATTGCTTTTGTCCTATTGGATGGAATAATTGTTCAGATAGCTTATTTGAGATGTCAATCACACTTTGGTGGGATGTCATCGAGTCTTCGTGTACAAGAGAGGTTCAAATGCCTCTCCAACTGGATGGATTGGCAGTTCAGATGGCTTATTTGAGATGTCAAACACACATTGGTCGCCCGGTAATCTTTTTTTGCAGTTAAAGAAAAGTTGATACGCCCGAACAGGGACTTGAACCCTGGACCCTCAGATTAAAAGTCTGATGCTCTACCGACTGAGCTATCCAGGCTCGATTCTTCTTCGTGGTTCACATCCCAAAAAATGTATTGAGAACCTAACCCAAGAAATTATTTTATTTCTGTAAAATGAAATTAATGGTAAGAAGATACTTACTTTTTAAGATTCCTCTATGACCTACAGTGGGTGAAATGGCACAACTGGTTAGGCGCTCCCTCTCAGTCAGTGGTTTGTGAGTTCAAACCCCATGTTGGCCGAAAGTATGGCTTTTATGTTCTCCTTTAAAAATTGCAAGTTTTTCTCAATTTAATCCAAAAAGGATGTCTGCAATTCCACCAAAAGCTAGTTATTTATCAGCACCAATGCTTTTAATTTAAAAGTTTACTAACTGAGCAATCCAGGTTCGATATAATTTTGCTGGGCGCACATCAGCATGGTGTCCTAGAACATAAAAGAAAACATATGATACATTTTTTTTTAAAAAAGAAATACATTTAACTGGTAAGTAGCAAACATGGCGTCTTCTATCCTACTATATGGGAAGGCAGTTTTCATTGCTTTTGTCCTATTGGATGGAATAATTGTTCAGATAGCTTATTTGAGATGTCAATCACACTTTGGTGGGATGTCATCGAGTCTTCGTGTACAAGAGAGGTTCAAATGCCTCTCCAACTGGATGGATTGGCAGTTCAGATGGCTTATTTGAGATGTCAAACACACATTGGTCGCCCGGTAATCATTTTTTGCAGTAAAAGAAAAGTTGATACGCCCGAACAGGGACTTGAACCCTGGACCCTCAGATTAAAAGTCTGATGCTCTACCGACTGAGCTATCCAGGCTCGATTCTTCTTCGTGGTTCACATCCCAAAAAATGTATTGAGAACCTAACCCAAGAAATTATTTTATTTCTGTAAAATGAAATTAATGGTAAGAAGATACTTACTTTTTAAGATTCCTCTATGACCTACAGTGGGTGAAATGGCATAACTGGTTAGGCGCTCCCTCTCAGTCAGTGGTTTGTGAGTTCAAACCCCATGTTGGCCGAAAGTATGGCTTTTATGTTCTCCTTTAAAAATTGCAAGTTTTTCTCAATTCAATCCAAAAAGGATGTCTGCAATTCCACCAAAAGCTAGTTATTTATCAGCACCAATGCTTTTAATTTAAAAGTTTACTAACTGAGCAATCCAGGTTCGATATAATTTTGCTGGGCGCACATCAGCATGGTGTCCTAGAACATAAAAGAAAACATATGATACATTTTTCTTTAAAAAAGAAATACATTTAACTGGTAAGTAGCAAACATGGCGTCTTCTATCCTACTATATGGGAAGGCAGTTTTCATTGCTTTTGTCCTATTGGATGGAATAATTGTTCAGATAGCTTATTTGAGATGTCAATCACACTTTGGTGGGATGTCATCGAGTCTTCGTGTACAAGAGAGGTTCAAATGCCTCTCCAACTGGATGGATTGGCAGTTCAGATGGCTTATTTGAGATGTCAAACACACATTGGTCGCCCGGTAATCATTTTTTGCAGTAAAAGAAAAGTTGATACGCCCGAACAGGGACTTGAACCCTGGACCCTCAGATTAAAAGTCTGATGCTCTACCGACTGAGCTATCCAGGCTCGATTCTTCTTCGTGGTTCACATCCCAAAAAATGTATTGAGAACCTAACCCAAGAAATTATTTTATTTCTGTAAAATGAAATTAATGGTAAGAAGATACTTACTTTTTAAGATTCCTCTATGACCTACAGTGGGTGAAATGGCACAACTGGTTAGGCGCTCCCTCTCAGTCAGTGGTTTGTGAGTTCAAACCCCATGTTGGCCGAAAGTATGGCTTTTATGTTCTCCTTTAAAAATTGCAAGTTTTTCTCAATTTAATCCAAAAAGGATGTCTGCAATTCCACCAAAAGCTAGTTATTTATCAGCACCAATGCTTTTAATTTAAAAGTTTACTAACTGAGCAATCCAGGTTCGATATAATTTTGCTGGGCGCACATCAGCATGGTGTCCTAGAACATAAAAGAAAACATATGATACATTTTTCTTTAAAAAAGAAATACATTTAACTGGTAAGTAGCAAACATGGCGTCTTCTATCCTACTATATGGGAAGGCAGTTTTCATTGCTTTTGTCCTATTGGATGGAATAATTGTTCAGATAGCTTATTTGAGATGTCAATCACACTTTGGTGGGATGTCATCGAGTCTTCGTGTACAAGAGAGGTTCAAATGCCTCTCCAACTGGATGGATTGGCAGTTCAGATGGCTTATTTGAGATGTCAAACACACATTGGTCGCCCGGTAATCTTTTTTTGCAGTTAAAGAAAAGTTGATACGCCCGAACAGGGACTTGAACCCTGGACCCTCAGATTAAAAGTCTGATGCTCTACCGACTGAGCTATCCAGGCTCGATTCTTCTTCGTGGTTCACATCCCAAAAAATGTATTGAGAACCTAACCCAAGAAATTATTTTATTTCTGTAAAATGAAATTAATGGTAAGAAGATACTTACTTTTTAAGATTCCTCTATGACCTACAGTGGGTGAAATGGCACAACTGGTTAGGCGCTCCCTCTCAGTCAGTGGTTTGTGAGTTCAAACCCCATGTTGGCCGAAAGTATGGCTTTTATGTTCTCCTTTAAAAATTGCAAGTTTTTCTCAATTCAATCCAAAAAGGATGTCTGCAATTCCACCAAAAGCTAGTTATTTATCAGCACCAATGCTTTTAATTTAAAAGTTTACTAACTGAGCAATCCAGGTTCGATATAATTTTGCTGGGCGCACATCAGCATGATGTCCTAGAACATAAAAGAAAACATATGATACATTTTTTTTTAAAAAAGAAATACATTTAACTGGTAAGTAGCAAACATGGCGTCTTCTATCCTACTATATGGGAAGGCAGTTTTCATTGCTTTTGTCCTATTGGATGGAATAATTGTTCAGATAGCTTATTTGAGATGTCAATCACACTTTGGTGGGATGTCATCGAGTCTTCGTGTACAAGAGAGGTTCAAATGCCTCTCCAACTGGATGGATTGGCAGTTCAGATGGCTTATTTGAGATGTCAAACACACATTGGTCGCCCGGTAATCATTTTTTGCAGTAAAAGAAAAGTTGATACGCCCGAACAGGGACTTGAACCCTGGACCCTCAGATTAAAAGTCTGATGCTCTACCGACTGAGCTATCCAGGCTCGATTCTTCTTCGTGGTTCACATCCCAAAAAATGTATTGAGAACCTAACCCAAGAAATTATTTTATTTCTGTAAAATGAAATTAATGGTAAGAAGATACTTACTTTTTAAGATTCCTCTATGACCTACAGTGGGTGAAATGGCATAACTGGTTAGGCGCTCCCTCTCAGTCAGTGGTTTGTGAGTTCAAACCCCATGTTGGCCGAAAGTATGGCTTTTATGTTCTCCTTTAAAAATTGCAAGTTTTTCTCAATTTAATCCAAAAAGGATGTCTGCAATTCCACCAAAAGCTAGTTATTTATCAGCACCAATGCTTTTAATTTAAAAGTTTACTAACTGAGCAATCCAGGTTCGATATAATTTTGCTGGGCGCACATCAGCATGGTGTCCTAGAACATAAAAGAAAACATATGATACATTTTTCTTTAAAAAAGAAATACATTTAACTGGTAAGTAGCAAACATGGCGTCTTCTATCCTACTATATGGGAAGGCAGTTTTCATTGCTTTTGTCCTATTGGATGGAATAATTGTTCAGATAGCTTATTTGAGATGTCAATCACACTTTGGTGGGATGTCATCGAGTCTTCGTGTACAAGAGAGGTTCAAATGCCTCTCCAACTGGATGGATTGGCAGTTCAGATGGCTTATTTGAGATGTCAAACACACATTGGTCGCCCGGTAATCTTTTTTTGCAGTTAAAGAAAAGTTGATACGCCTGAACAGGGACTTGAACCCTGGACCCTCAGATTAAAAGTCTGATGCTCTACCGACTGAGCTATCCAGGCTCGATTCTTCTTCGTGGTTCACATCCCAAAAAATGTATTGAGAACCTAACCCAAGAAATTATTTTATTTCTGTAAAATGAAATTAATGGTAAGAAGATACTTACTTTTTAAGATTCCTCTATGACCTACAGTGGGTGAAATGGCACAACTGGTTAGGCGCTCCCTCTCAGTCAGTGGTTTGTGAGTTCAAACCCCATGTTGGCCGAAAGTATGGCTTTTATGTTCTCCTTTAAAAATTGCAAGTTTTTCTCAATTTAATCCAAAAAGGATGTCTGCAATTCCACCAAAAGCTAGTTATTTATCAGCACCAATGCTTTTAATTTAAAAGTTTACTAACTGAGCAATCCAGGTTCGATATAATTTTGCTGGGCGCACATCAGCATGGTGTCCTAGAACATAAAAGAAAACATATGATACATTTTTCTTTAAAAAAGAAATACATTTAACTGGTAAGTAGCAAACATGGCGTCTTCTATCCTACTATATGGGAAGGCAGTTTTCATTGCTTTTGTCCTATTGGATGGAATAATTGTTCAGATAGCTTATTTGAGATGTCAATCACACTTTGGTGGGATGTCATCGAGTCTTCGTGTACAAGAGAGGTTCAAATGCCTCTCCAACTGGATGGATTGGCAGTTCAGATGGCTTATTTGAGATGTCAAACACACATTGGTCGCCCGGTAATCATTTTTTGCAGTAAAAGAAAAGTTGATACGCCCGAACAGGGACTTGAACCCTGGACCCTCAGATTAAAAGTCTGATGCTCTACCGACTGAGCTATCCAGGCTCGATTCTTCTTCGTGGTTCACATCCCAAAAAATGTATTGAGAACCTAACCCAAGAAATTATTTTATTTCTGTAAAATGAAATTAATGGTAAGAAGATACTTACTTTTTAAGATTCCTCTATGACCTACAGTGGGTGAAATGGCACAACTGGTTAGGCGCTCCCTCTCAGTCAGTGGTTTGTGAGTTCAAACCCCATGTTGGCCGAAAGTATGGCTTTTATGTTCTCCTTTAAAAATTGCAAGTTTTTCTCAATTCAATCCAAAAAGGATGTCTGCAATTCCACCAAAAGCTAGTTATTTATCAGCACCAATGCTTTTAATTTAAAAGTTTACTAACTGAGCAATCCAGGTTCGATATAATTTTGCTGGGCGCACATCAGCATGATGTCCTAGAACATAAAAGAAAACATATGATACATTTTTTTTTAAAAAAGAAATACATTTAACTGGTAAGTAGCAAACATGGCGTCTTCTATCCTACTATATGGGAAGGCAGTTTTCATTGCTTTTGTCCTATTGGATGGAATAATTGTTCAGATAGCTTATTTGAGATGTCAATCACACTTTGGTGGGATGTCATCGAGTCTTCGTGTACAAGAGAGGTTCAAATGCCTCTCCAACTGGATGGATTGGCAGTTCAGATGGCTTATTTGAGATGTCAAACACACATTGGTCGCCCGGTAATCATTTTTTGCAGTAAAAGAAAAGTTGATACGCCCGAACAGGGACTTGAACCCTGGACCCTCAGATTAAAAGTCTGATGCTCTACCGACTGAGCTATCCAGGCTCGATTCTTCTTCGTGGTTCACATCCCAAAAAATGTATTGAGAACCTAACCCAAGAAATTATTTTATTTCTGTAAAATGAAATTAATGGTAAGAAGATACTTACTTTTTAAGATTCCTCTATGACCTACAGTGGGTGAAATGGCATAACTGGTTAGGCGCTCCCTCTCAGTCAGTGGTTTGTGAGTTCAAACCCCATGTTGGCCGAAAGTATGGCTTTTATGTTCTCCTTTAAAAATTGCAAGTTTTTCTCAATTTAATCCAAAAAGGATGTCTGCAATTCCACCAAAAGCTAGTTATTTATCAGCACCAATGCTTTTAATTTAAAAGTTTACTAACTGAGCAATCCAGGTTCGATATAATTTTGCTGGGCGCACATCAGCATGGTGTCCTAGAACATAAAAGAAAACATATGATACATTTTTCTTTAAAAAAGAAATACATTTAACTGGTAAGTAGCAAACATGGCGTCTTCTATCCTACTATATGGGAAGGCAGTTTTCATTGCTTTTGTCCTATTGGATGGAATAATTGTTCAGATAGCTTATTTGAGATGTCAATCACACTTTGGTGGGATGTCATCGAGTCTTCGTGTACAAGAGAGGTTCAAATGCCTCTCCAACTGGATGGATTGGCAGTTCAGATGGCTTATTTGAGATGTCAAACACACATTGGTCGCCCGGTAATCTTTTTTTGCAGTTAAAGAAAAGTTGATACGCCCGAACAGGGACTTGAACCCTGGACCCTCAGATTAAAAGTCTGATGCTCTACCGACTGAGCTATCCAGGCTCGATTCTTCTTCGTGGTTCACATCCCAAAAAATGTATTGAGAACCTAACCCAAGAAATTATTTTATTTCTGTAAAATGAAATTAATGGTAAGAAGATACTTACTTTTTAAGATTCCTCTATGACCTACAGTGGGTGAAATGGCACAACTGGTTAGGCGCTCCCTCTCAGTCAGTGGTTTGTGAGTTCAAACCCCATGTTGGCCGAAAGTATGGCTTTTATGTTCTCCTTTAAAAATTGCAAGTTTTTCTCAATTCAATCCAAAAAGGATGTCTGCAATTCCACCAAAAGCTAGTTATTTATCAGCACCAATGCTTTTAATTTAAAAGTTTACTAACTGAGCAATCCAGGTTCGATATAATTTTGCTGGGCGCACATCAGCATGGTGTCCTAGAACATAAAAGAAAACATATGATACATTTTTTTTTAAAAAAGAAATACATTTAACTGGTAAGTAGCAAACATGGCGTCTTCTATCCTACTATATGGGAAGGCAGTTTTCATTGCTTTTGTCCTATTGGATGGAATAATTGTTCAGATAGCTTATTTGAGATGTCAATCACACTTTGGTGGGATGTCATCGAGTCTTCGTGTACAAGAGAGGTTCAAATGCCTCTCCAACTGGATGGATTGGCAGTTCAGATGGCTTATTTGAGATGTCAAACACACATTGGTCGCCCGGTAATCATTTTTTGCAGTAAAAGAAAAGTTGATACGCCCGAACAGGGACTTGAACCCTGGACCCTCAGATTAAAAGTCTGATGCTCTACCGACTGAGCTATCCAGGCTCGATTCTTCTTCGTGGTTCACATCCCAAAAAATGTATTGAGAACCTAACCCAAGAAATTATTTTATTTCTGTAAAATGAAATTAATGGTAAGAAGATACTTACTTTTTAAGATTCCTCTATGACCTACAGTGGGTGAAATGGCATAACTGGTTAGGCGCTCCCTCTCAGTCAGTGGTTTGTGAGTTCAAACCCCATGTTGGCCGAAAGTATGGCTTTTATGTTCTCCTTTAAAAATTGCAAGTTTTTCTCAATTCAATCCAAAAAGGATGTCTGCAATTCCACCAAAAGCTAGTTATTTATCAGCACCAATGCTTTTAATTTAAAAGTTTACTAACTGAGCAATCCAGGTTCGATATAATTTTGCTGGGCGCACATCAGCATGGTGTCCTAGAACATAAAAGAAAACATATGATACATTTTTTTTTAAAAAAGAAATACATTTAACTGGTAAGTAGCAAACATGGCGTCTTCTATCCTACTATATGGGAAGGCAGTTTTCATTGCTTTTGTCCTATTGGATGGAATAATTGTTCAGATAGCTTATTTGAGATGTCAATCACACTTTGGTGGGATGTCATCGAGTCTTCGTGTACAAGAGAGGTTCAAATGCCTCTCCAACTGGATGGATTGGCAGTTCAGATGGCTTATTTGAGATGTCAAACACACATTGGTCGCCCGGTAATCATTTTTTGCAGTAAAAGAAAAGTTGATACGCCCGAACAGGGACTTGAAACCTGGACCCTCAGATTAAAAGTCTGATGCTCTACCGACTGAGCTATCCAGGCTCGATTCTTCTTCGTGGTTCACATCCCAAAAAATGTATTGAGAACCTAACCCAAGAAATTATTTTATTTCTGTAAAATGAAATTAATGGTAAGAAGATACTTACTTTTTAAGATTCCTCTATTACCTACAGTGGGTGAAATGGCACAACTGGTTAGGCGCTCCCTCTCAGTCAGTGGTTTGTGAGTTCAAACCCCATGTTGGCCGAAAGTATGGCTTTTATGTTCTCCTTTAAAAATTGCAAGTTTTTCTCAATTTAATCCAAAAAGGATGTCTGCAATTCCACCAAAAGCTAGTTATTTATCAGCACCAATGCTTTTAATTTAAAAGTTTACTAACTGAGCAATCCAGGTTCGATATAATTTTGCTGGGCGCACATCAGCATGGTGTCCTAGAACATAAAAGAAAACATATGATACATTTTTCTTTAAAAAAGAAATACATTTAACTGGTAAGTAGCAAACATGGCGTCTTCTATCCTACTATATGGGAAGGCAGTTTTCATTGCTTTTGTCCTATTGGATGGAATAATTGTTCAGATAGCTTATTTGAGATGTCAATCACACTTTGGTGGGATGTCATCGAGTCTTCGTGTACAAGAGAGGTTCAAATGCCTCTCCAACTGGATGGATTGGCAGTTCAGATGGCTTATTTGAGATGTCAAACACACATTGGTCGCCCGGTAATCATTTTTTGCAGTAAAAGAAAAGTTGATACGCCCGAACAGGGACTTGAACCCTGGACCCTCAGATTAAAAGTCTGATGCTCTACCGACTGAGCTATCCAGGCTCGATTCTTCTTCGTGGTTCACATCCCAAAAAATGTATTGAGAACCTAACCCAAGAAATTAGTTTATTTCTGTAAAATGAAATTAATGGTAAGAAGATACTTACTTTTTAAGATTCCTCTATGACCTACAGTGGGTGAAATGGCACAACTGGTTAGGCGCTCCCTCTCAGTCAGTGGTTTGTGAGTTCAAACCCCATGTTGGCCGAAAGTATGGCTTTTATGTTCTCCTTTAAAAATTGCAAGTTTTTCTCAATTTAATCCAAAAAGGATGTCTGCAATTCCACCAAAAGCTAGTTATTTATCAGCACCAATGCTTTTAATTTAAAAGTTTACTAACTGAGCAATCCAGGTTCGATATAATTTTGCTGGGCGCACATCAGCATGGTGTCCTAGAACATAAAAGAAAACATATGATACATTTTTCTTTAAAAAAGAAATACATTTAACTGGTAAGTAGCAAACATGGCGTCTTCTATCCTACTATATGGGAAGGCAGTTTTCATTGCTTTTGTCCTATTGGATGGAATAATTGTTCAGATAGCTTATTTGAGATGTCAATCACACTTTGGTGGGATGTCATCGAGTCTTCGTGTACAAGAGAGGTTCAAATGCCTCTCCAACTGGATGGATTGGCAGTTCAGATGGCTTATTTGAGATGTCAAACACACATTGGTCGCCCGGTAATCATTTTTTGCAGTAAAAGAAAAGTTGATACGCCCGAACAGGGACTTGAAACCTGGACCCTCAGATTAAAAGTCTGATGCTCTACCGACTGAGCTATCCAGGCTCGATTCTTCTTCGTGGTTCACATCCCAAAAAATGTATTGAGAACCTAACCCAAGAAATTATTTTATTTCTGTAAAATGAAATTAATGGTAAGAAGATACTTACTTTTTAAGATTCCTCTATTACCTACAGTGGGTGAAATGGCACAACTGGTTAGGCGCTCCCTCTCAGTCAGTGGTTTGTGAGTTCAAACCCCATGTTGGCCGAAAGTATGGCTTTTATGTTCTCCTTTAAAAATTGCAAGTTTTTCTCAATTTAATCCAAAAAGGATGTCTGCAATTCCACCAAAAGCTAGTTATTTATCAGCACCAATGCTTTTAATTTAAAAGTTTACTAACTGAGCAATCCAGGTTCGATATAATTTTGCTGGGCGCACATCAGCATGGTGTCCTAGAACATAAAAGAAAACATATGATACATTTTTCTTTAAAAAAGAAATACATTTAACTGGTAAGTAGCAAACATGGCGTCTTCTATCCTACTATATGGGAAGGCAGTTTTCATTGCTTTTGTCCTATTGGATGGAATAATTGTTCAGATAGCTTATTTGAGATGTCAATCACACTTTGGTGGGATGTCATCGAGTCTTCGTGTACAAGAGAGGTTCAAATGCCTCTCCAACTGGATGGATTGGCAGTTCAGATGGCTTATTTGAGATGTCAAACACACATTGGTCGCCCGGTAATCATTTTTTGCAGTAAAAGAAAAGTTGATACGCCCGAACAGGGACTTGAACCCTGGACCCTCAGATTAAAAGTCTGATGCTCTACCGACTGAGCTATCCAGGCTCGATTCTTCTTCGTGGTTCACATCCCAAAAAATGTATTGAGAACCTAACCCAAGAAATTATTTTATTTCTGTAAAATGAAATTAATGGTAAGAAGATACTTACTTTTTAAGATTCCTCTATGACCTACAGTGGGTGAAATGGCACAACTGGTTAGGCGCTCCCTCTCAGTCAGTGGTTTGTGAGTTCAAACCCCATGTTGGCCGAAAGTATGGCTTTTATGTTCTCCTTTAAAAATTGCAAGTTTTTCTCAATTTAATCCAAAAAGGATGTCTGCAATTCCACCAAAAGCTAGTTATTTATCAGCACCAATGCTTTTAATTTAAAAGTTTACTAACTGAGCAATCCAGGTTCGATATAATTTTGCTGGGCGCACATCAGCATGGTGTCCTAGAACATAAAAGAAAACATATGATACATTTTTCTTTAAAAAAGAAATACATTTAACTGGTAAGTAGCAAACATGGCGTCTTCTATCCTACTATATGGGAAGGCAGTTTTCATTGCTTTTGTCCTATTGGATGGAATAATTGTTCAGATAGCTTATTTGAGATGTCAATCACACTTTGGTGGGATGTCATCGAGTCTTCGTGTACAAGAGAGGTTCAAATGCCTCTCCAACTGGATGGATTGGCAGTTCAGATGGCTTATTTGAGATGTCAAACACACATTGGTCGCCCGGTAATCTTTTTTTGCAGTTAAAGAAAAGTTGATACGCCCGAACAGGGACTTGAACCCTGGACCCTCAGATTAAAAGTCTGATGCTCTACCGACTGAGCTATCCAGGCTCGATTCTTCTTCGTGGTTCACATCCCAAAAAATGTATTGAGAACCTAACCCAAGAAATTATTTTATTTCTGTAAAATGAAATTAATGGTAAGAAGATACTTACTTTTTAAGATTCCTCTATAACCTACAGTGGGTGAAATGGCACAACTGGTTAGGCTCTCCCTCTCAGTCAGTGGTTTGTGAGTTCAAACCCCATGTTGGCCGAAAGTATGGCTTTTATGTTCTCCTTTAAAAATTGCAAGTTTTTCTCAATTCAATCCAAAAAGGATGTCTGCAATTCCACCAAAAGCTAGTTATTTATCAGCACCAATGCTTTTAATTTAAAAGTTTACTAACTGAGCAATCCAGGTTTGATATAATTTTGCTGGGCGCACATCAGCATGGTGTCCTAGAACATAAAAGAAAACATATGATACATTTTTCTTTAAAAAAGAAATACATTTAACTGGTAAGTAGCAAACATGGCGTCTTCTATCCTACTATATGGGAAGGCAGTTTTCATTGCTTTTGTCCTATTGGATGGAATAATTGTTCAGATAGCTTATTTGAGATGTCAATCACACTTTGGTGGGATGTCATCGAGTCTTCGTGTACAAGAGAGGTTCAAATGCCTCTCCAACTGGATGGATTGGCAGTTCAGATGGCTTATTTGAGATGTCAAACACACATTGGTCGCCCGGTAATCATTTTTTGCAGTAAAAGAAAAGTTGATACGCCCGAACAGGGACTTGAACCCTGGACCCTCAGATTAAAAGTCTGATGCTCTACCGACTGAGCTATCCAGGCTCGATTCTTCTTCGTGGTTCACATCCCAAAAAATGTATTGAGAACCTAACCCAAGAAATTATTTTATTTCTGTAAAATGAAATTAATGGTAAGAAGATACTTACTTTTTAAGATTCCTCTATGACCTACAGTGGGTGAAATGGCACAACTGGTTAGGCTCTCCCTCTCAGTCAGTGGTTTGTGAGTTCAAACCCCATGTTGGCCGAAAGTATGGCTTTTATGTTCTCCTTTAAAAATTGCAAGTTTTTCTCAATTCAATCCAAAAAGGATGTCTGCAATTCCACCAAAAGCTAGTTATTTATCAGCACCAATGCTTTTAATTTAAAAGTTTACTAACTGAGCAATCCAGGTTCGATATAATTTTGCTGGGCGCACATCAGCATGGTGTCCTAGAACATAAAAGAAAACATATGATACATTTTTTTAAAAAAAAGAAATATATTTAACTGGTAAGTAGCAAACATGGCGTCTTCTATCCTACTATATGGGAAGGCAGTTTTCATTGCTTTTGTCCTATTGGATGGAATAATTGTTCAGATAGCTTATTTGAGATGTCAATCACACTTTGGTGGGATGTCATCGAGTCTTCGTGTACAAGAGAGGTTCAAATGCCTCTCCAACTGGATGGATTGGCAGTTCAGATGGCTTATTTGAGATGTCAAACACACATTGGTCGCCCGGTAATCTTTTTTTGCAGTTAAAGAAAAGTTGATACGCCCGAACAGGGACTTGAACCCTGGACCCTCAGATTAAAAGTCTGATGCTCTACCGACTGAGCTATCCAGGCTCGATTCTTCTTCGTGGTTCACATCCCAAAAAATGTATTGAGAACCTAACCCAAGAAATTATTTTATTTCTGTAAAATGAAATTAATGGTAAGAAGATACTTACTTTTTAAGATTCCTCTATGACCTACAGTGGGTGAAATGGCACAACTGGTTAGGCGCTCCCTCTCAGTCAGTGGTTTGTGAGTTCAAACCCCATGTTGGCCGAAAGTATGGCTTTTATGTTCTCCTTTAAAAATTGCAAGTTTTTCTCAATTTAATCCAAAAAGGATGTCTGCAATTCCACCAAAAGCTAGTTATTTATCAGCACCAATGCTTTTAATTTAAAAGTTTACTAACTGAGCAATCCAGGTTCGATATAATTTTGCTGGGCGCACATCAGCATGGTGTCCTAGAACATAAAAGAAAACATATGATACATTTTTCTTTAAAAAAGAAATACATTTAACTGGTAAGTAGCAAACATGGCGTCTTCTATCCTACTATATGGGAAGGCAGTTTTCATTGCTTTTGTCCTATTGGATGGAATAATTGTTCAGATAGCTTATTTGAGATGTCAATCACACTTTGGTGGGATGTCATCGAGTCTTCGTGTACAAGAGAGGTTCAAATGCCTCTCCAACTGGATGGATTGGCAGTTCAGATGGCTTATTTGAGATGTCAAACACACATTGGTCGCCCGGTAATCTTTTTTTGCAGTTAAAGAAAAGTTGATACGCCCGAACAGGGACTTGAACCCTGGACCCTCAGATTAAAAGTCTGATGCTCTACCGACTGAGCTATCCAGGCTCGATTCTTCTTCGTGGTTCACATCCCAAAAAATGTATTGAGAACCTAACCCAAGAAATTATTTTATTTCTGTAAAATGAAATTAATGGTAAGAAGATACTTACTTTTTAAGATTCCTCTATGACCTACAGTGGGTGAAATGGCACAACTGGTTAGGCGCTCCCTCTCAGTCAGTGGTTTGTGAGTTCACACCCCATGTTGGCCGAAAGTATGGCTTTTATGTTCTCCTTTAAAAATTGCAAGTTTTTCTCAATTCAATCCAAAAAGGATGTCTGCAATTCCACCAAAAGCTAGTTATTTATCAGCACCAATGCTTTTAATTTAAAAGTTTACTAACTGAGCAATCCAGGTTTGATATAATTTTGCTGGGCGCACATCAGCATGGTGTCCTAGAACATAAAAGAAAACATATGATACATTTTTCTTTAAAAAGAAATACATTTAACTGGTAAGTAGCAAACATGGCGTCTTCTATCCTACTATATGGGAAGGCAGTTTTCATTGCTTTTGTCCTATTGGATGGAATAATTGTTCAGATAGCTTATTTGAGATGTCAATCACACTTTGGTGGGATGTCATCGAGTCTTCGTGTACAAGAGAGGTTCAAATGCCTCTCCAACTGGATGGATTGGCAGTTCAGATGGCTTATTTGAGATGTCAAACACACATTGGTCGCCCGGTAATCTTTTTTTGCAGTTAAAGAAAAGTTGATACGCCCGAACAGTGACTTGAACCCTGGACCCTCAGATTAAAAGTCTGATGCTCTACCGACTGAGCTATCCAGGCTCGATTCTTCTTCGTGGTTCACATCCCAAAAAATGTATTGAGAACCTAACCCAAGAAATTATTTTATTTCTGTAAAATGAAATTAATGGTAAGAAGATACTTACTTTTTAAGATTCCTCTATGACCTACAGTGGGTGAAATGGCACAACTGGTTAGGCGCTCCCTCTCAGTCAGTGGTTTGTGAGTTCAAACCCCATGTTGGCCGAAAGTATGGCTTTTATGTTCTCCTTTAAAAATTGCAAGTTTTTCTCAATTCAATCCAAAAAGGATGTCTGCAATTCCACCAAAAGCTAGTTATTTATCAGCACCAATGCTTTTAATTTAAAAGTTTACTAACTGAGCAATCCAGGTTTGATATAATTTTGCTGGGCGCACATCAGCATGGTGTCCTAGAACATAAAAGAAAACATATGATACATTTTTCTTTAAAAAAGAAATACATTTAACTGGTAAGTAGCAAACATGGCGTCTTCTATCCTACTATATGGGAAGGCAGTTTTCATTGCTTTTGTCCTATTGGATGGAATAATTGTTCAGATAGCTTATTTGAGATGTCAATCACACTTTGGTGGGATGTCATCGAGTCTTCGTGTACAAGAGAGGTTCAAATGCCTCTCCAACTGGATGGATTGGCAGTTCAGATGGCTTATTTGAGATGTCAAACACACATTGGTCGCCCGGTAATCATTTTTTGCAGTAAAAGAAAAGTTGATACGCCCGAACAGGGACTTGAACCCTGGACCCTCAGATTAAAAGTCTGATGCTCTACCGACTGAGCTATCCAGGCTCGATTCTTCTTCGTGGTTCACATCCCAAAAAATGTATTGAGAACCTAACCCAAGAAATTATTTTATTTCTGTAAAATGAAATTAATGGTAAGAAGATACTTACTTTTTAAGATTCCTCTATGACCTACAGTGGGTGAAATGGCACAACTGGTTAGGCGCTCCCTCTCAGTCAGTGCTTTGTGAGTTCAAACCCCATGTTGGCCGAAAGTATGGCTTTTATGTTCTCCTTTAAAAATTGCAAGTTTTTCTCAATTTAATCCAAAAAGGATGTCTGCAATTCCACCAAAAGCTAGTTATTTATCAGCACCAATGCTTTTAATTTAAAAGTTTACTAACTGAGCAATCCAGGTTCGATATAATTTTGCTGGGCGCACATCAGCATGGTGTCCTAGAACATAAAAGAAAACATATGATACATTTTTCTTTAAAAAAGAAATACATTTAACTGGTAAGTAGCAAACATGGCGTCTTCTATCCTACTATATGGGAAGGCAGTTTTCATTGCTTTTGTCCTATTGGATGGAATAATTGTTCAGATAGCTTATTTGAGATGTCAATCACACTTTGGTGGGATGTCATCGAGTCTTCGTGTACAAGAGAGGTTCAAATGCCTCTCCAACTGGATGGATTGGCAGTTCAGATGGCTTATTTGAGATGTCAAACACACATTGGTCGCCCGGTAATCATTTTTTGCAGTAAAAGAAAAGTTGATACGCCCGAACAGGGACTTGAACCCTGGACCCTCAGATTAAAAGTCTGATGCTCTACCGACTGAGCTATCCAGGCTCGATTCTTCTTCGTGGTTCACATCCCAAAAAATGTATTGAGAACCTAACCCAAGAAATTATTTTATTTCTGTAAAATGAAATTAATGGTAAGAAGATACTTACTTTTTAAGATTCCTCTATGACCTACAGTGGGTGAAATGGCACAACTGGTTAGGCGCTCCCTCTCAGTCAGTGGTTTGTGAGTTCAAACCCCATGTTGGCCGAAAGTATGGCTTTTATGTTCTCCTTTAAAAATTGCAAGTTTTTCTCAATTCAATCCAAAAAGGATGTCTGCAATTCCACCAAAAGCTAGTTATTTATCAGCACCAATGCTTTTAATTTAAAAGTTTACTAACTGAGCAATCCAGGTTCGATATAATTTTGCTGGGCGCACATCAGCATGGTGTCCTAGAACATAAAAGAAAACATATGATACATTTTTTTTTAAAAAAGAAATACATTTAACTGGTAAGTAGCAAACATGGCGTCTTCTATCCTACTATATGGGAAGGCAGTTTTCATTGCTTTTGTCCTATTGGATGGAATAATTGTTCAGATAGCTTATTTGAGATGTCAATCACACTTTGGTGGGATGTCATCGAGTCTTCGTGTACAAGAGAGGTTCAAATGCCTCTCCAACTGGATGGATTGGCAGTTCAGATGGCTTATTTGAGATGTCAAACACACATTGGTCGCCCGGTAATCATTTTTTGCAGTAAAAGAAAAGTTGATACGCCCGAACAGGGACTTGAACCCTGGACCCTCAGATTAAAAGTCTGATGCTCTACCGACTGAGCTATCCAGGCTCGATTCTTCTTCGTGGTTCACATCCCAAAAAATGTATTGAGAACCTAACCCAAGAAATTATTTTATTTCTGTAAAATGAAATTAATGGTAAGAAGATACTTACTTTTTAAGATTCCTCTATGACCTACAGTGGGTGAAATGGCACAACTGGTTAGGCGCTCCCTCTCAGTCAGTGGTTTGTGAGTTCAAACCCCATGTTGGCCGAAAGTATGGCTTTTATGTTCTCCTTTAAAAATTGCAAGTTTTTCTCAATTCAATCCAAAAAGGATGTCTGCAATTCCACCAAAAGCTAGTTATTTATCAGCACCAATGCTTTTAATTTAAAAGTTTACTAACTGAGCAATCCAGGTTCGATATAATTTTGCTGGGCGCACATCAGCATGGTGTCCTAGAACATAAAAGAAAACATATGATACATTTTTTTTTAAAAAAGAAATACATTTAACTGGTAAGTAGCAAACATGGCGTCTTCTATCCTACTATATGGGAAGGCAGTTTTCATTGCTTTTGTCCTATTGGATGGAATAATTGTTCAGATAGCTTATTTGAGATGTCAATCACACTTTGGTGGGATGTCATCGAGTCTTCGTGTACAAGAGAGGTTCAAATGCCTCTCCAACTGGATGGATTGGCAGTTCAGATGGCTTATTTGAGATGTCAAACACACATTGGTCGCCCGGTAATCATTTTTTGCAGTAAAAGAAAAGTTGATACGCCCGAACAGGGACTTGAACCCTGGACCCTCAGATTAAAAGTCTGATGCTCTACCGACTGAGCTATCCAGGCTCGATTCTTCTTCGTGGTTCACATCCCAAAAAATGTATTGAGAACCTAACCCAAGAAATTATTTTATTTCTGTAAAATGAAATTAATGGTAAGAAGATACTTACTTTTTAAGATTCCTCTATGACCTACAGTGGGTGAAATGGCACAACTGGTTAGGCGCTCCCTCTCAGTCAGTGGTTTGTGAGTTCAAACCCCATGTTGGCCGAAAGTATGGCTTTTATGTTCTCCTTTAAAAATTGCAAGTTTTTCTCAATTCAATCCAAAAAGGATGTCTGCAATTCCACCAAAAGCTAGTTATTTATCAGCACCAATGCTTTTAATTTAAAAGTTTACTAACTGAGCAATCCAGGTTCGATATAATTTTGCTGGGCGCACATCAGCATGGTGTCCTAGAACATAAAAGAAAACATATGATACATTTTTTTTTAAAAAAGAAATACATTTAACTGGTAAGTAGCAAACATGGCGTCTTCTATCCTACTATATGGGAAGGCAGTTTTCATTGCTTTTGTCCTATTGGATGGAATAATTGTTCAGATAGCTTATTTGAGATGTCAATCACACTTTGGTGGGATGTCATCGAGTCTTCGTGTACAAGAGAGGTTCAAATGCCTCTCCAACTGGATGGATTGGCAGTTCAGATGGCTTATTTGAGATGTCAAACACACATTGGTCGCCCGGTAATCATTTTTTGCAGTAAAAGAAAAGTTGATACGCCCGAACAGGGACTTGAACCCTGGACCCTCAGATTAAAAGTCTGATGCTCTACCGACTGAGCTATCCAGGCTCGATTCTTCTTCGTGGTTCACATCCCAAAAAATGTATTGAGAACCTAACCCAAGAAATTATTTTATTTCTGTAAAATGAAATTAATGGTAAGAAGATACTTACTTTTTAAGATTCCTCTATGACCTACAGTGGGTGAAATGGCACAACTGGTTAGGCGCTCCCTCTCAGTCAGTGGTTTGTGAGTTCAAACCCCATGTTGGCCGAAAGTATGGCTTTTATGTTCTCCTTTAAAAATTGCAAGTTTTTCTCAATTCAATCCAAAAAGGATGTCTGCAATTCCACCAAAAGCTAGTTATTTATCAGCACCAATGCTTTTAATTTAAAAGTTTACTAACTGAGCAATCCAGGTTCGATATAATTTTGCTGGGCGCACATCAGCATGGTGTCCTAGAACATAAAAGAAAACATATGATACATTTTTTTTTAAAAAAGAAATACATTTAACTGGTAAGTAGCAAACATGGCGTCTTCTATCCTACTATATGGGAAGGCAGTTTTCATTGCTTTTGTCCTATTGGATGGAATAATTGTTCAGATAGCTTATTTGAGATGTCAATCACACTTTGGTGGGATGTCATCGAGTCTTCGTGTACAAGAGAGGTTCAAATGCCTCTCCAACTGGATGGATTGGCAGTTCAGATGGCTTATTTGAGATGTCAAACACACATTGGTCGCCCGGTAATCATTTTTTGCAGTAAAAGAAAAGTTGATACGCCCGAACAGGGACTTGAACCCTGGACCCTCAGATTAAAAGTCTGATGCTCTACCGACTGAGCTATCCAGGCTCGATTCTTCTTCGTGGTTCACATCCCAAAAAATGTATTGAGAACCTAACCCAAGAAATTATTTTATTTCTGTAAAATGAAATTAATGGTAAGAAGATACTTACTTTTTAAGATTCCTCTATGACCTACAGTGGGTGAAATGGCACAACTGGTTAGGCGCTCCCTCTCAGTCAGTGGTTTGTGAGTTCAAACCCCATGTTGGCCGAAAGTATGGCTTTTATGTTCTCCTTTAAAAATTGCAAGTTTTTCTCAATTCAATCCAAAAAGGATGTCTGCAATTCCACCAAAAGCTAGTTATTTATCAGCACCAATGCTTTTAATTTAAAAGTTTACTAACTGAGCAATCCAGGTTCGATATAATTTTGCTGGGCGCACATCAGCATGGTGTCCTAGAACATAAAAGAAAACATATGATACATTTTTTTTTAAAAAAGAAATACATTTAACTGGTAAGTAGCAAACATGGCGTCTTCTATCCTACTATATGGGAAGGCAGTTTTCATTGCTTTTGTCCTATTGGATGGAATAATTGTTCAGATAGCTTATTTGAGATGTCAATCACACTTTGGTGGGATGTCATCGAGTCTTCGTGTACAAGAGAGGTTCAAATGCCTCTCCAACTGGATGGATTGGCAGTTCAGATGGCTTATTTGAGATGTCAAACACACATTGGTCGCCCGGTAATCATTTTTTGCAGTAAAAGAAAAGTTGATACGCCCGAACAGGGACTTGAACCCTGGACCCTCAGATTAAAAGTCTGATGCTCTACCGACTGAGCTATCCAGGCTCGATTCTTCTTCGTGGTTCACATCCCAAAAAATGTATTGAGAACCTAACCCAAGAAATTATTTTATTTCTGTAAAATGAAATTAATGGTAAGAAGATACTTACTTTTTAAGATTCCTCTATGACCTACAGTGGGTGAAATGGCACAACTGGTTAGGCGCTCCCTCTCAGTCAGTGGTTTGTGAGTTCAAACCCCATGTTGGCCGAAAGTATGGCTTTTATGTTCTCCTTTAAAAATTGCAAGTTTTTCTCAATTCAATCCAAAAAGGATGTCTGCAATTCCACCAAAAGCTAGTTATTTATCAGCACCAATGCTTTTAATTTAAAAGTTTACTAACTGAGCAATCCAGGTTCGATATAATTTTGCTGGGCGCACATCAGCATGGTGTCCTAGAACATAAAAGAAAACATATGATACATTTTTTTTTAAAAAAGAAATACATTTAACTGGTAAGTAGCAAACATGGCGTCTTCTATCCTACTATATGGGAAGGCAGTTTTCATTGCTTTTGTCCTATTGGATGGAATAATTGTTCAGATAGCTTATTTGAGATGTCAATCACACTTTGGTGGGATGTCATCGAGTCTTCGTGTACAAGAGAGGTTCAAATGCCTCTCCAACTGGATGGATTGGCAGTTCAGATGGCTTATTTGAGATGTCAAACACACATTGGTCGCCCGGTAATCATTTTTTGCAGTAAAAGAAAAGTTGATACGCCCGAACAGGGACTTGAACCCTGGACCCTCAGATTAAAAGTCTGATGCTCTACCGACTGAGCTATCCAGGCTCGATTCTTCTTCGTGGTTCACATCCCAAAAAATGTATTGAGAACCTAACCCAAGAAATTATTTTATTTCTGTAAAATGAAATTAATGGTAAGAAGATACTTACTTTTTAAGATTCCTCTATGACCTACAGTGGGTGAAATGGCACAACTGGTTAGGCGCTCCCTCTCAGTCAGTGGTTTGTGAGTTCAAACCCCATGTTGGCCGAAAGTATGGCTTTTATGTTCTCCTTTAAAAATTGCAAGTTTTTCTCAATTCAATCCAAAAAGGATGTCTGCAATTCCACCAAAAGCTAGTTATTTATCAGCACCAATGCTTTTAATTTAAAAGTTTACTAACTGAGCAATCCAGGTTCGATATAATTTTGCTGGGCGCACATCAGCATGGTGTCCTAGAACATAAAAGAAAACATATGATACATTTTTTTTTAAAAAAGAAATACATTTAACTGGTAAGTAGCAAACATGGCGTCTTCTATCCTACTATATGGGAAGGCAGTTTTCATTGCTTTTGTCCTATTGGATGGAATAATTGTTCAGATAGCTTATTTGAGATGTCAATCACACTTTGGTGGGATGTCATCGAGTCTTCGTGTACAAGAGAGGTTCAAATGCCTCTCCAACTGGATGGATTGGCAGTTCAGATGGCTTATTTGAGATGTCAAACACACATTGGTCGCCCGGTAATCATTTTTTGCAGTAAAAGAAAAGTTGATACGCCCGAACAGGGACTTGAACCCTGGACCCTCAGATTAAAAGTCTGATGCTCTACCGACTGAGCTATCCAGGCTCGATTCTTCTTCGTGGTTCACATCCCAAAAAATGTATTGAGAACCTAACCCAAGAAATTATTTTATTTCTGTAAAATGAAATTAATGGTAAGAAGATACTTACTTTTTAAGATTCCTCTATGACCTACAGTGGGTGAAATGGCACAACTGGTTAGGCGCTCCCTCTCAGTCAGTGGATTGTGAGTTCAAACCCCATGTTGGCCGAAAGTATGGCTTTTATGTTCTCCTTTAAAAATTGCAAGTTTTTCTCAATTCAATCCAAAAAGGATGTCTGCAATTCCACCAAAAGCTAGTTATTTATCAGCACCAATGCTTTTAATTTAAAAGTTTACTAACTGAGCAATCCAGGTTCGATATAATTTTGCTGGGCGCACATCAGCATGGTGTCCTAGAACATAAAAGAAAACATATGATACATTTTTTTTTAAAAAAGAAATACATTTAACTGGTAAGTAGCAAACATGGCGTCTTCTATCCTACTATATGGGAAGGCAGTTTTCATTGCTTTTGTCCTATTGGATGGAATAATTGTTCAGATAGCTTATTTGAGATGTCAATCACACTTTGGTGGGATGTCATCGAGTCTTCGTGTACAAGAGAGGTTCAAATGCCTCTCCAACTGGATGGATTGGCAGTTCAGATGGCTTATTTGAGATGTCAAACACACATTGGTCGCCCGGTAATCATTTTTTGCAGTAAAAGAAAAGTTGATACGCCCGAACAGGGACTTGAACCCTGGACCCTCAGATTAAAAGTCTGATGCTCTACCGACTGAGCTATCCAGGCTCGATTCTTCTTCGTGGTTCACATCCCAAAAAATGTATTGAGAACCTAACCCAAGAAATTATTTTATTTCTGTAAAATGAAATTAATGGTAAGAAGATACTTACTTTTTAAGATTCCTCTATAACCTACAGTGGGTGAAATGGCACAACTGGTTAGGCTCTCCCTCTCAGTCAGTGGTTTGTGAGTTCAAACCCCATGTTGGCCGAAAGTATGGCTTTTATGTTCTCCTTTAAAAATTGCAAGTTTTTCTCAATTCAATCCAAAAAGGATGTCTGCAATTCCACCAAAAGCTAGTTATTTATCAGCACCAATGCTTTTAATTTAAAAGTTTACTAACTGAGCAATCCAGGTTTGATATAATTTTGCTGGGCGCACATCAGCATGGTGTCCTAGAACATAAAAGAAAACATATGATACATTTTTCTTTAAAAAAGAAATACATTTAACTGGTAAGTAGCAAACATGGCGTCTTCTATCCTACTATATGGGAAGGCAGTTTTCATTGCTTTTGTCCTATTGGATGGAATAATTGTTCAGATAGCTTATTTGAGATGTCAATCACACTTTGGTGGGATGTCATCGAGTCTTCGTGTACAAGAGAGGTTCAAATGCCTCTCCAACTGGATGGATTGGCAGTTCAGATGGCTTATTTGAGATGTCAAACACACATTGGTCGCCCGGTAATCATTTTTTGCAGTAAAAGAAAAGTTGATACGCCCGAACAGGGACTTGAACCCTGGACCCTCAGATTAAAAGTCTGATGCTCTACCGACTGAGCTATCCAGGCTCGATTCTTCTTCGTGGTTCACATCCCAAAAAATGTATTGAGAACCTAACCCAAGAAATTATTTTATTTCTGTAAAATGAAATTAATGGTAAGAAGATACTTACTTTTTAAGATTCCTCTATGACCTACAGTGGGTGAAATGGCACAACTGGTTAGGCGCTCCCTCTCAGTCAGTGGTTTGTGAGTTCAAACCCCATGTTGGCCGAAAGTATGGCTTTTATGTTCTCCTTTAAAAATTGCAAGTTTTTCTCAATTTAATCCAAAAAGGATGTCTGCAATTCCACCAAAAGCTAGTTATTTATCAGCACCAATGCTTTTAATTTAAAAGTTTACTAACTGAGCAATCCAGGTTCGATATAATTTTGCTGGGCGCACATCAGCATGGTGTCCTAGAACATAAAAGAAAACATATGATACATTTTTTTTAAAAAAAGAAATATATTTAACTGGTAAGTAGCAAACATGGCGTCTTCTATCCTACTATATGGGAAGGCAGTTTTCATTGCTTTTGTCCTATTGGATGGAATAATTGTTCAGATAGCTTATTTGAGATGTCAATCACACTTTGGTGGGATGTCATCGAGTCTTCGTGTACAAGAGAGGTTCAAATGCCTCTCCAACTGGATGGATTGGCAGTTCAGATGGCTTATTTGAGATGTCAAACACACATTGGTCGCCCGGTAATCTTTTTTTGCAGTTAAAGAAAAGTTGATACGCCCGAACAGGGACTTGAACCCTGGACCCTCAGATTAAAAGTCTGATGCTCTACCGACTGAGCTATCCAGGCTCGATTCTTCTTCGTGGTTCACATCCCAAAAAATGTATTGAGAACCTAACCCAAGAAATTATTTTATTTCTGTAAAATGAAATTAATGGTAAGAAGATACTTACTTTTTAAGATTCCTCTATGACCTACAGTGGGTGAAATGGCACAACTGGTTAGGCGCTCCCTCTCAGTCAGTGGTTTGTGAGTTCAAACCCCATGTTGGCCGAAAGTATGGCTTTTATGTTCTCCTTTAAAAATTGCAAGTTTTTCTCAATTTAATCCAAAAAGGATGTCTGCAATTCCACCAAAAGCTAGTTATTTATCAGCACCAATGCTTTTAATTTAAAAGTTTACTAACTGAGCAATCCAGGTTCGATATAATTTTGCTGGGCGCACATCAGCATGGTGTCCTAGAACATAAAAGAAAACATATGATACATTTTTCTTTAAAAAAGAAATACATTTAACTGGTAAGTAGCAAACATGGCGTCTTCTATCCTACTATATGGGAAGGCAGTTTTCATTGCTTTTGTCCTATTGGATGGAATAATTGTTCAGATAGCTTATTTGAGATGTCAATCACACTTTGGTGGGATGTCATCGAGTCTTCGTGTACAAGAGAGGTTCAAATGCCTCTCCAACTGGATGGATTGGCAGTTCAGATGGCTTATTTGAGATGTCAAACACACATTGGTCGCCCGGTAATCTTTTTTTGCAGTTAAAGAAAAGTTGATACGCCCGAACAGGGACTTGAACCCTGGACCCTCAGATTAAAAGTCTGATGCTCTACCGACTGAGCTATCCAGGCTCGATTCTTCTTCGTGGTTCACATCCCAAAAAATGTATTGAGAACCTAACCCAAGAAATTATTTTATTTCTGTAAAATGAAATTAATGGTAAGAAGATACTTACTTTTTAAGATTCCTCTATGACCTACAGTGGGTGAAATGGCACAACTGGTTAGGCGCTCCCTCTCAGTCAGTGGTTTGTGAGTTCAAACCCCATGTTTGCCGAAAGTATGGCTTTTATGTTCTCCTTTAAAAATTGCAAGTTTTTCTCAATTTAATCCAAAAAGGATGTCTGCAATTCCACCAAAAGCTAGTTATTTATCAGCACCAATGCTTTTAATTTAAAAGTTTACTAACTGAGCAATCCAGGTTCGATATAATTTTGCTAGGCGCACATCAGCATGGTGTCCTAGAACATAAAAGAAAACATATGATACATTTTTCTTTAAAAAAGAAATACATTTAACTGGTAAGTAGCAAACATGGCGTCTTCTATCATACTATATGGGAAGGCAGTTTTCATTGCTTTTGTCCTATTGGATGGAATAATTGTTCAGATAGCTTATTTGAGATGTCAATCACACTTTGGTGGGATGTCATCGAGTCTTCGTGTACAAGAGAGGTTCAAATGCCTCTCCAACTGGATGGATTGGCAGTTCAGATGGCTTATTTGAGATGTCAAACACACATTGGTCGCCCGGTAATCTTTTTTTGCAGTTAAAGAAAAGTTGATACGCCCGAACAGGGACTTGAACCCTGGACCCTCAGATTAAAAGTCTGATGCTCTACCGACTGAGCTATCCAGGCTCGATTCTTCTTCGTGGTTCACATCCCAAAAAATGTATTGAGAACCTAACCCAAGAAATTATTTTATTTCTGTAAAATGAAATTAATGGTAAGAAGATACTTACTTTTTAAGATTCCTCTATAACCTACAGTGGGTGAAATGGCACAACTGGTTAGGCTCTCCCTCTCAGTCAGTGGTTTGTGAGTTCAAACCCCATGTTGGCCGAAAGTATGGCTTTTATGTTCTCCTTTAAAAATTGCAAGTTTTTCTCAATTCAATCCAAAAAGGATGTCTGCAATTCCACCAAAAGCTAGTTATTTATCAGCACCAATGCTTTTAATTTAAAAGTTTACTAACTGAGCAATCCAGGTTTGATATAATTTTGCTGGGCGCACATCAGCATGGTGTCCTAGAACATAAAAGAAAACATATGATACATTTTTCTTTAAAAAAGAAATACATTTAACTGGTAAGTAGCAAACATGGCGTCTTCTATCCTACTATATGGGAAGGCAGTTTTCATTGCTTTTGTCCTATTGGATGGAATAATTGTTCAGATAGCTTATTTGAGATGTCAATCACACTTTGGTGGGATGTCATCGAGTCTTCGTGTACAAGAGAGGTTCAAATGCCTCTCCAACTGGATGGATTGGCAGTTCAGATGGCTTATTTGAGATGTCAAACACACATTGGTCGCCCGGTAATCTTTTTTTGCAGTTAAAGAAAAGTTGATACGCCCGAACAGGGACTTGAACCCTGGACCCTCAGATTAAAAGTCTGATGCTCTACCGACTGAGCTATCCAGGCTCGATTCTTCTTCGTGGTTCACATCCCAAAAAATGTATTGAGAACCTAACCCAAGAAATTATTTTATTTCTGTAAAATGAAATTAATGGTAAGAAGATACTTACTTTTTAAGATTCCTCTATGACCTACAGTGGGTGAAATGGCACAACTGGTTAGGCGCTCCCTCTCAGTCAGTGGTTTGTGAGTTCAAACCCCATGTTGGCCGAAAGTATGGCTTTTATGTTCTCCTTTAAAAATTGCAAGTTTTTCTCAATTTAATCCAAAAAGGATGTCTGCAATTCCACCAAAAGCTAGTTATTTATCAGCACCAATGCTTTTAATTTAAAAGTTTACTAACTGAGCAATCCAGGTTCGATATAATTTTGCTGGGCGCACATCAGCATGGTGTCCTAGAACATAAAAGAAAACATATGATACATTTTTCTTTAAAAAAGAAATACATTTAACTGGTAAGTAGCAAACATGGCGTCTTCTATCCTACTATATGGGAAGGCAGTTTTCATTGCTTTTGTCCTATTGGATGGAATAATTGTTCAGATAGCTTATTTGAGATGTCAATCACACTTTGGTGGGATGTCATCGAGTCTTCGTGTACAAGAGAGGTTCAAATGCCTCTCCAACTGGATGGATTGGCAGTTCAGATGGCTTATTTGAGATGTCAAACACACATTGGTCGCCCGGTAATCTTTTTTTGCAGTTAAAGAAAAGTTGATACGCCCGAACAGGGACTTGAACCCTGGACCCTCAGATTAAAAGTCTGATGCTCTACCGACTGAGCTATCCAGGCTCGATTCTTCTTCGTGGTTCACATCCCAAAAAATGTATTGAGAACCTAACCCAAGAAATTATTTTATTTCTGTAAAATGAAATTAATGGTAAGAAGATACTTACTTTTTAAGATTCCTCTATGACCTACAGTGGGTGAAATGGCACAACTGGTTAGGCGCTCCCTCTCAGTCAGTGGTTTGTGAGTTCAAACCCCATGTTGGCCGAAAGTATGGCTTTTATGTTCTCCTTTAAAAATTGCAAGTTTTTCTCAATTTAATCCAAAAAGGATGTCTGCAATTCCACCAAAAGCTAGTTATTTATCAGCACCAATGCTTTTAATTTAAAAGTTTACTAACTGAGCAATCCAGGTTCGATATAATTTTGCTGGGCGCACATCAGCATGGTGTCCTAGAACATAAAAGAAAACATATGATACATTTTTCTTTAAAAAAGAAATACATTTAACTGGTAAGTAGCAAACATGGCGTCTTCTATCCTACTATATGGGAAGGCAGTTTTCATTGCTTTTGTCCTATTGGATGGAATAATTGTTCAGATAGCTTATTTGAGATGTCAATCACACTTTGGTGGGATGTCATCGAGTCTTCGTGTACAAGAGAGGTTCAAATGCCTCTCCAACTGGATGGATTGGCAGTTCAGATGGCTTATTTGAGATGTCAAACACACATTGGTCGCCCGGTAATCTTTTTTTGCAGTTAAAGAAAAGTTGATACGCCCGAACAGGGACTTGAACCCTGGACCCTCAGATTAAAAGTCTGATGCTCTACCGACTGAGCTATCCAGGCTCGATTCTTCTTCGTGGTTCACATCCCAAAAAATGTATTGAGAACCTAACCCAAGAAATTATTTTATTTCTGTAAAATGAAATTAATGGTAAGAAGATACTTACTTTTTAAGATTCCTCTATGACCTACAGTGGGTGAAATGGCACAACTGGTTAGGCGCTCCCTCTCAGTCAGTGGTTTGTGAGTTCAAACCCCATGTTGGCCGAAAGTATGGCTTTTATGTTCTCCTTTAAAAATTGCAAGTTTTTCTCAATTTAATCCAAAAAGGATGTCTGCAATTCCACCAAAAGCTAGTTATTTATCAGCACCAATGCTTTTAATTTAAAAGTTTACTAACTGAGCAATCCAGGTTCGATATAATTTTGCTGGGCGCACATCAGCATGGTGTCCTAGAACATAAAAGAAAACATATGATACATTTTTCTTTAAAAAAGAAATACATTTAACTGGTAAGTAGCAAACATGGCGTCTTCTATCCTACTATATGGGAAGGCAGTTTTCATTGCTTTTGTCCTATTGGATGGAATAATTGTTCAGATAGCTTATTTGAGATGTCAATCACACTTTGGTGGGATGTCATCGAGTCTTCGTGTACAAGAGAGGTTCAAATGCCTCTCCAACTGGATGGATTGGCAGTTCAGATGGCTTATTTGAGATGTCAAACACACATTGGTCGCCCGGTAATCTTTTTTTGCAGTTAAAGAAAAGTTGATACGCCCGAACAGGGACTTGAACCCTGGACCCTCAGATTAAAAGTCTGATGCTCTACCGACTGAGCTATCCAGGCTCGATTCTTCTTCGTGGTTCACATCCCAAAAAATGTATTGAGAACCTAACCCAAGAAATTATTTTATTTCTGTAAAATGAAATTAATGGTAAGAAGATACTTACTTTTTAAGATTCCTCTATGACCTACAGTGGGTGAAATGGCACAACTGGTTAGGCGCTCCCTCTCAGTCAGTGGTTTGTGAGTTCAAACCCCATGTTTGCCGAAAGTATGGCTTTTATGTTCTCCTTTAAAAATTGCAAGTTTTTCTCAATTTAATCCAAAAAGGATGTCTGCAATTCCACCAAAAGCTAGTTATTTATCAGCACCAATGCTTTTAATTTAAAAGTTTACTAACTGAGCAATCCAGGTTCGATATAATTTTGCTAGGCGCACATCAGCATGGTGTCCTAGAACATAAAAGAAAACATATGATACATTTTTCTTTAAAAAAGAAATACATTTAACTGGTAAGTAGCAAACATGGCGTCTTCTATCATACTATATGGGAAGGCAGTTTTCATTGCTTTTGTCCTATTGGATGGAATAATTGTTCAGATAGCTTATTTGAGATGTCAATCACACTTTGGTGGGATGTCATCGAGTCTTCGTGTACAAGAGAGGTTCAAATGCCTCTCCAACTGGATGGATTGGCAGTTCAGATGGCTTATTTGAGATGTCAAACACACATTGGTCGCCCGGTAATCTTTTTTTGCAGTTAAAGAAAAGTTGATACGCCCGAACAGGGACTTGAACCCTGGACCCTCAGATTAAAAGTCTGATGCTCTACCGACTGAGCTATCCAGGCTCGATTCTTCTTCGTGGTTCACATCCCAAAAAATGTATTGAGAACCTAACCCAAGAAATTATTTTATTTCTGTAAAATGAAATTAATGGTAAGAAGATACTTACTTTTTAAGATTCCTCTATAACCTACAGTGGGTGAAATGGCACAACTGGTTAGGCTCTCCCTCTCAGTCAGTGGTTTGTGAGTTCAAACCCCATGTTGGCCGAAAGTATGGCTTTTATGTTCTCCTTTAAAAATTGCAAGTTTTTCTCAATTCAATCCAAAAAGGATGTCTGCAATTCCACCAAAAGCTAGTTATTTATCAGCACCAATGCTTTTAATTTAAAAGTTTACTAACTGAGCAATCCAGGTTTGATATAATTTTGCTGGGCGCACATCAGCATGGTGTCCTAGAACATAAAAGAAAACATATGATACATTTTTCTTTAAAAAAGAAATACATTTAACTGGTAAGTAGCAAACATGGCGTCTTCTATCCTACTATATGGGAAGGCAGTTTTCATTGCTTTTGTCCTATTGGATGGAATAATTGTTCAGATAGCTTATTTGAGATGTCAATCACACTTTGGTGGGATGTCATCGAGTCTTCGTGTACAAGAGAGGTTCAAATGCCTCTCCAACTGGATGGATTGGCAGTTCAGATGGCTTATTTGAGATGTCAAACACACATTGGTCGCCCGGTAATCTTTTTTTGCAGTTAAAGAAAAGTTGATACGCCCGAACAGGGACTTGAACCCTGGACCCTCAGATTAAAAGTCTGATGCTCTACCGACTGAGCTATCCAGGCTCGATTCTTCTTCGTGGTTCACATCCCAAAAAATGTATTGAGAACCTAACCCAAGAAATTATTTTATTTCTGTAAAATGAAATTAATGGTAAGAAGATACTTACTTTTTAAGATTCCTCTATGACCTACAGTGGGTGAAATGGCACAACTGGTTAGGCGCTCCCTCTCAGTCAGTGGTTTGTGAGTTCAAACCCCATGTTGGCCGAAAGTATGGCTTTTATGTTCTCCTTTAAAAATTGCAAGTTTTTCTCAATTTAATCCAAAAAGGATGTCTGCAATTCCACCAAAAGCTAGTTATTTATCAGCACCAATGCTTTTAATTTAAAAGTTTACTAACTGAGCAATCCAGGTTCGATATAATTTTGCTGGGCGCACATCAGCATGGTGTCCTAGAACATAAAAGAAAACATATGATACATTTTTCTTTAAAAAAGAAATACATTTAACTGGTAAGTAGCAAACATGGCGTCTTCTATCCTACTATATGGGAAGGCAGTTTTCATTGCTTTTGTCCTATTGGATGGAATAATTGTTCAGATAGCTTATTTGAGATGTCAATCACACTTTGGTGGGATGTCATCGAGTCTTCGTGTACAAGAGAGGTTCAAATGCCTCTCCAACTGGATGGATTGGCAGTTCAGATGGCTTATTTGAGATGTCAAACACACATTGGTCGCCCGGTAATCTTTTTTTGCAGTTAAAGAAAAGTTGATACGCCCGAACAGGGACTTGAACCCTGGACCCTCAGATTAAAAGTCTGATGCTCTACCGACTGAGCTATCCAGGCTCGATTCTTCTTCGTGGTTCACATCCCAAAAAATGTATTGAGAACCTAACCCAAGAAATTATTTTATTTCTGTAAAATGAAATTAATGGTAAGAAGATACTTACTTTTTAAGATTCCTCTATGACCTACAGTGGGTGAAATGGCACAACTGGTTAGGCGCTCCCTCTCAGTCAGTGGTTTGTGAGTTCAAACCCCATGTTGGCCGAAAGTATGGCTTTTATGTTCTCCTTTAAAAATTGCAAGTTTTTCTCAATTTAATCCAAAAAGGATGTCTGCAATTCCACCAAAAGCTAGTTATTTATCAGCACCAATGCTTTTAATTTAAAAGTTTACTAACTGAGCAATCCAGGTTCGATATAATTTTGCTAGGCGCACATCAGCATGGTGTCCTAGAACATAAAAGAAAACATATGATACATTTTTCTTTAAAAAAGAAATACATTTAACTGGTAAGTAGCAAACATGGCGTCTTCTATCCTACTATATGGGAAGGCAGTTTTCATTGCTTTTGTCCTATTGGATGGAATAATTGTTCAGATAGCTTATTTGAGATGTCAATCACACTTTGGTGGGATGTCATCGAGTCTTCGTGTACAAGAGAGGTTCAAATGCCTCTCCAACTGGATGGATTGGCAGTTCAGATGGCTTATTTGAGATGTCAAACACACATTGGTCGCCCGGTAATCTTTTTTTGCAGTTAAAGAAAAGTTGATACGCCCGAACAGGGACTTGAACCCTGGACCCTCAGATTAAAAGTCTGATGCTCTACCGACTGAGCTATCCAGGCTCGATTCTTCTTCGTGGTTCACATCCCAAAAAATGTATTGAGAACCTAACCCAAGAAATTATTTTATTTCTGTAAAATGAAATTAATGGTAAGAAGATACTTACTTTTTAAGATTCCTCTATAACCTACAGTGGGTGAAATGGCACAACTGGTTAGGCTCTCCCTCTCAGTCAGTGGTTTGTGAGTTCAAACCCCATGTTGGCCGAAAGTATGGCTTTTATGTTCTCCTTTAAAAATTGCAAGTTTTTCTCAATTCAATCCAAAAAGGATGTCTGCAATTCCACCAAAAGCTAGTTATTTATCAGCACCAATGCTTTTAATTTAAAAGTTTACTAACTGAGCAATCCAGGTTTGATATAATTTTGCTGGGCGCACATCAGCATGGTGTCCTAGAACATAAAAGAAAACATATGATACATTTTTCTTTAAAAAAGAAATACATTTAACTGGTAAGTAGCAAACATGGCGTCTTCTATCCTACTATATGGGAAGGCAGTTTTCATTGCTTTTGTCCTATTGGATGGAATAATTGTTCAGATAGCTTATTTGAGATGTCAATCACACTTTGGTGGGATGTCATCGAGTCTTCGTGTACAAGAGAGGTTCAAATGCCTCTCCAACTGGATGGATTGGCAGTTCAGATGGCTTATTTGAGATGTCAAACACACATTGGTCGCCCGTTAATCATTTTTTGCAGTAAAAGAAAAGTTGATACGCCCGAACAGGGACTTGAACCCTGGACCCTCAGATTAAAAGTCTGATGCTCTACCGACTGAGCTATCCAGGCTCGATTCTTCTTCGTGGTTCACATCCCAAAAAATGTATTGAGAACCTAACCCAAGAAATTATTTTATTTCTGTAAAATGAAATTAATGGTAAGAAGATACTTACTTTTTAAGATTCCTCTATGACCTACAGTGGGTGAAATGGCACAACTGGTTAGGCTCTCCCTCTCAGTCAGTGGTTTGTGAGTTCAAACCCCATGTTGGCCGAAAGTATGGCTTTTATGTTCTCCTTTAAAAATTGCAAGTTTTTCTCAATTCAATCCAAAAAGGATGTCTGCAATTCCACCAAAAGCTAGTTATTTATCAGCACCAATGCTTTTAATTTAAAAGTTTACTAACTGAGCAATCCAGGTTCGATATAATTTTGCTGGGCGCACATCAGCATGGTGTCCTAGAACATAAAAGAAAACATATGATACATTTTTTTAAAAAAAAGAAATATATTTAACTGGTAAGTAGCAAACATGGCGTCTTCTATCCTACTATATGGGAAGGCAGTTTTCATTGCTTTTGTCCTATTGGATGGAATAATTGTTCAGATAGCTTATTTGAGATGTCAATCACACTTTGGTGGGATGTCATCGAGTCTTCGTGTACAAGAGAGGTTCAAATGCCTCTCCAACTGGATGGATTGGCAGTTCAGATGGCTTATTTGAGATGTCAAACACACATTGGTCGCCCGGTAATCTTTTTTTGCAGTTAAAGAAAAGTTGATACGCCCGAACAGGGACTTGAACCCTGGACCCTCAGATTAAAAGTCTGATGCTCTACCGACTGAGCTATCCAGGCTCGATTCTTCTTCGTGGTTCACATCCCAAAAAATGTATTGAGAACCTAACCCAAGAAATTATTTTATTTCTGTAAAATGAAATTAATGGTAAGAAGATACTTACTTTTTAAGATTCCTCTATGACCTACAGTGGGTGAAATGGCACAACTGGTTAGGCGCTCCCTCTCAGTCAGTGGTTTGTGAGTTCAAACCCCATGTTGGCCGAAAGTATGGCTTTTATGTTCTCCTTTAAAAATTGCAAGTTTTTCTCAATTTAATCCAAAAAGGATGTCTGCAATTCCACCAAAAGCTAGTTATTTATCAGCACCAATGCTTTTAATTTAAAAGTTTACTAACTGAGCAATCCAGGTTCGATATAATTTTGCTGGGCGCACATCAGCATGGTGTCCTAGAACATAAAAGAAAACATATGATACATTTTTTTAAAAAAAAGAAATATATTTAACTGGTAAGTAGCAAACATGGCGTCTTCTATCCTACTATATGGGAAGGCAGTTTTCATTGCTTTTGTCCTATTGGATGGAATAATTGTTCAGATAGCTTATTTGAGATGTCAATCACACTTTGGTGGGATGTCATCGAGTCTTCGTGTACAAGAGAGGTTCAAATGCCTCTCCAACTGGATGGATTGGCAGTTCAGATGGCTTATTTGAGATGTCAAACACACATTGGTCGCCCGGTAATCATTTTTTGCAGTAAAAGAAAAGTTGATACGCCCGAACAGGGACTTGAACCCTGGACCCTCAGATTAAAAGTCTGATGCTCTACCGACTGAGCTATCCAGGCTCGATTCTTCTTCGTGGTTCACATCCCAAAAAATGTATTGAGAACCTAACCCAAGAAATTATTTTATTTCTGTAAAATGAAATTAATGGTAAGAAGATACTTACTTTTTAAGATTCCTCTATGACCTACAGTGGGTGAAATGGCACAACTGGTTAGGCTCTCCCTCTCAGTCAGTGGTTTGTGAGTTCAAACCCCATGTTGGCTGAAAGTATGGCTTTTATGTTCTCCTTTAAAAATTGCAAGTTTTTCTCAATTCAATCCAAAAAGGATGTCTGCAATTCCACCAAAAGCTAGTTATTTATCAGCACCAATGCTTTTAATTTAAAAGTTTACTAACTGAGCAATCCAGGTTTGATATAATTTTGCTGGGCGCACATCAGCATGGTGTCCTAGAACATAAAAGAAAACATATGATACATTTTTCTTTAAAAAAGAAATACATTTAACTGGTAAGTAGCAAACATGGCGTCTTCTATCCTACTATATGGGAAGGCAGTTTTCATTGCTTTTGTCCTATTGGATGGAATAATTGTTCAGATAGCTTATTTGAGATGTCAATCACACTTTGGTGGGATGTCATCGAGTCTTCGTGTACAAGAGAGGTTCAAATGCCTCTCCAACTGGATGGATTGGCAGTTCAGATGGCTTATTTGAGATGTCAAACACACATTGGTCGCCCGGTAATCATTTTTTGCAGTAAAAGAAAAGTTGATACGCCCGAACAGGGACTTGAACCCTGGACCCTCAGATTAAAAGTCTGATGCTCTACCGACTGAGCTATCCAGGCTCGATTCTTCTTCGTGGTTCACATCCCAAAAAATGTATTGAGAACCTAACCCAAGAAATTATTTTATTTCTGTAAAATGAAATTAATGGTAAGAAGATACTTACTTTTTAAGATTCCTCTATGACCTACAGTGGGTGAAATGGCACAACTGGTTAGGCTCTCCCTCTCAGTCAGTGGTTTGTGAGTTCAAACCCCATGTTGGCCGAAAGTATGGCTTTTATGTTCTCCTTTAAAAATTGCAAGTTTTTCTCAATTCAATCCAAAAAGGATGTCTGCAATTCCACCAAAAGCTAGTTATTTATCAGCACCAATGCTTTTAATTTAAAAGTTTACTAACTGAGCAATCCAGGTTTGATATAATTTTGCTGGGCGCACATCAGCATGGTGTCCTAGAACATAAAAGAAAACATATGATACATTTTTCTTTAAAAAAGAAATACATTTAACTGGTAAGTAGCAAACATGGCGTCTTCTATCCTACTATATGGGAAGGCAGTTTTCATTGCTTTTGTCCTATTGGATGGAATAATTGTTCAGATAGCTTATTTGAGATGTCAATCACACTTTGGTGGGATGTCATCGAGTCTTCGTGTACAAGAGAGGTTCAAATGCCTCTCCAACTGGATGGATTGGCAGTTCAGATGGCTTATTTGAGATGTCAAACACACATTGGTCGCCCGGTAATCATTTTTTGCAGTAAAAGAAAAGTTGATACGCCCGAACAGGGACTTGAACCCTGGACCCTCAGATTAAAAGTCTGATGCTCTACCGACTGAGCTATCCAGGCTCGATTCTTCTTCGTGGTTCACATCCCAAAAAATGTATTGAGAACCTAACCCAAGAAATTATTTTATTTCTGTAAAATGAAATTAATGGTAAGAAGATACTTACTTTTTAAGATTCCTCTATGACCTACAGTGGGTGAAATGGCACAACTGGTTAGGCTCTCCCTCTCAGTCAGTGGTTTGTGAGTTCAAACCCCATGTTGGCCGAAATTATGGCTTTTATGTTCTCCTTTAAAAATTGCAAGTTTTTCTCAATTCAATCCAAAAAGGATGTCTGCAATTCCACCAAAAGCTAGTTATTTATCAGCACCAATGCTTTTAATTTAAAAGTTTACTAACTGAGCAATCCAGGTTCGATATAATTTTGCTGGGCGCACATCAGCATGGTGTCCTAGAACATAAAAGAAAACATATGATACATTTTTTTAAAAAAAAGAAATATATTTAACTGGTAAGTAGCAAACATGGCGTCTTCTATCCTACTATATGGGAAGGCAGTTTTCATTGCTTTTGTCCTATTGGATGGAATAATTGTTCAGATAGCTTATTTGAGATGTCAATCACACTTTGGTGGGATGTCATCGAGTCTTCGTGTACAAGAGAGGTTCAAATGCCTCTCCAACTGGATGGATTGGCAGTTCAGATGGCTTATTTGAGATGTCAAACACACATTGGTCGCCCGGTAATCTTTTTTTGCAGTTAAAGAAAAGTTGATACGCCCGAACAGGGACTTGAACCCTGGACCCTCAGATTAAAAGTCTGATGCTCTACCGACTGAGCTATCCAGGCTCGATTCTTCTTCGTGGTTCACATCCCAAAAAATGTATTGAGAACCTAACCCAAGAAATTATTTTATTTCTGTAAAATGAAATTAATGGTAAGAAGATACTTACTTTTTAAGATTCCTCTATGACCTACAGTGGGTGAAATGGCACAACTGGTTAGGCGCTCCCTCTCAGTCAGTGGTTTGTGAGTTCAAACCCCATGTTGGCCGAAAGTATGGCTTTTATGTTCTCCTTTAAAAATTGCAAGTTTTTCTCAATTTAATCCAAAAAGGATGTCTGCAATTCCACCAAAAGCTAGTTATTTATCAGCACCAATGCTTTTAATTTAAAAGTTTACTAACTGAGCAATCCAGGTTCGATATAATTTTGCTGGGCGCACATCAGCATGGTGTCCTAGAACATAAAAGAAAACATATGATACATTTTTCTTTAAAAAAGAAATACATTTAACTGGTAAGTAGCAAACATGGCGTCTTCTATCCTACTATATGGGAAGGCAGTTTTCATTGCTTTTGTCCTATTGGATGGAATAATTGTTCAGATAGCTTATTTGAGATGTCAATCACACTTTGGTGGGATGTCATCGAGTCTTCGTGTACAAGAGAGGTTCAAATGCCTCTCCAACTGGATGGATTGGCAGTTCAGATGGCTTATTTGAGATGTCAAACACACATTGGTCGCCCGGTAATCATTTTTTGCAGTAAAAGAAAAGTTGATACGCCCGAACAGGGACTTGAACCCTGGACCCTCAGATTAAAAGTCTGATGCTCTACCGACTGAGCTATCCAGGCTCGATTCTTCTTCGTGGTTCACATCCCAAAAAATGTATTGAGAACCTAACCCAAGAAATTATTTTATTTCTGTAAAATGAAATTAATGGTAAGAAGATACTTACTTTTTAAGATTCCTCTATGACCTACAGTGGGTGAAATGGCACAACTGGTTAGGCGCTCCCTCTCAGTCAGTGGTTTGTGAGTTCAAACCCCATGTTGGCCGAAAGTATGGCTTTTATGTTCTCCTTTAAAAATTGCAAGTTTTTCTCAATTTAATCCAAAAAGGATGTCTGCAATTCCACCAAAAGCTAGTTATTTATCAGCACCAATGCTTTTAATTTAAAAGTTTACTAACTGAGCAATCCAGGTTTGATATAATTTTGCTGGGCGCACATCAGCATGGTGTCCTAGAACATAAAAGAAAACATATGATACATTTTTCTTTAAAAAAGAAATACATTTAACTGGTAAGTAGCAAACATGGCGTCTTCTATCCTACTATATGGGAAGGCAGTTTTCATTGCTTTTGTCCTATTGGATGGAATAATTGTTCAGATAGCTTATTTGAGATGTCAATCACACTTTGGTGGGATGTCATCGAGTCTTCGTGTACAAGAGAGGTTCAAATGCCTCTCCAACTGGATGGATTGGCAGTTCAGATGGCTTATTTGAGATGTCAAACACACATTGGTCGCCCGGTAATCATTTTTTGCAGTAAAAGAAAAGTTGATACGCCCAAACAGGGACTTGAACCCTGGACCCTCAGATTAAAAGTCTGATGCTCTACCGACTGAGCTATCCAGGCTCGATTCTTCTTCGTGGTTCACATCCCAAAAAATGTATTGAGAACCTAACCCAAGAAATTATTTTATTTCTGTAAAATGAAATTAATGGTAAGAAGATACTTACTTTTTAAGATTCCTCTATGACCTACAGTGGGTGAAATGGCACAACTGGTTAGGCGCTCCCTCTCAGTCAGTGGTTTGTGAGTTCAAACCCCATGTTGGCCGAAAGTATGGCTTTTATGTTCTCCTTTAAAAATTGCAAGTTTTTCTCAATTTAATCCAAAAAGGATGTCTGCAATTCCACCAAAAGCTAGTTATTTATCAGCACCAATGCTTTTAATTTAAAAGTTTACTAACTGAGCAATCCAGGTTCGATATAATTTTGCTGGGCGCACATCAGCATGGTGTCCTAGAACATAAAAGAAAACATATGATACATTTTTCTTTAAAAAAGAAATACATTTAACTGGTAAGTAGCAAACATGGCGTCTTCTATCCTACTATATGGGAAGGCAGTTTTCATTGCTTTTGTCCTATTGGATGGAATAATTGTTCAGATAGCTTATTTGAGATGTCAATCACACTTTGGTGGGATGTCATCGAGTCTTCGTGTACAAGAGAGGTTCAAATGCCTCTCCAACTGGATGGATTGGCAGTTCAGATGGCTTATTTGAGATGTCAAACACACATTGGTCGCCCGGTAATCTTTTTTTGCAGTTAAAGAAAAGTTGATACGCCCGAACAGGGACTTGAACCCTGGACCCTCAGATTAAAAGTCTGATGCTCTACCGACTGAGCTATCCAGGCTCGATTCTTCTTCGTGGTTCACATCCCAAAAAATGTATTGAGAACCTAACCCAAGAAATTATTTTATTTCTGTAAAATGAAATTAATGGTAAGAAGATACTTACTTTTTAAGATTCCTCTATGACCTACAGTGGGTGAAATGGCACAACTGGTTAGGCGCTCCCTCTCAGTCAGTGGTTTGTGAGTTCAAACCCCATGTTGGCCGAAAGTATGGCTTTTATGTTCTCCTTTAAAAATTGCAAGTTTTTCTCAATTTAATCCAAAAAGGATGTCTGCAATTCCACCAAAAGCTAGTTATTTATCAGCACCAATGCTTTTAATTTAAAAGTTTACTAACTGAGCAATCCAGGTTCGATATAATTTTGCTAGGCGCACATCAGCATGGTGTCCTAGAACATAAAAGAAAACATATGATACATTTTTCTTTAAAAAAGAAATACATTTAACTGGTAAGTAGCAAACATGGCGTCTTCTATCCTACTATATGGGAAGGCAGTTTTCATTGCTTTTGTCCTATTGGATGGAATAATTGTTCAGATAGCTTATTTGAGATGTCAATCACACTTTGGTGGGATGTCATCGAGTCTTCGTGTACAAGAGAGGTTCAAATGCCTCTCCAACTGGATGGATTGGCAGTTCAGATGGCTTATTTGAGATGTCAAACACACATTGGTCGCCCGGTAATCTTTTTTTGCAGTTAAAGAAAAGTTGATACGCCCGAACAGGGACTTGAACCCTGGACCCTCAGATTAAAAGTCTGATGCTCTACCGACTGAGCTATCCAGGCTCGATTCTTCTTCGTGGTTCACATCCCAAAAAATGTATTGAGAACCTAACCCAAGAAATTATTTTATTTCTGTAAAATGAAATTAATGGTAAGAAGATACTTACTTTTTAAGATTCCTCTATAACCTACAGTGGGTGAAATGGCACAACTGGTTAGGCTCTCCCTCTCAGTCAGTGGTTTGTGAGTTCAAACCCCATGTTGGCCGAAAGTATGGCTTTTATGTTCTCCTTTAAAAATTGCAAGTTTTTCTCAATTCAATCCAAAAAGGATGTCTGCAATTCCACCAAAAGCTAGTTATTTATCAGCACCAATGCTTTTAATTTAAAAGTTTACTAACTGAGCAATCCAGGTTTGATATAATTTTGCTGGGCGCACATCAGCATGGTGTCCTAGAACATAAAAGAAAACATATGATACATTTTTCTTTAAAAAAGAAATACATTTAACTGGTAAGTAGCAAACATGGCGTCTTCTATCCTACTATATGGGAAGGCAGTTTTCATTGCTTTTGTCCTATTGGATGGAATAATTGTTCAGATAGCTTATTTGAGATGTCAATCACACTTTGGTGGGATGTCATCGAGTCTTCGTGTACAAGAGAGGTTCAAATGCCTCTCCAACTGGATGGATTGGCAGTTCAGATGGCTTATTTGAGATGTCAAACACACATTGGTCGCCCGGTAATCATTTTTTGCAGTAAAAGAAAAGTTGATACGCCCGAACAGGGACTTGAACCCTGGACCCTCAGATTAAAAGTCTGATGCTCTACCGACTGAGCTATCCAGGCTCGATTCTTCTTCGTGGTTCACATCCCAAAAAATGTATTGAGAACCTAACCCAAGAAATTATTTTATTTCTGTAAAATGAAATTAATGGTAAGAAGATACTTACTTTTTAAGATTCCTCTATGACCTACAGTGGGTGAAATGGCACAACTGGTTAGGCTCTCCCTCTCAGTCAGTGGTTTGTGAGTTCAAACCCCATGTTGGCCGAAAGTATGGCTTTTATGTTCTCCTTTAAAAATTGCAAGTTTTTCTCAATTCAATCCAAAAAGGATGTCTGCAATTCCACCAAAAGCTAGTTATTTATCAGCACCAATGCTTTTAATTTAAAAGTTTACTAACTGAGCAATCCAGGTTCGATATAATTTTGCTGGGCGCACATCAGCATGGTGTCCTAGAACATAAAAGAAAACATATGATACATTTTTTTAAAAAAAAGAAATATATTTAACTGGTAAGTAGCAAACATGGCGTCTTCTATCCTACTATATGGGAAGGCAGTTTTCATTGCTTTTGTCCTATTGGATGGAATAATTGTTCAGATAGCTTATTTGAGATGTCAATCACACTTTGGTGGGATGTCATCGAGTCTTCGTGTACAAGAGAGGTTCAAATGCCTCTCCAACTGGATGGATTGGCAGTTCAGATGGCTTATTTGAGATGTCAAACACACATTGGTCGCCCGGTAATCTTTTTTTGCAGTTAAAGAAAAGTTGATACGCCCGAACAGGGACTTGAACCCTGGACCCTCAGATTAAAAGTCTGATGCTCTACCGACTGAGCTATCCAGGCTCGATTCTTCTTCGTGGTTCACATCCCAAAAAATGTATTGAGAACCTAACCCAAGAAATTATTTTATTTCTGTAAAATGAAATTAATGGTAAGAAGATACTTACTTTTTAAGATTCCTCTATGACCTACAGTGGGTGAAATGGCACAACTGGTTAGGCGCTCCCTCTCAGTCAGTGGTTTGTGAGTTCAAACCCCATGTTGGCCGAAAGTATGGCTTTTATGTTCTCCTTTAAAAATTGCAAGTTTTTCTCAATTTAATCCAAAAAGGATGTCTGCAATTCCACCAAAAGCTAGTTATTTATCAGCACCAATGCTTTTAATTTAAAAGTTTACTAACTGAGCAATCCAGGTTCGATATAATTTTGCTGGGCGCACATCAGCATGGTGTCCTAGAACATAAAAGAAAACATATGATACATTTTTCTTTAAAAAAGAAATACATTTAACTGGTAAGTAGCAAACATGGCGTCTTCTATCCTACTATATGGGAAGGCAGTTTTCATTGCTTTTGTCCTATTGGATGGAATAATTGTTCAGATAGCTTATTTGAGATGTCAATCACACTTTGGTGGGATGTCATCGAGTCTTCGTGTACAAGAGAGGTTCAAATGCCTCTCCAACTGGATGGATTGGCAGTTCAGATGGCTTATTTGAGATGTCAAACACACATTGGTCGCCCGGTAATCATTTTTTGCAGTAAAAGAAAAGTTGATACGCCCGAACAGGGACTTGAACCCAGGACCCTCAGATTAAAAGTCTGATGCTCTACCGACTGAGCTATCCAGGCTCGATTCTTCTTCGTGGTTCACATCCCAAAAAATGTATTGAGAACCTAACCCAAGAAATTATTTTATTTCTGTAAAATGAAATTAATGGTAAGAAGATACTTACTTTTTAAGATTCCTCTATGACCTACAGTGGGTGAAATGGCACAACTGGTTAGGCGCTCCCTCTCAGTCAGTGGTTTGTGAGTTCAAACCCCATGTTGGCCGAAAGTATGGCTTTTATGTTCTCCTTTAAAAATTGCAAGTTTTTCTCAATTTAATCCAAAAAGGATGTCTGCAATTCCACCAAAAGCTAGTTATTTATCAGCACCAATGCTTTTAATTTAAAAGTTTACTAACTGAGCAATCCAGGTTTGATATAATTTTGCTGGGCGCACATCAGCATGGTGTCCTAGAACATAAAAGAAAACATATGATACATTTTTCTTTAAAAAAGAAATACATTTAACTGGTAAGTAGCAAACATGGCGTCTTCTATCCTACTATATGGGAAGGCAGTTTTCATTGCTTTTGTCCTATTGGATGGAATAATTGTTCAGATAGCTTATTTGAGATGTCAATCACACTTTGGTGGGATGTCATCGAGTCTTCGTGTACAAGAGAGGTTCAAATGCCTCTCCAACTGGATGGATTGGCAGTTCAGATGGCTTATTTGAGATGTCAAACACACATTGGTCGCCCGGTAATCATTTTTTGCAGTAAAAGAAAAGTTGATACGCCCAAACAGGGACTTGAACCCTGGACCCTCAGATTAAAAGTCTGATGCTCTACCGACTGAGCTATCCAGGCTCGATTCTTCTTCGTGGTTCACATCCCAAAAAATGTATTGAGAACCTAACCCAAGAAATTATTTTATTTCTGTAAAATGAAATTAATGGTAAGAAGATACTTACTTTTTAAGATTCCTCTATGACCTACAGTGGGTGAAATGGCACAACTGGTTAGGCGCTCCCTCTCAGTCAGTGGTTTGTGAGTTCAAACCCCATGTTGGCCGAAAGTATGGCTTTTATGTTCTCCTTTAAAAATTGCAAGTTTTTCTCAATTTAATCCAAAAAGGATGTCTGCAATTCCACCAAAAGCTAGTTATTTATCAGCACCAATGCTTTTAATTTAAAAGTTTACTAACTGAGCAATCCAGGTTCGATATAATTTTGCTGGGCGCACATCAGCATGGTGTCCTAGAACATAAAAGAAAACATATGATACATTTTTCTTTAAAAAAGAAATACATTTAACTGGTAAGTAGCAAACATGGCGTCTTCTATCCTACTATATGGGAAGGCAGTTTTCATTGCTTTTGTCCTATTGGATGGAATAATTGTTCAGATAGCTTATTTGAGATGTCAATCACACTTTGGTGGGATGTCATCGAGTCTTCGTGTACAAGAGAGGTTCAAATGCCTCTCCAACTGGATGGATTGGCAGTTCAGATGGCTTATTTGAGATGTCAAACACACATTGGTCGCCCGGTAATCTTTTTTTGCAGTTAAAGAAAAGTTGATACGCCCGAACAGGGACTTGAACCCTGGACCCTCAGATTAAAAGTCTGATGCTCTACCGACTGAGCTATCCAGGCTCGATTCTTCTTCGTGGTTCACATCCCAAAAAATGTATTGAGAACCTAACCCAAGAAATTATTTTATTTCTGTAAAATGAAATTAATGGTAAGAAGATACTTACTTTTTAAGATTCCTCTATGACCTACAGTGGGTGAAATGGCACAACTGGTTAGGCTCTCCCTCTCAGTCAGTGGTTTGTGAGTTCAAACCCCATGTTGGCCGAAAGTATGGCTTTTATGTTCTCCTTTAAAAATTGCAAGTTTTTCTCAATTCAATCCAAAAAGGATGTCTGCAATTCCACCAAAAGCTAGTTATTTATCAGCACCAATGCTTTTAATTTAAAAGTTTACTAACTGAGCAATCCAGGTTCGATATAATTTTGCTGGGCGCACATCAGCATGGTGTCCTAGAACATAAAAGAAAACATATGATACATTTTTTTAAAAAAAAGAAATATATTTAACTGGTAAGTAGCAAACATGGCGTCTTCTATCCTACTATATGGGAAGGCAGTTTTCATTGCTTTTGTCCTATTGGATGGAATAATTGTTCAGATAGCTTATTTGAGATGTCAATCACACTTTGGTGGGATGTCATCGAGTCTTCGTGTACAAGAGAGGTTCAAATGCCTCTCCAACTGGATGGATTGGCAGTTCAGATGGCTTATTTGAGATGTCAAACACACATTGGTCGCCCGGTAATCATTTTTTGCAGTAAAAGAAAAGTTGATACGCCCGAACAGGGACTTGAACCCTGGACCCTCAGATTAAAAGTCTGATGCTCTACCGACTGAGCTATCCAGGCTCGATTCTTCTTCGTGGTTCACATCCCAAAAAATGTATTGAGAACCTAACCCAAGAAATTATTTTATTTCTGTAAAATGAAATTAATGGTAAGAAGATACTTACTTTTTAAGATTCCTCTATGACCTACAGTGGGTGAAATGGCACAACTGGTTAGGCGCTCCCTCTCAGTCAGTGGTTTGTGAGTTCAAACCCCATGTTGGCCGAAAGTATGGCTTTTATGTTCTCCTTTAAAAATTGCAAGTTTTTCTCAATTTAATCCAAAAAGGATGTCTGCAATTCCACCAAAAGCTAGTTATTTATCAGCACCAATGCTTTTAATTTAAAAGTTTACTAACTGAGCAATACAGGTTTGATATAATTTTGCTGGGCGCACATCAGCATGGTGTCCTAGAACATAAAAGAAAACATATGATACATTTTTCTTTAAAAAAGAAATACATTTAACTGGTAAGTAGCAAACATGGCGTCTTCTATCCTACTATATGGGAAGGCAGTTTTCATTGCTTTTGTCCTATTGGATGGAATAATTGTTCAGATAGCTTATTTGAGATGTCAATCACACTTTGGTGGGATGTCATCGAGTCTTCGTGTACAAGAGAGGTTCAAATGCCTCTCCAACTGGATGGATTGGCAGTTCAGATGGCTTATTTGAGATGTCAAACACACATTGGTCGCCCGGTAATCATTTTTTGCAGTAAAAGAAAAGTTGATACGCCCAAACAGGGACTTGAACCCTGGACCCTCAGATTAAAAGTCTGATGCTCTACCGACTGAGCTATCCAGGCTCGATTCTTCTTCGTGGTTCACATCCCAAAAAATGTATTGAGAACCTAACCCAAGAAATTATTTTATTTCTGTAAAATGAAATTAATGGTAAGAAGATACTTACTTTTTAAGATTCCTCTATGACCTACAGTGGGTGAAATGGCACAACTGGTTAGGTGCTCCCTCTCAGTCAGTGGTTTTTGAGTTCAAACCCCATGTTGGCCAAAAGTATGGCTTTTATGTTCTCCTTCAAAAATTGCAAGTTTTTCTCAATTTAATCCAAAAAGGATGTCTGCAATTCCACCAAAAGCTAGTTATTTATCAGCACCAATGCTTTTAATTTAAAAGTTTACTAACTGAGCAATCCAGGTTCGATATAATTTTGCTGGGCGCACATCAGCATGGTGTCCTAGAACATAAAAGAAAACATATGATACATTTTTTTTTAAAAAAGAAATACATTTAACTGGTAAGTAGCAAACATGGCGTCTTCTATCCTACTATATGGGAAGGCAGTTTTCATTGCTTTTGTCCTATTGGATGGAATAATTGTTCAGATAGCTTATTTGAGATGTCAATCACACTTTGGTGGGATGTCATCGAGTCTTCGTGTACAAGAGAGGTTCAAATGCCTCACCAACTGGATGGATTGGCAGTTCAGATGGCTTATTTGAGATGTCAAACACACATTGGTCGCCCGGTAATCATTTTTTGCAGTAAAAGAAAAGTTGATACGCCCGAACAGGGACTTGAACCCTGGACCCTCAGATTAAAAGTCTGATGCTCTACCGACTGAGCTATCCAGGCTCGATTCTTCTTCGTGGTTCACATCCCAAAAAATGTATTGAGAACCTAACCCAAGAAATTATTTTATTTCTGTAAAATGAAATTAATGGTAAGAAGATACTTACTTTTTAAGATTCCTCTATGACCTACAGTGGGTGAAATGGCACAACTGGTTAGGCTCTCCCTCTCAGTCAGTGGTTTGTGAGTTCAAACCCCATGTTGGCCGAAAGTATGGCTTTTATGTTCTCCTTTAAAAATTGCAAGTTTTTCTCAATTCAATCCAAAAAGGATGTCTGCAATTCCACCAAAAGCTAGTTATTTATCAGCACCAATGCTTTTAATTTAAAAGTTTACTAACTGAGCAATCCAGGTTTGATATAATTTTGCTGGGCGCACATCAGCATGGTGTCCTAGAACATAAAAGAAAACATATGATACATTTTTCTTTAAAAAAGAAATACATTTAACTGGTAAGTAGCAAACATGGCGTCTTCTATCCTACTATATGGGAAGGCAGTTTTCATTGCTTTTGTCCTATTGGATGGAATAATTGTTCAGATAGCTTATTTGAGATGTCAATCACACTTTGGTGGGATGTCATCGAGTCTTCGTGTACAAGAGAGGTTCAAATGCCTCTCCAACTGGATGGATTGGCAGTTCAGATGGCTTATTTGAGATGTCAAACACACATTGGTCGCCCGGTAATCATTTTTTGCAGTAAAAGAAAAGTTGATACGCCCGAACAGGGACTTGAACCCTGGACCCTCAGATTAAAAGTCTGATGCTCTACCGACTGAGCTATCCAGGCTCGATTCTTCTTCGTGGTTCACATCCCAAAAAATGTATTGAGAACCTAACCCAAGAAATTATTTTATTTCTGTAAAATGAAATTAATGGTAAGAAGATACTTACTTTTTAAGATTCCTCTATGACCTACAGTGGGTGAAATGGCACAACTGGTTAGGCTCTCCCTCTCAGTCAGTGGTTTGTGAGTTCAAACCCCATGTTGGCCGAAAGTATGGCTTTTATGTTCTCCTTTAAAAATTGCAAGTTTTTCTCAATTTAATCCAAAAAGGATGTCTGCAATTCCACCAAAAGCTAGTTATTTATCAGCACCAATGCTTTTAATTTAAAAGTTTACTAACTGAGCAATCCAGGTTCGATATAATTTTGCTGGGCGCACATCAGCATGGTGTCCTAGAACATAAAAGAAAACATATGATACATTTTTTTTAAAAAAAGAAATATATTTAACTGGTAAGTAGCAAACATGGCGTCTTCTATCCTACTATATGGGAAGGCAGTTTTCATTGCTTTTGTCCTATTGGATGGAATAATTGTTCAGATAGCTTATTTGAGATGTCAATCACACTTTGGTGGGATGTCATCGAGTCTTCGTGTACAAGAGAGGTTCAAATGCCTCTCCAACTGGATGGATTGGCAGTTCAGATGGCTTATTTGAGATGTCAAACACACATTGGTCGCCCGGTAATCTTTTTTTGCAGTTAAAGAAAAGTTGATACGCCCGAACAGGGACTTGAACCCTGGACCCTCAGATTAAAAGTCTGATGCTCTACCGACTGAGCTATCCAGGCTCGATTCTTCTTCGTGGTTCACATCCCAAAAAATGTATTGAGAACCTAACCCAAGAAATTATTTTATTTCTGTAAAATGAAATTAATGGTAAGAAGATACTTACTTTTTAAGATTCCTCTATGACCTACAGTGGGTGAAATGGCACAACTGGTTAGGTGCTCCCTCTCAGTCAGTGGTTTTTGAGTTCAAACCCCATGTTGGCCAAAAGTATGGCTTTTATGTTCTCCTTCAAAAATTGCAAGTTTTTCTCAATTTAATCCAAAAAGGATGTCTGCAATTCCACCAAAAGCTAGTTATTTATCAGCACCAATGCTTTTAATTTAAAAGTTTACTAACTGAGCAATCCAGGTTCGATATAATTTTGCTGGGCGCACATCAGCATGGTGTCCTAGAACATAAAAGAAAACATATGATACATTTTTTTTTAAAAAAGAAATACATTTAACTGGTAAGTAGCAAACATGGCGTCTTCTATCCTACTATATGGGAAGGCAGTTTTCATTGCTTTTGTCCTATTGGATGGAATAATTGTTCAGATAGCTTATTTGAGATGTCAATCACACTTTGGTGGGATGTCATCGAGTCTTCGTGTACAAGAGAGGTTCAAATGCCTCACCAACTGGATGGATTGGCAGTTCAGATGGCTTATTTGAGATGTCAAACACACATTGGTCGCCCGGTAATCATTTTTTGCAGTAAAAGAAAAGTTGATACGCCCGAACAGGGACTTGAACCCTGGACCCTCAGATTAAAAGTCTGATGCTCTACCGACTGAGCTATCCAGGCTCGATTCTTCTTCGTGGTTCACATCCCAAAAAATGTATTGAGAACCTAACCCAAGAAATTATTTTATTTCTGTAAAATGAAATTAATGGTAAGAAGATACTTACTTTTTAAGATTCCTCTATGACCTACAGTGGGTGAAATGGCACAACTGGTTAGGCTCTCCCTCTCAGTCAGTGGTTTGTGAGTTCAAACCCCATGTTGGCCGAAAGTATGGCTTTTATGTTCTCCTTTAAAAATTGCAAGTTTTTCTCAATTCAATCCAAAAAGGATGTCTGCAATTCCACCAAAAGCTAGTTATTTATCAGCACCAATGCTTTTAATTTAAAAGTTTACTAACTGAGCAATCCAGGTTTGATATAATTTTGCTGGGCGCACATCAGCATGGTGTCCTAGAACATAAAAGAAAACATATGATACATTTTTCTTTAAAAAAGAAATACATTTAACTGGTAAGTAGCAAACATGGCGTCTTCTATCCTACTATATGGGAAGGCAGTTTTCATTGCTTTTGTCCTATTGGATGGAATAATTGTTCAGATAGCTTATTTGAGATGTCAATCACACTTTGGTGGGATGTCATCGAGTCTTCGTGTACAAGAGAGGTTCAAATGCCTCTCCAACTGGATGGATTGGCAGTTCAGATGGCTTATTTGAGATGTCAAACACACATTGGTCGCCCGGTAATCATTTTTTGCAGTAAAAGAAAAGTTGATACGCCCGAACAGGGACTTGAACCCTGGACCCTCAGATTAAAAGTCTGATGCTCTACCGACTGAGCTATCCAGGCTCGATTCTTCTTCGTGGTTCACATCCCAAAAAATGTATTGAGAACCTAACCCAAGAAATTATTTTATTTCTGTAAAATGAAATTAATGGTAAGAAGATACTTACTTTTTAAGATTCCTCTATGACCTACAGTGGGTGAAATGGCACAACTGGTTAGGCTCTCCCTCTCAGTCAGTGGTTTGTGAGTTCAAACCCCATGTTGGCCGAAAGTATGGCTTTTATGTTCTCCTTTAAAAATTGCAAGTTTTTCTCAATTTAATCCAAAAAGGATGTCTGCAATTCCACCAAAAGCTAGTTATTTATCAGCACCAATGCTTTTAATTTAAAAGTTTACTAACTGAGCAATCCAGGTTCGATATAATTTTGCTGGGCGCACATCAGCATGGTGTCCTAGAACATAAAAGAAAACATATGATACATTTTTTTTAAAAAAAGAAATATATTTAACTGGTAAGTAGCAAACATGGCGTCTTCTATCCTACTATATGGGAAGGCAGTTTTCATTGCTTTTGTCCTATTGGATGGAATAATTGTTCAGATAGCTTATTTGAGATGTCAATCACACTTTGGTGGGATGTCATCGAGTCTTCGTGTACAAGAGAGGTTCAAATGCCTCTCCAACTGGATGGATTGGCAGTTCAGATGGCTTATTTGAGATGTCAAACACACATTGGTCGCCCGGTAATCTTTTTTTGCAGTTAAAGAAAAGTTGATACGCCCGAACAGGGACTTGAACCCTGGACCCTCAGATTAAAAGTCTGATGCTCTACCGACTGAGCTATCCAGGCTCGATTCTTCTTCGTGGTTCACATCCCAAAAAATGTATTGAGAACCTAACCCAAGAAATTATTTTATTTCTGTAAAATGAAATTAATGGTAAGAAGATACTTACTTTTTAAGATTCCTCTATGACCTACAGTGGGTGAAATGGCACAACTGGTTAGGCGCTCCCTCTCAGTCAGTGGTTTGTGAGTTCAAACCCCATGTTGGCCGAAAGTATGGCTTTTATGTTCTCCTTTAAAAATTGCAAGTTTTTCTCAATTTAATCCAAAAAGGATGTCTGCAATTCCACCAAAAGCTAGTTATTTATCAGCACCAATGCTTTTAATTTAAAAGTTTACTAACTGAGCAATCCAGGTTCGATATAATTTTGCTGGGCGCACATCAGCATGGTGTCCTAGAACATAAAAGAAAACATATGATACATTTTTCTTTAAAAAAGAAATACATTTAACTGGTAAGTAGCAAACATGGCGTCTTCTATCCTACTATATGGGAAGGCAGTTTTCATTGCTTTTGTCCTATTGGATGGAATAATTGTTCAGATAGCTTATTTGAGATGTCAATCACACTTTGGTGGGATGTCATCGAGTCTTCGTGTACAAGAGAGGTTCAAATGCCTCTCCAACTGGATGGATTGGCAGTTCAGATGGCTTATTTGAGATGTCAAACACACATTGGTCGCCCGGTAATCTTTTTTTGCAGTTAAAGAAAAGTTGATACGCCCGAACAGGGACTTGAACCCTGGACCCTCAGATTAAAAGTCTGATGCTCTACCGACTGAGCTATCCAGGCTCGATTCTTCTTCGTGGTTCACATCCCAAAAAATGTATTGAGAACCTAACCCAAGAAATTATTTTATTTCTGTAAAATGAAATTAATGGTAAGAAGATACTTACTTTTTAAGATTCCTCTATGACCTACAGTGGGTGAAATGGCACAACTGGTTAGGCGCTCCCTCTCAGTCAGTGGTTTGTGAGTTCAAACCCCATGTTGGCCGAAAGTATGGCTTTTATGTTCTCCTTTAAAAATTGCAAGTTTTTCTCAATTTAATCCAAAAAGGATGTCTGCAATTCCACCAAAAGCTAGTTATTTATCAGCACCAATGCTTTTAATTTAAAAGTTTACTAACTGAGCAATCCAGGTTCGATATAATTTTGCTAGGCGCACATCAGCATGGTGTCCTAGAACATAAAAGAAAACATATGATACATTTTTCTTTAAAAAAGAAATACATTTAACTGGTAAGTAGCAAACATGGCGTCTTCTATCCTACTATATGGGAAGGCAGTTTTCATTGCTTTTGTCCTATTGGATGGAATAATTGTTCAGATAGCTTATTTGAGATGTCAATCACACTTTGGTGGGATGTCATCGAGTCTTCGTGTACAAGAGAGGTTCAAATGCCTCTCCAACTGGATGGATTGGCAGTTCAGATGGCTTATTTGAGATGTCAAACACACATTGGTCGCCCGGTAATCTTTTTTTGCAGTTAAAGAAAAGTTGATACGCCCGAACAGGGACTTGAACCCTGGACCCTCAGATTAAAAGTCTGATGCTCTACCGACTGAGCTATCCAGGCTCGATTCTTCTTCGTGGTTCACATCCCAAAAAATGTATTGAGAACCTAACCCAAGAAATTATTTTATTTCTGTAAAATGAAATTAATGGTAAGAAGATACTTACTTTTTAAGATTCCTCTATAACCTACAGTGGGTGAAATGGCACAACTGGTTAGGCTCTCCCTCTCAGTCAGTGGTTTGTGAGTTCAAACCCCATGTTGGCCGAAAGTATGGCTTTTATGTTCTCCTTTAAAAATTGCAAGTTTTTCTCAATTCAATCCAAAAAGGATGTCTGCAATTCCACCAAAAGCTAGTTATTTATCAGCACCAATGCTTTTAATTTAAAAGTTTACTAACTGAGCAATCCAGGTTTGATATAATTTTGCTGGGCGCACATCAGCATGGTGTCCTAGAACATAAAAGAAAACATATGATACATTTTTCTTTAAAAAAGAAATACATTTAACTGGTAAGTAGCAAACATGGCGTCTTCTATCCTACTATATGGGAAGGCAGTTTTCATTGCTTTTGTCCTATTGGATGGAATAATTGTTCAGATAGCTTATTTGAGATGTCAATCACACTTTGGTGGGATGTCATCGAGTCTTCGTGTACAAGAGAGGTTCAAATGCCTCTCCAACTGGATGGATTGGCAGTTCAGATGGCTTATTTGAGATGTCAAACACACATTGGTCGCCCGGTAATCTTTTTTTGCAGTTAAAGAAAAGTTGATACGCCCGAACAGGGACTTGAACCCTGGACCCTCAGATTAAAAGTCTGATGCTCTACCGACTGAGCTATCCAGGCTCGATTCTTCTTCGTGGTTCACATCCCAAAAAATGTATTGAGAACCTAACCCAAGAAATTATTTTATTTCTGTAAAATGAAATTAATGGTAAGAAGATACTTACTTTTTAAGATTCCTCTATGACCTACAGTGGGTGAAATGGCACAACTGGTTAGGCGCTCCCTCTCAGTCAGTGGTTTGTGAGTTCAAACCCCATGTTGGCCGAAAGTATGGCTTTTATGTTCTCCTTTAAAAATTGCAAGTTTTTCTCAATTTAATCCAAAAAGGATGTCTGCAATTCCACCAAAAGCTAGTTATTTATCAGCACCAATGCTTTTAATTTAAAAGTTTACTAACTGAGCAATCCAGGTTCGATATAATTTTGCTGGGCGCACATCAGCATGGTGTCCTAGAACATAAAAGAAAACATATGATACATTTTTCTTTAAAAAAGAAATACATTTAACTGGTAAGTAGCAAACATGGCGTCTTCTATCCTACTATATGGGAAGGCAGTTTTCATTGCTTTTGTCCTATTGGATGGAATAATTGTTCAGATAGCTTATTTGAGATGTCAATCACACTTTGGTGGGATGTCATCGAGTCTTCGTGTACAAGAGAGGTTCAAATGCCTCTCCAACTGGATGGATTGGCAGTTCAGATGGCTTATTTGAGATGTCAAACACACATTGGTCGCCCGGTAATCTTTTTTTGCAGTTAAAGAAAAGTTGATACGCCCGAACAGGGACTTGAACCCTGGACCCTCAGATTAAAAGTCTGATGCTCTACCGACTGAGCTATCCAGGCTCGATTCTTCTTCGTGGTTCACATCCCAAAAAATGTATTGAGAACCTAACCCAAGAAATTATTTTATTTCTGTAAAATGAAATTAATGGTAAGAAGATACTTACTTTTTAAGATTCCTCTATGACCTACAGTGGGTGAAATGGCACAACTGGTTAGGCGCTCCCTCTCAGTCAGTGGTTTGTGAGTTCAAACCCCATGTTGGCCGAAAGTATGGCTTTTATGTTCTCCTTTAAAAATTGCAAGTTTTTCTCAATTTAATCCAAAAAGGATGTCTGCAATTCCACCAAAAGCTAGTTATTTATCAGCACCAATGCTTTTAATTTAAAAGTTTACTAACTGAGCAATCCAGGTTCGATATAATTTTGCTAGGCGCACATCAGCATGGTGTCCTAGAACATAAAAGAAAACATATGATACATTTTTCTTTAAAAAAGAAATACATTTAACTGGTAAGTAGCAAACATGGCGTCTTCTATCCTACTATATGGGAAGGCAGTTTTCATTGCTTTTGTCCTATTGGATGGAATAATTGTTCAGATAGCTTATTTGAGATGTCAATCACACTTTGGTGGGATGTCATCGAGTCTTCGTGTACAAGAGAGGTTCAAATGCCTCTCCAACTGGATGGATTGGCAGTTCAGATGGCTTATTTGAGATGTCAAACACACATTGGTCGCCCGGTAATCTTTTTTTGCAGTTAAAGAAAAGTTGATACGCCCGAACAGGGACTTGAACCCTGGACCCTCAGATTAAAAGTCTGATGCTCTACCGACTGAGCTATCCAGGCTCGATTCTTCTTCGTGGTTCACATCCCAAAAAATGTATTGAGAACCTAACCCAAGAAATTATTTTATTTCTGTAAAATGAAATTAATGGTAAGAAGATACTTACTTTTTAAGATTCCTCTATAACCTACAGTGGGTGAAATGGCACAACTGGTTAGGCTCTCCCTCTCAGTCAGTGGTTTGTGAGTTCAAACCCCATGTTGGCCGAAAGTATGGCTTTTATGTTCTCCTTTAAAAATTGCAAGTTTTTCTCAATTCAATCCAAAAAGGATGTCTGCAATTCCACCAAAAGCTAGTTATTTATCAGCACCAATGCTTTTAATTTAAAAGTTTACTAACTGAGCAATCCAGGTTTGATATAATTTTGCTGGGCGCACATCAGCATGGTGTCCTAGAACATAAAAGAAAACATATGATACATTTTTCTTTAAAAAAGAAATACATTTAACTGGTAAGTAGCAAACATGGCGTCTTCTATCCTACTATATGGGAAGGCAGTTTTCATTGCTTTTGTCCTATTGGATGGAATAATTGTTCAGATAGCTTATTTGAGATGTCAATCACACTTTGGTGGGATGTCATCGAGTCTTCGTGTACAAGAGAGGTTCAAATGCCTCTCCAACTGGATGGATTGGCAGTTCAGATGGCTTATTTGAGATGTCAAACACACATTGGTCGCCCGGTAATCATTTTTTGCAGTAAAAGAAAAGTTGATACGCCCGAACAGGGACTTGAACCCTGGACCCTCAGATTAAAAGTCTGATGCTCTACCGACTGAGCTATCCAGGCTCGATTCTTCTTCGTGGTTCACATCCCAAAAAATGTATTGAGAACCTAACCCAAGAAATTATTTTATTTCTGTAAAATGAAATTAATGGTAAGAAGATACTTACTTTTTAAGATTCCTCTATGACCTACAGTGGGTGAAATGGCACAACTGGTTAGGCTCTCCCTCTCAGTCAGTGGTTTGTGAGTTCAAACCCCATGTTGGCCGAAAGTATGGCTTTTATGTTCTCCTTTAAAAATTGCAAGTTTTTCTCAATTCAATCCAAAAAGGATGTCTGCAATTCCACCAAAAGCTAGTTATTTATCAGCACCAATGCTTTTAATTTAAAAGTTTACTAACTGAGCAATCCAGGTTCGATATAATTTTGCTGGGCGCACATCAGCATGGTGTCCTAGAACATAAAAGAAAACATATGATACATTTTTTTAAAAAAAAGAAATATATTTAACTGGTAAGTAGCAAACATGGCGTCTTCTATCCTACTATATGGGAAGGCAGTTTTCATTGCTTTTGTCCTATTGGATGGAATAATTGTTCAGATAGCTTATTTGAGATGTCAATCACACTTTGGTGGGATGTCATCGAGTCTTCGTGTACAAGAGAGGTTCAAATGCCTCTCCAACTGGATGGATTGGCAGTTCAGATGGCTTATTTGAGATGTCAAACACACATTGGTCGCCCGGTAATCTTTTTTTGCAGTTAAAGAAAAGTTGATACGCCCGAACAGGGACTTGAACCCTGGACCCTCAGATTAAAAGTCTGATGCTCTACCGACTGAGCTATCCAGGCTCGATTCTTCTTCGTGGTTCACATCCCAAAAAATGTATTGAGAACCTAACCCAAGAAATTATTTTATTTCTGTAAAATGAAATTAATGGTAAGAAGATATTTACTTTTTAAGATTCCTCTATGACCTACAGTGGGTGAAATGGCACAACTGGTTAGGCGCTCCCTCTCAGTCAGTGGTTTGTGAGTTCAAACCCCATGTTGGCCGAAAGTATGGCTTTTATGTTCTCCTTTAAAAATTGCAAGTTTTTCTCAATTTAATCCAAAAAGGATGTCTGCAATTCCACCAAAAGCTAGTTATTTATCAGCACCAATGCTTTTAATTTAAAAGTTTACTAACTGAGCAATCCAGGTTCGATATAATTTTGCTGGGCGCACATCAGCATGGTGTCCTAGAACATAAAAGAAAACATATGATACATTTTTCTTTAAAAAAGAAATACATTTAACTGGTAAGTAGCAAACATGGCGTCTTCTATCCTACTATATGGGAAGGCAGTTTTCATTGCTTTTGTCCTATTGGATGGAATAATTGTTCAGATAGCTTATTTGAGATGTCAATCACACTTTGGTGGGATGTCATCGAGTCTTCGTGTACAAGAGAGGTTCAAATGCCTCTCCAACTGGATGGATTGGCAGTTCAGATGGCTTATTTGAGATGTCAAACACACATTGGTCGCCCGGTAATCTTTTTTTGCAGTTAAAGAAAAGTTGATACGCCCGAACAGGGACTTGAACCCTGGACCCTCAGATTAAAAGTCTGATGCTCTACCGACTGAGCTATCCAGGCTCGATTCTTCTTCGTGGTTCACATCCCAAAAAATGTATTGAGAACCTAACCCAAGAAATTATTTTATTTCTGTAAAATGAAATTAATGGTAAGAAGATACTTACTTTTTAAGATTCCTCTATGACCTACAGTGGGTGAAATGGCACAACTGGTTAGGCGCTCCCTCTCAGTCAGTGGTTTGTGAGTTCAAACCCCATGTTGGCCGAAAGTATGGCTTTTATGTTCTCCTTTAAAAATTGCAAGTTTTTCTCAATTCAATCCAAAAAGGATGTCTGCAATTCCACCAAAAGCTAGTTATTTATCAGCACCAATGCTTTTAATTTAAAAGTTTACTAACTGAGCAATCCAGGTTCGATATAATTTTGCTGGGCGCACATCAGCATGGTGTCCTAGAACATAAAAGAAAACATATGATACATTTTTTTTAAAAAAAGAAATATATTTAACTGGTAAGTAGCAAACATGGCGTCTTCTATCCTACTATATGGGAAGGCAGTTTTCATTGCTTTTGTCCTATTGGATGGAATAATTGTTCAGATAGCTTATTTGAGATGTCAATCACACTTTGGTGGGATGTCATCGAGTCTTCGTGTACAAGAGAGGTTCAAATGCCTCTCCAACTGGATGGATTGGCAGTTCAGATGGCTTATTTGAGATGTCAAACACACATTGGTCGCCCGGTAATCTTTTTTTGCAGTTAAAGAAAAGTTGATACGCCCGAACAGGGACTTGAACCCTGGACCCTCAGATTAAAAGTCTGATGCTCTACCGACTGAGCTATCCAGGCTCGATTCTTCTTCGTGGTTCACATCCCAAAAAATGTATTGAGAACCTAACCCAAGAAATTATTTTATTTCTGTAAAATGAAATTAATGGTAAGAAGATACTTACTTTTTAAGATTCCTCTATGACCTACAGTGGGTGAAATGGCACAACTGGTTAGGCGCTCCCTCTCAGTCAGTGGTTTGTGAGTTCAAACCCCATGTTGGCCGAAAGTATGGCTTTTATGTTCTCCTTTAAAAATTGCAAGTTTTTCTCAATTTAATCCAAAAAGGATGTCTGCAATTCCACCAAAAGCTAGTTATTTATCAGCACCAATGCTTTTAATTTAAAAGTTTACTAACTGAGCAATCCAGGTTCGATATAATTTTGCTGGGCGCACATCAGCATGGTGTCCTAGAACATAAAAGAAAACATATGATACATTTTTCTTTAAAAAAGAAATACATTTAACTGGTAAGTAGCAAACATGGCGTCTTCTATCCTACTATATGGGAAGGCAGTTTTCATTGCTTTTGTCCTATTGGATGGAATAATTGTTCAGATAGCTTATTTGAGATGTCAATCACACTTTGGTGGGATGTCATCGAGTCTTCGTGTACAAGAGAGGTTCAAATGCCTCTCCAACTGGATGGATTGGCAGTTCAGATGGCTTATTTGAGATGTCAAACACACATTGGTCGCCCGGTAATCATTTTTTGCAGTAAAAGAAAAGTTGATACGCCCGAACAGGGACTTGAACCCTGGACCCTCAGATTAAAAGTCTGATGCTCTACCGACTGAGCTATCCAGGCTCGATTCTTCTTCGTGGTTCACATCCCAAAAAATGTATTGAGAACCTAACCCAAGAAATTATTTTATTTCTGTAAAATGAAATTAATGGTAAGAAGATACTTACTTTTTAAGATTCCTCTATGACCTACAGTGGGTGAAATGGCACAACTGGTTAGGCTCTCCCTCTCAGTCAGTGGTTTGTGAGTTCAAACCCCATGTTGGCCGAAAGTATGGCTTTTATGTTCTCCTTTAAAAATTGCAAGTTTTTCTCAATTCAATCCAAAAAGGATGTCTGCAATTCCACCAAAAGCTAGTTATTTATCAGCACCAATGCTTTTAATTTAAAAGTTTACTAACTGAGCAATCCAGGTTCGATATAATTTTGCTGGGCGCACATCAGCATGGTGTCCTAGAACATAAAAGAAAACATATGATACATTTTTTTTAAAAAAAGAAATATATTTAACTGGTAAGTAGCAAACATGGCGTCTTCTATCCTACTATATGGGAAGGCAGTTTTCATTGCTTTTGTCCTATTGGATGGAATAATTGTTCAGATAGCTTATTTGAGATGTCAATCACACTTTGGTGGGATGTCATCGAGTCTTCGTGTACAAGAGAGGTTCAAATGCCTCTCCAACTGGATGGATTGGCAGTTCAGATGGCTTATTTGAGATGTCAAACACACATTGGTCGCCCGGTAATCTTTTTTTGCAGTTAAAGAAAAGTTGATACGCCCGAACAGGGACTTGAACCCTGGACCCTCAGATTAAAAGTCTGATGCTCTACCGACTGAGCTATCCAGGCTCGATTCTTCTTCGTGGTTCACATCCCAAAAAATGTATTGAGAACCTAACCCAAGAAATTATTTTATTTCTGTAAAATGAAATTAATGGTAAGAAGATACTTACTTTTTAAGATTCCTCTATGACCTACAGTGGGTGAAATGGCACAACTGGTTAGGCGCTCCCTCTCAGTCAGTGGTTTGTGAGTTCAAACCCCATGTTGGCCGAAAGTATGGCTTTTATGTTCTCCTTTAAAAATTGCAAGTTTTTCTCAATTTAATCCAAAAAGGATGTCTGCAATTCCACCAAAAGCTAGTTATTTATCAGCACCAATGCTTTTAATTTAAAAGTTTACTAACTGAGCAATCCAGGTTCGATATAATTTTGCTGGGCGCACATCAGCATGGTGTCCTAGAACATAAAAGAAAACATATGATACATTTTTCTTTAAAAAAGAAATACATTTAACTGGTAAGTAGCAAACATGGCGTCTTCTATCCTACTATATGGGAAGGCAGTTTTCATTGCTTTTGTCCTATTGGATGGAATAATTGTTCAGATAGCTTATTTGAGATGTCAATCACACTTTGGTGGGATGTCATCGAGTCTTCGTGTACAAGAGAGGTTCAAATGCCTCTCCAACTGGATGGATTGGCAGTTCAGATGGCTTATTTGAGATGTCAAACACACATTGGTCGCCCGGTAATCTTTTTTTGCAGTTAAAGAAAAGTTGATACGCCCGAACAGGGACTTGAACCCTGGACCCTCAGATTAAAAGTCTGATGCTCTACCGACTGAGCTATCCAGGCTCGATTCTTCTTCGTGGTTCACATCCCAAAAAATGTATTGAGAACCTAACCCAAGAAATTATTTTATTTCTGTAAAATGAAATTAATGGTAAGAAGATACTTACTTTTTAAGATTCCTCTATGACCTACAGTGGGTGAAATGGCACAACTGGTTAGGCGCTCCCTCTCAGTCAGTGGTTTGTGAGTTCAAACCCCATGTTGGCCGAAAGTATGGCTTTTATGTTCTCCTTTAAAAATTGCAAGTTTTTCTCAATTTAATCCAAAAAGGATGTCTGCAATTCCACCAAAAGCTAGTTATTTATCAGCACCAATGCTTTTAATTTAAAAGTTTACTAACTGAGCAATCCAGGTTCGATATAATTTTGCTAGGCGCACATCAGCATGGTGTCCTAGAACATAAAAGAAAACATATGATACATTTTTCTTTAAAAAAGAAATACATTTAACTGGTAAGTAGCAAACATGGCGTCTTCTATCCTACTATATGGGAAGGCAGTTTTCATTGCTTTTGTCCTATTGGATTGAATAATTGTTCAGATAGCTTATTTGAGATGTCAATCACACTTTGGTGGGATGTCATCGAGTCTTCGTGTACAAGAGAGGTTCAAATGCCTCTCCAACTGGATGGATTGGCAGTTCAGATGGCTTATTTGAGATGTCAAACACACATTGGTCGCCCGGTAATCTTTTTTTGCAGTTAAAGAAAAGTTGATACGCCCGAACAGGGACTTGAACCCTGGACCCTCAGATTAAAAGTCTGATGCTCTACCGACTGAGCTATCCAGGCTCGATTCTTCTTCGTGGTTCACATCCCAAAAAATGTATTGAGAACCTAACCCAAGAAATTATTTTATTTCTGTAAAATGAAATTAATGGTAAGAAGATACTTACTTTTTAAGATTCCTCTATAACCTACAGTGGGTGAAATGGCACAACTGGTTAGGCTCTCCCTCTCAGTCAGTGGTTTGTGAGTTCAAACCCCATGTTGGCCGAAAGTATGGCTTTTATGTTCTCCTTTAAAAATTGCAAGTTTTTCTCAATTCAATCCAAAAAGGATGTCTGCAATTCCACCAAAAGCTAGTTATTTATCAGCACCAATGCTTTTAATTTAAAAGTTTACTAACTGAGCAATCCAGGTTTGATATAATTTTGCTGGGCGCACATCAGCATGGTGTCCTAGAACATAAAAGAAAACATATGATACATTTTTCTTTAAAAAAGAAATACATTTAACTGGTAAGTAGCAAACATGGCGTCTTCTATCCTACTATATGGGAAGGCAGTTTTCATTGCTTTTGTCCTATTGGATGGAATAATTGTTCAGATAGCTTATTTGAGATGTCAATCACACTTTGGTGGGATGTCATCGAGTCTTCGTGTACAAGAGAGGTTCACATGCCTCTCCAACTGGATGGATTGGCAGTTCAGATGGCTTATTTGAGATGTCAAACACACATTGGTCGCCCGGTAATCATTTTTTGCAGTAAAAGAAAAGTTGATACGCCCGAACAGGGACTTGAACCCTGGACCCTCAGATTAAAAGTCTGATGCTCTACCGACTGAGCTATCCAGGCTCGATTCTTCTTCGTGGTTCACATCCCAAAAAATGTATTGAGAACCTAACCCAAGAAATTATTTTATTTCTGTAAAATGAAATTAATGGTAAGAAGATACTTACTTTTTAAGATTCCTCTATGACCTACAGTGGGTGAAATGGCACAACTGGTTAGGCGCTCCCTCTCAGTCAGTGGTTTGTGAGTTCAAACCCCATGTTGGCCGAAAGTATGGCTTTTATGTTCTCCTTTAAAAATTGCAAGTTTTTCTCAATTCAATCCAAAAAGGATGTCTGCAATTCCACCAAAAGCTAGTTATTTATCAGCACCAATGCTTTTAATTTAAAAGTTTACTAACTGAGCAATCCAGGTTTGATATAATTTTGCTGGGCGCACATCAGCATGGTGTCCTAGAACATAAAAGAAAACATATGATACATTTTTCTTTAAAAAAGAAATACATTTAACTGGTAAGTAGCAAACATGGCGTCTTCTATCCTACTATATGGGAAGGCAGTTTTCATTGCTTTTGTCCTATTGGATTGAATAATTGTTCAGATAGCTTATTTGAGATGTCAATCACACTTTGGTGGGATGTCATCGAGTCTTCGTGTACAAGAGAGGTTCAAATGCCTCTCCAACTGGATGGATTGGCAGTTCAGATGGCTTATTTGAGATGTCAAACACACATTGGTCGCCCGGTAATCTTTTTTTGCAGTTAAAGAAAAGTTGATACGCCCGAACAGGGACTTGAACCCTGGACCCTCAGATTAAAAGTCTGATGCTCTACCGACTGAGCTATCCAGGCTCGATTCTTCTTCGTGGTTCACATCCCAAAAAATGTATTGAGAACCTAACCCAAGAAATTATTTTATTTCTGTAAAATGAAATTAATGGTAAGAAGATACTTACTTTTTAAGATTCCTCTATAACCTACAGTGGGTGAAATGGCACAACTGGTTAGGCTCTCCCTCTCAGTCAGTGGTTTGTGAGTTCAAACCCCATGTTGGCCGAAAGTATGGCTTTTATGTTCTCCTTTAAAAATTGCAAGTTTTTCTCAATTCAATCCAAAAAGGATGTCTGCAATTCCACCAAAAGCTAGTTATTTATCAGCACCAATGCTTTTAATTTAAAAGTTTACTAACTGAGCAATCCAGGTTTGATATAATTTTGCTGGGCGCACATCAGCATGGTGTCCTAGAACATAAAAGAAAACATATGATACATTTTTCTTTAAAAAAGAAATACATTTAACTGGTAAGTAGCAAACATGGCGTCTTCTATCCTACTATATGGGAAGGCAGTTTTCATTGCTTTTGTCCTATTGGATGGAATAATTGTTCAGATAGCTTATTTGAGATGTCAATCACACTTTGGTGGGATGTCATCGAGTCTTCGTGTACAAGAGAGGTTCACATGCCTCTCCAACTGGATGGATTGGCAGTTCAGATGGCTTATTTGAGATGTCAAACACACATTGGTCGCCCGGTAATCATTTTTTGCAGTAAAAGAAAAGTTGATACGCCCGAACAGGGACTTGAACCCTGGACCCTCAGATTAAAAGTCTGATGCTCTACCGACTGAGCTATCCAGGCTCGATTCTTCTTCGTGGTTCACATCCCAAAAAATGTATTGAGAACCTAACCCAAGAAATTATTTTATTTCTGTAAAATGAAATTAATGGTAAGAAGATACTTACTTTTTAAGATTCCTCTATGACCTACAGTGGGTGAAATGGCACAACTGGTTAGGCGCTCCCTCTCAGTCAGTGGTTTGTGAGTTCAAACCCCATGTTGGCCGAAAGTATGGCTTTTATGTTCTCCTTTAAAAATTGCAAGTTTTTCTCAATTCAATCCAAAAAGGATGTCTGCAATTCCACCAAAAGCTAGTTATTTATCAGCACCAATGCTTTTAATTTAAAAGTTTACTAACTGAGCAATCCAGGTTTGATATAATTTTGCTGGGCGCACATCAGCATGGTGTCCTAGAACATAAAAGAAAACATATGATACATTTTTCTTTAAAAAAGAAATACATTTAACTGGTAAGTAGCAAACATGGCGTCTTCTATCCTACTATATGGGAAGGCAGTTTTCATTGCTTTTGTCCTATTGGATGGAATAATTGTTCAGATAGCTTATTTGAGATGTCAATCACACTTTGGTGGGATGTCATCGAGTCTTCGTGTACAAGAGAGGTTCAAATGCCTCTCCAACTGGATGGATTGGCAGTTCAGATGGCTTATTTGAGATGTCAAACACACATTGGTCGCCCGGTAATCTTTTTTTGCAGTTAAAGAAAAGTTGATACGCCCGAACAGGGACTTGAACCCTGGACCCTCAGATTAAAAGTCTGATGCTCTACCGACTGAGCTATCCAGGCTCGATTCTTCTTCGTGGTTCACATCCCAAAAAATGTATTGAGAACCTAACCCAAGAAATTATTTTATTTCTGTAAAATGAAATTAATGGTAAGAAGATACTTACTTTTTAAGATTCCTCTATGACCTACAGTGGGTGAAATGGCACAACTGGTTAGGCGCTCCCTCTCAGTCAGTGGTTTGTGAGTTCAAACCCCATGTTGGCCGAAAGTATGGCTTTTATGTTCTCCTTTAAAAATTGCAAGTTTTTCTCAATTTAATCCAAAAAGGATGTCTGCAATTCCACCAAAAGCTAGTTATTTATCAGCACCAATGCTTTTAATTTAAAAGTTTACTAACTGAGCAATCCAGGTTCGATATAATTTTGCTAGGCGCACATCAGCATGGTGTCCTAGAACATAAAAGAAAACATATGATACATTTTTCTTTAAAAAAGAAATACATTTAACTGGTAAGTAGCAAACATGGCGTCTTCTATCCTACTATATGGGAAGGCAGTTTTCATTGCTTTTGTCCTATTGGATTGAATAATTGTTCAGATAGCTTATTTGAGATGTCAATCACACTTTGGTGGGATGTCATCGAGTCTTCGTGTACAAGAGAGGTTCAAATGCCTCTCCAACTGGATGGATTGGCAGTTCAGATGGCTTATTTGAGATGTCAAACACACATTGGTCGCCCGGTAATCTTTTTTTGCAGTTAAAGAAAAGTTGATACGCCCGAACAGGGACTTGAACCCTGGACCCTCAGATTAAAAGTCTGATGCTCTACCGACTGAGCTATCCAGGCTCGATTCTTCTTCGTGGTTCACATCCCAAAAAATGTATTGAGAACCTAACCCAAGAAATTATTTTATTTCTGTAAAATGAAATTAATGGTAAGAAGATACTTACTTTTTAAGATTCCTCTATAACCTACAGTGGGTGAAATGGCACAACTGGTTAGGCTCTCCCTCTCAGTCAGTGGTTTGTGAGTTCAAACCCCATGTTGGCCGAAAGTATGGCTTTTATGTTCTCCTTTAAAAATTGCAAGTTTTTCTCAATTCAATCCAAAAAGGATGTCTGCAATTCCACCAAAAGCTAGTTATTTATCAGCACCAATGCTTTTAATTTAAAAGTTTACTAACTGAGCAATCCAGGTTTGATATAATTTTGCTGGGCGCACATCAGCATGGTGTCCTAGAACATAAAAGAAAACATATGATACATTTTTCTTTAAAAAAGAAATACATTTAACTGGTAAGTAGCAAACATGGCGTCTTCTATCCTACTATATGGGAAGGCAGTTTTCATTGCTTTTGTCCTATTGGATGGAATAATTGTTCAGATAGCTTATTTGAGATGTCAATCACACTTTGGTGGGATGTCATCGAGTCTTCGTGTACAAGAGAGGTTCACATGTCTCTCCAACTGGATGGATTGGCAGTTCAGATGGCTTATTTGAGATGTCAAACACACATTGGTCGCCCGGTAATCTTTTTTTGCAGTTAAAGAAAAGTTGATACGCCCGAACAGGGACTTGAACCCTGGACCCTCAGATTAAAAGTCTGATGCTCTACCGACTGAGCTATCCAGGCTCGATTCTTCTTCGTGGTTCACATCCCAAAAAATGTATTGAGAACCTAACCCAAGAAATTATTTTATTTCTGTAAAATGAAATTAATGGTAAGAAGATACTTACTTTTTAAGATTCCTCTATGACCTACAGTGGGTGAAATGGCACAACTGGTTAGGCGCTCCCTCTCAGTCAGTGGTTTGTGAGTTCAAACCCCATGTTGGCCGAAAGTATGGCTTTTATGTTCTCCTTTAAAAATTGCAAGTTTTTCTCAATTCAATCCAAAAAGGATGTCTGCAATTCCACCAAAAGCTAGTTATTTATCAGCACCAATGCTTTTAATTTAAAAGTTTACTAACTGAGCAATCCAGGTTCGATATAATTTTGCTGGGCGCACATCAGCATGGTGTCCTAGAACATAAAAGAAAACATATGATACATTTTTTTTAAAAAAAGAAATATATTTAACTGGTAAGTAGCAAACATGGCGTCTTCTATCCTACTATATGGGAAGGCAGTTTTCATTGCTTTTGTCCTATTGGATGGAATAATTGTTCAGATAGCTTATTTGAGATGTCAATCACACTTTGGTGGGATGTCATCGAGTCTTCGTGTACAAGAGAGGTTCAAATGCCTCTCCAACTGGATGGATTGGCAGTTCAGATGGCTTATTTGAGATGTCAAACACACATTGGTCGCCCGGTAATCTTTTTTTGCAGTTAAAGAAAAGTTGATACGCCCGAACAGGGACTTGAACCCTGGACCCTCAGATTAAAAGTCTGATGCTCTACCGACTGAGCTATCCAGGCTCGATTCTTCTTCGTGGTTCACATCCCAAAAAATGTATTGAGAACCTAACCCAAGAAATTATTTTATTTCTGTAAAATGAAATTAATGGTAAGAAGATACTTACTTTTTAAGATTCCTCTATGACCTACAGTGGGTGAAATGGCATAACTGGTTAGGCGCTCCCTCTCAGTCAGTGGTTTGTGAGTTCAAACCCCATGTTGGCCGAAAGTATGGCTTTTATGTTCTCCTTTAAAAATTGCAAGTTTTTCTCAATTTAATCCAAAAAGGATGTCTGCAATTCCACCAAAAGCTAGTTATTTATCAGCACCAATGCTTTTAATTTAAAAGTTTACTAACTGAGCAATCCAGGTTCGATATAATTTTGCTAGGCGCACATCAGCATGGTGTCCTAGAACATAAAAGAAAACATATGATACATTTTTCTTTAAAAAAGAAATACATTTAACTGGTAAGTAGCAAACATGGCGTCTTCTATCCTACTATATGGGAAGGCAGTTTTCATTGCTTTTGTCCTATTGGATTGAATAATTGTTCAGATAGCTTATTTGAGATGTCAATCACACTTTGGTGGGATGTCATCGAGTCTTCGTGTACAAGAGAGGTTCAAATGCCTCTCCAACTGGATGGATTGGCAGTTCAGATGGCTTATTTGAGATGTCAAACACACATTGGTCGCCCGGTAATCTTTTTTTGCAGTTAAAGAAAAGTTGATACGCCCGAACAGGGACTTGAACCCTGGACCCTCAGATTAAAAGTCTGATGCTCTACCGACTGAGCTATCCAGGCTCGATTCTTCTTCGTGGTTCACATCCCAAAAAATGTATTGAGAACCTAACCCAAGAAATTATTTTATTTCTGTAAAATGAAATTAATGGTAAGAAGATACTTACTTTTTAAGATTCCTCTATAACCTACAGTGGGTGAAATGGCACAACTGGTTAGGCTCTCCCTCTCAGTCAGTGGTTTGTGAGTTCAAACCCCATGTTGGCCGAAAGTATGGCTTTTATGTTCTCCTTTAAAAATTGCAAGTTTTTCTCAATTCAATCCAAAAAGGATGTCTGCAATTCCACCAAAAGCTAGTTATTTATCAGCACCAATGCTTTTAATTTAAAAGTTTACTAACTGAGCAATCCAGGTTTGATATAATTTTGCTGGGCGCACATCAGCATGGTGTCCTAGAACATAAAAGAAAACATATGATACATTTTTCTTTAAAAAAGAAATACATTTAACTGGTAAGTAGCAAACATGGCGTCTTCTATCCTACTATATGGGAAGGCAGTTTTCATTGCTTTTGTCCTATTGGATGGAATAATTGTTCAGATAGCTTATTTGAGATGTCAATCACACTTTGGTGGGATGTCATCGAGTCTTCGTGTACAAGAGAGGTTCACATGCCTCTCCAACTGGATGGATTGGCAGTTCAGATGGCTTATTTGAGATGTCAAACACACATTGGTCGCCCGGTAATCTTTTTTTGCAGTTAAAGAAAAGTTGATACGCCCGAACAGGGACTTGAACCCTGGACCCTCAGATTAAAAGTCTGATGCTCTACCGACTGAGCTATCCAGGCTCGATTCTTCTTCGTGGTTCACATCCCAAAAAATGTATTGAGAACCTAACCCAAGAAATTATTTTATTTCTGTAAAATGAAATTAATGGTAAGAAGATACTTACTTTTTAAGATTCCTCTATGACCTACAGTGGGTGAAATGGCACAACTGGTTAGGCGCTCCCTCTCAGTCAGTGGTTTGTGAGTTCAAACCCCATGTTGGCCGAAAGTATGGCTTTTATGTTCTCCTTTAAAAATTGCAAGTTTTTCTCAATTCAATCCAAAAAGGATGTCTGCAATTCCACCAAAAGCTAGTTATTTATCAGCACCAATGCTTTTAATTTAAAAGTTTACTAACTGAGCAATCCAGGTTCGATATAATTTTGCTGGGCGCACATCAGCATGGTGTCCTAGAACATAAAAGAAAACATATGATACATTTTTTTTAAAAAAAGAAATATATTTAACTGGTAAGTAGCAAACATGGCGTCTTCTATCCTACTATATGGGAAGGCAGTTTTCATTGCTTTTGTCCTATTGGATGGAATAATTGTTCAGATAGCTTATTTGAGATGTCAATCACACTTTGGTGGGATGTCATCGAGTCTTCGTGTACAAGAGAGGTTCAAATGCCTCTCCAACTGGATGGATTGGCAGTTCAGATGGCTTATTTGAGATGTCAAACACACATTGGTCGCCCGGTAATCTTTTTTTGCAGTTAAAGAAAAGTTGATACGCCCGAACAGGGACTTGAACCCTGGACCCTCAGATTAAAAGTCTGATGCTCTACCGACTGAGCTATCCAGGCTCGATTCTTCTTCGTGGTTCACATCCCAAAAAATGTATTGAGAACCTAACCCAAGAAATTATTTTATTTCTGTAAAATGAAATTAATGGTAAGAAGATACTTACTTTTTAAGATTCCTCTATGACCTACAGTGGGTGAAATGGCACAACTGGTTAGGCGCTCCCTCTCAGTCAGTGGTTTGTGAGTTCAAACCCCATGTTGGCCGAAAGTATGGCTTTTATGTTCTCCTTTAAAAATTGCAAGTTTTTCTCAATTCAATCCAAAAAGGATGTCTGCAATTCCACCAAAAGCTAGTTATTTATCAGCACCAATGCTTTTAATTTAAAAGTTTACTAACTGAGCAATCCAGGTTCGATATAATTTTGCTGGGCGCACATCAGCATGGTGTCCTAGAACATAAAAGAAAACATATGATACATTTTTTTTAAAAAAAGAAATATATTTAACTGGTAAGTAGCAAACATGGCGTCTTCTATCCTACTATATGGGAAGGCAGTTTTCATTGCTTTTGTCCTATTGGATGGAATAATTGTTCAGATAGCTTATTTGAGATGTCAATCACACTTTGGTGGGATGTCATCGAGTCTTCGTGTACAAGAGAGGTTCAAATGCCTCTCCAACTGGATGGATTGGCAGTTCAGATGGCTTATTTGAGATGTCAAACACACATTGGTCGCCCGGTAATCTTTTTTTGCAGTTAAAGAAAAGTTGATACGCCCGAACAGGGACTTGAACCCTGGACCCTCAGATTAAAAGTCTGATGCTCTACCGACTGAGCTATCCAGGCTCGATTCTTCTTCGTGGTTCACATCCCAAAAAATGTATTGAGAACCTAACCCAAGAAATTATTTTATTTCTGTAAAATGAAATTAATGGTAAGAAGATACTTACTTTTTAAGATTCCTCTATGACCTACAGTGGGTGAAATGGCACAACTGGTTAGGCGCTCCCTCTCAGTCAGTGGTTTGTGAGTTCAAACCCCATGTTGGCCGAAAGTATGGCTTTTATGTTCTCCTTTAAAAATTGCAAGTTTTTCTCAATTTAATCCAAAAAGGATGTCTGCAATTCCACCAAAAGCTAGTTATTTATCAGCACCAATGCTTTTAATTTAAAAGTTTACTAACTGAGCAATCCAGGTTCGATATAATTTTGCTGGGCGCACATCAGCATGGTGTCCTAGAACATAAAAGAAAACATATGATACATTTTTCTTTAAAAAAGAAATACATTTAACTGGTAAGTAGCAAACATGGCGTCTTCTATCCTACTATATGGGAAGGCAGTTTTCATTGCTTTTGTCCTATTGGATGGAATAATTGTTCAGATAGCTTATTTGAGATGTCAATCACACTTTGGTGGGATGTCATCGAGTCTTCGTGTACAAGAGAGGTTCAAATGCCTCTCCAACTGGATGGATTGGCAGTTCAGATGGCTTATTTGAGATGTCAAACACACATTGGTCGCCCGGTAATCATTTTTTGCAGTAAAAGAAAAGTTGATACGCCCGAACAGGGACTTGAACCCTGGACCCTCAGATTAAAAGTCTGATGCTCTACCGACTGAGCTATCCAGGCTCGATTCTTCTTCGTGGTTCACATCCCAAAAAATGTATTGAGAACCTAACCCAAGAAATTATTTTATTTCTGTAAAATGAAATTAATGGTAAGAAGATACTTACTTTTTAAGATTCCTCTATGACCTACAGTGGGTGAAATGGCACAACTGGTTAGGCTCTCCCTCTCAGTCAGTGGTTTGTGAGTTCAAACCCCATGTTGGCCGAAAGTATGGCTTTTATGTTCTCCTTTAAAAATTGCAAGTTTTTCTCAATTCAATCCAAAAAGGATGTCTGCAATTCCACCAAAAGCTAGTTATTTATCAGCACCAATGTTTTTAATTTAAAAGTTTACTAACTGAGCAATCCAGGTTCGATATAATTTTGCTGGGCGCACATCAGCATGGTGTCCTAGAACATAAAAGAAAACATATGATACATTTTTTTTAAAAAAAGAAATATATTTAACTGGTAAGTAGCAAACATGGCGTCTTCTATCCTACTATATGGGAAGGCAGTTTTCATTGCTTTTGTCCTATTGGATGGAATAATTGTTCAGATAGCTTATTTGAGATGTCAATCACACTTTGGTGGGATGTCATCGAGTCTTCGTGTACAAGAGAGGTTCAAATGCCTCTCCAACTGGATGGATTGGCAGTTCAGATGGCTTATTTGAGATGTCAAACACACATTGGTCGCCCGGTAATCTTTTTTTGCAGTTAAAGAAAAGTTGATACGCCCGAACAGGGACTTGAACCCTGGACCCTCAGATTAAAAGTCTGATGCTCTACCGACTGAGCTATCCAGGCTCGATTCTTCTTCGTGGTTCACATCCCAAAAAATGTATTGAGAACCTAACCCAAGAAATTATTTTATTTCTGTAAAATGAAATTAATGGTAAGAAGATACTTACTTTTTAAGATTCCTCTATGACCTACAGTGGGTGAAATGGCACAACTGGTTAGGCGCTCCCTCTCAGTCAGTGGTTTGTGAGTTCAAACCCCATGTTGGCCGAAAGTATGGCTTTTATGTTCTCCTTTAAAAATTGCAAGTTTTTCTCAATTTAATCCAAAAAGGATGTCTGCAATTCCACCAAAAGCTAGTTATTTATCAGCACCAATGCTTTTAATTTAAAAGTTTACTAACTGAGCAATCCAGGTTCGATATAATTTTGCTGGGCGCACATCAGCATGGTGTCCTAGAACATAAAAGAAAACATATGATACATTTTTCTTTAAAAAAGAAATACATTTAACTGGTAAGTAGCAAACATGGCGTCTTCTATCCTACTATATGGGAAGGCAGTTTTCATTGCTTTTGTCCTATTGGATGGAATAATTGTTCAGATAGCTTATTTGAGATGTCAATCACACTTTGGTGGGATGTCATCGAGTCTTCGTGTACAAGAGAGGTTCAAATGCCTCTCCAACTGGATGGATTGGCAGTTCAGATGGCTTATTTGAGATGTCAAACACACATTGGTCGCCCGGTAATCTTTTTTTGCAGTTAAAGAAAAGTTGATACGCCCGAACAGGGACTTGAACCCTGGACCCTCAGATTAAAAGTCTGATGCTCTACCGACTGAGCTATCCAGGCTCGATTCTTCTTCGTGGTTCACATCCCAAAAAATGTATTGAGAACCTAACCCAAGAAATTATTTTATTTCTGTAAAATGAAATTAATGGTAAGAAGATACTTACTTTTTAAGATTCCTCTATAACCTACAGTGGGTGAAATGGCACAACTGGTTAGGCTCTCCCTCTCAGTCAGTGGTTTGTGAGTTCAAACCCCATGTTGGCCGAAAGTATGGCTTTTATGTTCTCCTTTAAAAATTGCAAGTTTTTCTCAATTCAATCCAAAAAGGATGTCTGCAATTCCACCAAAAGCTAGTTATTTATCAGCACCAATGCTTTTAATTTAAAAGTTTACTAACTGAGCAATCCAGGTTTGATATAATTTTGCTGGGCGCACATCAGCATGGTGTCCTAGAACATAAAAGAAAACATATGATACATTTTTCTTTAAAAAAGAAATACATTTAACTGGTAAGTAGCAAACATGGCGTCTTCTATCCTACTATATGGGAAGGCAGTTTTCATTGCTTTTGTCCTATTGGATTGAATAATTGTTCAGATAGCTTATTTGAGATGTCAATCACACTTTGGTGGGATGTCATCGAGTCTTCGTGTACAAGAGAGGTTCAAATGCCTCTCCAACTGGATGGATTGGCAGTTCAGATGGCTTATTTGAGATGTCAAACACACATTGGTCGCCCGGTAATCTTTTTTTGCAGTTAAAGAAAAGTTGATACGCCCGAACAGGGACTTGAACCCTGGACCCTCAGATTAAAAGTCTGATGCTCTACCGACTGAGCTATCCAGGCTCGATTCTTCTTCGTGGTTCACATCCCAAAAAATGTATTGAGAACCTAACCCAAGAAATTATTTTATTTCTGTAAAATGAAATTAATGGTAAGAAGATACTTACTTTTTAAGATTCCTCTATAACCTACAGTGGGTGAAATGGCACAACTGGTTAGGCTCTCCCTCTCAGTCAGTGGTTTGTGAGTTCAAACCCCATGTTGGCCGAAAGTATGGCTTTTATGTTCTCCTTTAAAAATTGCAAGTTTTTCTCAATTCAATCCAAAAAGGATGTCTGCAATTCCACCAAAAGCTAGTTATTTATCAGCACCAATGCTTTTAATTTAAAAGTTTACTAACTGAGCAATCCAGGTTTGATATAATTTTGCTGGGCGCACATCAGCATGGTGTCCTAGAACATAAAAGAAAACATATGATACATTTTTCTTTAAAAAAGAAATACATTTAACTGGTAAGTAGCAAACATGGCGTCTTCTATCCTACTATATGGGAAGGCAGTTTTCATTGCTTTTGTCCTATTGGATGGAATAATTGTTCAGATAGCTTATTTGAGATGTCAATCACACTTTGGTGGGATGTCATCGAGTCTTCGTGTACAAGAGAGGTTCAAATGCCTCTCCAACTGGATGGATTGGCAGTTCAGATGGCTTATTTGAGATGTCAAACACACATTGGTCGCCCGGTAATCATTTTTTGCAGTAAAAGAAAAGTTGATACGCCCGAACAGGGACTTGAACCCTGGACCCTCAGATTAAAAGTCTGATGCTCTACCGACTGAGCTATCCAGGCTCGATTCTTCTTCGTGGTTCACATCCCAAAAAATGTATTGAGAACCTAACCCAAGAAATTATTTTATTTCTGTAAAATGAAATTAATGGTAAGAAGATACTTACTTTTTAAGATTCCTCTATGACCTACAGTGGGTGAAATGGCACAACTGGTTAGGCTCTCCCTCTCAGTCAGTGGTTTGTGAGTTCAAACCCCATGTTGGCTGAAAGTATGGCTTTTATGTTCTCCTTTAAAAATTGCAAGTTTTTCTCAATTCAATCCAAAAAGGATGTCTGCAATTCCACCAAAAGCTAGTTATTTATCAGCACCAATGCTTTTAATTTAAAAGTTTACTAACTGAGCAATCCAGGTTCGATATAATTTTGCTGGGCGCACATCAGCATGGTGTCCTAGAACATAAAAGAAAACATATGATACATTTTTCTTTAAAAAAGAAATACATTTAACTGGTAAGTAGCAAACATGGCGTCTTCTATCCTACTATATGGGAAGGCAGTTTTCATTGCTTTTGTCCTATTGGATGGAATAATTGTTCAGATAGCTTATTTGAGATGTCAATCACACTTTGGTGGGATGTCATCGAGTCTTCGTGTACAAGAGAGGTTCAAATGCCTCTCCAACTGGATGGATTGGCAGTTCAGATGGCTTATTTGAGATGTCAAACACACATTGGTCGCCCGATAATCTTTTTTTGCAGTTAAAGAAAAGTTGATACGCCCGAACAGGGACTTGAACCCTGGACCCTCAGATTAAAAGTCTGATGCTCTACCGACTGAGCTATCCAGGCTCGATTCTTCTTCGTGGTTCACATCCCAAAAAATGTATTGAGAACCTAACCCAAGAAATTATTTTATTTCTGTAAAATGAAATTAATGGTAAGAAGATACTTACTTTTTAAGATTCCTCTATAACCTACAGTGGGTGAAATGGCACAACTGGTTAGGCTCTCCCTCTCAGTCAGTGGTTTGTGAGTTCAAACCCCATGTTGGCCGAAAGTATGGCTTTTATGTTCTCCTTTAAAAATTGCAAGTTTTTCTCAATTCAATCCAAAAAGGATGTCTGCAATTCCACCAAAAGCTAGTTATTTATCAGCACCAATGCTTTTAATTTAAAAGTTTACTAACTGAGCAATCCAGGTTTGATATAATTTTGCTGGGCGCACATCAGCATGGTGTCCTAGAACATAAAAGAAAACATATGATACATTTTTCTTTAAAAAAGAAATACATTTAACTGGTAAGTAGCAAACATGGCGTCTTCTATCCTACTATATGGGAAGGCAGTTTTCATTGCTTTTGTCCTATTGGATGGAATAATTGTTCAGATAGCTTATTTGAGATGTCAATCACACTTTGGTGGGATGTCATCGAGTCTTCGTGTACAAGAGAGGTTCAAATGCCTCTCCAACTGGATGGATTGGCAGTTCAGATGGCTTATTTGAGATGTCAAACACACATTGGTCGCCCGGTAATCATTTTTTGCAGTAAAAGAAAAGTTGATACGCCCGAACAGGGACTTGAACCCTGGACCCTCAGATTAAAAGTCTGATGCTCTACCGACTGAGCTATCCAGGCTCGATTCTTCTTCGTGGTTCACATCCCAAAAAATGTATTGAGAACCTAACCCAAGAAATTATTTTATTTCTGTAAAATGAAATTAATGGTAAGAAGATACTTACTTTTTAAGATTCCTCTATGACCTACAGTGGGTGAAATGGCACAACTGGTTAGGCTCTCCCTCTCAGTCAGTGGTTTGTGAGTTCAAACCCCATGTTGGCCGAAAGTATGGCTTTTATGTTCTCCTTTAAAAATTGCAAGTTTTTCTCAATTCAATCCAAAAAGGATGTCTGCAATTCCACCAAAAGCTAGTTATTTATCAGCACCAATGCTTTTAATTTAAAAGTTTACTAACTGAGCAATCCAGGTTCGATATAATTTTGCTGGGCGCACATCAGCATGGTGTCCTAGAACATAAAAGAAAACATATGATACATTTTTTTTAAAAAAAGAAATATATTTAACTGGTAAGTAGCAAACATGGCGTCTTCTATCCTACTATATGGGAAGGCAGTTTTCATTGCTTTTGTCCTATTGGATGGAATAATTGTTCAGATAGCTTATTTGAGATGTCAATCACACTTTGGTGGGATGTCATCGAGTCTTCGTGTACAAGAGAGGTTCAAATGCCTCTCCAACTGGATGGATTGGCAGTTCAGATGGCTTATTTGAGATGTCAAACACACATTGGTCGCCCGGTAATCTTTTTTTGCAGTTAAAGAAAAGTTGATACGCCCGAACAGGGACTTGAACCCTGGACCCTCAGATTAAAAGTCTGATGCTCTACCGACTGAGCTATCCAGGCTCGATTCTTCTTCGTGGTTCACATCCCAAAAAATGTATTGAGAACCTAACCCAAGAAATTATTTTATTTCTGTAAAATGAAATTAATGGTAAGAAGATACTTACTTTTTAAGATTCCTCTATGACCTACAGTGGGTGAAATGGCACAACTGGTTAGGCGCTCCCTCTCAGTCAGTGGTTTGTGAGTTCAAACCCCATGTTGGCCGAAAGTATGGCTTTTATGTTCTCCTTTAAAAATTGCAAGTTTTTCTCAATTTAATCCAAAAAGGATGTCTGCAATTCCACCAAAAGCTAGTTATTTATCAGCACCAATGCTTTTAATTTAAAAGTTTACTAACTGAGCAATCCAGGTTCGATATAATTTTGCTGGGCGCACATCAGCATGGTGTCCTAGAACATAAAAGAAAACATATGATACATTTTTCTTTAAAAAAGAAATACATTTAACTGGTAAGTAGCAAACATGGCGTCTTCTATCCTACTATATGGGAAGGCAGTTTTCATTGCTTTTGTCCTATTGGATTGAATAATTGTTCAGATAGCTTATTTGAGATGTCAATCACACTTTGGTGGGATGTCATCGAGTCTTCGTGTACAAGAGAGGTTCAAATGCCTCTCCAACTGGATGGATTGGCAGTTCAGATGGCTTATTTGAGATGTCAAACACACATTGGTCGCCCGGTAATCTTTTTTTGCAGTTAAAGAAAAGTTGATACGCCCGAACAGGGACTTGAACCCTGGACCCTCAGATTAAAAGTCTGATGCTCTACCGACTGAGCTATCCAGGCTCGATTCTTCTTCGTGGTTCACATCCCAAAAAATGTATTGAGAACCTAACCCAAGAAATTATTTTATTTCTGTAAAATGAAATTAATGGTAAGAAGATACTTACTTTTTAAGATTCCTCTATAACCTACAGTGGGTGAAATGGCACAACTGGTTAGGCTCTCCCTCTCAGTCAGTGGTTTGTGAGTTCAAACCCCATGTTGGCCGAAAGTATGGCTTTTATGTTCTCCTTTAAAAATTGCAAGTTTTTCTCAATTCAATCCAAAAAGGATGTCTGCAATTCCACCAAAAGCTAGTTATTTATCAGCACCAATGCTTTTAATTTAAAAGTTTACTAACTGAGCAATCCAGGTTTGATATAATTTTGCTGGGCGCACATCAGCATGGTGTCCTAGAACATAAAAGAAAACATATGATACATTTTTCTTTAAAAAAGAAATACATTTAACTGGTAAGTAGCAAACATGGCGTCTTCTATCCTACTATATGGGAAGGCAGTTTTCATTGCTTTTGTCCTATTGGATGGAATAATTGTTCAGATAGCTTATTTGAGATGTCAATCACACTTTGGTGGGATGTCATCGAGTCTTCGTGTACAAGAGAGGTTCAAATGCCTCTCCAACTGGATGGATTGGCAGTTCAGATGGCTTATTTGAGATGTCAAACACACATTGGTCGCCCGGTAATCATTTTTTGCAGTAAAAGAAAAGTTGATACGCCCGAACAGGGACTTGAACCCTGGACCCTCAGATTAAAAGTCTGATGCTCTACCGACTGAGCTATCCAGGCTCGATTCTTCTTCGTGGTTCACATCCCAAAAAATGTATTGAGAACCTAACCCAAGAAATTATTTTATTTCTGTAAAATGAAATTAATGGTAAGAAGATACTTACTTTTTAAGATTCCTCTATGACCTACAGTGGGTGAAATGGCACAACTGGTTAGGCTCTCCCTCTCAGTCAGTGGTTTGTGAGTTCAAACCCCATGTTGGCTGAAAGTATGGCTTTTATGTTCTCCTTTAAAAATTGCAAGTTTTTCTCAATTCAATCCAAAAAGGATGTCTGCAATTCCACCAAAAGCTAGTTATTTATCAGCACCAATGCTTTTAATTTAAAAGTTTACTAACTGAGCAATCCAGGTTCGATATAATTTTGCTGGGCGCACATCAGCATGGTGTCCTAGAACATAAAAGAAAACATATGATACATTTTTCTTTAAAAAAGAAATACATTTAACTGGTAAGTAGCAAACATGGCGTCTTCTATCCTACTATATGGGAAGGCAGTTTTCATTGCTTTTGTCCTATTGGATGGAATAATTGTTCAGATAGCTTATTTGAGATGTCAATCACACTTTGGTGGGATGTCATCGAGTCTTCGTGTACAAGAGAGGTTCAAATGCCTCTCCAACTGGATGGATTGGCAGTTCAGATGGCTTATTTGAGATGTCAAACACACATTGGTCGCCCGATAATCTTTTTTTGCAGTTAAAGAAAAGTTGATACGCCCGAACAGGGACTTGAACCCTGGACCCTCAGATTAAAAGTCTGATGCTCTACCGACTGAGCTATCCAGGCTCGATTCTTCTTCGTGGTTCACATCCCAAAAAATGTATTGAGAACCTAACCCAAGAAATTATTTTATTTCTGTAAAATGAAATTAATGGTAAGAAGATACTTACTTTTTAAGATTCCTCTATAACCTACAGTGGGTGAAATGGCACAACTGGTTAGGCTCTCCCTCTCAGTCAGTGGTTTGTGAGTTCAAACCCCATGTTGGCCGAAAGTATGGCTTTTATGTTCTCCTTTAAAAATTGCAAGTTTTTCTCAATTCAATCCAAAAAGGATGTCTGCAATTCCACCAAAAGCTAGTTATTTATCAGCACCAATGCTTTTAATTTAAAAGTTTACTAACTGAGCAATCCAGGTTTGATATAATTTTGCTGGGCGCACATCAGCATGGTGTCCTAGAACATAAAAGAAAACATATGATACATTTTTCTTTAAAAAAGAAATACATTTAACTGGTAAGTAGCAAACATGGCGTCTTCTATCCTACTATATGGGAAGGCAGTTTTCATTGCTTTTGTCCTATTGGATGGAATAATTGTTCAGATAGCTTATTTGAGATGTCAATCACACTTTGGTGGGATGTCATCGAGTCTTCGTGTACAAGAGAGGTTCAAATGCCTCTCCAACTGGATGGATTGGCAGTTCAGATGGCTTATTTGAGATGTCAAACACACATTGGTCGCCCGGTAATCATTTTTTGCAGTAAAAGAAAAGTTGATACGCCCGAACAGGGACTTGAACCCTGGACCCTCAGATTAAAAGTCTGATGCTCTACCGACTGAGCTATCCAGGCTCGATTCTTCTTCGTGGTTCACATCCCAAAAAATGTATTGAGAACCTAACCCAAGAAATTATTTTATTTCTGTAAAATGAAATTAATGGTAAGAAGATACTTACTTTTTAAGATTCCTCTATGACCTACAGTGGGTGAAATGGCACAACTGGTTAGGCTCTCCCTCTCAGTCAGTGGTTTGTGAGTTCAAACCCCATGTTGGCCGAAAGTATGGCTTTTATGTTCTCCTTTAAAAATTGCAAGTTTTTCTCAATTCAATCCAAAAAGGATGTCTGCAATTCCACCAAAAGCTAGTTATTTATCAGCACCAATGCTTTTAATTTAAAAGTTTACTAACTGAGCAATCCAGGTTCGATATAATTTTGCTGGGCGCACATCAGCATGGTGTCCTAGAACATAAAAGAAAACATATGATACATTTTTTTTAAAAAAAGAAATATATTTAACTGGTAAGTAGCAAACATGGCGTCTTCTATCCTACTATATGGGAAGGCAGTTTTCATTGCTTTTGTCCTATTGGATGGAATAATTGTTCAGATAGCTTATTTGAGATGTCAATCACACTTTGGTGGGATGTCATCGAGTCTTCGTGTACAAGAGAGGTTCAAATGCCTCTCCAACTGGATGGATTGGCAGTTCAGATGGCTTATTTGAGATGTCAAACACACATTGGTCGCCCGGTAATCTTTTTTTGCAGTTAAAGAAAAGTTGATACGCCCGAACAGGGACTTGAACCCTGGACCCTCAGATTAAAAGTCTGATGCTCTACCGACTGAGCTATCCAGGCTCGATTCTTCTTCGTGGTTCACATCCCAAAAAATGTATTGAGAACCTAACCCAAGAAATTATTTTATTTCTGTAAAATGAAATTAATGGTAAGAAGATACTTACTTTTTAAGATTCCTCTATGACCTACAGTGGGTGAAATGGCACAACTGGTTAGGCGCTCCCTCTCAGTCAGTGGTTTGTGAGTTCAAACCCCATGTTGGCCGAAAGTATGGCTTTTATGTTCTCCTTTAAAAATTGCAAGTTTTTCTCAATTTAATCCAAAAAGGATGTCTGCAATTCCACCAAAAGCTAGTTATTTATCAGCACCAATGCTTTTAATTTAAAAGTTTACTAACTGAGCAATCCAGGTTCGATATAATTTTGCTGGGCGCACATCAGCATGGTGTCCTAGAACATAAAAGAAAACATATGATACATTTTTCTTTAAAAAAGAAATACATTTAACTGGTAAGTAGCAAACATGGCGTCTTCTATCCTACTATATGGGAAGGCAGTTTTCATTGCTTTTGTCCTATTGGATGGAATAATTGTTCAGATAGCTTATTTGAGATGTCAATCACACTTTGGTGGGATGTCATCGAGTCTTCGTGTACAAGAGAGGTTCAAATGCCTCTCCAACTGGATGGATTGGCAGTTCAGATGGCTTATTTGAGATGTCAAACACACATTGGTCGCCCGGTAATCATTTTTTGCAGTAAAAGAAAAGTTGATACGCCCGAACAGGGACTTGAACCCTGGACCCTCAGATTAAAAGTCTGATGCTCTACCGACTGAGCTATCCAGGCTCGATTCTTCTTTGTGGTTCACATCCCAAAAAATGTATTGAGAACCTAACCCAAGAAATTATTTTATTTCTGTAAAATGAAATTAATGGTAAGAAGATACTTACTTTTTAAGATTCCTCTATGACCTACAGTGGGTGAAATGGCACAACTGGTTAGGCTCTCCCTCTCAGTCAGTGGTTTGTGAGTTCAAACCCCATGTTGGCCGAAAGTATGGCTTTTATGTTCTCCTTTAAAAATTGCAAGTTTTTCTCAATTCAATCCAAAAAGGATGTCTGCAATTCCACCAAAAGCTAGTTATTTATCAGCACCAATGCTTTTAATTTAAAAGTTTACTAACTGAGCAATCCAGGTTCGATATAATTTTGCTGGGCGCACATCAGCATGGTGTCCTAGAACATAAAAGAAAACATATGATACATTTTTTTTAAAAAAAGAAATATATTTAACTGGTAAGTAGCAAACATGGCGTCTTCTATCCTACTATATGGGAAGGCAGTTTTCATTGCTTTTGTCCTATTGGATGGAATAATTGTTCAGATAGCTTATTTGAGATGTCAATCACACTTTGGTGGGATGTCATCGAGTCTTCGTGTACAAGAGAGGTTCAAATGCCTCTCCAACTGGATGGATTGGCAGTTCAGATGGCTTATTTGAGATGTCAAACACACATTGGTCGCCCGGTAATCTTTTTTTGCAGTTAAAGAAAAGTTGATACGCCCGAACAGGGACTTGAACCCTGGACCCTCAGATTAAAAGTCTGATGCTCTACCGACTGAGCTATCCAGGCTCGATTCTTCTTCGTGGTTCACATCCCAAAAAATGTATTGAGAACCTAACCCAAGAAATTATTTTATTTCTGTAAAATGAAATTAATGGTAAGAAGATACTTACTTTTTAAGATTCCTCTATGACCTACAGTGGGTGAAATGGCACAACTGGTTAGGCGCTCCCTCTCAGTCAGTGGTTTGTGAGTTCAAACCCCATGTTGGCCGAAAGTATGGCTTTTATGTTCTCCTTTAAAAATTGCAAGTTTTTCTCAATTTAATCCAAAAAGGATGTCTGCAATTCCACCAAAAGCTAGTTATTTATCAGCACCAATGCTTTTAATTTAAAAGTTTACTAACTGAGCAATCCAGGTTCGATATAATTTTGCTGGGCGCACATCAGCATGGTGTCCTAGAACATAAAAGAAAACATATGATACATTTTTTTTAAAAAAAGAAATATATTTAACTGGTAAGTAGCAAACATGGCGTCTTCTATCCTACTATATGGGAAGGCAGTTTTCATTGCTTTTGTCCTATTGGATGGAATAATTGTTCAGATAGCTTATTTGAGATGTCAATCACACTTTGGTGGGATGTCATCGAGTCTTCGTGTACAAGAGAGGTTCAAATGCCTCTCCAACTGGATGGATTGGCAGTTCAGATGGCTTATTTGAGATGTCAAACACACATTGGTCGCCCGGTAATCTTTTTTTGCAGTTAAAGAAAAGTTGATACGCCCGAACAGGGACTTGAACCCTGGACCCTCAGATTAAAAGTCTGATGCTCTACCGACTGAGCTATCCAGGCTCGATTCTTCTTCGTGGTTCACATCCCAAAAAATGTATTGAGAACCTAACCCAAGAAATTATTTTATTTCTGTAAAATGAAATTAATGGTAAGAAGATACTTACTTTTTAAGATTCCTCTATGACCTACAGTGGGTGAAATGGCACAACTGGTTAGGCGCTCCCTCTCAGTCAATGGTTTGTGAGTTCAAACCCCATGTTGGCCGAAAGTATGGCTTTTATGTTCTCCTTTAAAAATTGCAAGTTTTTCTCAATTTAATCCAAAAAGGATGTCTGCAATTCCACCAAAAGCTAGTTATTTATCAGCACCAATGCTTTTAATTTAAAAGTTTACTAACTGAGCAATCCAGGTTCGATATAATTTTGCTGGGCGCACATCAGCATGGTGTCCTAGAACATAAAAGAAAACATATGATACATTTTTCTTTAAAAAAGAAATACATTTAACTGGTAAGTAGCAAACATGGCGTCTTCTATCCTACTATATGGGAAGGCAGTTTTCATTGCTTTTGTCCTATTGGATGGAATAATTGTTCAGATAGCTTATTTGAGATGTCAATCACACTTTGGTGGGATGTCATCGAGTCTTCGTGTACAAGAGAGGTTCAAATGCCTCTCCAACTGGATGGATTGGCAGTTCAGATGGCTTATTTGAGATGTCAAACACACATTGGTCGCCCGGTAATCATTTTTTGCAGTAAAAGAAAAGTTGATACGCCCGAACAGGGACTTGAACCCTGGACCCTCAGATTAAAAGTCTGATGCTCTACCGACTGAGCTATCCAGGCTCGATTCTTCTTTGTGGTTCACATCCCAAAAAATGTATTGAGAACCTAACCCAAGAAATTATTTTATTTCTGTAAAATGAAATTAATGGTAAGAAGATACTTACTTTTTAAGATTCCTCTATGACCTACAGTGGGTGAAATGGCACAACTGGTTAGGCTCTCCCTCTCAGTCAGTGGTTTGTGAGTTCAAACCCCATGTTGGCCGAAAGTATGGCTTTTATGTTCTCCTTTAAAAATTGCAAGTTTTTCTCAATTCAATCCAAAAAGGATGTCTGCAATTCCACCAAAAGCTAGTTATTTATCAGCACCAATGCTTTTAATTTAAAAGTTTACTAACTGAGCAATCCAGGTTCGATATAATTTTGCTGGGCGCACATCAGCATGGTGTCCTAGAACATAAAAGAAAACATATGATACATTTTTTTAAAAAAAAGAAATATATTTAACTGGTAAGTAGCAAACATGGCGTCTTCTATCCTACTATATGGGAAGGCAGTTTTCATTGCTTTTGTCCTATTGGATGGAATAATTGTTCAGATAGCTTATTTGAGATGTCAATCACACTTTGGTGGGATGTCATCGAGTCTTCGTGTACAAGAGAGGTTCAAATGCCTCTCCAACTGGATGGATTGGCAGTTCAGATGGCTTATTTGAGATGTCAAACACACATTGGTCGCCCGGTAATCTTTTTTTGCAGTTAAAGAAAAGTTGATACGCCCGAACAGGGACTTGAACCCTGGACCCTCAGATTAAAAGTCTGATGCTCTACCGACTGAGCTATCCAGGCTCGATTCTTCTTCGTGGTTCACATCCCAAAAAATGTATTGAGAACCTAACCCAAGAAATTATTTTATTTCTGTAAAATGAAATTAATGGTAAGAAGATACTTACTTTTTAAGATTCCTCTATGACCTACAGTGGGTGAAATGGCACAACTGGTTAGGCGCTCCCTCTCAGTCAGTGGTTTGTGAGTTCAAACCCCATGTTGGCCGAAAGTATGGCTTTTATGTTCTCCTTTAAAAATTGCAAGTTTTTCTCAATTTAATCCAAAAAGGATGTCTGCAATTCCACCAAAAGCTAGTTATTTATCAGCACCAATGCTTTTAATTTAAAAGTTTACTAACTGAGCAATCCAGGTTCGATATAATTTTGCTAGGCGCACATCAGCATGGTGTCCTAGAACATAAAAGAAAACATATGATACATTTTTCTTTAAAAAAGAAATACATTTAACTGGTAAGTAGCAAACATGGCGTCTTCTATCCTACTATATGGGAAGGCAGTTTTCATTGCTTTTGTCCTATTGGATGGAATAATTGTTCAGATAGCTTATTTGAGATGTCAATCACACTTTGGTGGGATGTCATCGAGTCTTCGTGTACAAGAGAGGTTCAAATGCCTCTCCAACTGGATGGATTGGCAGTTCAGATGGCTTATTTGAGATGTCAAACACACATTGGTCGCCCGGTAATCTTTTTTTGCAGTTAAAGAAAAGTTGATACGCCCGAACAGGGACTTGAACCCTGGACCCTCAGATTAAAAGTCTGATGCTCTACCGACTGAGCTATCCAGGCTCGATTCTTCTTCGTGGTTCACATCCCAAAAAATGTATTGAGAACCTAACCCAAGAAATTATTTTATTTCTGTAAAATGAAATTAATGGTAAGAAGATACTTACTTTTTATGATTCCTCTATAACCTACAGTGGGTGAAATGGCACAACTGGTTAGGCTCTCCCTCTCAGTCAGTGGTTTGTGAGTTCAAACCCCATGTTGGCCGAAAGTATGGCTTTTATGTTCTCCTTTAAAAATTGCAAGTTTTTCTCAATTCAATCCAAAAAGGATGTCTGCAATTCCACCAAAAGCTAGTTATTTATCAGCACCAATGCTTTTAATTTAAAAGTTTACTAACTGAGCAATCCAGGTTTGATATAATTTTGCTGGGCGCACATCAGCATGGTGTCCTAGAACATAAAAGAAAACATATGATACATTTTTCTTTAAAAAAGAAATACATTTAACTGGTAAGTAGCAAACATGGCGTCTTCTATCCTACTATATGGGAAGGCAGTTTTCATTGCTTTTGTCCTATTGGATGGAATAATTGTTCAGATAGCTTATTTGAGATGTCAATCACACTTTGGTGGGATGTCATCGAGTCTTCGTGTACAAGAGAGGTTCAAATGCCTCTCCAACTGGATGGATTGGCAGTTCAGATGGCTTATTTGAGATGTCAAACACACATTGGTCGCCCGGTAATCATTTTTTGCAGTAAAAGAAAAGTTGATACGCCCGAACAGGGACTTGAACCCTGGACCCTCAGATTAAAAGTCTGATGCTCTACCGACTGAGCTATCCAGGCTCGATTCTTCTTCGTGGTTCACATCCCAAAAAATGTATTGAGAACCTAACCCAAGAAATTATTTTATTTCTGTAAAATGAAATTAATGGTAAGAAGATACTTACTTTTTAAGATTCCTCTATGACCTACAGTGGGTGAAATGGCGCAACTGGTTAGGCTCTCCCTCTCAGTCAGTGGTTTGTGAGTTCAAACCCCATGTTGGCCGAAAGTATGGCTTTTATGTTCTCCTTTAAAAATTGCAAGTTTTTCTCAATTCAATCCAAAAAGGATGTCTGCAATTCCACCAAAAGCTAGTTATTTATCAGCACCAATGCTTTTAATTTAAAAGTTTACTAACTGAGCAATCCAGGTTCGATATAATTTTGCTGGGCGCACATCAGCATGGTGTCCTAGAACATAAAAGAAAACATATGATACATTTTTTTTAAAAAAAGAAATATATTTAACTGGTAAGTAGCAAACATGGCGTCTTCTATCCTACTATATGGGAAGGCAGTTTTCATTGCTTTTGTCCTATTGGATGGAATAATTGTTCAGATAGCTTATTTGAGATGTCAATCACACTTTGGTGGGATGTCATCGAGTCTTCGTGTACAAGAGAGGTTCAAATGCCTCTCCAACTGGATGGATTGGCAGTTCAGATGGCTTATTTGAGATGTCAAACACACATTGGTCGCCCGGTAATCTTTTTTTGCAGTTAAAGAAAAGTTGATACGCCCGAACAGGGACTTGAACCCTGGACCCTCAGATTAAAAGTCTGATGCTCTACCGACTGAGCTATCCAGGCTCGATTCTTCTTCGTGGTTCACATCCCAAAAAATGTATTGAGAACCTAACCCAAGAAATTATTTTATTTCTGTAAAATGAAATTAATGGTAAGAAGATACTTACTTTTTAAGATTCCTCTATGACCTACAGTGGGTGAAATGGCACAACTGGTTAGGCTCTCCCTCTCAGTCAGTGGTTTGTGAGTTCAAACCCCATGTTGGCTGAAAGTATGGCTTTTATGTTCTCCTTTAAAAATTGCAAGTTTTTCTCAATTCAATCCAAAAAGGATGTCTGCAATTCCACCAAAAGCTAGTTATTTATCAGCACCAATGCTTTTAATTTAAAAGTTTACTAACTGAGCAATCCAGGTTTGATATAATTTTGCTGGGCGCACATCAGCATGGTGTCCTAGAACATAAAAGAAAACATATGATACATTTTTCTTTAAAAAAGAAATACATTTAACTGGTAAGTAGCAAACATGGCGTCTTCTATCCTACTATATGGGAAGGCAGTTTTCATTGCTTTTGTCCTATTGGATGGAATAATTGTTCAGATAGCTTATTTGAGATGTCAATCACACTTTGGTGGGATGTCATCGAGTCTTCGTGTACAAGAGAGGTTCAAATGCCTCTCCAACTGGATGGATTGGCAGTTCAGATGGCTTATTTGAGATGTCAAACACACATTGGTCGCCCGGTAATCATTTTTTGCAGTAAAAGAAAAGTTGATACGCCCGAACAGGGACTTGAACCCTGGACCCTCAGATTAAAAGTCTGATGCTCTACCGACTGAGCTATCCAGGCTCGATTCTTCTTCGTGGTTCACATCCCAAAAAATGTATTGAGAACCTAACCCAAGAAATTATTTTATTTCTGTAAAATGAAATTAATGGTAAGAAGATACTTACTTTTTAAGATTCCTCTATGACCTACAGTGGGTGAAATGGCACAACTGGTTAGGCTCTCCCTCTCAGTCAGTGGTTTGTGAGTTCAAACCCCATGTTGGCCGAAAGTATGGCTTTTATGTTCTCCTTTAAAAATTGCAAGTTTTTCTCAATTCAATCCAAAAAGGATGTCTGCAATTCCACCAAAAGCTAGTTATTTATCAGCACCAATGCTTTTAATTTAAAAGTTTACTAACTGAGCAATCCAGGTTTGATATAATTTTGCTGGGCGCACATCAGCATGGTGTCCTAGAACATAAAAGAAAACATATGATACATTTTTCTTTAAAAAAGAAATACATTTAACTGGTAAGTAGCAAACATGGCGTCTTCTATCCTACTATATGGGAAGGCAGTTTTCATTGCTTTTGTCCTATTGGATGGAATAATTGTTCAGATAGCTTATTTGAGATGTCAATCACACTTTGGTGGGATGTCATCGAGTCTTCGTGTACAAGAGAGGTTCAAATGCCTCTCCAACTGGATGGATTGGCAGTTCAGATGGCTTATTTGAGATGTCAAACACACATTGGTCGCCCGGTAATCATTTTTTGCAGTAAAAGAAAAGTTGATACGCCCGAACAGGGACTTGAACCCTGGACCCTCAGATTAAAAGTCTGATGCTCTACCGACTGAGCTATCCAGGCTCGATTCTTCTTCGTGGTTCACATCCCAAAAAATGTATTGAGAACCTAACCCAAGAAATTATTTTATTTCTGTAAAATGAAATTAATGGTAAGAAGATACTTACTTTTTAAGATTCCTCTATGACCTACAGTGGGTGAAATGGCACAACTGGTTAGGCTCTCCCTCTCAGTCAGTGGTTTGTGAGTTCAAACCCCATGTTGGCCGAAAGTATGGCTTTTATGTTCTCCTTTAAAAATTGCAAGTTTTTCTCAATTTAATCCAAAAAGGATGTCTGCAATTCCACCAAAAGCTAGTTATTTATCAGCACCAATGCTTTTAATTTAAAAGTTTACTAACTGAGCAATCCAGGTTCGATATAATTTTGCTGGGCGCACATCAGCATGGTGTCCTAGAACATAAAAGAAAACATATGATACATTTTTCTTTAAAAAAGAAATACATTTAACTGGTAAGTAGCAAACATGGCGTCTTCTATCCTACTATATGGGAAGGCAGTTTTCATTGCTTTTGTCCTATTGGATGGAATAATTGTTCAGATAGCTTATTTGAGATGTCAATCACACTTTGGTGGGATGTCATCGAGTCTTCGTGTACAAGAGAGGTTCAAATGCCTCTCCAACTGGATGGATTGGCAGTTCAGATGGCTTATTTGAGATGTCAAACACACATTGGTCGCCCGGTAATCTTTTTTTGCAGTTAAAGAAAAGTTGATACGCCCGAACAGGGACTTGAACCCTGGACCCTCAGATTAAAAGTCTGATGCTCTACCGACTGAGCTATCCAGGCTCGATTCTTCTTCGTGGTTCACATCCCAAAAAATGTATTGAGAACCTAACCCAAGAAATTATTTTATTTCTGTAAAATGAAATTAATGGTAAGAAGATACTTACTTTTTAAGATTCCTCTATAACCTACAGTGGGTGAAATGGCACAACTGGTTAGGCTCTCCCTCTCAGTCAGTGGTTTGTGAGTTCAAACCCCATGTTGGCCGAAAGTATGGCTTTTATGTTCTCCTTTAAAAATTGCAAGTTTTTCTCAATTCAATCCAAAAAGGATGTCTGCAATTCCACCAAAAGCTAGTTATTTATCAGCACCAATGCTTTTAATTTAAAAGTTTACTAACTGAGCAATCCAGGTTCGATATAATTTTGCTGGGCGCACATCAGCATGGTGTCCTAGAACATAAAAGAAAACATATGATACATTTTTCTTTAAAAAAGAAATACATTTAACTGGTAAGTAGCAAACATGGCGTCTTCTATCCTACTATATGGGAAGGCAGTTTTCATTGCTTTTGTCCTATTGGATGGAATAATTGTTCAGATAGCTTATTTGAGATGTCAATCACACTTTGGTGGGATGTCATCGAGTCTTCGTGTACAAGAGAGGTTCAAATGCCTCTCCAACTGGATGGATTGGCAGTTCAGATGGCTTATTTGAGATGTCAAACACACATTGGTCGCCCGGTAATCTTTTTTTGCAGTTAAAGAAAAGTTGATACGCCCGAACAGGGACTTGAACCCTGGACCCTCAGATTAAAAGTCTGATGCTCTACCGACTGAGCTATCCAGGCTCGATTCTTCTTCGTGGTTCACATCCCAAAAAATGTATTGAGAACCTAACCCAAGAAATTATTTTATTTCTGTAAAATGAAATTAATGGTAAGAAGATACTTACTTTTTAAGATTCCTCTATAACCTACAGTGGGTGAAATGGCACAACTGGTTAGGCTCTCCCTCTCAGTCAGTGGTTTGTGAGTTCAAACCCCATGTTGGCCGAAAGTATGGCTTTTATGTTCTCCTTTAAAAATTGCAAGTTTTTCTCAATTCAATCCAAAAAGGATGTCTGCAATTCCACCAAAAGCTAGTTATTTATCAGCACCAATGCTTTTAATTTAAAAGTTTACTAACTGAGCAATCCAGGTTTGATATAATTTTGCTGGGCGCACATCAGCATGGTGTCCTAGAACATAAAAGAAAACATATGATACATTTTTCTTTAAAAAAGAAATACATTTAACTGGTAAGTAGCAAACATGGCGTCTTCTATCCTACTATATGGGAAGGCAGTTTTCATTGCTTTTGTCCTATTGGATGGAATAATTGTTCAGATAGCTTATTTGAGATGTCAATCACACTTTGGTGGGATGTCATCGAGTCTTCGTGTACAAGAGAGGTTCAAATGCCTCTCCAACTGGATGGATTGGCAGTTCAGATGGCTTATTTGAGATGTCAAACACACATTGGTCGCCCGGTAATCATTTTTTGCAGTAAAAGAAAAGTTGATACGCCCGAACAGGGACTTGAACCCTGGACCCTCAGATTAAAAGTCTGATGCTCTACCGACTGAGCTATCCAGGCTCGATTCTTCTTCGTGGTTCACATCCCAAAAAATGTATTGAGAACCTAACCCAAGAAATTATTTTATTTCTGTAAAATGAAATTAATGGTAAGAAGATACTTACTTTTTAAGATTCCTCTATGACCTACAGTGGGTGAAATGGCACAACTGGTTAGGCTCTCCCTCTCAGTCAGTGGTTTGTGAGTTCAAACCCCATGTTGGCCGAAAGTATGGCTTTTATGTTCTCCTTTAAAAATTGCAAGTTTTTCTCAATTCAATCCAAAAAGGATGTCTGCAATTCCACCAAAAGCTAGTTATTTATCAGCACCAATGCTTTTAATTTAAAAGTTTACTAACTGAGCAATCCAGGTTTGATATAATTTTGCTGGGCGCACATCAGCATGGTGTCCTAGAACATAAAAGAAAACATATGATACATTTTTCTTTAAAAAAGAAATACATTTAACTGGTAAGTAGCAAACATGGCGTCTTCTATCCTACTATATGGGAAGGCAGTTTTCATTGCTTTTGTCCTATTGGATGGAATAATTGTTCAGATAGCTTATTTGAGATGTCAATCACACTTTGGTGGGATGTCATCGAGTCTTCGTGTACAAGAGAGGTTCAAATGCCTCTCCAACTGGATGGATTGGCAGTTCAGATGGCTTATTTGAGATGTCAAACACACATTGGTCGCCCGGTAATCATTTTTTGCAGTAAAAGAAAAGTTGATACGCCCGAACAGGGACTTGAACCCTGGACCCTCAGATTAAAAGTCTGATGCTCTACCGACTGAGCTATCCAGGCTCGATTCTTCTTCGTGGTTCACATCCCAAAAAATGTATTGAGAACCTAACCCAAGAAATTATTTTATTTCTGTAAAATGAAATTAATGGTAAGAAGATACTTACTTTTTAAGATTCCTCTATGACCTACAGTGGGTGAAATGGCACAACTGGTTAGGCTCTCCCTCTCAGTCAGTGGTTTGTGAGTTCAAACCCCATGTTGGCCGAAAGTATGGCTTTTATGTTCTCCTTTAAAAATTGCAAGTTTTTCTCAATTCAATCCAAAAAGGATGTCTGCAATTCCACCAAAAGCTAGTTATTTATCAGCACCAATGCTTTTAATTTAAAAGTTTACTAACTGAGCAATCCAGGTTCGATATAATTTTGCTGGGCGCACATCAGCATGGTGTCCTAGAACATAAAAGAAAACATATGATACATTTTTCTTTAAAAAAGAAATACATTTAACTGGTAAGTAGCAAACATGGCGTCTTCTATCCTACTATATGGGAAGGCAGTTTTCATTGCTTTTGTCCTATTGGATGGAATAATTGTTCAGATAGCTTATTTGAGATGTCAATCACACTTTGGTGGGATGTCATCGAGTCTTCGTGTACAAGAGAGGTTCAAATGCCTCTCCAACTGGATGGATTGGCAGTTCAGATGGCTTATTTGAGATGTCAAACACACATTGGTCGCCCGATAATCTTTTTTTGCAGTTAAAGAAAAGTTGATACGCCCGAACAGGGACTTGAACCCTGGACCCTCAGATTAAAAGTCTGATGCTCTACCGACTGAGCTATCCAGGCTCGATTCTTCTTCGTGGTTCACATCCCAAAAAATGTATTGAGAACCTAACCCAAGAAATTATTTTATTTCTGTAAAATGAAATTAATGGTAAGAAGATACTTACTTTTTAAGATTCCTCTATAACCTACAGTGGGTGAAATGGCACAACTGGTTAGGCTCTCCCTCTCAGTCAGTGGTTTGTGAGTTCAAACCCCATGTTGGCCGAAAGTATGGCTTTTATGTTCTCCTTTAAAAATTGCAAGTTTTTCTCAATTCAATCCAAAAAGGATGTCTGCAATTCCACCAAAAGCTAGTTATTTATCAGCACCAATGCTTTTAATTTAAAAGTTTACTAACTGAGCAATCCAGGTTTGATATAATTTTGCTGGGCGCACATCAGCATGGTGTCCTAGAACATAAAAGAAAACATATGATACATTTTTCTTTAAAAAAGAAATACATTTAACTGGTAAGTAGCAAACATGGCGTCTTCTATCCTACTATATGGGAAGGCAGTTTTCATTGCTTTTGTCCTATTGGATGGAATAATTGTTCAGATAGCTTATTTGAGATGTCAATCACACTTTGGTGGGATGTCATCGAGTCTTCGTGTACAAGAGAGGTTCAAATGCCTCTCCAACTGGATGGATTGGCAGTTCAGATGGCTTATTTGAGATGTCAAACACACATTGGTCGCCCGGTAATCTTTTTTTGCAGTTAAAGAAAAGTTGATACGCCCGAACAGGGACTTGAACCCTGGACCCTCAGATTAAAAGTCTGATGCTCTACCGACTGAGCTATCCAGGCTCGATTCTTCTTCGTGGTTCACATCCCAAAAAATGTATTGAGAACCTAACCCAAGAAATTATTTTATTTCTGTAAAATGAAATTAATGGTAAGAAGATACTTACTTTTTAAGATTCCTCTATGACCTACAGTGGGTGAAATGGCACAACTGGTTAGGCTCTCCCTCTCAGTCAGTGGTTTGTGAGTTCAAACCCCATGTTGGCCGAAAGTATGGCTTTTATGTTCTCCTTTAAAAATTGCAAGTTTTTCTCAATTTAATCCAAAAAGGATGTCTGCAATTCCACCAAAAGCTAGTTATTTATCAGCACCAATGCTTTTAATTTAAAAGTTTACTAACTGAGCAATCCAGGTTCGATATAATTTTGCTGGGCGCACATCAGCATGGTGTCCTAGAACATAAAAGAAAACATATGATACATTTTTCTTTAAAAAAGAAATACATTTAACTGGTAAGTAGCAAACATGGCGTCTTCTATCCTACTATATGGGAAGGCAGTTTTCATTGCTTTTGTCCTATTGGATGGAATAATTGTTCAGATAGCTTATTTGAGATGTCAATCACACTTTGGTGGGATGTCATCGAGTCTTCGTGTACAAGAGAGGTTCAAATGCCTCTCCAACTGGATGGATTGGCAGTTCAGATGGCTTATTTGAGATGTCAAACACACATTGGTCGCCCGATAATCTTTTTTTGCAGTTAAAGAAAAGTTGATACGCCCGAACAGGGACTTGAACCCTGGACCCTCAGATTAAAAGTCTGATGCTCTACCGACTGAGCTATCCAGGCTCGATTCTTCTTCGTGGTTCACATCCCAAAAAATGTATTGAGAACCTAACCCAAGAAATTATTTTATTTCTGTAAAATGAAATTAATGGTAAGAAGATACTTACTTTTTAAGATTCCTCTATAACCTACAGTGGGTGAAATGGCACAACTGGTTAGGCTCTCCCTCTCAGTCAGTGGTTTGTGAGTTCAAACCCCATGTTGGCCGAAAGTATGGCTTTTATGTTCTCCTTTAAAAATTGCAAGTTTTTCTCAATTCAATCCAAAAAGGATGTCTGCAATTCCACCAAAAGCTAGTTATTTATCAGCACCAATTCTTTTAATTTAAAAGTTTACTAACTGAGCAATCCAGGTTTGATATAATTTTGCTGGGCGCACATCAGCATGGTGTCCTAGAACATAAAAGAAAACATATGATACATTTTTCTTTAAAAAAGAAATACATTTAACTGGTAAGTAGCAAACATGGCGTCTTCTATCCTACTATATGGGAAGGCAGTTTTCATTGCTTTTGTCCTATTGGATGGAATAATTGTTCAGATAGCTTATTTGAGATGTCAATCACACTTTGGTGGGATGTCATCGAGTCTTCGTGTACAAGAGAGGTTCAAATGCCTCTCCAACTGGATGGATTGGCAGTTCAGATGGCTTATTTGAGATGTCAAACACACATTGGTCGCCCGGTAATCTTTTTTTGCAGTTAAAGAAAAGTTGATACGCCCGAACAGGGACTTGAACCCTGGACCCTCAGATTAAAAGTCTGATGCTCTACCGACTGAGCTATCCAGGCTCGATTCTTCTTCGTGGTTCACATCCCAAAAAATGTATTGAGAACCTAACCCAAGAAATTATTTTATTTCTGTAAAATGAAATTAATGGTAAGAAGATACTTACTTTTTAAGATTCCTCTATAACCTACAGTGGGTGAAATGGCACAACTGGTTAGGCTCTCCCTCTCAGTCAGTGGTTTGTGAGTTCAAACCCCATGTTGGCCGAAAGTATGGCTTTTATGTTCTCCTTTAAAAATTGCAAGTTTTTCTCAATTCAATCCAAAAAGGATGTCTGCAATTCCACCAAAAGCTAGTTATTTATCAGCACCAATGCTTTTAATTTAAAAGTTTACTAACTGAGCAATCCAGGTTTGATATAATTTTGCTGGGCGCACATCAGCATGGTGTCCTAGAACATAAAAGAAAACATATGATACATTTTTCTTTAAAAAAGAAATACATTTAACTGGTAAGTAGCAAACATGGCGTCTTCTATCCTACTATATGGGAAGGCAGTTTTCATTGCTTTTGTCCTATTGGATGGAATAATTGTTCAGATAGCTTATTTGAGATGTCAATCACACTTTGGTGGGATGTCATCGAGTCTTCGTGTACAAGAGAGGTTCAAATGCCTCTCCAACTGGATGGATTGGCAGTTCAGATGGCTTATTTGAGATGTCAAACACACATTGGTCGCCCGGTAATCTTTTTTTGCAGTTAAAGAAAAGTTGATACGCCCGAACAGGGACTTGAACCCTGGACCCTCAGATTAAAAGTCTGATGCTCTACCGACTGAGCTATCCAGGCTCGATTCTTCTTCGTGGTTCACATCCCAAAAAATGTATTGAGAACCTAACCCAAGAAATTATTTTATTTCTGTAAAATGAAATTAATGGTAAGAAGATACTTACTTTTTAAGATTCCTCTATAACCTACAGTGGGTGAAATGGCACAACTGGTTAGGCTCTCCCTCTCAGTCAGTGGTTTGTGAGTTCAAACCCCATGTTGGCCGAAAGTATGGATTTTATGTTCTCCTTTAAAAATTGCAAGTTTTTCTCAATTCAATCCAAAAAGGATGTCTGCAATTCCACCAAAAGCTAGTTATTTATCAGCACCAATGCTTTTAATTTAAAAGTTTACTAACTGAGCAATCCAGGTTTGATATAATTTTGCTGGGCGCACATCAGCATGGTGTCCTAGAACATAAAAGAAAACATATGATACATTTTTCTTTAAAAAAGAAATACATTTAACTGGTAAGTAGCAAACATGGCGTCTTCTATCCTACTATATGGGAAGGCAGTTTTCATTGCTTTTGTCCTATTGGATGGAATAATTGTTCAGATAGCTTATTTGAGATGTCAATCACACTTTGGTGGGATGTCATCGAGTCTTCGTGTACAAGAGAGGTTCAAATGCCTCTCCAACTGGATGGATTGGCAGTTCAGATGGCTTATTTGAGATGTCAAACACACATTGGTCGCCCGGTAATCATTTTTTGCAGTAAAAGAAAAGTTGATACGCCCGAACAGGGACTTGAACCCTGGACCCTCAGATTAAAAGTCTGATGCTCTACCGACTGAGCTATCCAGGCTCGATTCTTCTTCGTGGTTCACATCCCAAAAAATGTATTGAGAACCTAACCCAAGAAATTATTTTATTTCTGTAAAATGAAATTAATGGTAAGAAGATACTTACTTTTTAAGATTCCTCTATGACCTACAGTGGGTGAAATGGCACAACTGGTTAGGCTCTGCCTCTCAGTCAGTGGTTTGTGAGTTCAAACCCCATGTTGGCCGAAAGTATGGCTTTTATGTTCTCCTTTAAAAATTGCAAGTTTTTCTCAATTCAATCCAAAAAGGATGTCTGCAATTCCACCAAAAGCTAGTTATTTATCAGCACCAATGCTTTTAATTTAAAAGTTTACTAACTGAGCAATCCAGGTTTGATATAATTTTGCTGGGCGCACATCAGCATGGTGTCCTAGAACATAAAAGAAAACATATGATACATTTTTCTTTAAAAAAGAAATACATTTAACTGGTAAGTAGCAAACATGGCGTCTTCTATCCTACTATATGGGAAGGCAGTTTTCATTGCTTTTGTCCTATTGGATGGAATAATTGTTCAGATAGCTTATTTGAGATGTCAATCACACTTTGGTGGGATGTCATCGAGTCTTCGTGTACAAGAGAGGTTCAAATGCCTCTCCAACTGGATGGATTGGCAGTTCAGATGGCTTATTTGAGATGTCAAACACACATTGGTCGCCCGGTAATCTTTTTTTGCAGTTAAAGAAAAGTTGATACGCCCGAACAGGGACTTGAACCCTGGACCCTCAGATTAAAAGTCTGATGCTCTACCGACTGAGCTATCCAGGCTCGATTCTTCTTCGTGGTTCACATCCCAAAAAATGTATTGAGAACCTAACCCAAGAAATTATTTTATTTCTGTAAAATGAAATTAATGGTAAGAAGATACTTACTTTTTAAGATTCCTCTATGACCTACAGTGGGTGAAATGGCACAACTGGTTAGGCTCTGCCTCTCAGTCAGTGGTTTGTGAGTTCAAACCCCATGTTGGCCGAAAGTATGGCTTTTATGTTCTCCTTTAAAAATTGCAAGTTTTTCTCAATTCAATCCAAAAAGGATGTCTGCAATTCCACCAAAAGCTAGTTATTTATCAGCACCAATGCTTTTAATTTAAAAGTTTACTAACTGAGCAATCCAGGTTTGATATAATTTTGCTGGGCGCACATCAGCATGGTGTCCTAGAACATAAAAGAAAACATATGATACATTTTTCTTTAAAAAAGAAATACATTTAACTGGTAAGTAGCAAACATGGCGTCTTCTATCCTACTATATGGGAAGGCAGTTTTCATTGCTTTTGTCCTATTGGATGGAATAATTGTTCAGATAGCTTATTTGAGATGTCAATCACACTTTGGTGGGATGTCATCGAGTCTTCGTGTACAAGAGAGGTTCAAATGCCTCTCCAACTGGATGGATTGGCAGTTCAGATGGCTTATTTGAGATGTCAAACACACATTGGTCGCCCGGTAATCTTTTTTTGCAGTTAAAGAAAAGTTGATACGCCCGAACAGGGACTTGAACCCTGGACCCTCAGATTAAAAGTCTGATGCTCTACCGACTGAGCTATCCAGGCTCGATTCTTCTTCGTGGTTCACATCCCAAAAAATGTATTGAGAACCTAACCCAAGAAATTATTTTATTTCTGTAAAATGAAATTAATGGTAAGAAGATACTTACTTTTTAAGATTCCTCTATAACCTACAGTGGGTGAAATGGCACAACTGGTTAGGCTCTCCCTCTCAGTCAGTGGTTTGTGAGTTCAAACCCCATGTTGGCCGAAAGTATGGCTTTTATGTTCTCCTTTAAAAATTGCAAGTTTTTCTCAATTCAATCCAAAAAGGATGTCTGCAATTCCACCAAAAGCTAGTTATTTATCAGCACCAATGCTTTTAATTTAAAAGTTTACTAACTGAGCAATCCAGGTTTGATATAATTTTGCTGGGCGCACATCAGCATGGTGTCCTAGAACATAAAAGAAAACATATGATACATTTTTCTTTAAAAAAGAAATACATTTAACTGGTAAGTAGCAAACATGGCGTCTTCTATCCTACTATATGGGAAGGCAGTTTTCATTGCTTTTGTCCTATTGGATGGAATAATTGTTCAGATAGCTTATTTGAGATGTCAATCACACTTTGGTGGGATGTCATCGAGTCTTCGTGTACAAGAGAGGTTCAAATGCCTCTCCAACTGGATGGATTGGCAGTTCAGATGGCTTATTTGAGATGTCAAACACACATTGGTCGCCCGGTAATCATTTTTTGCAGTAAAAGAAAAGTTGATACGCCCGAACAGGGACTTGAACCCTGGACCCTCAGATTAAAAGTCTGATGCTCTACCGACTGAGCTATCCAGGCTCGATTCTTCTTCGTGGTTCACATCCCAAAAAATGTATTGAGAACCTAACCCAAGAAATTATTTTATTTCTGTAAAATGAAATTAATGGTAAGAAGATACTTACTTTTTAAGATTCCTCTATGACCTACAGTGGGTGAAATGGCACAACTGGTTAGGCTCTGCCTCTCAGTCAGTGGTTTGTGAGTTCAAACCCCATGTTGGCCGAAAGTATGGCTTTTATGTTCTCCTTTAAAAATTGCAAGTTTTTCTCAATTCAATCCAAAAAGGATGTCTGCAATTCCACCAAAAGCTAGTTATTTATCAGCACCAATGCTTTTAATTTAAAAGTTTACTAACTGAGCAATCCAGGTTTGATATAATTTTGCTGGGCGCACATCAGCATGGTGTCCTAGAACATAAAAGAAAACATATGATACATTTTTCTTTAAAAAAGAAATACATTTAACTGGTAAGTAGCAAACATGGCGTCTTCTATCCTACTATATGGGAAGGCAGTTTTCATTGCTTTTGTCCTATTGGATGGAATAATTGTTCAGATAGCTTATTTGAGATGTCAATCACACTTTGGTGGGATGTCATCGAGTCTTCGTGTACAAGAGAGGTTCAAATGCCTCTCCAACTGGATGGATTGGCAGTTCAGATGGCTTATTTGAGATGTCAAACACACATTGGTCGCCCGGTAATCTTTTTTTGCAGTTAAAGAAAAGTTGATACGCCCGAACAGGGACTTGAACCCTGGACCCTCAGATTAAAAGTCTGATGCTCTACCGACTGAGCTATCCAGGCTCGATTCTTCTTCGTGGTTCACATCCCAAAAAATGTATTGAGAACCTAACCCAAGAAATTATTTTATTTCTGTAAAATGAAATTAATGGTAAGAAGATACTTACTTTTTAAGATTCCTCTATGACCTACAGTGGGTGAAATGGCACAACTGGTTAGGCTCTCCCTCTCAGTCAGTGGTTTGTGAGTTCAAACCCCATGTTGGCCGAAAGTATGGCTTTTATGTTCTCCTTTAAAAATTGCAAGTTTTTCTCAATTCAATCCAAAAAGGATGTCTGCAATTCCACCAAAAGCTAGTTATTTATCAGCACCAATGCTTTTAATTTAAAAGTTTACTAACTGAGCAATCCAGGTTTGATATAATTTTGCTGGGCGCACATCAGCATGGTGTCCTAGAACATAAAAGAAAACATATGATACATTTTTCTTTAAAAAAGAAATACATTTAACTGGTAAGTAGCAAACATGGCGTCTTCTATCCTACTATATGGGAAGGCAGTTTTCATTGCTTTTGTCCTATTGGATGGAATAATTGTTCAGATAGCTTATTTGAGATGTCAATCACACTTTGGTGGGATGTCATCGAGTCTTCGTGTACAAGAGAGGTTCAAATGCCTCTCCAACTGGATGGATTGGCAGTTCAGATGGCTTATTTGAGATGTCAAACACACATTGGTCGCCCGGTAATCATTTTTTGCAGTAAAAGAAAAGTTGATACGCCCGAACAGGGACTTGAACCCTGGACCCTCAGATTAAAAGTCTGATGCTCTACCGACTGAGCTATCCAGGCTCGATTCTTCTTCGTGGTTCACATCCCAAAAAATGTATTGAGAACCTAACCCAAGAAATTATTTTATTTCTGTAAAATGAAATTAATGGTAAGAAGATACTTACTTTTTAAGATTCCTCTATGACCTACAGTGGGTGAAATGGCACAACTGGTTAGGCTCTGCCTCTCAGTCAGTGGTTTGTGAGTTCAAACCCCATGTTGGCCGAAAGTATGGCTTTTATGTTCTCCTTTAAAAATTGCAAGTTTTTCTCAATTCAATCCAAAAAGGATGTCTGCAATTCCACCAAAAGCTAGTTATTTATCAGCACCAATGCTTTTAATTTAAAAGTTTACTAACTGAGCAATCCAGGTTTGATATAATTTTGCTGGGCGCACATCAGCATGGTGTCCTAGAACATAAAAGAAAACATATGATACATTTTTCTTTAAAAAAGAAATACATTTAACTGGTAAGTAGCAAACATGGCGTCTTCTATCCTACTATATGGGAAGGCAGTTTTCATTGCTTTTGTCCTATTGGATGGAATAATTGTTCAGATAGCTTATTTGAGATGTCAATCACACTTTGGTGGGATGTCATCGAGTCTTCGTGTACAAGAGAGGTTCAAATGCCTCTCCAACTGGATGGATTGGCAGTTCAGATGGCTTATTTGAGATGTCAAACACACATTGGTCGCCCGGTAATCTTTTTTTGCAGTTAAAGAAAAGTTGATACGCCCGAACAGGGACTTGAACCCTGGACCCTCAGATTAAAAGTCTGATGCTCTACCGACTGAGCTATCCAGGCTCGATTCTTCTTCGTGGTTCACATCCCAAAAAATGTATTGAGAACCTAACCCAAGAAATTATTTTATTTCTGTAAAATGAAATTAATGGTAAGAAGATACTTACTTTTTAAGATTCCTCTATAACCTACAGTGGGTGAAATGGCACAACTGGTTAGGCTCTCCCTCTCAGTCAGTGGTTTGTGAGTTCAAACCCCATGTTGGCCGAAAGTATGGCTTTTATGTTCTCCTTTAAAAATTGCAAGTTTTTCTCAATTCAATCCAAAAAGGATGTCTGCAATTCCACCAAAAGCTAGTTATTTATCAGCACCAATGCTTTTAATTTAAAAGTTTACTAACTGAGCAATCCAGGTTTGATATAATTTTGCTGGGCGCACATCAGCATGGTGTCCTAGAACATAAAAGAAAACATATGATACATTTTTCTTTAAAAAAGAAATACATTTAACTGGTAAGTAGCAAACATGGCGTCTTCTATCCTACTATATGGGAAGGCAGTTTTCATTGCTTTTGTCCTATTGGATGGAATAATTGTTCAGATAGCTTATTTGAGATGTCAATCACACTTTGGTGGGATGTCATCGAGTCTTCGTGTACAAGAGAGGTTCAAATGCCTCTCCAACTGGATGGATTGGCAGTTCAGATGGCTTATTTGAGATGTCAAACACACATTGGTCGCCCGGTAATCATTTTTTGCAGTAAAAGAAAAGTTGATACGCCCGAACAGGGACTTGAACCCTGGACCCTCAGATTAAAAGTCTGATGCTCTACCGACTGAGCTATCCAGGCTCGATTCTTCTTCGTGGTTCACATCCCAAAAAATGTATTGAGAACCTAACCCAAGAAATTATTTTATTTCTGTAAAATGAAATTAATGGTAAGAAGATACTTACTTTTTAAGATTCCTCTATGACCTACAGTGGGTGAAATGGCACAACTGGTTAGGCTCTGCCTCTCAGTCAGTGGTTTGTGAGTTCAAACCCCATGTTGGCCGAAAGTATGGCTTTTATGTTCTCCTTTAAAAATTGCAAGTTTTTCTCAATTCAATCCAAAAAGGATGTCTGCAATTCCACCAAAAGCTAGTTATTTATCAGCACCAATGCTTTTAATTTAAAAGTTTACTAACTGAGCAATCCAGGTTTGATATAATTTTGCTGGGCGCACATCAGCATGGTGTCCTAGAACATAAAAGAAAACATATGATACATTTTTCTTTAAAAAAGAAATACATTTAACTGGTAAGTAGCAAACATGGCGTCTTCTATCCTACTATATGGGAAGGCAGTTTTCATTGCTTTTGTCCTATTGGATGGAATAATTGTTCAGATAGCTTATTTGAGATGTCAATCACACTTTGGTGGGATGTCATCGAGTCTTCGTGTACAAGAGAGGTTCAAATGCCTCTCCAACTGGATGGATTGGCAGTTCAGATGGCTTATTTGAGATGTCAAACACACATTGGTCGCCCGGTAATCTTTTTTTGCAGTTAAAGAAAAGTTGATACGCCCGAACAGGGACTTGAACCCTGGACCCTCAGATTAAAAGTCTGATGCTCTACCGACTGAGCTATCCAGGCTCGATTCTTCTTCGTGGTTCACATCCCAAAAAATGTATTGAGAACCTAACCCAAGAAATTATTTTATTTCTGTAAAATGAAATTAATGGTAAGAAGATACTTACTTTTTAAGATTCCTCTATGACCTACAGTGGGTGAAATGGCACAACTGGTTAGGCTCTCCCTCTCAGTCAGTGGTTTGTGAGTTCAAACCCCATGTTGGCCGAAAGTATGGCTTTTATGTTCTCCTTTAAAAATTGCAAGTTTTTCTCAATTCAATCCAAAAAGGATGTCTGCAATTCCACCAAAAGCTAGTTATTTATCAGCACCAATGCTTTTAATTTAAAAGTTTACTAACTGAGCAATCCAGGTTTGATATAATTTTGCTGGGCGCACATCAGCATGGTGTCCTAGAACATAAAAGAAAACATATGATACATTTTTCTTTAAAAAAGAAATACATTTAACTGGTAAGTAGCAAACATGGCGTCTTCTATCCTACTATATGGGAAGGCAGTTTTCATTGCTTTTGTCCTATTGGATGGAATAATTGTTCAGATAGCTTATTTGAGATGTCAATCACACTTTGGTGGGATGTCATCGAGTCTTCGTGTACAAGAGAGGTTCAAATGCCTCTCCAACTGGATGGATTGGCAGTTCAGATGGCTTATTTGAGATGTCAAACACACATTGGTCGCCCGGTAATCATTTTTTGCAGTAAAAGAAAAGTTGATACGCCCGAACAGGGACTTGAACCCTGGACCCTCAGATTAAAAGTCTGATGCTCTACCGACTGAGCTATCCAGGCTCGATTCTTCTTCGTGGTTCACATCCCAAAAAATGTATTGAGAACCTAACCCAAGAAATTATTTTATTTCTGTAAAATGAAATTAATGGTAAGAAGATACTTACTTTTTAAGATTCCTCTATGACCTACAGTGGGTGAAATGGCACAACTGGTTAGGCTCTGCCTCTCAGTCAGTGGTTTGTGAGTTCAAACCCCATGTTGGCCGAAAGTATGGCTTTTATGTTCTCCTTTAAAAATTGCAAGTTTTTCTCAATTCAATCCAAAAAGGATGTCTGCAATTCCACCAAAAGCTAGTTATTTATCAGCACCAATGCTTTTAATTTAAAAGTTTACTAACTGAGCAATCCAGGTTTGATATAATTTTGCTGGGCGCACATCAGCATGGTGTCCTAGAACATAAAAGAAAACATATGATACATTTTTCTTTAAAAAAGAAATACATTTAACTGGTAAGTAGCAAACATGGCGTCTTCTATCCTACTATATGGGAAGGCAGTTTTCATTGCTTTTGTCCTATTGGATGGAATAATTGTTCAGATAGCTTATTTGAGATGTCAATCACACTTTGGTGGGATGTCATCGAGTCTTCGTGTACAAGAGAGGTTCAAATGCCTCTCCAACTGGATGGATTGGCAGTTCAGATGGCTTATTTGAGATGTCAAACACACATTGGTCGCCCGGTAATCATTTTTTGCAGTAAAAGAAAAGTTGATACGCCCGAACAGGGACTTGAACCCTGGACCCTCAGATTAAAAGTCTGATGCTCTACCGACTGAGCTATCCAGGCTCGATTCTTCTTCGTGGTTCACATCCCAAAAAATGTATTGAGAACCTAACCCAAGAAATTATTTTATTTCTGTAAAATGAAATTAATGGTAAGAAGATACTTACTTTTTAAGATTCCTCTATGACCTACAGTGGGTGAAATGGCACAACTGGTTAGGCTCTGCCTCTCAGTCAGTGGTTTGTGAGTTCAAACCCCATGTTGGCCGAAAGTATGGCTTTTATGTTCTCCTTTAAAAATTGCAAGTTTTTCTCAATTCAATCCAAAAAGGATGTCTGCAATTCCACCAAAAGCTAGTTATTTATCAGCACCAATGCTTTTAATTTAAAAGTTTACTAACTGAGCAATCCAGGTTTGATATAATTTTGCTGGGCGCACATCAGCATGGTGTCCTAGAACATAAAAGAAAACATATGATACATTTTTCTTTAAAAAAGAAATACATTTAACTGGTAAGTAGCAAACATGGCGTCTTCTATCCTACTATATGGGAAGGCAGTTTTCATTGCTTTTGTCCTATTGGATGGAATAATTGTTCAGATAGCTTATTTGAGATGTCAATCACACTTTGGTGGGATGTCATCGAGTCTTCGTGTACAAGAGAGGTTCAAATGCCTCTCCAACTGGATGGATTGGCAGTTCAGATGGCTTATTTGAGATGTCAAACACACATTGGTCGCCCGGTAATCTTTTTTTGCAGTTAAAGAAAAGTTGATACGCCCGAACAGGGACTTGAACCCTGGACCCTCAGATTAAAAGTCTGATGCTCTACCGACTGAGCTATCCAGGCTCGATTCTTCTTCGTGGTTCACATCCCAAAAAATGTATTGAGAACCTAACCCAAGAAATTATTTTATTTCTGTAAAATGAAATTAATGGTAAGAAGATACTTACTTTTTAAGATTCCTCTATAACCTACAGTGGGTGAAATGGCACAACTGGTTAGGCTCTCCCTCTCAGTCAGTGGTTTGTGAGTTCAAACCCCATGTTGGCCGAAAGTATGGCTTTTATGTTCTCCTTTAAAAATTGCAAGTTTTTCTCAATTCAATCCAAAAAGGATGTCTGCAATTCCACCAAAAGCTAGTTATTTATCAGCACCAATGCTTTTAATTTAAAAGTTTACTAACTGAGCAATCCAGGTTTGATATAATTTTGCTGGGCGCACATCAGCATGGTGTCCTAGAACATAAAAGAAAACATATGATACATTTTTCTTTAAAAAAGAAATACATTTAACTGGTAAGTAGCAAACATGGCGTCTTCTATCCTACTATATGGGAAGGCAGTTTTCATTGCTTTTGTCCTATTGGATGGAATAATTGTTCAGATAGCTTATTTGAGATGTCAATCACACTTTGGTGGGATGTCATCGAGTCTTCGTGTACAAGAGAGGTTCAAATGCCTCTCCAACTGGATGGATTGGCAGTTCAGATGGCTTATTTGAGATGTCAAACACACATTGGTCGCCCGGTAATCATTTTTTGCAGTAAAAGAAAAGTTGATACGCCCGAACAGGGACTTGAACCCTGGACCCTCAGATTAAAAGTCTGATGCTCTACCGACTGAGCTATCCAGGCTCGATTCTTCTTCGTGGTTCACATCCCAAAAAATGTATTGAGAACCTAACCCAAGAAATTATTTTATTTCTGTAAAATGAAATTAATGGTAAGAAGATACTTACTTTTTAAGATTCCTCTATGACCTACAGTGGGTGAAATGGCACAACTGGTTAGGCTCTGCCTCTCAGTCAGTGGTTTGTGAGTTCAAACCCCATGTTGGCCGAAAGTATGGCTTTTATGTTCTCCTTTAAAAATTGCAAGTTTTTCTCAATTCAATCCAAAAAGGATGTCTGCAATTCCACCAAAAGCTAGTTATTTATCAGCACCAATGCTTTTAATTTAAAAGTTTACTAACTGAGCAATCCAGGTTTGATATAATTTTGCTGGGCGCACATCAGCATGGTGTCCTAGAACATAAAAGAAAACATATGATACATTTTTCTTTAAAAAAGAAATACATTTAACTGGTAAGTAGCAAACATGGCGTCTTCTATCCTACTATATGGGAAGGCAGTTTTCATTGCTTTTGTCCTATTGGATGGAATAATTGTTCAGATAGCTTATTTGAGATGTCAATCACACTTTGGTGGGATGTCATCGAGTCTTCGTGTACAAGAGAGGTTCAAATGCCTCTCCAACTGGATGGATTGGCAGTTCAGATGGCTTATTTGAGATGTCAAACACACATTGGTCGCCCGGTAATCTTTTTTTGCAGTTAAAGAAAAGTTGATACGCCCGAACAGGGACTTGAACCCTGGACCCTCAGATTAAAAGTCTGATGCTCTACCGACTGAGCTATCCAGGCTCGATTCTTCTTCGTGGTTCACATCCCAAAAAATGTATTGAGAACCTAACCCAAGAAATTATTTTATTTCTGTAAAATGAAATTAATGGTAAGAAGATACTTACTTTTTAAGATTCCTCTATAACCTACAGTGGGTGAAATGGCACAACTGGTTAGGCTCTCCCTCTCAGTCAGTGGTTTGTGAGTTCAAACCCCATGTTGGCCGAAAGTATGGCTTTTATGTTCTCCTTTAAAAATTGCAAGTTTTTCTCAATTCAATCCAAAAAGGATGTCTGCAATTCCACCAAAAGCTAGTTATTTATCAGCACCAATGCTTTTAATTTAAAAGTTTACTAACTGAGCAATCCAGGTTTGATATAATTTTGCTGGGCGCACATCAGCATGGTGTCCTAGAACATAAAAGAAAACATATGATACATTTTTCTTTAAAAAAGAAATACATTTAACTGGTAAGTAGCAAACATGGCGTCTTCTATCCTACTATATGGGAAGGCAGTTTTCATTGCTTTTGTCCTATTGGATGGAATAATTGTTCAGATAGCTTATTTGAGATGTCAATCACACTTTGGTGGGATGTCATCGAGTCTTCGTGTACAAGAGAGGTTCAAATGCCTCTCCAACTGGATGGATTGGCAGTTCAGATGGCTTATTTGAGATGTCAAACACACATTGGTCGCCCGGTAATCATTTTTTGCAGTAAAAGAAAAGTTGATACGCCCGAACAGGGACTTGAACCCTGGACCCTCAGATTAAAAGTCTGATGCTCTACCGACTGAGCTATCCAGGCTCGATTCTTCTTCGTGGTTCACATCCCAAAAAATGTATTGAGAACCTAACCCAAGAAATTATTTTATTTCTGTAAAATGAAATTAATGGTAAGAAGATACTTACTTTTTAAGATTCCTCTATGACCTACAGTGGGTGAAATGGCACAACTGGTTAGGCTCTGCCTCTCAGTCAGTGGTTTGTGAGTTCAAACCCCATGTTGGCCGAAAGTATGGCTTTTATGTTCTCCTTTAAAAATTGCAAGTTTTTCTCAATTCAATCCAAAAAGGATGTCTGCAATTCCACCAAAAGCTAGTTATTTATCAGCACCAATGCTTTTAATTTAAAAGTTTACTAACTGAGCAATCCAGGTTCGATATAATTTTGCTGGGCGCACATCAGCATGGTGTCCTAGAACATAAAAGAAAACATATGATACATTTTTCTTTAAAAAAGAAATACATTTAACTGGTAAGTAGCAAACATGGCGTCTTCTATCCTACTATATGGGAAGGCAGTTTTCATTGCTTTTGTCCTATTGGATGGAATAATTGTTCAGATAGCTTATTTGAGATGTCAATCACACTTTGGTGGGATGTCATCGAGTCTTCGTGTACAAGAGAGGTTCAAATGCCTCTCCAACTGGATGGATTGGCAGTTCAGATGGCTTATTTGAGATGTCAAACACACATTGGTCGCCCGATAATCTTTTTTTGCAGTTAAAGAAAAGTTGATACGCCCGAACAGGGACTTGAACCCTGGACCCTCAGATTAAAAGTCTGATGCTCTACCGACTGAGCTATCCAGGCTCGATTCTTCTTCGTGGTTCACATCCCAAAAAATGTATTGAGAACCTAACCCAAGAAATTATTTTATTTCTGTAAAATGAAATTAATGGTAAGAAGATACTTACTTTTTAAGATTCCTCTATGACCTACAGTGGGTGAAATGGCACAACTGGTTAGGCTCTCCCTCTCAGTCAGTGGTTTGTGAGTTCAAACCCCATGTTGGCCGAAAGTATGGCTTTTATGTTCTCCTTTAAAAATTGCAAGTTTTTCTCAATTCAATCCAAAAAGGATGTCTGCAATTCCACCAAAAGCTAGTTATTTATCAGCACCAATGCTTTTAATTTAAAAGTTTACTAACTGAGCAATCCAGGTTCGATATAATTTTGCTGGGCGCACATCAGCATGGTGTCCTAGAACATAAAAGAAAACATATGATACATTTTTCTTTAAAAAAGAAATACATTTAACTGGTAAGTAGCAAACATGGCGTCTTCTATCCTACTATATGGGAAGGCAGTTTTCATTGCTTTTGTCCTATTGGATGGAATAATTGTTCAGATAGCTTATTTGAGATGTCAATCACACTTTGGTGGGATGTCATCGAGTCTTCGTGTACAAGAGAGGTTCAAATGCCTCTCCAACTGGATGGATTGGCAGTTCAGATGGCTTATTTGAGATGTCAAACACACATTGGTCGCCCGGTAATCTTTTTTTGCAGTTAAAGAAAAGTTGATACGCCCGAACAGGGACTTGAACCCTGGACCCTCAGATTAAAAGTCTGATGCTCTACCGACTGAGCTATCCAGGCTCGATTCTTCTTCGTGGTTCACATCCCAAAAAATGTATTGAGAACCTAACCCAAGAAATTATTTTATTTCTGTAAAATGAAATTAATGGTAAGAAGATACTTACTTTTTAAGATTCCTCTATAACCTACAGTGGGTGAAATGGCACAACTGGTTAGGCTCTCCCTCTCAGTCAGTGGTTTGTGAGTTCAAACCCCATGTTGGCCGAAAGTATGGCTTTTATGTTCTCCTTTAAAAATTGCAAGTTTTTCTCAATTCAATCCAAAAAGGATGTCTGCAATTCCACCAAAAGCTAGTTATTTATCAGCACCAATGCTTTTAATTTAAAAGTTTACTAACTGAGCAATCCAGGTTCGATATAATTTTGCTGGGCGCACATCAGCATGGTGTCCTAGAACATAAAAGAAAACATATGATACATTTTTCTTTAAAAAAGAAATACATTTAACTGGTAAGTAGCAAACATGGCGTCTTCTATCCTACTATATGGGAAGGCAGTTTTCATTGCTTTTGTCCTATTGGATGGAATAATTGTTCAGATAGCTTATTTGAGATGTCAATCACACTTTGGTGGGATGTCATCGAGTCTTCGTGTACAAGAGAGGTTCAAATGCCTCTCCAACTGGATGGATTGGCAGTTCAGATGGCTTATTTGAGATGTCAAACACACATTGGTCGCCCGGTAATCTTTTTTTGCAGTTAAAGAAAAGTTGATACGCCCGAACAGGGACTTGAACCCTGGACCCTCAGATTAAAAGTCTGATGCTCTACCGACTGAGCTATCCAGGCTCGATTCTTCTTCGTGGTTCACATCCCAAAAAATGTATTGAGAACCTAACCCAAGAAATTATTTTATTTCTGTAAAATGAAATTAATGGTAAGAAGATACTTACTTTTTAAGATTCCTCTATAACCTACAGTGGGTGAAATGGCACAACTGGTTAGGCTCTCCCTCTCAGTCAGTGGTTTGTGAGTTCAAACCCCATGTTGGCCGAAAGTATGGCTTTTATGTTCTCCTTTAAAAATTGCAAGTTTTTCTCAATTCAATCCAAAAAGGATGTCTGCAATTCCACCAAAAGCTAGTTATTTATCAGCACCAATGCTTTTAATTTAAAAGTTTACTAACTGAGCAATCCAGGTTTGATATAATTTTGCTGGGCGCACATCAGCATGGTGTCCTAGAACATAAAAGAAAACATATGATACATTTTTCTTTAAAAAAGAAATACATTTAACTGGTAAGTAGCAAACATGGCGTCTTCTATCCTACTATATGGGAAGGCAGTTTTCATTGCTTTTGTCCTATTGGATGGAATAATTGTTCAGATAGCTTATTTGAGATGTCAATCACACTTTGGTGGGATGTCATCGAGTCTTCGTGTACAAGAGAGGTTCAAATGCCTCTCCAACTGGATGGATTGGCAGTTCAGATGGCTTATTTGAGATGTCAAACACACATTGGTCGCCCGGTAATCATTTTTTGCAGTAAAAGAAAAGTTGATACGCCCGAACAGGGACTTGAACCCTGGACCCTCAGATTAAAAGTCTGATGCTCTACCGACTGAGCTATCCAGGCTCGATTCTTCTTCGTGGTTCACATCCCAAAAAATGTATTGAGAACCTAACCCAAGAAATTATTTTATTTCTGTAAAATGAAATTAATGGTAAGAAGATACTTACTTTTTAAGATTCCTCTATGACCTACAGTGGGTGAAATGGCACAACTGGTTAGGCTCTCCCTCTCAGTCAGTGGTTTGTGAGTTCAAACCCCATGTTGGCCGAAAGTATGGCTTTTATGTTCTCCTTTAAAAATTGCAAGTTTTTCTCAATTCAATCCAAAAAGGATGTCTGCAATTCCACCAAAAGCTAGTTATTTATCAGCACCAATGCTTTTAATTTAAAAGTTTACTAACTGAGCAATCCAGGTTCGATATAATTTTGCTGGGCGCACATCAGCATGGTGTCCTAGAACATAAAAGAAAACATATGATACATTTTTCTTTAAAAAAGAAATACATTTAACTGGTAAGTAGCAAACATGGCGTCTTCTATCCTACTATATGGGAAGGCAGTTTTCATTGCTTTTGTCCTATTGGATGGAATAATTGTTCAGATAGCTTATTTGAGATGTCAATCACACTTTGGTGGGATGTCATCGAGTCTTCGTGTACAAGAGAGGTTCAAATGCCTCTCCAACTGGATGGATTGGCAGTTCAGATGGCTTATTTGAGATGTCAAACACACATTGGTCGCCCGATAATCTTTTTTTGCAGTTAAAGAAAAGTTGATACGCCCGAACAGGGACTTGAACCCTGGACCCTCAGATTAAAAGTCTGATGCTCTACCGACTGAGCTATCCAGGCTCGATTCTTCTTCGTGGTTCACATCCCAAAAAATGTATTGAGAACCTAACCCAAGAAATTATTTTATTTCTGTAAAATGAAATTAATGGTAAGAAGATACTTACTTTTTAAGATTCCTCTATGACCTACAGTGGGTGAAATGGCACAACTGGTTAGGCTCTCCCTCTCAGTCAGTGGTTTGTGAGTTCAAACCCCATGTTGGCCGAAAGTATGGCTTTTATGTTCTCCTTTAAAAATTGCAAGTTTTTCTCAATTCAATCCAAAAAGGATGTCTGCAATTCCACCAAAAGCTAGTTATTTATCAGCACCAATGCTTTTAATTTAAAAGTTTACTAACTGAGCAATCCAGGTTCGATATAATTTTGCTGGGCGCACATCAGCATGGTGTCCTAGAACATAAAAGAAAACATATGATACATTTTTCTTTAAAAAAGAAATACATTTAACTGGTAAGTAGCAAACATGGCGTCTTCTATCCTACTATATGGGAAGGCAGTTTTCATTGCTTTTGTCCTATTGGATGGAATAATTGTTCAGATAGCTTATTTGAGATGTCAATCACACTTTGGTGGGATGTCATCGAGTCTTCGTGTACAAGAGAGGTTCAAATGCCTCTCCAACTGGATGGATTGGCAGTTCAGATGGCTTATTTGAGATGTCAAACACACATTGGTCGCCCGGTAATCTTTTTTTGCAGTTAAAGAAAAGTTGATACGCCCGAACAGGGACTTGAACCCTGGACCCTCAGATTAAAAGTCTGATGCTCTACCGACTGAGCTATCCAGGCTCGATTCTTCTTCGTGGTTCACATCCCAAAAAATGTATTGAGAACCTAACCCAAGAAATTATTTTATTTCTGTAAAATGAAATTAATGGTAAGAAGATACTTACTTTTTAAGATTCCTCTATAACCTACAGTGGGTGAAATGGCACAACTGGTTAGGCTCTCCCTCTCAGTCAGTGGTTTGTGAGTTCAAACCCCATGTTGGCCGAAAGTATGGCTTTTATGTTCTCCTTTAAAAATTGCAAGTTTTTCTCAATTCAATCCAAAAAGGATGTCTGCAATTCCACCAAAAGCTAGTTATTTATCAGCACCAATGCTTTTAATTTAAAAGTTTACTAACTGAGCAATCCAGGTTCGATATAATTTTGCTGGGCGCACATCAGCATGGTGTCCTAGAACATAAAAGAAAACATATGATACATTTTTCTTTAAAAAAGAAATACATTTAACTGGTAAGTAGCAAACATGGCGTCTTCTATCCTACTATATGGGAAGGCAGTTTTCATTGCTTTTGTCCTATTGGATGGAATAATTGTTCAGATAGCTTATTTGAGATGTCAATCACACTTTGGTGGGATGTCATCGAGTCTTCGTGTACAAGAGAGGTTCAAATGCCTCTCCAACTGGATGGATTGGCAGTTCAGATGGCTTATTTGAGATGTCAAACACACATTGGTCGCCCGGTAATCTTTTTTTGCAGTTAAAGAAAAGTTGATACGCCCGAACAGGGACTTGAACCCTGGACCCTCAGATTAAAAGTCTGATGCTCTACCGACTGAGCTATCCAGGCTCGATTCTTCTTCGTGGTTCACATCCCAAAAAATGTATTGAGAACCTAACCCAAGAAATTATTTTATTTCTGTAAAATGAAATTAATGGTAAGAAGATACTTACTTTTTAAGATTCCTCTATAACCTACAGTGGGTGAAATGGCACAACTGGTTAGGCTCTCCCTCTCAGTCAGTGGTTTGTGAGTTCAAACCCCATGTTGGCCGAAAGTATGGCTTTTATGTTCTCCTTTAAAAATTGCAAGTTTTTCTCAATTCAATCCAAAAAGGATGTCTGCAATTCCACCAAAAGCTAGTTATTTATCAGCACCAATGCTTTTAATTTAAAAGTTTACTAACTGAGCAATCCAGGTTTGATATAATTTTGCTGGGCGCACATCAGCATGGTGTCCTAGAACATAAAAGAAAACATATGATACATTTTTCTTTAAAAAAGAAATACATTTAACTGGTAAGTAGCAAACATGGCGTCTTCTATCCTACTATATGGGAAGGCAGTTTTCATTGCTTTTGTCCTATTGGATGGAATAATTGTTCAGATAGCTTATTTGAGATGTCAATCACACTTTGGTGGGATGTCATCGAGTCTTCGTGTACAAGAGAGGTTCAAATGCCTCTCCAACTGGATGGATTGGCAGTTCAGATGGCTTATTTGAGATGTCAAACACACATTGGTCGCCCGGTAATCATTTTTTGCAGTAAAAGAAAAGTTGATACGCCCGAACAGGGACTTGAACCCTGGACCCTCAGATTAAAAGTCTGATGCTCTACCGACTGAGCTATCCAGGCTCGATTCTTCTTCGTGGTTCACATCCCAAAAAATGTATTGAGAACCTAACCCAAGAAATTATTTTATTTCTGTAAAATGAAATTAATGGTAAGAAGATACTTACTTTTTAAGATTCCTCTATGACCTACAGTGGGTGAAATGGCACAACTGGTTAGGCTCTCCCTCTCAGTCAGTGGTTTGTGAGTTCAAACCCCATGTTGGCCGAAAGTATGGCTTTTATGTTCTCCTTTAAAAATTGCAAGTTTTTCTCAATTCAATCCAAAAAGGATGTCTGCAATTCCACCAAAAGCTAGTTATTTATCAGCACCAATGCTTTTAATTTAAAAGTTTACTAACTGAGCAATCCAGGTTCGATATAATTTTGCTGGGCGCACATCAGCATGGTGTCCTAGAACATAAAAGAAAACATATGATACATTTTTCTTTAAAAAAGAAATACATTTAACTGGTAAGTAGCAAACATGGCGTCTTCTATCCTACTATATGGGAAGGCAGTTTTCATTGCTTTTGTCCTATTGGATGGAATAATTGTTCAGATAGCTTATTTGAGATGTCAATCACACTTTGGTGGGATGTCATCGAGTCTTCGTGTACAAGAGAGGTTCAAATGCCTCTCCAACTGGATGGATTGGCAGTTCAGATGGCTTATTTGAGATGTCAAACACACATTGGTCGCCCGGTAATCTTTTTTTGCAGTTAAAGAAAAGTTGATACGCCCGAACAGGGACTTGAACCCTGGAACCTCAGATTAAAAGTCTGATGCTCTACCGACTGAGCTATCCAGGCTCGATTCTTCTTCGTGGTTCACATCCCAAAAAATGTATTGAGAACCTAACCCAAGAAATTATTTTATTTCTGTAAAATGAAATTAATGGTAAGAAGATACTTACTTTTTAAGATTCCTCTATAACCTACAGTGGGTGAAATGGCACAACTGGTTAGGCTCTCCCTCTCAGTCAGTGGTTTGTGAGTTCAAACCCCATGTTGGCCGAAAGTATGGCTTTTATGTTCTCCTTTAAAAATTGCAAGTTTTTCTCAATTCAATCCAAAAAGGATGTCTGCAATTCCACCAAAAGCTAGTTATTTATCAGCACCAATGCTTTTAATTTAAAAGTTTACTAACTGAGCAATCCAGGTTTGATATAATTTTGCTGGGCGCACATCAGCATGGTGTCCTAGAACATAAAAGAAAACATATGATACATTTTTCTTTAAAAAAGAAATACATTTAACTGGTAAGTAGCAAACATGGCGTCTTCTATCCTACTATATGGGAAGGCAGTTTTCATTGCTTTTGTCCTATTGGATGGAATAATTGTTCAGATAGCTTATTTGAGATGTCAATCACACTTTGGTGGGATGTCATCGAGTCTTCGTGTACAAGAGAGGTTCAAATGCCTCTCCAACTGGATGGATTGGCAGTTCAGATGGCTTATTTGAGATGTCAAACACACATTGGTCGCCCGGTAATCATTTTTTGCAGTAAAAGAAAAGTTGATACGCCCGAACAGGGACTTGAACCCTGGACCCTCAGATTAAAAGTCTGATGCTCTACCGACTGAGCTATCCAGGCTCGATTCTTCTTCGTGGTTCACATCCCAAAAAATGTATTGAGAACCTAACCCAAGAAATTATTTTATTTCTGTAAAATGAAATTAATGGTAAGAAGATACTTACTTTTTAAGATTCCTCTATGACCTACAGTGGGTGAAATGGCACAACTGGTTAGGCTCTCCCTCTCAGTCAGTGGTTTGTGAGTTCAAACCCCATGTTGGCCGAAAGTATGGCTTTTATGTTCTCCTTTAAAAATTGCAAGTTTTTCTCAATTCAATCCAAAAAGGATGTCTGCAATTCCACCAAAAGCTAGTTATTTATCAGCACCAATGCTTTTAATTTAAAAGTTTACTAACTGAGCAATCCAGGTTCGATATAATTTTGCTGGGCGCACATCAGCATGGTGTCCTAGAACATAAAAGAAAACATATGATACATTTTTCTTTAAAAAAGAAATACATTTAACTGGTAAGTAGCAAACATGGCGTCTTCTATCCTACTATATGGGAAGGCAGTTTTCATTGCTTTTGTCCTATTGGATGGAATAATTGTTCAGATAGCTTATTTGAGATGTCAATCACACTTTGGTGGGATGTCATCGAGTCTTCGTGTACAAGAGAGGTTCAAATGCCTCTCCAACTGGATGGATTGGCAGTTCAGATGGCTTATTTGAGATGTCAAACACACATTGGTCGCCCGATAATCTTTTTTTGCAGTTAAAGAAAAGTTGATACGCCCGAACAGGGACTTGAACCCTGGACCCTCAGATTAAAAGTCTGATGCTCTACCGACTGAGCTATCCAGGCTCGATTCTTCTTCGTGGTTCACATCCCAAAAAATGTATTGAGAACCTAACCCAAGAAATTATTTTATTTCTGTAAAATGAAATTAATGGTAAGAAGATACTTACTTTTTAAGATTCCTCTATAACCTACAGTGGGTGAAATGGCACAACTGGTTAGGCTCTCCCTCTCAGTCAGTGGTTTGTGAGTTCAAACCCCATGTTGGCCGAAAGTATGGCTTTTATGTTCTCCTTTAAAAATTGCAAGTTTTTCTCAATTCAATCCAAAAAGGATGTCTGCAATTCCACCAAAAGCTAGTTATTTATCAGCACCAATGCTTTTAATTTAAAAGTTTACTAACTGAGCAATCCAGGTTTGATATAATTTTGCTGGGCGCACATCAGCATGGTGTCCTAGAACATAAAAGAAAACATATGATACATTTTTCTTTAAAAAAGAAATACATTTAACTGGTAAGTAGCAAACATGGCGTCTTCTATCCTACTATATGGGAAGGCAGTTTTCATTGCTTTTGTCCTATTGGATGGAATAATTGTTCAGATAGCTTATTTGAGATGTCAATCACACTTTGGTGGGATGTCATCGAGTCTTCGTGTACAAGAGAGGTTCAAATGCCTCTCCAACTGGATGGATTGGCAGGTCAGATGGCTTATTTGAGATGTCAAACACACATTGGTCGCCCGGTAATCATTTTTTGCAGTAAAAGAAAAGTTGATACGCCCGAACAGGGACTTGAACCCTGGACCCTCAGATTAAAAGTCTGATGCTCTACCGACTGAGCTATCCAGGCTCGATTCTTCTTCGTGGTTCACATCCCAAAAAATGTATTGAGAACCTAACCCAAGAAATTATTTTATTTCTGTAAAATGAAATTAATGGTAAGAAGATACTTACTTTTTAAGATTCCTCTATGACCTACAGTGGGTGAAATGGCACAACTGGTTAGGCTCTCCCTCTCAGTCAGTGGTTTGTGAGTTCAAACCCCATGTTGGCCGAAAGTATGGCTTTTATGTTCTCCTTTAAAAATTGCAAGTTTTTCTCAATTCAATCCAAAAAGGATGTCTGCAATTCCACCAAAAGCTAGTTATTTATCAGCACCAATGCTTTTAATTTAAAAGTTTACTAACTGAGCAATCCAGGTTCGATATAATTTTGCTGGGCGCACATCAGCATGGTGTCCTAGAACATAAAAGAAAACATATGATACATTTTTCTTTAAAAAAGAAATACATTTAACTGGTAAGTAGCAAACATGGCGTCTTCTATCCTACTATATGGGAAGGCAGTTTTCATTGCTTTTGTCCTATTGGATGGAATAATTGTTCAGATAGCTTATTTGAGATGTCAATCACACTTTGGTGGGATGTCATCGAGTCTTCGTGTACAAGAGAGGTTCAAATGCCTCTCCAACTGGATGGATTGGCAGTTCAGATGGCTTATTTGAGATGTCAAACACACATTGGTCGCCCGATAATCTTTTTTTGCAGTTAAAGAAAAGTTGATACGCCCGAACAGGGACTTGAACCCTGGACCCTCAGATTAAAAGTCTGATGCTCTACCGACTGAGCTATCCAGGCTCGATTCTTCTTCGTGGTTCACATCCCAAAAAATGTATTGAGAACCTAACCCAAGAAATTATTTTATTTCTGTAAAATGAAATTAATGGTAAGAAGATACTTACTTTTTAAGATTCCTCTATGACCTACAGTGGGTGAAATGGCACAACTGGTTAGGCTCTCCCTCTCAGTCAGTGGTTTGTGAGTTCAAACCCCATGTTGGCCGAAAGTATGGCTTTTATGTTCTCCTTTAAAAATTGCAAGTTTTTCTCAATTCAATCCAAAAAGGATGTCTGCAATTCCACCAAAAGCTAGTTATTTATCAGCACCAATGCTTTTAATTTAAAAGTTTACTAACTGAGCAATCCAGGTTCGATATAATTTTGCTGGGCGCACATCAGCATGGTGTCCTAGAACATAAAAGAAAACATATGATACATTTTTCTTTAAAAAAGAAATACATTTAACTGGTAAGTAGCAAACATGGCGTCTTCTATCCTACTATATGGGAAGGCAGTTTTCATTGCTTTTGTCCTATTGGATGGAATAATTGTTCAGATAGCTTATTTGAGATGTCAATCACACTTTGGTGGGATGTCATCGAGTCTTCGTGTACAAGAGAGGTTCAAATGCCTCTCCAACTGGATGGATTGGCAGTTCAGATGGCTTATTTGAGATGTCAAACACACATTGGTCGCCCGGTAATCTTTTTTTGCAGTTAAAGAAAAGTTGATACGCCCGAACAGGGACTTGAACCCTGGACCCTCAGATTAAAAGTCTGATGCTCTACCGACTGAGCTATCCAGGCTCGATTCTTCTTCGTGGTTCACATCCCAAAAAATGTATTGAGAACCTAACCCAAGAAATTATTTTATTTCTGTAAAATGAAATTAATGGTAAGAAGATACTTACTTTTTAAGATTCCTCTATAACCTACAGTGGGTGAAATGGCACAACTGGTTAGGCTCTCCCTCTCAGTCAGTGGTTTGTGAGTTCAAACCCCATGTTGGCCGAAAGTATGGCTTTTATGTTCTCCTTTAAAAATTGCAAGTTTTTCTCAATTCAATCCAAAAAGGATGTCTGCAATTCCACCAAAAGCTAGTTATTTATCAGCACCAATGCTTTTAATTTAAAAGTTTACTAACTGAGCAATCCAGGTTCGATATAATTTTGCTGGGCGCACATCAGCATGGTGTCCTAGAACATAAAAGAAAACATATGATACATTTTTCTTTAAAAAAGAAATACATTTAACTGGTAAGTAGCAAACATGGCGTCTTCTATCCTACTATATGGGAAGGCAGTTTTCATTGCTTTTGTCCTATTGGATGGAATAATTGTTCAGATAGCTTATTTGAGATGTCAATCACACTTTGGTGGGATGTCATCGAGTCTTCGTGTACAAGAGAGGTTCAAATGCCTCTCCAACTGGATGGATTGGCAGTTCAGATGGCTTATTTGAGATGTCAAACACACATTGGTCGCCCGGTAATCTTTTTTTGCAGTTAAAGAAAAGTTGATACGCCCGAACAGGGACTTGAACCCTGGACCCTCAGATTAAAAGTCTGATGCTCTACCGACTGAGCTATCCAGGCTCGATTCTTCTTCGTGGTTCACATCCCAAAAAATGTATTGAGAACCTAACCCAAGAAATTATTTTATTTCTGTAAAATGAAATTAATGGTAAGAAGATACTTACTTTTTAAGATTCCTCTATAACCTACAGTGGGTGAAATGGCACAACTGGTTAGGCTCTCCCTCTCAGTCAGTGGTTTGTGAGTTCAAACCCCATGTTGGCCGAAAGTATGGCTTTTATGTTCTCCTTTAAAAATTGCAAGTTTTTCTCAATTCAATCCAAAAAGGATGTCTGCAATTCCACCAAAAGCTAGTTATTTATCAGCACCAATGCTTTTAATTTAAAAGTTTACTAACTGAGCAATCCAGGTTTGATATAATTTTGCTGGGCGCACATCAGCATGGTGTCCTAGAACATAAAAGAAAACATATGATACATTTTTCTTTAAAAAAGAAATACATTTAACTGGTAAGTAGCAAACATGGCGTCTTCTATCCTACTATATGGGAAGGCAGTTTTCATTGCTTTTGTCCTATTGGATGGAATAATTGTTCAGATAGCTTATTTGAGATGTCAATCACACTTTGGTGGGATGTCATCGAGTCTTCGTGTACAAGAGAGGTTCAAATGCCTCTCCAACTGGATGGATTGGCAGTTCAGATGGCTTATTTGAGATGTCAAACACACATTGGTCGCCCGGTAATCATTTTTTGCAGTAAAAGAAAAGTTGATACGCCCGAACAGGGACTTGAACCCTGGACCCTCAGATTAAAAGTCTGATGCTCTACCGACTGAGCTATCCAGGCTCGATTCTTCTTCGTGGTTCACATCCCAAAAAATGTATTGAGAACCTAACCCAAGAAATTATTTTATTTCTGTAAAATGAAATTAATGGTAAGAAGATACTTACTTTTTAAGATTCCTCTATGACCTACAGTGGGTGAAATGGCACAACTGGTTAGGCTCTCCCTCTCAGTCAGTGGTTTGTGAGTTCAAACCCCATGTTGGCCGAAAGTATGGCTTTTATGTTCTCCTTTAAAAATTGCAAGTTTTTCTCAATTCAATCCAAAAAGGATGTCTGCAATTCCACCAAAAGCTAGTTATTTATCAGCACCAATGCTTTTAATTTAAAAGTTTACTAACTGAGCAATCCAGGTTCGATATAATTTTGCTGGGCGCACATCAGCATGGTGTCCTAGAACATAAAAGAAAACATATGATACATTTTTCTTTAAAAAAGAAATACATTTAACTGGTAAGTAGCAAACATGGCGTCTTCTATCCTACTATATGGGAAGGCAGTTTTCATTGCTTTTGTCCTATTGGATGGAATAATTGTTCAGATAGCTTATTTGAGATGTCAATCACACTTTGGTGGGATGTCATCGAGTCTTCGTGTACAAGAGAGGTTCAAATGCCTCTCCAACTGGATGGATTGGCAGTTCAGATGGCTTATTTGAGATGTCAAACACACATTGGTCGCCCGGTAATCTTTTTTTGCAGTTAAAGAAAAGTTGATACGCCCGAACAGGGACTTGAACCCTGGACCCTCAGATTAAAAGTCTGATGCTCTACCGACTGAGCTATCCAGGCTCGATTCTTCTTCGTGGTTCACATCCCAAAAAATGTATTGAGAACCTAACCCAAGAAATTATTTTATTTCTGTAAAATGAAATTAATGGTAAGAAGATACTTACTTTTTAAGATTCCTCTATAACCTACAGTGGGTGAAATGGCACAACTGGTTAGGCTCTCCCTCTCAGTCAGTGGTTTGTGAGTTCAAACCCCATGTTGGCCGAAAGTATGGCTTTTATGTTCTCCTTTAAAAATTGCAAGTTTTTCTCAATTCAATCCAAAAAGGATGTCTGCAATTCCACCAAAAGCTAGTTATTTATCAGCACCAATGCTTTTAATTTAAAAGTTTACTAACTGAGCAATCCAGGTTTGATATAATTTTGCTGGGCGCACATCAGCATGGTGTCCTAGAACATAAAAGAAAACATATGATACATTTTTCTTTAAAAAAGAAATACATTTAACTGGTAAGTAGCAAACATGGCGTCTTCTATCCTACTATATGGGAAGGCAGTTTTCATTGCTTTTGTCCTATTGGATGGAATAATTGTTCAGATAGCTTATTTGAGATGTCAATCACACTTTGGTGGGATGTCATCGAGTCTTCGTGTACAAGAGAGGTTCAAATGCCTCTCCAACTGGATGGATTGGCAGTTCAGATGGCTTATTTGAGATGTCAAACACACATTGGTCGCCCGGTAATCTTTTTTTGCAGTTAAAGAAAAGTTGATACGCCCGAACAGGGACTTGAACCCTGGACCCTCAGATTAAAAGTCTGATGCTCTACCGACTGAGCTATCCAGGCTCGATTCTTCTTCGTGGTTCACATCCCAAAAAATGTATTGAGAACCTAACCCAAGAAATTATTTTATTTCTGTAAAATGAAATTAATGGTAAGAAGATACTTACTTTTTAAGATTCCTCTATAACCTACAGTGGGTGAAATGGCACAACTGGTTAGGCTCTCCCTCTCAGTCAGTGGTTTGTGAGTTCAAACCCCATGTTGGCCGAAAGTATGGCTTTTATGTTCTCCTTTAAAAATTGCAAGTTTTTCTCAATTCAATCCAAAAAGGATGTCTGCAATTCCACCAAAAGCTAGTTATTTATCAGCACCAATGCTTTTAATTTAAAAGTTTACTAACTGAGCAATCCAGGTTTGATATAATTTTGCTGGGCGCACATCAGCATGGTGTCCTAGAACATAAAAGAAAACATATGATACATTTTTCTTTAAAAAAGAAATACATTTAACTGGTAAGTAGCAAACATGGCGTCTTCTATCCTACTATATGGGAAGGCAGTTTTCATTGCTTTTGTCCTATTGGATGGAATAATTGTTCAGATAGCTTATTTGAGATGTCAATCACACTTTGGTGGGATGTCATCGAGTCTTCGTGTACAAGAGAGGTTCAAATGCCTCTCCAACTGGATGGATTGGCAGTTCAGATGGCTTATTTGAGATGTCAAACACACATTGGTCGCCCGGTAATCTTTTTTTGCAGTTAAAGAAAAGTTGATACGCCCGAACAGGGACTTGAACCCTGGACCCTCAGATTAAAAGTCTGATGCTCTACCGACTGAGCTATCCAGGCTCGATTCTTCTTCGTGGTTCACATCCCAAAAAATGTATTGAGAACCTAACCCAAGAAATTATTTTATTTCTGTAAAATGAAATTAATGGTAAGAAGATACTTACTTTTTAAGATTCCTCTATAACCTACAGTGGGTGAAATGGCACAACTGGTTAGGCTCTCCCTCTCAGTCAGTGGTTTGTGAGTTCAAACCCCATGTTGGCCGAAAGTATGGCTTTTATGTTCTCCTTTAAAAATTGCAAGTTTTTCTCAATTCAATCCAAAAAGGATGTCTGCAATTCCACCAAAAGCTAGTTATTTATCAGCACCAATGCTTTTAATTTAAAAGTTTACTAACTGAGCAATCCAGGTTTGATATAATTTTGCTGGGCGCACATCAGCATGGTGTCCTAGAACATAAAAGAAAACATATGATACATTTTTCTTTAAAAAAGAAATACATTTAACTGGTAAGTAGCAAACATGGCGTCTTCTATCCTACTATATGGGAAGGCAGTTTTCATTGCTTTTGTCCTATTGGATGGAATAATTGTTCAGATAGCTTATTTGAGATGTCAATCACACTTTGGTGGGATGTCATCGAGTCTTCGTGTACAAGAGAGGTTCAAATGCCTCTCCAACTGGATGGATTGGCAGTTCAGATGGCTTATTTGAGATGTCAAACACACATTGGTCGCCCGGTAATCATTTTTTGCAGTAAAAGAAAAGTTGATACGCCCGAACAGGGACTTGAACCCTGGACCCTCAGATTAAAAGTCTGATGCTCTACCGACTGAGCTATCCAGGCTCGATTCTTCTTCGTGGTTCACATCCCAAAAAATGTATTGAGAACCTAACCCAAGAAATTATTTTATTTCTGTAAAATGAAATTAATGGTAAGAAGATACTTACTTTTTAAGATTCCTCTATGACCTACAGTGGGTGAAATGGCACAACTGGTTAGGCTCTCCCTCTCAGTCAGTGGTTTGTGAGTTCAAACCCCATGTTGGCCGAAAGTATGGCTTTTATGTTCTCCTTTAAAAATTGCAAGTTTTTCTCAATTCAATCCAAAAAGGATGTCTGCAATTCCACCAAAAGCTAGTTATTTATCAGCACCAATGCTTTTAATTTAAAAGTTTACTAACTGAGCAATCCAGGTTCGATATAATTTTGCTGGGCGCACATCAGCATGGTGTCCTAGAACATAAAAGAAAACATATGATACATTTTTCTTTAAAAAAGAAATACATTTAACTGGTAAGTAGCAAACATGGCGTCTTCTATCCTACTATATGGGAAGGCAGTTTTCATTGCTTTTGTCCTATTGGATGGAATAATTGTTCAGATAGCTTATTTGAGATGTCAATCACACTTTGGTGGGATGTCATCGAGTCTTCGTGTACAAGAGAGGTTCAAATGCCTCTCCAACTGGATGGATTGGCAGTTCAGATGGCTTATTTGAGATGTCAAACACACATTGGTCGCCCGATAATCTTTTTTTGCAGTTAAAGAAAAGTTGATACGCCCGAACAGGGACTTGAACCCTGGACCCTCAGATTAAAAGTCTGATGCTCTACCGACTGAGCTATCCAGGCTCGATTCTTCTTCGTGGTTCACATCCCAAAAAATGTATTGAGAACCTAACCCAAGAAATTATTTTATTTCTGTAAAATGAAATTAATGGTAAGAAGATACTTACTTTTTAAGATTCCTCTATGACCTACAGTGGGTGAAATGGCACAACTGGTTAGGCTCTCCCTCTCAGTCAGTGGTTTGTGAGTTCAAACCCCATGTTGGCCGAAAGTATGGCTTTTATGTTCTCCTTTAAAAATTGCAAGTTTTTCTCAATTTAATCCAAAAAGGATGTCTGCAATTCCACCAAAAGCTAGTTATTTATCAGCACCAATGCTTTTAATTTAAAAGTTTACTAACTGAGCAATCCAGGTTCGATATAATTTTGCTAGGCGCACATCAGCATGGTGTCCTAGAACATAAAAGAAAACATATGATACATTTTTCTTTAAAAAATAAATACATTTAACTGGTAAGTAGCAAACATGGCGTCTTCTATCCTACTATATGGGAAGGCAGTTTTCATTGCTTTTGTCCTATTGGATGGAATAATTGTTCAGATAGCTTATTTGAGATGTCAATCACACTTTGGTGGGATGTCATCGAGTCTTCGTGTACAAGAGAGGTTCAAATGCCTCTCCAACTGGATGGATTGGCAGTTCAGATGGCTTATTTGAGATGTCAAACACACATTGGTCGCCCGGTAATCTTTTTTTGCAGTTAAAGAAAAGTTGATACGCCCGAACAGGGACTTGAACCCTGGACCCTCAGATTAAAAGTCTGATGCTCTACCGACTGAGCTATCCAGGCTCGATTCTTCTTCGTGGTTCACATCCCAAAAAATGTATTGAGAACCTAACCCAAGAAATTATTTTATTTCTGTAAAATGAAATTAATGGTAAGAAGATACTTACTTTTTAAGATTCCTCTATAACCTACAGTGGGTGAAATGGCACAACTGGTTAGGCTCTCCCTCTCAGTCAGTGGTTTGTGAGTTCAAACCCCATGTTGGCCGAAAGTATGGCTTTTATGTTCTCCTTTAAAAATTGCAAGTTTTTCTCAATTCAATCCAAAAAGGATGTCTGCAATTCCACCAAAAGCTAGTTATTTATCAGCACCAATGCTTTTAATTTAAAAGTTTACTAACTGAGCAATCCAGGTTTGATATAATTTTGCTGGGCGCACATCAGCATGGTGTCCTAGAACATAAAAGAAAACATATGATACATTTTTCTTTAAAAAAGAAATACATTTAACTGGTAAGTAGCAAACATGGCGTCTTCTATCCTACTATATGGGAAGGCAGTTTTCATTGCTTTTGTCCTATTGGATGGAATAATTGTTCAGATAGCTTATTTGAGATGTCAATCACACTTTGGTGGGATGTCATCGAGTCTTCGTGTACAAGAGAGGTTCAAATGCCTCTCCAACTGGATGGATTGGCAGTTCAGATGGCTTATTTGAGATGTCAAACACACATTGGTCGCCCGGTAATCATTTTTTGCAGTAAAAGAAAAGTTGATACGCCCGAACAGGGACTTGAACCCTGGACCCTCAGATTAAAAGTCTGATGCTCTACCGACTGAGCTATCCAGGCTCGATTCTTCTTCGTGGTTCACATCCCAAAAAATGTATTGAGAACCTAACCCAAGAAATTATTTTATTTCTGTAAAATGAAATTAATGGTAAGAAGATACTTACTTTTTAAGATTCCTCTATGACCTACAGTGGGTGAAATGGCACAACTGGTTAGGCTCTCCCTCTCAGTCAGTGGTTTGTGAGTTCAAACCCCATGTTGGCCGAAAGTATGGCTTTTATGTTCTCCTTTAAAAATTGCAAGTTTTTCTCAATTCAATCCAAAAAGGATGTCTGCAATTCCACCAAAAGCTAGTTATTTATCAGCACCAATGCTTTTAATTTAAAAGTTTACTAACTGAGCAATCCAGGTTCGATATAATTTTGCTGGGCGCACATCAGCATGGTGTCCTAGAACATAAAAGAAAACATATGATACATTTTTCTTTAAAAAAGAAATACATTTAACTGGTAAGTAGCAAACATGGCGTCTTCTATCCTACTATATGGGAAGGCAGTTTTCATTGCTTTTGTCCTATTGGATGGAATAATTGTTCAGATAGCTTATTTGAGATGTCAATCACACTTTGGTGGGATGTCATCGAGTCTTCGTGTACAAGAGAGGTTCAAATGCCTCTCCAACTGGATGGATTGGCAGTTCAGATGGCTTATTTGAGATGTCAAACACACATTGGTCGCCCGATAATCTTTTTTTGCAGTTAAAGAAAAGTTGATACGCCCGAACAGGGACTTGAACCCTGGACCCTCAGATTAAAAGTCTGATGCTCTACCGACTGAGCTATCCAGGCTCGATTCTTCTTCGTGGTTCACATCCCAAAAAATGTATTGAGAACCTAACCCAAGAAATTATTTTATTTCTGTAAAATGAAATTAATGGTAAGAAGATACTTACTTTTTAAGATTCCTCTATGACCTACAGTGGGTGAAATGGCACAACTGGTTAGGCTCTCCCTCTCAGTCAGTGGTTTGTGAGTTCAAACCCCATGTTGGCCGAAAGTATGGCTTTTATGTTCTCCTTTAAAAATTGCAAGTTTTTCTCAATTTAATCCAAAAAGGATGTCTGCAATTCCACCAAAAGCTAGTTATTTATCAGCACCAATGCTTTTAATTTAAAAGTTTACTAACTGAGCAATCCAGGTTCGATATAATTTTGCTAGGCGCACATCAGCATGGTGTCCTAGAACATAAAAGAAAACATATGATACATTTTTCTTTAAAAAATAAATACATTTAACTGGTAAGTAGCAAACATGGCGTCTTCTATCCTACTATATGGGAAGGCAGTTTTCATTGCTTTTGTCCTATTGGATGGAATAATTGTTCAGATAGCTTATTTGAGATGTCAATCACACTTTGGTGGGATGTCATCGAGTCTTCGTGTACAAGAGAGGTTCAAATGCCTCTCCAACTGGATGGATTGGCAGTTCAGATGGCTTATTTGAGATGTCAAACACACATTGGTCGCCCGGTAATCTTTTTTTGCAGTTAAAGAAAAGTTGATACGCCCGAACAGGGACTTGAACCCTGGACCCTCAGATTAAAAGTCTGATGCTCTACCGACTGAGCTATCCAGGCTCGATTCTTCTTCGTGGTTCACATCCCAAAAAATGTATTGAGAACCTAACCCAAGAAATTATTTTATTTCTGTAAAATGAAATTAATGGTAAGAAGATACTTACTTTTTAAGATTCCTCTATAACCTACAGTGGGTGAAATGGCACAACTGGTTAGGCTCTCCCTCTCATTCAGTGGTTTGTGAGTTCAAACCCCATGTTGGCCGAAAGTATGGCTTTTATGTTCTCCTTTAAAAATTGCAAGTTTTTCTCAATTCAATCCAAAAAGGATGTCTGCAATTCCACCAAAAGCTAGTTATTTATCAGCACCAATGCTTTTAATTTAAAAGTTTACTAACTGAGCAATCCAGGTTTGATATAATTTTGCTGGGCGCACATCAGCATGGTGTCCTAGAACATAAAAGAAAACATATGATACATTTTTCTTTAAAAAAGAAATACATTTAACTGGTAAGTAGCAAACATGGCGTCTTCTATCCTACTATATGGGAAGGCAGTTTTCATTGCTTTTGTCCTATTGGATGGAATAATTGTTCAGATAGCTTATTTGAGATGTCAATCACACTTTGGTGGGATGTCATCGAGTCTTCGTGTACAAGAGAGGTTCAAATGCCTCTCCAACTGGATGGATTGGCAGTTCAGATGGCTTATTTGAGATGTCAAACACACATTGGTCGCCCGGTAATCATTTTTTGCAGTAAAAGAAAAGTTGATACGCCCGAACAGGGACTTGAACCCTGGACCCTCAGATTAAAAGTCTGATGCTCTACCGACTGAGCTATCCAGGCTCGATTCTTCTTCGTGGTTCACATCCCAAAAAATGTATTGAGAACCTAACCCAAGAAATTATTTTATTTCTGTAAAATGAAATTAATGGTAAGAAGATACTTACTTTTTAAGATTCCTCTATGACCTACAGTGGGTGAAATGGCACAACTGGTTAGGCTCTCCCTCTCAGTCAGTGGTTTGTGAGTTCAAACCCCATGTTGGCCGAAAGTATGGCTTTTATGTTCTCCTTTAAAAATTGCAAGTTTTTCTCAATTCAATCCAAAAAGGATGTCTGCAATTCCACCAAAAGCTAGTTATTTATCAGCACCAATGCTTTTAATTTAAAAGTTTACTAACTGAGCAATCCAGGTTCGATATAATTTTGCTGGGCGCACATCAGCATGGTGTCCTAGAACATAAAAGAAAACATATGATACATTTTTCTTTAAAAAAGAAATACATTTAACTGGTAAGTAGCAAACATGGCGTCTTCTATCCTACTATATGGGAAGGCAGTTTTCATTGCTTTTGTCCTATTGGATGGAATAATTGTTCAGATAGCTTATTTGAGATGTCAATCACACTTTGGTGGGATGTCATCGAGTCTTCGTGTACAAGAGAGGTTCAAATGCCTCTCCAACTGGATGGATTGGCAGTTCAGATGGCTTATTTGAGATGTCAAACACACATTGGTCGCCCGATAATCTTTTTTTGCAGTTAAAGAAAAGTTGATACGCCCGAACAGGGACTTGAACCCTGGACCCTCAGATTAAAAGTCTGATGCTCTACCGACTGAGCTATCCAGGCTCGATTCTTCTTCGTGGTTCACATCCCAAAAAATGTATTGAGAACCTAACCCAAGAAATTATTTTATTTCTGTAAAATGAAATTAATGGTAAGAAGATACTTACTTTTTAAGATTCCTCTATAACCTACAGTGGGTGAAATGGCACAACTGGTTAGGCTCTCCCTCTCAGTCAGTGGTTTGTGAGTTCAAACCCCATGTTGGCCGAAAGTATGGCTTTTATGTTCTCCTTTAAAAATTGCAAGTTTTTCTCAATTCAATCCAAAAAGGATGTCTGCAATTCCACCAAAAGCTAGTTATTTATCAGCACCAATGCTTTTAATTTAAAAGTTTACTAACTGAGCAATCCAGGTTTGATATAATTTTGCTGGGCGCACATCAGCATGGTGTCCTAGAACATAAAAGAAAACATATGATACATTTTTCTTTAAAAAAGAAATACATTTAACTGGTAAGTAGCAAACATGGCGTCTTCTATCCTACTATATGGGAAGGCAGTTTTCATTGCTTTTGTCCTATTGGATGGAATAATTGTTCAGATAGCTTATTTGAGATGTCAATCACACTTTGGTGGGATGTCATCGAGTCTTCGTGTACAAGAGAGGTTCAAATGCCTCTCCAACTGGATGGATTGGCAGTTCAGATGGCTTATTTGAGATGTCAAACACACATTGGTCGCCCGGTAATCTTTTTTTGCAGTTAAAGAAAAGTTGATACGCCCGAACAGGGACTTGAACCCTGGACCCTCAGATTAAAAGTCTGATGCTCTACCGACTGAGCTATCCAGGCTCGATTCTTCTTCGTGGTTCACATCCCAAAAAATGTATTGAGAACCTAACCCAAGAAATTATTTTATTTCTGTAAAATGAAATTAATGGTAAGAAGATACTTACTTTTTAAGATTCCTCTATAACCTACAGTGGGTGAAATGGCACAACTGGTTAGGCTCTCCCTCTCAGTCAGTGGTTTGTGAGTTCAAACCCCATGTTGGCCGAAAGTATGGCTTTTATGTTCTCCTTTAAAAATTGCAAGTTTTTCTCAATTCAATCCAAAAAGGATGTCTGCAATTCCACCAAAAGCTAGTTATTTATCAGCACCAATGCTTTTAATTTAAAAGTTTACTAACTGAGCAATCCAGGTTTGATATAATTTTGCTGGGCGCACATCAGCATGGTGTCCTAGAACATAAAAGAAAACATATGATACATTTTTCTTTAAAAAAGAAATACATTTAACTGGTAAGTAGCAAACATGGCGTCTTCTATCCTACTATATGGGAAGGCAGTTTTCATTGCTTTTGTCCTATTGGATGGAATAATTGTTCAGATAGCTTATTTGAGATGTCAATCACACTTTGGTGGGATGTCATCGAGTCTTCGTGTACAAGAGAGGTTCAAATGCCTCTCCAACTGGATGGATTGGCAGTTCAGATGGCTTATTTGAGATGTCAAACACACATTGGTCGCCCGGTAATCATTTTTTGCAGTAAAAGAAAAGTTGATACGCCCGAACAGGGACTTGAACCCTGGACCCTCAGATTAAAAGTCTGATGCTCTACCGACTGAGCTATCCAGGCTCGATTCTTCTTCGTGGTTCACATCCCAAAAAATGTATTGAGAACCTAACCCAAGAAATTATTTTATTTCTGTAAAATGAAATTAATGGTAAGAAGATACTTACTTTTTAAGATTCCTCTATGACCTACAGTGGGTGAAATGGCACAACTGGTTAGGCTCTCCCTCTCAGTCAGTGGTTTGTGAGTTCAAACCCCATGTTGGCCGAAAGTATGGCTTTTATGTTCTCCTTTAAAAATTGCAAGTTTTTCTCAATTCAATCCAAAAAGGATGTCTGCAATTCCACCAAAAGCTAGTTATTTATCAGCACCAATGCTTTTAATTTAAAAGTTTACTAACTGAGCAATCCAGGTTCGATATAATTTTGCTGGGCGCACATCAGCATGGTGTCCTAGAACATAAAAGAAAACATATGATACATTTTTCTTTAAAAAAGAAATACATTTAACTGGTAAGTAGCAAACATGGCGTCTTCTATCCTACTATATGGGAAGGCAGTTTTCATTGCTTTTGTCCTATTGGATGGAATAATTGTTCAGATAGCTTATTTGAGATGTCAATCACACTTTGGTGGGATGTCATCGAGTCTTCGTGTACAAGAGAGGTTCAAATGCCTCTCCAACTGGATGGATTGGCAGTTCAGATGGCTTATTTGAGATGTCAAACACACATTGGTCGCCCGGTAATCATTTTTTGCAGTAAAAGAAAAGTTGATACGCCCGAACAGGGACTTGAACCCTGGACCCTCAGATTAAAAGTCTGATGCTCTACCGACTGAGCTATCCAGGCTCGATTCTTCTTCGTGGTTCACATCCCAAAAAATGTATTGAGAACCTAACCCAAGAAATTATTTTATTTCTGTAAAATGAAATTAATGGTAAGAAGATACTTACTTTTTAAGATTCCTCTATGACCTACAGTGGGTGAAATGGCACAACTGGTTAGGCTCTCCCTCTCAGTCAGTGGTTTGTGAGTTCAAACCCCATGTTGGCCGAAAGTATGGCTTTTATGTTCTCCTTTAAAAATTGCAAGTTTTTCTCAATTCAATCCAAAAAGGATGTCTGCAATTCCACCAAAAGCTAGTTATTTATCAGCACCAATGCTTTTAATTTAAAAGTTTACTAACTGAGCAATCCAGGTTCGATATAATTTTGCTGGGCGCACATCAGCATGGTGTCCTAGAACATAAAAGAAAACATATGATACATTTTTCTTTAAAAAAGAAATACATTTAACTGGTAAGTAGCAAACATGGCGTCTTCTATCCTACTATATGGGAAGGCAGTTTTCATTGCTTTTGTCCTATTGGATGGAATAATTGTTCAGATAGCTTATTTGAGATGTCAATCACACTTTGGTGGGATGTCATCGAGTCTTCGTGTACAAGAGAGGTTCAAATGCCTCTCCAACTGGATGGATTGGCAGTTCAGATGGCTTATTTGAGATGTCAAACACACATTGGTCGCCCGATAATCTTTTTTTGCATTTAAAGAAAAGTTGATACGCCCGAACAGGGACTTGAACCCTGGACCCTCAGATTAAAAGTCTGATGCTCTACCGACTGAGCTATCCAGGCTCGATTCTTCTTCGTGGTTCACATCCCAAAAAATGTATTGAGAACCTAACCCAAGAAATTATTTTATTTCTGTAAAATGAAATTAATGGTAAGAAGATACTTACTTTTTAAGATTCCTCTATAACCTACAGTGGGTGAAATGGCACAACTGGTTAGGCTCTCCCTCTCAGTCAGTGGTTTGTGAGTTCAAACCCCATGTTGGCCGAAAGTATGGCTTTTATGTTCTCCTTTAAAAATTGCAAGTTTTTCTCAATTCAATCCAAAAAGGATGTCTGCAATTCCACCAAAAGCTAGTTATTTATCAGCACCAATGCTTTTAATTTAAAAGTTTACTAACTGAGCAATCCAGGTTTGATATAATTTTGCTGGGCGCACATCAGCATGGTGTCCTAGAACATAAAAGAAAACATATGATACATTTTTCTTTAAAAAAGAAATACATTTAACTGGTAAGTAGCAAACATGGCGTCTTCTATCCTACTATATGGGAAGGCAGTTTTCATTGCTTTTGTCCTATTGGATGGAATAATTGTTCAGATAGCTTATTTGAGATGTCAATCACACTTTGGTGGGATGTCATCGAGTCTTCGTGTACAAGAGAGGTTCAAATGCCTCTCCAACTGGATGGATTGGCAGTTCAGATGGCTTATTTGAGATGTCAAACACACATTGGTCGCCCGGTAATCTTTTTTTGCAGTTAAAGAAAAGTTGATACGCCCGAACAGGGACTTGAACCCTGGACCCTCAGATTAAAAGTCTGATGCTCTACCGACTGAGCTATCCAGGCTCGATTCTTCTTCGTGGTTCACATCCCAAAAAATGTATTGAGAACCTAACCCAAGAAATTATTTTATTTCTGTAAAATGAAATTAATGGTAAGAAGATACTTACTTTTTAAGATTCCTCTATAACCTACAGTGGGTGAAATGGCACAACTGGTTAGGCTCTCCCTCTCAGTCAGTGGTTTGTGAGTTCAAACCCCATGTTGGCCGAAAGTATGGCTTTTATGTTCTCCTTTAAAAATTGCAAGTTTTTCTCAATTCAATCCAAAAAGGATGTCTGCAATTCCACCAAAAGCTAGTTATTTATCAGCACCAATGCTTTTAATTTAAAAGTTTACTAACTGAGCAATCCAGGTTTGATATAATTTTGCTGGGCGCACATCAGCATGGTGTCCTAGAACATAAAAGAAAACATATGATACATTTTTCTTTAAAAAAGAAATACATTTAACTGGTAAGTAGCAAACATGGCGTCTTCTATCCTACTATATGGGAAGGCAGTTTTCATTGCTTTTGTCCTATTGGATGGAATAATTGTTCAGATAGCTTATTTGAGATGTCAATCACACTTTGGTGGGATGTCATCGAGTCTTCGTGTACAAGAGAGGTTCAAATGCCTCTCCAACTGGATGGATTGGCAGTTCAGATGGCTTATTTGAGATGTCAAACACACATTGGTCGCCCGGTAATCATTTTTTGCAGTAAAAGAAAAGTTGATACGCCCGAACAGGGACTTGAACCCTGGACCCTCAGATTAAAAGTCTGATGCTCTACCGACTGAGCTATCCAGGCTCGATTCTTCTTCGTGGTTCACATCCCAAAAAATGTATTGAGAACCTAACCCAAGAAATTATTTTATTTCTGTAAAATGAAATTAATGGTAAGAAGATACTTACTTTTTAAGATTCCTCTATGACCTACAGTGGGTGAAATGGCACAACTGGTTAGGCTCTCCCTCTCAGTCAGTGGTTTGTGAGTTCAAACCCCATGTTGGCCGAAAGTATGGCTTTTATGTTCTCCTTTAAAAATTGCAAGTTTTTCTCAATTCAATCCAAAAAGGATGTCTGCAATTCCACCAAAAGCTAGTTATTTATCAGCACCAATGCTTTTAATTTAAAAGTTTACTAACTGAGCAATCCAGGTTCGATATAATTTTGCTGGGCGCACATCAGCATGGTGTCCTAGAACATAAAAGAAAACATATGATACATTTTTCTTTAAAAAAGAAATACATTTAACTGGTAAGTAGCAAACATGGCGTCTTCTATCCTACTATATGGGAAGGCAGTTTTCATTGCTTTTGTCCTATTGGATGGAATAATTGTTCAGATAGCTTATTTGAGATGTCAATCACACTTTGGTGGGATGTCATCGAGTCTTCGTGTACAAGAGAGGTTCAAATGCCTCTCCAACTGGATGGATTGGCAGTTCAGATGGCTTATTTGAGATGTCAAACACACATTGGTCGCCCGATAATCTTTTTTTGCAGTTAAAGAAAAGTTGATACGCCCGAACAGGGACTTGAACCCTGGACCCTCAGATTAAAAGTCTGATGCTCTACCGACTGAGCTATCCAGGCTCGATTCTTCTTCGTGGTTCACATCCCAAAAAATGTATTGAGAACCTAACCCAAGAAATTATTTTATTTCTGTAAAATGAAATTAATGGTAAGAAGATACTTACTTTTTAAGATTCCTCTATAACCTACAGTGGGTGAAATGGCACAACTGGTTAGGCTCTCCCTCTCAGTCAGTGGTTTGTGACTTCAAACCCCATGTTGGCCGAAAGTATGGCTTTTATGTTCTCCTTTAAAAATTGCAAGTTTTTCTCAATTCAATCCAAAAAGGATGTCTGCAATTCCACCAAAAGCTAGTTATTTATCAGCACCAATGCTTTTAATTTAAAAGTTTACTAACTGAGCAATCCAGGTTTGATATAATTTTGCTGGGCGCACATCAGCATGGTGTCCTAGAACATAAAAGAAAACATATGATACATTTTTCTTTAAAAAAGAAATACATTTAACTGGTAAGTAGCAAACATGGCGTCTTCTATCCTACTATATGGGAAGGCAGTTTTCATTGCTTTTGTCCTATTGGATGGAATAATTGTTCAGATAGCTTATTTGAGATGTCAATCACACTTTGGTGGGATGTCATCGAGTCTTCGTGTACAAGAGAGGTTCAAATGCCTCTCCAACTGGATGGATTGGCAGTTCAGATGGCTTATTTGAGATGTCAAACACACATTGGTCGCCCGGTAATCTTTTTTTGCAGTTAAAGAAAAGTTGATACGCCCGAACAGGGACTTGAACCCTGGACCCTCAGATTAAAAGTCTGATGCTCTACCGACTGAGCTATCCAGGCTCGATTCTTCTTCGTGGTTCACATCCCAAAAAATGTATTGAGAACCTAACCCAAGAAATTATTTTATTTCTGTAAAATGAAATTAATGGTAAGAAGATACTTACTTTTTAAGATTCCTCTATAACCTACAGTGGGTGAAATGGCACAACTGGTTAGGCTCTCCCTCTCAGTCAGTGGTTTGTGAGTTCAAACCCCATGTTGGCCGAAAGTATGGCTTTTATGTTCTCCTTTAAAAATTGCAAGTTTTTCTCAATTCAATCCAAAAAGGATGTCTGCAATTCCACCAAAAGCTAGTTATTTATCAGCACCAATGCTTTTAATTTAAAAGTTTACTAACTGAGCAATCCAGGTTTGATATAATTTTGCTGGGCGCACATCAGCATGGTGTCCTAGAACATAAAAGAAAACATATGATACATTTTTCTTTAAAAAAGAAATACATTTAACTGGTAAGTAGCAAACATGGCGTCTTCTATCCTACTATATGGGAAGGCAGTTTTCATTGCTTTTGTCCTATTGGATGGAATAATTGTTCAGATAGCTTATTTGAGATGTCAATCACACTTTGGTGGGATGTCATCGAGTCTTCGTGTACAAGAGAGGTTCAAATGCCTCTCCAACTGGATGGATTGGCAGTTCAGATGGCTTATTTGAGATGTCAAACACACATTGGTCGCCCGGTAATCATTTTTTGCAGTAAAAGAAAAGTTGATACGCCCGAACAGGGACTTGAACCCTGGACCCTCAGATTAAAAGTCTGATGCTCTACCGACTGAGCTATCCAGGCTCGATTCTTCTTCGTGGTTCACATCCCAAAAAATGTATTGAGAACCTAACCCAAGAAATTATTTTATTTCTGTAAAATGAAATTAATGGTAAGAAGATACTTACTTTTTAAGATTCCTCTATGACCTACAGTGGGTGAAATGGCACAACTGGTTAGGCTCTCCCTCTCAGTCAGTGGTTTGTGAGTTCAAACCCCATGTTGGCCGAAAGTATGGCTTTTATGTTCTCCTTTAAAAATTGCAAGTTTTTCTCAATTCAATCCAAAAAGGATGTCTGCAATTCCACCAAAAGCTAGTTATTTATCAGCACCAATGCTTTTAATTTAAAAGTTTACTAACTGAGCAATCCAGGTTCGATATAATTTTGCTGGGCGCACATCAGCATGGTGTCCTAGAACATAAAAGAAAACATATGATACATTTTTCTTTAAAAAAGAAATACATTTAACTGGTAAGTAGCAAACATGGCGTCTTCTATCCTACTATATGGGAAGGCAGTTTTCATTGCTTTTGTCCTATTGGATGGAATAATTGTTCAGATAGCTTATTTGAGATGTCAATCACACTTTGGTGGGATGTCATCGAGTCTTCGTGTACAAGAGAGGTTCAAATGCCTCTCCAACTGGATGGATTGGCAGTTCAGATGGCTTATTTGAGATGTCAAACACACATTGGTCGCCCGGTAATCATTTTTTGCAGTAAAAGAAAAGTTGATACGCCCGAACAGGGACTTGAACCCTGGACCCTCAGATTAAAAGTCTGATGCTCTACCGACTGAGCTATCCAGGCTCGATTCTTCTTCGTGGTTCACATCCCAAAAAATGTATTGAGAACCTAACCCAAGAAATTATTTTATTTCTGTAAAATGAAATTAATGGTAAGAAGATACTTACTTTTTAAGATTCCTCTATAACCTACAGTGGGTGAAATGGCACAACTGGTTAGGCTCTCCCTCTCAGTCAGTGGTTTGTGAGTTCAAACCCCATGTTGGCCGAAAGTATGGCTTTTATGTTCTCCTTTAAAAATTGCAAGTTTTTCTCAATTCAATCCAAAAAGGATGTCTGCAATTCCACCAAAAGCTAGTTATTTATCAGCACCAATGCTTTTAATTTAAAAGTTTACTAACTGAGCAATCCAGGTTTGATATAATTTTGCTGGGCGCACATCAGCATGGTGTCCTAGAACATAAAAGAAAACATATGATACATTTTTCTTTAAAAAAGAAATACATTTAACTGGTAAGTAGCAAACATGGCGTCTTCTATCCTACTATATGGGAAGGCAGTTTTCATTGCTTTTGTCCTATTGGATGGAATAATTGTTCAGATAGCTTATTTGAGATGTCAATCACACTTTGGTGGGATGTCATCGAGTCTTCGTGTACAAGAGAGGTTCAAATGCCTCTCCAACTGGATGGATTGGCAGTTCAGATGGCTTATTTGAGATGTCAAACACACATTGGTCGCCCGGTAATCATTTTTTGCAGTAAAAGAAAAGTTGATACGCCCGAACAGGGACTTGAACCCTGGACCCTCAGATTAAAAGTCTGATGCTCTACCGACTGAGCTATCCAGGCTCGATTCTTCTTCGTGGTTCACATCCCAAAAAATGTATTGAGAACCTAACCCAAGAAATTATTTTATTTCTGTAAAATGAAATTAATGGTAAGAAGATACTTACTTTTTAAGATTCCTCTATGACCTACAGTGGGTGAAATGGCACAACTGGTTAGGCTCTCCCTCTCAGTCAGTGGTTTGTGAGTTCAAACCCCATGTTGGCCGAAAGTATGGCTTTTATGTTCTCCTTTAAAAATTGCAAGTTTTTCTCAATTCAATCCAAAAAGGATGTCTGCAATTCCACCAAAAGCTAGTTATTTATCAGCACCAATGCTTTTAATTTAAAAGTTTACTAACTGAGCAATCCAGGTTCGATATAATTTTGCTGGGCGCACATCAGCATGGTGTCCTAGAACATAAAAGAAAACATATGATACATTTTTCTTTAAAAAAGAAATACATTTAACTGGTAAGTAGCAAACATGGCGTCTTCTATCCTACTATATGGGAAGGCAGTTTTCATTGCTTTTGTCCTATTGGATGGAATAATTGTTCAGATAGCTTATTTGAGATGTCAATCACACTTTGGTGGGATGTCATCGAGTCTTCGTGTACAAGAGAGGTTCAAATGCCTCTCCAACTGGATGGATTGGCAGTTCAGATGGCTTATTTGAGATGTCAAACACACATTGGTCGCCCGATAATCTTTTTTTGCAGTTAAAGAAAAGTTGATACGCCCGAACAGGGACTTGAACCCTGGACCCTCAGATTAAAAGTCTGATGCTCTACCGACTGAGCTATCCAGGCTCGATTCTTCTTCGTGGTTCACATCCCAAAAAATGTATTGAGAACCTAACCCAAGAAATTATTTTATTTCTGTAAAATGAAATTAATGGTAAGAAGATACTTACTTTTTAAGATTCCTCTATAACCTACAGTGGGTGAAATGGCACAACTGGTTAGGCTCTCCCTCTCAGTCAGTGGTTTGTGAGTTCAAACCCCATGTTGGCCGAAAGTATGGCTTTTATGTTCTCCTTTAAAAATTGCAAGTTTTTCTCAATTCAATCCAAAAAGGATGTCTGCAATTCCACCAAAAGCTAGTTATTTATCAGCACCAATGCTTTTAATTTAAAAGTTTACTAACTGAGCAATCCAGGTTTGATATAATTTTGCTGGGCGCACATCAGCATGGTGTCCTAGAACATAAAAGAAAACATATGATACATTTTTCTTTAAAAAAGAAATACATTTAACTGGTAAGTAGCAAACATGGCGTCTTCTATCCTACTATATGGGAAGGCAGTTTTCATTGCTTTTGTCCTATTGGATGGAATAATTGTTCAGATAGCTTATTTGAGATGTCAATCACACTTTGGTGGGATGTCATCGAGTCTTCGTGTACAAGAGAGGTTCAAATGCCTCTCCAACTGGATGGATTGGCAGTTCAGATGGCTTATTTGAGATGTCAAACACACATTGGTCGCCCGGTAATCATTTTTTGCAGTAAAAGAAAAGTTGATACGCCCGAACAGGGACTTGAACCCTGGACCCTCAGATTAAAAGTCTGATGCTCTACCGACTGAGCTATCCAGGCTCGATTCTTCTTCGTGGTTCACATCCCAAAAAATGTATTGAGAACCTAACCCAAGAAATTATTTTATTTCTGTAAAATGAAATTAATGGTAAGAAGATACTTACTTTTTAAGATTCCTCTATGACCTACAGTGGGTGAAATGGCACAACTGGTTAGGCTCTCCCTCTCAGTCAGTGGTTTGTGAGTTCAAACCCCATGTTGGCCGAAAGTATGGCTTTTATGTTCTCCTTTAAAAATTGCAAGTTTTTCTCAATTCAATCCAAAAAGGATGTCTGCAATTCCACCAAAAGCTAGTTATTTATCAGCACCAATGCTTTTAATTTAAAAGTTTACTAACTGAGCAATCCAGGTTCGATATAATTTTGCTGGGCGCACATCAGCATGGTGTCCTAGAACATAAAAGAAAACATATGATACATTTTTCTTTAAAAAAGAAATACATTTAACTGGTAAGTAGCAAACATGGCGTCTTCTATCCTACTATATGGGAAGGCAGTTTTCATTGCTTTTGTCCTATTGGATGGAATAATTGTTCAGATAGCTTATTTGAGATGTCAATCACACTTTGGTGGGATGTCATCGAGTCTTCGTGTACAAGAGAGGTTCAAATGCCTCTCCAACTGGATGGATTGGCAGTTCAGATGGCTTATTTGAGATGTCAAACACACATTGGTCGCCCGATAATCTTTTTTTGCAGTTAAAGAAAAGTTGATACGCCCGAACAGGGACTTGAACCCTGGACCCTCAGATTAAAAGTCTGATGCTCTACCGACTGAGCTATCCAGGCTCGATTCTTCTTCGTGGTTCACATCCCAAAAAATGTATTGAGAACCTAACCCAAGAAATTATTTTATTTCTGTAAAATGAAATTAATGGTAAGAAGATACTTACTTTTTAAGATTCCTCTATAACCTACAGTGGGTGAAATGGCACAACTGGTTAGGCTCTCCCTCTCAGTCAGTGGTTTGTGAGTTCAAACCCCATGTTGGCCGAAAGTATGGCTTTTATGTTCTCCTTTAAAAATTGCAAGTTTTTCTCAATTCAATCCAAAAAGGATGTCTGCAATTCCACCAAAAGCTAGTTATTTATCAGCACCAATGCTTTTAATTTAAAAGTTTACTAACTGAGCAATCCAGGTTTGATATAATTTTGCTGGGCGCACATCAGCATGGTGTCCTAGAACATAAAAGAAAACATATGATACATTTTTCTTTAAAAAAGAAATACATTTAACTGGTAAGTAGCAAACATGGCGTCTTCTATCCTACTATATGGGAAGGCAGTTTTCATTGCTTTTGTCCTATTGGATGGAATAATTGTTCAGATAGCTTATTTGAGATGTCAATCACACTTTGGTGGGATGTCATCGAGTCTTCGTGTACAAGAGAGGTTCAAATGCCTCTCCAACTGGATGGATTGGCAGTTCAGATGGCTTATTTGAGATGTCAAACACACATTGGTCGCCCGGTAATCATTTTTTGCAGTAAAAGAAAAGTTGATACGCCCGAATAGGGACTTGAACCCTGGACCCTCAGATTAAAAGTCTGATGCTCTACCGACTGAGCTATCCAGGCTCGATTCTTCTTCGTGGTTCACATCCCAAAAAATGTATTGAGAACCTAACCCAAGAAATTATTTTATTTCTGTAAAATGAAATTAATGGTAAGAAGATACTTACTTTTTAAGATTCCTCTATGACCTACAGTGGGTGAAATGGCACAACTGGTTAGGCTCTCCCTCTCAGTCAGTGGTTTGTGAGTTCAAACCCCATGTTGGCCGAAAGTATGGCTTTTATGTTCTCCTTTAAAAATTGCAAGTTTTTCTCAATTCAATCCAAAAAGGATGTCTGCAATTCCACCAAAAGCTAGTTATTTATCAGCACCAATGCTTTTAATTTAAAAGTTTACTAACTGAGCAATCCAGGTTCGATATAATTTTGCTGGGCGCACATCAGCATGGTGTCCTAGAACATAAAAGAAAACATATGATACATTTTTCTTTAAAAAAGAAATACATTTAACTGGTAAGTAGCAAACATGGCGTCTTCTATCCTACTATATGGGAAGGCAGTTTTCATTGCTTTTGTCCTATTGGATGGAATAATTGTTCAGATAGCTTATTTGAGATGTCAATCACACTTTGGTGGGATGTCATCGAGTCTTCGTGTACAAGAGAGGTTCAAATGCCTCTCCAACTGGATGGATTGGCAGTTCAGATGGCTTATTTGAGATGTCAAACACACATTGGTCGCCCGGTAATCATTTTTTGCAGTAAAAGAAAAGTTGATACGCCCGAACAGGGACTTGAACCCTGGACCCTCAGATTAAAAGTCTGATGCTCTACCGACTGAGCTATCCAGGCTCGATTCTTCTTCGTGGTTCACATCCCAAAAAATGTATTGAGAACCTAACCCAAGAAATTATTTTATTTCTGTAAAATGAAATTAATGGTAAGAAGATACTTACTTTTTAAGATTCCTCTATGACCTACAGTGGGTGAAATGGCACAACTGGTTAGGCTCTCCCTCTCAGTCAGTGGTTTGTGAGTTCAAACCCCATGTTGGCCGAAAGTATGGCTTTTATGTTCTCCTTTAAAAATTGCAAGTTTTTCTCAATTCAATCCAAAAAGGATGTCTGCAATTCCACCAAAAGCTAGTTATTTATCAGCACCAATGCTTTTAATTTAAAAGTTTACTAACTGAGCAATCCAGGTTCGATATAATTTTGCTGGGCGCACATCAGCATGGTGTCCTAGAACATAAAAGAAAACATATGATACATTTTTCTTTAAAAAAGAAATACATTTAACTGGTAAGTAGCAAACATGGCGTCTTCTATCCTACTATATGGGAAGGCAGTTTTCATTGCTTTTGTCCTATTGGATGGAATAATTGTTCAGATAGCTTATTTGAGATGTCAATCACACTTTGGTGGGATGTCATCGAGTCTTCGTGTACAAGAGAGGTTCAAATGCCTCTCCAACTGGATGGATTGGCAGTTCAGATGGCTTATTTGAGATGTCAAACACACATTGGTCGCCCGATAATCTTTTTTTGCAGTTAAAGAAAAGTTGATACGCCCGAACAGGGACTTGAACCCTGGACCCTCAGATTAAAAGTCTGATGCTCTACCGACTGAGCTATCCAGGCTCGATTCTTCTTCGTGGTTCACATCCCAAAAAATGTATTGAGAACCTAACCCAAGAAATTATTTTATTTCTGTAAAATGAAATTAATGGTAAGAAGATACTTACTTTTTAAGATTCCTCTATAACCTACAGTGGGTGAAATGGCACAACTGGTTAGGCTCTCCCTCTCAGTCAGTGGTTTGTGAGTTCAAACCCCATGTTGGCCGAAAGTATGGCTTTTATGTTCTCCTTTAAAAATTGCAAGTTTTTCTCAATTCAATCCAAAAAGGATGTCTGCAATTCCACCAAAAGCTAGTTATTTATCAGCACCAATGCTTTTAATTTAAAAGTTTACTAACTGAGCAATCCAGGTTTGATATAATTTTGCTGGGCGCACATCAGCATGGTGTCCTAGAACATAAAAGAAAACATATGATACATTTTTCTTTAAAAAAGAAATACATTTAACTGGTAAGTAGCAAACATGGCGTCTTCTATCCTACTATATGGGAAGGCAGTTTTCATTGCTTTTGTCCTATTGGATGGAATAATTGTTCAGATAGCTTATTTGAGATGTCAATCACACTTTGGTGGGATGTCATCGAGTCTTCGTGTACAAGAGAGGTTCAAATGCCTCTCCAACTGGATGGATTGGCAGTTCAGATGGCTTATTTGAGATGTCAAACACACATTGGTCGCCCGGTAATCATTTTTTGCAGTAAAAGAAAAGTTGATACGCCCGAACAGGGACTTGAACCCTGGACCCTCAGATTAAAAGTCTGATGCTCTACCGACTGAGCTATCCAGGCTCGATTCTTCTTCGTGGTTCACATCCCAAAAAATGTATTGAGAACCTAACCCAAGAAATTATTTTATTTCTGTAAAATGAAATTAATGGTAAGAAGATACTTACTTTTTAAGATTCCTCTATAACCTACAGTGGGTGAAATGGCACAACTGGTTAGGCTCTCCCTCTCAGTCAGTGGTTTGTGAGTTCAAACCCCATGTTGGCCGAAAGTATGGCTTTTATGTTCTCCTTTAAAAATTGCAAGTTTTTCTCAATTCAATCCAAAAAGGATGTCTGCAATTCCACCAAAAGCTAGTTATTTATCAGCACCAATGCTTTTAATTTAAAAGTTTACTAACTGAGCAATCCAGGTTTGATATAATTTTGCTGGGCGCACATCAGCATGGTGTCCTAGAACATAAAAGAAAACATATGATACATTTTTCTTTAAAAAAGAAATACATTTAACTGGTAAGTAGCAAACATGGCGTCTTCTATCCTACTATATGGGAAGGCAGTTTTCATTGCTTTTGTCCTATTGGATGGAATAATTGTTCAGATAGCTTATTTGAGATGTCAATCACACTTTGGTGGGATGTCATCGAGTCTTCGTGTACAAGAGAGGTTCAAATGCCTCTCCAACTGGATGGATTGGCAGTTCAGATGGCTTATTTGAGATGTCAAACACACATTGGTCGCCCGGTAATCATTTTTTGCAGTAAAAGAAAAGTTGATACGCCCGAACAGGGACTTGAACCCTGGACCCTCAGATTAAAAGTCTGATGCTCTACCGACTGAGCTATCCAGGCTCGATTCTTCTTCGTGGTTCACATCCCAAAAAATGTATTGAGAACCTAACCCAAGAAATTATTTTATTTCTGTAAAATGAAATTAATGGTAAGAAGATACTTACTTTTTAAGATTCCTCTATGACCTACAGTGGGTGAAATGGCACAACTGGTTAGGCTCTCCCTCTCAGTCAGTGGTTTGTGAGTTCAAACCCCATGTTGGCCGAAAGTATGGCTTTTATGTTCTCCTTTAAAAATTGCAAGTTTTTCTCAATTCAATCCAAAAAGGATGTCTGCAATTCCACCAAAAGCTAGTTATTTATCAGCACCAATGCTTTTAATTTAAAAGTTTACTAACTGAGCAATCCAGGTTCGATATAATTTTGCTGGGCGCACATCAGCATGGTGTCCTAGAACATAAAAGAAAACATATGATACATTTTTCTTTAAAAAAGAAATACATTTAACTGGTAAGTAGCAAACATGGCGTCTTCTATCCTACTATATGGGAAGGCAGTTTTCATTGCTTTTGTCCTATTGGATGGAATAATTGTTCAGATAGCTTATTTGAGATGTCAATCACACTTTGGTGGGATGTCATCGAGTCTTCGTGTACAAGAGAGGTTCAAATGCCTCTCCAACTGGATGGATTGGCAGTTCAGATGGCTTATTTGAGATGTCAAACACACATTGGTCGCCCGATAATCTTTTTTTGCAGTTAAAGAAAAGTTGATACGCCCGAACAGGGACTTGAACCCTGGACCCTCAGATTAAAAGTCTGATGCTCTACCGACTGAGCTATCCAGGCTCGATTCTTCTTCGTGGTTCACATCCCAAAAAATGTATTGAGAACCTAACCCAAGAAATTATTTTATTTCTGTAAAATGAAATTAATGGTAAGAAGATACTTACTTTTTAAGATTCCTCTATAACCTACAGTGGGTGAAATGGCACAACTGGTTAGGCTCTCCCTCTCAGTCAGTGGTTTGTGAGTTCAAACCCCATGTTGGCCGAAAGTATGGCTTTTATGTTCTCCTTTAAAAATTGCAAGTTTTTCTCAATTCAATCCAAAAAGGATGTCTGCAATTCCACCAAAAGCTAGTTATTTATCAGCACCAATGCTTTTAATTTAAAAGTTTACTAACTGAGCAATCCAGGTTTGATATAATTTTGCTGGGCGCACATCAGCATGGTGTCCTAGAACATAAAAGAAAACATATGATACATTTTTCTTTAAAAAAGAAATACATTTAACTGGTAAGTAGCAAACATGGCGTCTTCTATCCTACTATATGGGAAGGCAGTTTTCATTGCTTTTGTCCTATTGGATGGAATAATTGTTCAGATAGCTTATTTGAGATGTCAATCACACTTTGGTGGGATGTCATCGAGTCTTCGTGTACAAGAGAGGTTCAAATGCCTCTCCAACTGGATGGATTGGCAGTTCAGATGGCTTATTTGAGATGTCAAACACACATTGGTCGCCCGGTAATCATTTTTTGCAGTAAAAGAAAAGTTGATACGCCCGAACAGGGACTTGAACCCTGGACCCTCAGATTAAAAGTCTGATGCTCTACCGACTGAGCTATCCAGGCTCGATTCTTCTTCGTGGTTCACATCCCAAAAAATGTATTGAGAACCTAACCCAAGAAATTATTTTATTTCTGTAAAATGAAATTAATGGTAAGAAGATACTTACTTTTTAAGATTCCTCTATGACCTACAGTGGGTGAAATGGCACAACTGGTTAGGCTCTCCCTCTCAGTCAGTGGTTTGTGAGTTCAAACCCCATGTTGGCCGAAAGTATGGCTTTTATGTTCTCCTTTAAAAATTGCAAGTTTTTCTCAATTCAATCCAAAAAGGATGTCTGCAATTCCACCAAAAGCTAGTTATTTATCAGCACCAATGCTTTTAATTTAAAAGTTTACTAACTGAGCAATCCAGGTTCGATATAATTTTGCTGGGCGCACATCAGCATGGTGTCCTAGAACATAAAAGAAAACATATGATACATTTTTCTTTAAAAAAGAAATACATTTAACTGGTAAGTAGCAAACATGGCGTCTTCTATCCTACTATATGGGAAGGCAGTTTTCATTGCTTTTGTCCTATTGGATGGAATAATTGTTCAGATAGCTTATTTGAGATGTCAATCACACTTTGGTGGGATGTCATCGAGTCTTCGTGTACAAGAGAGGTTCAAATGCCTCTCCAACTGGATGGATTGGCAGTTCAGATGGCTTATTTGAGATGTCAAACACACATTGGTCGCCCGGTAATCATTTTTTGCAGTAAAAGAAAAGTTGATACGCCCGAACAGGGACTTGAACCCTGGACCCTCAGATTAAAAGTCTGATGCTCTACCGACTGAGCTATCCAGGCTCGATTCTTCTTCGTGGTTCACATCCCAAAAAATGTATTGAGAACCTAACCCAAGAAATTATTTTATTTCTGTAAAATGAAATTAATGGTAAGAAGATACTTACTTTTTAAGATTCCTCTATGACCTACAGTGGGTGAAATGGCACAACTGGTTAGGCTCTCCCTCTCAGTCAGTGGTTTGTGAGTTCAAACCCCATGTTGGCCGAAAGTATGGCTTTTATGTTCTCCTTTAAAAATTGCAAGTTTTTCTCAATTCAATCCAAAAAGGATGTCTGCAATTCCACCAAAAGCTAGTTATTTATCAGCACCAATGCTTTTAATTTAAAAGTTTACTAACTGAGCAATCCAGGTTCGATATAATTTTGCTGGGCGCACATCAGCATGGTGTCCTAGAACATAAAAGAAAACATATGATACATTTTTCTTTAAAAAAGAAATACATTTAACTGGTAAGTAGCAAACATGGCGTCTTCTATCCTACTATATGGGAAGGCAGTTTTCATTGCTTTTGTCCTATTGGATGGAATAATTGTTCAGATAGCTTATTTGAGATGTCAATCACACTTTGGTGGGATGTCATCGAGTCTTCGTGTACAAGAGAGGTTCAAATGCCTCTCCAACTGGATGGATTGGCAGTTCAGATGGCTTATTTGAGATGTCAAACACACATTGGTCGCCCGATAATCTTTTTTTGCAGTTAAAGAAAAGTTGATACGCCCGAACAGGGACTTGAACCCTGGACCCTCAGATTAAAAGTCTGATGCTCTACCGACTGAGCTATCCAGGCTCGATTCTTCTTCGTGGTTCACATCCCAAAAAATGTATTGAGAACCTAACCCAAGAAATTATTTTATTTCTGTAAAATGAAATTAATGGTAAGAAGATACTTACTTTTTAAGATTCCTCTATAACCTACAGTGGGTGAAATGGCACAACTGGTTAGGCTCTCCCTCTCAGTCAGTGGTTTGTGAGTTCAAACCCCATGTTGGCCGAAAGTATGGCTTTTATGTTCTCCTTTAAAAATTGCAAGTTTTTCTCAATTCAATCCAAAAAGGATGTCTGCAATTCCACCAAAAGCTAGTTATTTATCAGCACCAATGCTTTTAATTTAAAAGTTTACTAACTGAGCAATCCAGGTTTGATATAATTTTGCTGGGCGCACATCAGCATGGTGTCCTAGAACATAAAAGAAAACATATGATACATTTTTCTTTAAAAAAGAAATACATTTAACTGGTAAGTAGCAAACATGGCGTCTTCTATCCTACTATATGGGAAGGCAGTTTTCATTGCTTTTGTCCTATTGGATGGAATAATTGTTCAGATAGCTTATTTGAGATGTCAATCACACTTTGGTGGGATGTCATCGAGTCTTCGTGTACAAGAGAGGTTCAAATGCCTCTCCAACTGGATGGATTGGCAGTTCAGATGGCTTATTTGAGATGTCAAACACACATTGGTCGCCCGGTAATCTTTTTTTGCAGTTAAAGAAAAGTTGATACGCCCGAACAGGGACTTGAACCCTGGACCCTCAGATTAAAAGTCTGATGCTCTACCGACTGAGCTATCCAGGCTCGATTCTTCTTCGTGGTTCACATCCCAAAAAATGTATTGAGAACCTAACCCAAGAAATTATTTTATTTCTGTAAAATGAAATTAATGGTAAGAAGATACTTACTTTTTAAGATTCCTCTATAACCTACAGTGGGTGAAATGGCACAACTGGTTAGGCTCTCCCTCTCAGTCAGTGGTTTGTGAGTTCAAACCCCATGTTGGCCGAAAGTATGGCTTTTATGTTCTCCTTTAAAAATTGCAAGTTTTTCTCAATTCAATCCAAAAAGGATGTCTGCAATTCCACCAAAAGCTAGTTATTTATCAGCACCAATGCTTTTAATTTAAAAGTTTACTAACTGAGCAATCCAGGTTTGATATAATTTTGCTGGGCGCACATCAGCATGGTGTCCTAGAACATAAAAGAAAACATATGATACATTTTTCTTTAAAAAAGAAATACATTTAACTGGTAAGTAGCAAACATGGCGTCTTCTATCCTACTATATGGGAAGGCAGTTTTCATTGCTTTTGTCCTATTGGATGGAATAATTGTTCAGATAGCTTATTTGAGATGTCAATCACACTTTGGTGGGATGTCATCGAGTCTTCGTGTACAAGAGAGGTTCAAATGCCTCTCCAACTGGATGGATTGGCAGTTCAGATGGCTTATTTGAGATGTCAAACACACATTGGTCGCCCGGTAATCATTTTTTGCAGTAAAAGAAAAGTTGATACGCCCGAACAGGGACTTGAACCCTGGACCCTCAGATTAAAAGTCTGATGCTCTACCGACTGAGCTATCCAGGCTCGATTCTTCTTCGTGGTTCACATCCCAAAAAATGTATTGAGAACCTAACCCAAGAAATTATTTTATTTCTGTAAAATGAAATTAATGGTAAGAAGATACTTACTTTTTAAGATTCCTCTATGACCTACAGTGGGTGAAATGGCACAACTGGTTAGGCTCTCCCTCTCAGTCAGTGGTTTGTGAGTTCAAACCCCATGTTGGCCGAAAGTATGGCTTTTATGTTCTCCTTTAAAAATTGCAAGTTTTTCTCAATTCAATCCAAAAAGGATGTCTGCAATTCCACCAAAAGCTAGTTATTTATCAGCACCAATGCTTTTAATTTAAAAGTTTACTAACTGAGCAATCCAGGTTCGATATAATTTTGCTGGGCGCACATCAGCATGGTGTCCTAGAACATAAAAGAAAACATATGATACATTTTTCTTTAAAAAAGAAATACATTTAACTGGTAAGTAGCAAACATGGCGTCTTCTATCCTACTATATGGGAAGGCAGTTTTCATTGCTTTTGTCCTATTGGATGGAATAATTGTTCAGATAGCTTATTTGAGATGTCAATCACACTTTGGTGGGATGTCATCGAGTCTTCGTGTACAAGAGAGGTTCAAATGCCTCTCCAACTGGATGGATTGGCAGTTCAGATGGCTTATTTGAGATGTCAAACACACATTGGTCGCCCGGTAATCATTTTTTGCAGTAAAAGAAAAGTTGATACGCCCGAACAGGGACTTGAACCCTGGACCCTCAGATTAAAAGTCTGATGCTCTACCGACTGAGCTATCCAGGCTCGATTCTTCTTCGTGGTTCACATCCCAAAAAATGTATTGAGAACCTAACCCAAGAAATTATTTTATTTCTGTAAAATGAAATTAATGGTAAGAAGATACTTACTTTTTAAGATTCCTCTATGACCTACAGTGGGTGAAATGGCACAACTGGTTAGGCTCTCCCTCTCAGTCAGTGGTTTGTGAGTTCAAACCCCATGTTGGCCGAAAGTATGGCTTTTATGTTCTCCTTTAAAAATTGCAAGTTTTTCTCAATTCAATCCAAAAAGGATGTCTGCAATTCCACCAAAAGCTAGTTATTTATCAGCACCAATGCTTTTAATTTAAAAGTTTACTAACTGAGCAATCCAGGTTTGATATAATTTTGCTGGGCGCACATCAGCATGGTGTCCTAGAACATAAAAGAAAACATATGATACATTTTTCTTTAAAAAAGAAATACATTTAACTGGTAAGTAGCAAACATGGCGTCTTCTATCCTACTATATGGGAAGGCAGTTTTCATTGCTTTTGTCCTATTGGATGGAATAATTGTTCAGATAGCTTATTTGAGATGTCAATCACACTTTGGTGGGATGTCATCGAGTCTTCGTGTACAAGAGAGGTTCAAATGCCTCTCCAACTGGATGGATTGGCAGTTCAGATGGCTTATTTGAGATGTCAAGCACACATTGGTCGCCCGGTAATCTTTTTTTGCATTTAAAGAAAAGTTGATACGCCCGAACAGGGACTTGAACCCTGGACCCTCAGATTAAAAGTCTGATGCTCTACCGACTGAGCTATCCAGGCTCGATTCTTCTTCGTGGTTCACATCCCAAAAAATGTATTGAGAACCTAACCCAAGAAATTATTTTATTTCTGTAAAATGAAATTAATGGTAAGAAGATACTTACTTTTTAAGATTCCTCTATGACCTACAGTGGGTGAAATGGCACAACTGGTTAGGCTCTCCCTCTCAGTCAGTGGTTTGTGAGTTCAAACCCCATGTTGGCCGAAAGTATGGCTTTTATGTTCTCCTTTAAAAATTGCAAGTTTTTCTCAATTCAATCCAAAAAGGATGTCTGCAATTCCACCAAAAGCTAGTTATTTATCAGCACCAATGCTTTTAATTTAAAAGTTTACTAACTGAGCAATCCAGGTTTGATATAATTTTGCTGGGCGCACATCAGCATGGTGTCCTAGAACATAAAAGAAAACATATGATACATTTTTCTTTAAAAAAGAAATACATTTAACTGGTAAGTAGCAAACATGGCGTCTTCTATCCTACTATATGGGAAGGCAGTTTTCATTGCTTTTGTCCTATTGGATGGAATAATTGTTCAGATAGCTTATTTGAGATGTCAATCACACTTTGGTGGGATGTCATCGAGTCTTCGTGTACAAGAGAGGTTCAAATGCCTCTCCAACTGGATGGATTGGCAGTTCAGATGGCTTATTTGAGATGTCAAACACACATTGGTCGCCCGGTAATCATTTTTTGCAGTAAAAGAAAAGTTGATACGCCCGAACAGGGACTTGAACCCTGGACCCTCAGATTAAAAGTCTGATGCTCTACCGACTGAGCTATCCAGGCTCGATTCTTCTTCGTGGTTCACATCCCAAAAAATGTATTGAGAACCTAACCCAAGAAATTATTTTATTTCTGTAAAATGAAATTAATGGTAAGAAGATACTTACTTTTTAAGATTCCTCTATGACCTACAGTGGGTGAAATGGCACAACTGGTTAGGCTCTCCCTCTCAGTCAGTGGTTTGTGAGTTCAAACCCCATGTTGGCCGAAAGTATGGCTTTTATGTTCTCCTTTAAAAATTGCAAGTTTTTCTCAATTCAATCCAAAAAGGATGTCTGCAATTCCACCAAAAGCTAGTTATTTATCAGCACCAATGCTTTTAATTTAAAAGTTTACTAACTGAGCAATCCAGGTTCGATATAATTTTGCTGGGCGCACATCAGCATGGTGTCCTAGAACATAAAAGAAAACATATGATACATTTTTCTTTAAAAAAGAAATACATTTAACTGGTAAGTAGCAAACATGGCGTCTTCTATCCTACTATATGGGAAGGCAGTTTTCATTGCTTTTGTCCTATTGGATGGAATAATTGTTCAGATAGCTTATTTGAGATGTCAATCACACTTTGGTGGGATGTCATCGAGTCTTCGTGTACAAGAGAGGTTCAAATGCCTCTCCAACTGGATGGATTGGCAGTTCAGATGGCTTATTTGAGATGTCAAACACACATTGGTCGCCCGGTAATCATTTTTTGCAGTAAAAGAAAAGTTGATACGCCCGAACAGGGACTTGAACCCTGGACCCTCAGATTAAAAGTCTGATGCTCTACCGACTGAGCTATCCAGGCTCGATTCTTCTTCGTGGTTCACATCCCAAAAAATGTATTGAGAACCTAACCCAAGAAATTATTTTATTTCTGTAAAATGAAATTAATGGTAAGAAGATACTTACTTTTTAAGATTCCTCTATGACCTACAGTGGGTGAAATGGCACAACTGGTTAGGCTCTCCCTCTCAGTCAGTGGTTTGTGAGTTCAAACCCCATGTTGGCCGAAAGTATGGCTTTTATGTTCTCCTTTAAAAATTGCAAGTTTTTCTCAATTCAATCCAAAAAGGATGTCTGCAATTCCACCAAAAGCTAGTTATTTATCAGCACCAATGCTTTTAATTTAAAAGTTTACTAACTGAGCAATCCAGGTTCGATATAATTTTGCTGGGCGCACATCAGCATGGTGTCCTAGAACATAAAAGAAAACATATGATACATTTTTCTTTAAAAAAGAAATACATTTAACTGGTAAGTAGCAAACATGGCGTCTTCTATCCTACTATATGGGAAGGCAGTTTTCATTGCTTTTGTCCTATTGGATGGAATAATTGTTCAGATAGCTTATTTGAGATGTCAATCACACTTTGGTGGGATGTCATCGAGTCTTCGTGTACAAGAGAGGTTCAAATGCCTCTCCAACTGGATGGATTGGCAGTTCAGATGGCTTATTTGAGATGTCAAACACACATTGGTCGCCCGGTAATCATTTTTTGCAGTAAAAGAAAAGTTGATACGCCCGAACAGGGACTTGAACCCTGGACCCTCAGATTAAAAGTCTGATGCTCTACCGACTGAGCTATCCAGGCTCGATTCTTCTTCGTGGTTCACATCCCAAAAAATGTATTGAGAACCTAACCCAAGAAATTATTTTATTTCTGTAAAATGAAATTAATGGTAAGAAGATACTTACTTTTTAAGATTCCTCTATGACCTACAGTGGGTGAAATGGCACAACTGGTTAGGCTCTCCCTCTCAGTCAGTGGTTTGTGAGTTCAAACCCCATGTTGGCCGAAAGTATGGCTTTTATGTTCTCCTTTAAAAATTGCAAGTTTTTCTCAATTCAATCCAAAAAGGATGTCTGCAATTCCACCAAAAGCTAGTTATTTATCAGCACCAATGCTTTTAATTTAAAAGTTTACTAACTGAGCAATCCAGGTTTGATATAATTTTGCTGGGCGCACATCAGCATGGTGTCCTAGAACATAAAAGAAAACATATGATACATTTTTCTTTAAAAAAGAAATACATTTAACTGGTAAGTAGCAAACATGGCGTCTTCTATCCTACTATATGGGAAGGCAGTTTTCATTGCTTTTGTCCTATTGGATGGAATAATTGTTCAGATAGCTTATTTGAGATGTCAATCACACTTTGGTGGGATGTCATCGAGTCTTCGTGTACAAGAGAGGTTCAAATGCCTCTCCAACTGGATGGATTGGCAGTTCAGATGGCTTATTTGAGATGTCAAGCACACATTGGTCGCCCGGTAATCTTTTTTTGCATTTAAAGAAAAGTTGATACGCCCGAACAGGGACTTGAACCCTGGACCCTCAGATTAAAAGTCTGATGCTCTACCGACTGAGCTATCCAGGCTCGATTCTTCTTCGTGGTTCACATCCCAAAAAATGTATTGAGAACCTAACCCAAGAAATTATTTTATTTCTGTAAAATGAAATTAATGGTAAGAAGATACTTACTTTTTAAGATTCCTCTATGACCTACAGTGGGTGAAATGGCACAACTGGTTAGGCTCTCCCTCTCAGTCAGTGGTTTGTGAGTTCAAACCCCATGTTGGCCGAAAGTATGGCTTTTATGTTCTCCTTTAAAAATTGCAAGTTTTTCTCAATTCAATCCAAAAAGGATGTCTGCAATTCCACCAAAAGCTAGTTATTTATCAGCACCAATGCTTTTAATTTAAAAGTTTACTAACTGAGCAATCCAGGTTTGATATAATTTTGCTGGGCGCACATCAGCATGGTGTCCTAGAACATAAAAGAAAACATATGATACATTTTTCTTTAAAAAAGAAATACATTTAACTGGTAAGTAGCAAACATGGCGTCTTCTATCCTACTATATGGGAAGGCAGTTTTCATTGCTTTTGTCCTATTGGATGGAATAATTGTTCATATAGCTTATTTGAGATGTCAATCACACTTTGGTGGGATGTCATCGAGTCTTCGTGTACAAGAGAGGTTCAAATGCCTCTCCAACTGGATGGATTGGCAGTTCAGATGGCTTATTTGAGATGTCAAGCACACATTGGTCGCCCGGTAATCTTTTTTTGCATTTAAAGAAAAGTTGATACGCCCGAACAGGGACTTGAACCCTGGACCCTCAGATTAAAAGTCTGATGCTCTACCGACTGAGCTATCCAGGCTCGATTCTTCTTCGTGGTTCACATCCCAAAAAATGTATTGAGAACCTAACCCAAGAAATTATTTTATTTCTGTAAAATGAAATTAATGGTAAGAAGATACTTACTTTTTAAGATTCCTCTATGACCTACAGTGGGTGAAATGGCACAACTGGTTAGGCTCTCCCTCTCAGTCAGTGGTTTGTGAGTTCAAACCCCATGTTGGCCGAAAGTATGGCTTTTATGTTCTCCTTTAAAAATTGCAAGTTTTTCTCAATTCAATCCAAAAAGGATGTCTGCAATTCCACCAAAAGCTAGTTATTTATCAGCACCAATGCTTTTAATTTAAAAGTTTACTAACTGAGCAATCCAGGTTTGATATAATTTTGCTGGGCGCACATCAGCATGGTGTCCTAGAACATAAAAGAAAACATATGATACATTTTTCTTTAAAAAAGAAATACATTTAACTGGTAAGTAGCAAACATGGCGTCTTCTATCCTACTATATGGGAAGGCAGTTTTCATTGCTTTTGTCCTATTGGATGGAATAATTGTTCAGATAGCTTATTTGAGATGTCAATCACACTTTGGTGGGATGTCATCGAGTCTTCGTGTACAAGAGAGGTTCAAATGCCTCTCCAACTGGATGGATTGGCAGTTCAGATGGCTTATTTGAGATGTCAAGCACACATTGGTCGCCCGGTAATCTTTTTTTGCATTTAAAGAAAAGTTGATACGCCCGAACAGGGACTTGAACCCTGGACCCTCAGATTAAAAGTCTGATGCTCTACCGACTGAGCTATCCAGGCTCGATTCTTCTTCGTGGTTCACATCCCAAAAAATGTATTGAGAACCTAACCCAAGAAATTATTTTATTTCTGTAAAATGAAATTAATGGTAAGAAGATACTTACTTTTTAAGATTCCTCTATGACCTACAGTGGGTGAAATGGCACAACTGGTTAGGCTCTCCCTCTCAGTCAGTGGTTTGTGAGTTCAAACCCCATGTTGGCCGAAAGTATGGCTTTTATGTTCTCCTTTAAAAATTGCAAGTTTTTCTCAATTCAATCCAAAAAGGATGTCTGCAATTCCACCAAAAGCTAGTTATTTATCAGCACCAATGCTTTTAATTTAAAAGTTTACTAACTGAGCAATCCAGGTTCGATATAATTTTGCTGGGCGCACATCAGCATGGTGTCCTAGAACATAAAAGAAAACATATGATACATTTTTCTTTAAAAAAGAAATACATTTAACTGGTAAGTAGCAAACATGGCGTCTTCTATCCTACTATATGGGAAGGCAGTTTTCATTGCTTTTGTCCTATTGGATGGAATAATTGTTCAGATAGCTTATTTGAGATGTCAATCACACTTTGGTGGGATGTCATCGAGTCTTCGTGTACAAGAGAGGTTCAAATGCCTCTCCAACTGGATGGATTGGCAGTTCAGATGGCTTATTTGAGATGTCAAACACACATTGGTCGCCCGGTAATCATTTTTTGCAGTAAAAGAAAAGTTGATACGCCCGAACAGGGACTTGAACCCTGGACCCTCAGATTAAAAGTCTGATGCTCTACCGACTGAGCTATCCAGGCTCGATTCTTCTTCGTGGTTCACATCCCAAAAAATGTATTGAGAACCTAACCCAAGAAATTATTTTATTTCTGTAAAATGAAATTAATGGTAAGAAGATACTTACTTTTTAAGATTCCTCTATGACCTACAGTGGGTGAAATGGCACAACTGGTTAGGCTCTCCCTCTCAGTCAGTGGTTTGTGAGTTCAAACCCCATGTTGGCCGAAAGTATGGCTTTTATGTTCTCCTTTAAAAATTGCAAGTTTTTCTCAATTCAATCCAAAAAGGATGTCTGCAATTCCACCAAAAGCTAGTTATTTATCAGCACCAATGCTTTTAATTTAAAAGTTTACTAACTGAGCAATCCAGGTTTGATATAATTTTGCTGGGCGCACATCAGCATGGTGTCCTAGAACATAAAAGAAAACATATGATACATTTTTCTTTAAAAAAGAAATACATTTAACTGGTAAGTAGCAAACATGGCGTCTTCTATCCTACTATATGGGAAGGCAGTTTTCATTGCTTTTGTCCTATTGGATGGAATAATTGTTCAGATAGCTTATTTGAGATGTCAATCACACTTTGGTGGGATGTCATCGAGTCTTCGTGTACAAGAGAGGTTCAAATGCCTCTCCAACTGGATGGATTGGCAGTTCAGATGGCTTATTTGAGATGTCAAGCACACATTGGTCGCCCGGTAATCTTTTTTTGCATTTAAAGAAAAGTTGATACGCCCGAACAGGGACTTGAACCCTGGACCCTCAGATTAAAAGTCTGATGCTCTACCGACTGAGCTATCCAGGCTCGATTCTTCTTCGTGGTTCACATCCCAAAAAATGTATTGAGAACCTAACCCAAGAAATTATTTTATTTCTGTAAAATGAAATTAATGGTAAGAAGATACTTACTTTTTAAGATTCCTCTATGACCTACAGTGGGTGAAATGGCACAACTGGTTAGGCTCTCCCTCTCAGTCAGTGGTTTGTGAGTTCAAACCCCATGTTGGCCGAAAGTATGGCTTTTATGTTCTCCTTTAAAAATTGCAAGTTTTTCTCAATTCAATCCAAAAAGGATGTCTGCAATTCCACCAAAAGCTAGTTATTTATCAGCACCAATGCTTTTAATTTAAAAGTTTACTAACTGAGCAATCCAGGTTTGATATAATTTTGCTGGGCGCACATCAGCATGGTGTCCTAGAACATAAAAGAAAACATATGATACATTTTTCTTTAAAAAAGAAATACATTTAACTGGTAAGTAGCAAACATGGCGTCTTCTATCCTACTATATGGGAAGGCAGTTTTCATTGCTTTTGTCCTATTGGATGGAATAATTGTTCAGATAGCTTATTTGAGATGTCAATCACACTTTGGTGGGATGTCATCGAGTCTTCGTGTACAAGAGAGGTTCAAATGCCTCTCCAACTGGATGGATTGGCAGTTCAGATGGCTTATTTGAGATGTCAAGCACACATTGGTCGCCCGGTAATCTTTTTTTGCATTTAAAGAAAAGTTGATACGCCCGAACAGGGACTTGAACCCTGGACCCTCAGATTAAAAGTCTGATGCTCTACCGACTGAGCTATCCAGGCTCGATTCTTCTTCGTGGTTCACATCCCAAAAAATGTATTGAGAACCTAACCCAAGAAATTATTTTATTTCTGTAAAATGAAATTAATGGTAAGAAGATACTTACTTTTTAAGATTCCTCTATGACCTACAGTGGGTGAAATGGCACAACTGGTTAGGCGCTCCCTCTCAGTCAGTGGTTTGTGAGTTCAAACCCCATGTTGGCCGAAAGTATGGCTTTTATGTTCTCCTTTAAAAATTGCAAGTTTTTCTCAATTCAATCCAAAAAGGATGTCTGCAATTCCACCAAAAGCTAGTTATTTATCAGCACCAATGCTTTTAATGTAAAAGTTTACTAACTGGGCAATCCAGGTTCGATATAATTTTGCTGGGCGCACATCAGCATGGTGTCCTAGAACATAAAAGAAAACATATGATACATTTTTTTTTAAAAAAGAAATACATTTAACTGGTAAGTAGCAAACATGGCGTCTTCTATCCTACTATATGGGAAGGCAGTTTTCATTGCTTTTGTCCTATTGGATGGAATAATTGTTCAGATAGCTTATTTGAGATGTCAATCACACTTTGGTGGGATGTCATCGAGTCTTCGTGTACAAGAGAGGTTCAAATGCCTCTCCAACTGGATGGATTGGCAGTTCAGATGGCTTATTTGAGATGTCAAACACACATTGGTCGCCCGGTAATCATTTTTTGCAGTAAAAGAAAAGTTGATACGCCCGAACAGGGACTTGAACCCTGGACCCTCAGATTAAAAGTCTGATGCTCTACCGACTGAGCTATCCAGGCTCGATTCTTCTTCGTGGTTCACATCCCAAAAAATGTATTGAGAACCTAACCCAAGAAATTATTTTATTTCTGTAAAATGAAATTAATGGTAAGAAGATACTTACTTTTTAAGATTCCTCTATGACCTACAGTGGGTGAAATGGCACAACTGGTTAGGCTCTCCCTCTCAGTCAGTGGTTTGTGAGTTCAAACCCCATGTTGGCCGAAAGTATGGCTTTTATGTTCTCCTTTAAAAATTGCAAGTTTTTCTCAATTCAATCCAAAAAGGATGTCTGCAATTCCACCAAAAGCTAGTTATTTATCAGCACCAATGCTTTTAATTTAAAAGTTTACTAACTGAGCAATCCAGGTTTGATATAATTTTGCTGGGCGCACATCAGCATGGTGTCCTAGAACATAAAAGAAAACATATGATACATTTTTCTTTAAAAAAGAAATACATTTAACTGGTAAGTAGCAAACATGGCGTCTTCTATCCTACTATATGGGAAGGCAGTTTTCATTGCTTTTGTCCTATTGGATGGAATAATTGTTCAGATAGCTTATTTGAGATGTCAATCACACTTTGGTGGGATGTCATCGAGTCTTCGTGTACAAGAGAGGTTCAAATGCCTCTCCAACTGGATGGATTGGCAGTTCAGATGGCTTATTTGAGATGTCAAACACACATTGGTCGCCCGGTAATCATTTTTTGCAGTAAAAGAAAAGTTGATACGCCCGAACAGGGACTTGAACCCTGGACCCTCAGATTAAAAGTCTGATGCTCTACCGACTGAGCTATCCAGGCTCGATTCTTCTTCGTGGTTCACATCCCAAAAAATGTATTGAGAACCTAACCCAAGAAATTATTTTATTTCTGTAAAATGAAATTAATGGTAAGAAGATACTTACTTTTTAAGATTCCTCTATGACCTACAGTGGGTGAAATGGCACAACTGGTTAGGCGCTCCCTCTCAGTCAGTGGTTTGTGAGTTCAAACCCCATGTTGGCCGAAAGTATGGCTTTTATGTTCTCCTTTAAAAATTGCAAGTTTTTCTCAATTCAATCCAAAAAGGATGTCTGCAATTCCACCAAAAGCTAGTTATTTATCAGCACCAATGCTTTTAATTTAAAAGTTTACTAACTGAGCAATCCAGGTTTGATATAATTTTGCTGGGCGCACATCAGCATGGTGTCCTAGAACATAAAAGAAAACATATGATACATTTTTCTTTAAAAAAGAAATACATTTAACTGGTAAGTAGCAAACATGGCGTCTTCTATCCTACTATATGGGAAGGCAGTTTTCATTGCTTTTGTCCTATTGGATGGAATAATTGTTCAGATAGCTTATTTGAGATGTCAATCACACTTTGGTGGGATGTCATCGAGTCTTCGTGTACAAGAGAGGTTCAAATGCCTCTCCAACTGGATGGATTGGCAGTTCAGATGGCTTATTTGAGATGTCAAACACACATTGGTCGCCCGGTAATCATTTTTTGCAGTAAAAGAAAAGTTGATACGCCCGAACAGGGACTTGAACCCTGGACCCTCAGATTAAAAGTCTGATGCTCTACCGACTGAGCTATCCAGGCTCGATTCTTCTTCGTGGTTCACATCCCAAAAAATGTATTGAGAACCTAACCCAAGAAATTATTTTATTTCTGTAAAATGAAATTAATGGTAAGAAGATACTTACTTTTTAAGATTCCTCTATGACCTACAGTGGGTGAAATGGCACAACTGGTTAGGCGCTCCCTCTCAGTCAGTGGTTTGTGAGTTCAAACCCCATGTTGGCCGAAAGTATGGCTTTTATGTTCTCCTTTAAAAATTGCAAGTTTTTCTCAATTCAATCCAAAAAGGATGTCTGCAATTCCACCAAAAGCTAGTTATTTATCAGCACCAATGCTTTTAATTTAAAAGTTTACTAACTGAGCAATCCAGGTTTGATATAATTTTGCTGGGCGCACATCAGCATGGTGTCCTAGAACATAAAAGAAAACATATGATACATTTTTCTTTAAAAAAGAAATACATTTAACTGCTAGGTAGAAACATGGCGTCTTCTATCCTAATGTATGGGAAGGCAGTTTATATTGCTTTTGTCCTATTGGATGGAATAATTGTTCAGATAGCTTATTTGAGATGTCAATCACACTTTGGTGGGATGTCATCGAGTCTTCGTGTACAAGAGAGGTTCAAATGCCTCTCCAACTGGATGGATTGGCAGTTCAGATGGCTTATTTGAGATGTCAAACACACATTGGTCGCCCGGTAATCTTTTTTTGCATTTAAAGAAAAGTTGATACGCCCGAACAGGGACTTGAACCCTGGACCCTCAGATTAAAAGTCTGATGCTCTACCGACTGAGCTATCCAGGCTCGATTCTTCTTCGTGGTTCACATCCCAAAAAATGTATTGAGAACCTAACCCAAGAAATTATTTTATTTCTGTAAAATGAAATTAATGGTAAGAAGATACTTACTTTTTAAGATTCCTCTATGACCTACAGTGGGTGAAATGGCACAACTGGTTAGGCGCTCCCTCTCAGTCAGTGGTTTGTGAGTTCAAACCCCATGTTGGCCGAAAGTATGGCTTTTATGTTCTCCTTTAAAAATTGCAAGTTTTTCTCAATTCAATCCAAAAAGGATGTCTGCAATTCCACCAAAAGCTAGTTATTTATCAGCACCAATGCTTTTAATTTAAAAGTTTACTAACTGAGCAATCCAGGTTTGATATAATTTTGCTGGGCGCACATCAGCATGGTGTCCTAGAACATAAAAGAAAACATATGATACATTTTTCTTTAAAAAAGAAATACATTTAACTGGTAAGTAGCAAACATGGCGTCTTCTATCCTACTATATGGGAAGGCAGTTTTCATTGCTTTTGTCCTATTGGATGGAATAATTGTTCAGATAGCTTATTTGAGATGTCAATCACACTTTGGTGGGATGTCATCGAGTCTTCGTGTACAAGAGAGGTTCAAATGCCTCTCCAACTGGATGGATTGGCAGTTCAGATGGCTTATTTGAGATGTCAAACACACATTGGTCGCCCGGTAATCTTTTTTTGCATTTAAAGAAAAGTTGATACGCCCGAACAGGGACTTGAACCCTGGACCCTCAGATTAAAAGTCTGATGCTCTACCGACTGAGCTATCCAGGCTCGATTCTTCTTCGTGGTTCACATCCCAAAAAATGTATTGAGAACCTAACCCAAGAAATTATTTTATTTCTGTAAAATGAAATTAATGGTAAGAAGATACTTACTTTTTAAGATTCCTCTATGACCTACAGTGGGTGAAATGGCACAACTGGTTAGGCGCTCCCTCTCAGTCAGTGGTTTGTGAGTTCAAACCCCATGTTGGCCGAAAGTATGGCTTTTATGTTCTCCTTTAAAAATTGCAAGTTTTTCTCAATTCAATCCAAAAAGGATGTCTGCAATTCCACCAAAAGCTAGTTATTTATCAGCACCAATGCTTTTAATTTAAAAGTTTACTAACTGAGCAATCCAGGTTTGATATAATTTTGCTGGGCGCACATCAGCATGGTGTCCTAGAACATAAAAGAAAACATATGATACATTTTTCTTTAAAAAAGAAATACATTTAACTGGTAAGTAGCAAACATGGCGTCTTCTATCCTACTATATGGGAAGGCAGTTTTCATTGCTTTTGTCCTATTGGATGGAATAATTGTTCAGATAGCTTATTTGAGATGTCAATCACACTTTGGTGGGATGTCATCGAGTCTTCGTGTACAAGAGAGGTTCAAATGCCTCTCCAACTGGATGGATTGGCAGTTCAGATGGCTTATTTGAGATGTCAAACACACATTGGTCGCCCGGTAATCATTTTTTGCAGTAAAAGAAAAGTTGATACGCCCGAACAGGGACTTGAACCCTGGACCCTCAGATTAAAAGTCTGATGCTCTACCGACTGAGCTATCCAGGCTCGATTCTTCTTCGTGGTTCACATCCCAAAAAATGTATTGAGAACCTAACCCAAGAAATTATTTTATTTCTGTAAAATGAAATTAATGGTAAGAAGATACTTACTTTTTAAGATTCCTCTATGACCTACAGTGGGTGAAATGGCACAACTGGTTAGGCGCTCCCTCTCAGTCAGTGGTTTGTGAGTTCAAACCCCATGTTGGCCGAAAGTATGGCTTTTATGTTCTCCTTTAAAAATTGCAAGTTTTTCTCAATTCAATCCAAAAAGGATGTCTGCAATTCCACCAAAAGCTAGTTATTTATCAGCACCAATGCTTTTAATTTAAAAGTTTACTAACTGAGCAATCCAGGTTTGATATAATTTTGCTGGGCGCACATCAGCATGGTGTCCTAGAACATAAAAGAAAACATATGATACATTTTTCTTTAAAAAAGAAATACATTTAACTGGTAAGTAGCAAACATGGCGTCTTCTATCCTACTATATGGGAAGGCAGTTTTCATTGCTTTTGTCCTATTGGATGGAATAATTGTTCAGATAGCTTATTTGAGATGTCAATCACACTTTGGTGGGATGTCATCGAGTCTTCGTGTACAAGAGAGGTTCAAATGCCTCTCCAACTGGATGGATTGGCAGTTCAGATGGCTTATTTGAGATGTCAAACACACATTGGTCGCCCGCTAATCTTTTTTTGCATTTAAAGAAAAGTTGATACGCCCGAACAGGGACTTGAACCCTGGACCCTCAGATTAAAAGTCTGATGCTCTACCGACTGAGCTATCCAGGCTCGATTCTTCTTCGTGGTTCACATCCCAAAAAATGTATTGAGAACCTAACCCAAGAAATTATTTTATTTCTGTAAAATGAAATTAATGGTAAGAAGATACTTACTTTTTAAGATTCCTCTATGACCTACAGTGGGTGAAATGGCACAACTGGTTAGGCGCTCCCTCTCAGTCAGTGGTTTGTGAGTTCAAACCCCATGTTGGCCGAAAGTATGGCTTTTATGTTCTCCTTTAAAAATTGCAAGTTTTTCTCAATTCAATCCAAAAAGGATGTCTGCAATTCCACCAAAAGCTAGTTATTTATCAGCACCAATGCTTTTAATTTAAAAGTTTACTAACTGAGCAATCCAGGTTTGATATAATTTTGCTGGGCGCACATCAGCATGGTGTCCTAGAACATAAAAGAAAACATATGATACATTTTTCTTTAAAAAAGAAATACATTTAACTGGTAAGTAGCAAACATGGCGTCTTCTATCCTACTATATGGGAAGGCAGTTTTCATTGCTTTTGTCCTATTGGATGGAATAATTGTTCAGATAGCTTATTTGAGATGTCAATCACACTTTGGTGGGATGTCATCGAGTCTTCGTGTACAAGAGAGGTTCAAATGCCTCTCCAACTGGATGGATTGGCAGTTCAGATGGCTTATTTGAGATGTCAAACACACATTGGTCGCCCGGTAATCATTTTTTGCAGTAAAAGAAAAGTTGATACGCCCGAACAGGGACTTGAACCCTGGACCCTCAGATTAAAAGTCTGATGCTCTACCGACTGAGCTATCCAGGCTCGATTCTTCTTCGTGGTTCACATCCCAAAAAATGTATTGAGAACCTAACCCAAGAAATTATTTTATTTCTGTAAAATGAAATTAATGGTAAGAAGATACTTACTTTTTAAGATTCCTCTATGACCTACAGTGGGTGAAATGGCACAACTGGTTAGGCGCTCCCTCTCAGTCAGTGGTTTGTGAGTTCAAACCCCATGTTGGCCGAAAGTATGGCTTTTATGTTCTCCTTTAAAAATTGCAAGTTTTTCTCAATTCAATCCAAAAAGGATGTCTGCAATTCCACCAAAAGCTAGTTATTTATCAGCACCAATGCTTTTAATTTAAAAGTTTACTAACTGAGCAATCCAGGTTTGATATAATTTTGCTGGGCGCACATCAGCATGGTGTCCTAGAACATAAAAGAAAACATATGATACATTTTTCTTTAAAAAAGAAATACATTTAACTGCTAGGTAGAAACATGGCGTCTTCTATCCTAATGTATGGGAAGGCAGTTTATATTGCTTTTGTCCTATTGGATGGAATAATTGTTCAGATAGCTTATTTGAGATGTCAATCACACTTTGGTGGGATGTCATCGAGTCTTCGTGTACAAGAGAGGTTCAAATGCCTCTCCAACTGGATGGATTGGCAGTTCAGATGGCTTATTTGAGATGTCAAACACACATTGGTCGCCCGGTAATCTTTTTTTGCATTTAAAGAAAAGTTGATACGCCCGAACAGGGACTTGAACCCTGGACCCTCAGATTAAAAGTCTGATGCTCTACCGACTGAGCTATCCAGGCTCGATTCTTCTTCGTGGTTCACATCCCAAAAAATGTATTGAGAACCTAACCCAAGAAATTATTTTATTTCTGTAAAATGAAATTAATGGTAAGAAGATACTTACTTTTTAAGATTCCTCTATGACCTACAGTGGGTGAAATGGCACAACTGGTTAGGCGCTCCCTCTCAGTCAGTGGTTTGTGAGTTCAAACCCCATGTTGGCCGAAAGTATGGCTTTTATGTTCTCCTTTAAAAATTGCAAGTTTTTCTCAATTCAATCCAAAAAGGATGTCTGCAATTCCACCAAAAGCTAGTTATTTATCAGCACCAATGCTTTTAATTTAAAAGTTTACTAACTGAGCAATCCAGGTTTGATATAATTTTGCTGGGCGCACATCAGCATGGTGTCCTAGAACATAAAAGAAAACATATGATACATTTTTCTTTAAAAAAGAAATACATTTAACTGGTAAGTAGCAAACATGGCGTCTTCTATCCTACTATATGGGAAGGCAGTTTTCATTGCTTTTGTCCTATTGGATGGAATAATTGTTCAGATAGCTTATTTGAGATGTCAATCACACTTTGGTGGGATGTCATCGAGTCTTCGTGTACAAGAGAGGTTCAAATGCCTCTCCAACTGGATGGATTGGCAGTTCAGATGGCTTATTTGAGATGTCAAACACACATTGGTCGCCCGGTAATCTTTTTTTGCATTTAAAGAAAAGTTGATACGCCCGAACAGGGACTTGAACCCTGGACCCTCAGATTAAAAGTCTGATGCTCTACCGACTGAGCTATCCAGGCTCGATTCTTCTTCGTGGTTCACATCCCAAAAAATGTATTGAGAACCTAACCCAAGAAATTATTTTATTTCTGTAAAATGAAATTAATGGTAAGAAGATACTTACTTTTTAAGATTCCTCTATGACCTACAGTGGGTGAAATGGCACAACTGGTTAGGCGCTCCCTCTCAGTCAGTGGTTTGTGAGTTCAAACCCCATGTTGGCCGAAAGTATGGCTTTTATGTTCTCCTTTAAAAATTGCAAGTTTTTCTCAATTCAATCCAAAAAGGATGTCTGCAATTCCACCAAAAGCTAGTTATTTATCAGCACCAATGCTTTTAATTTAAAAGTTTACTAACTGAGCAATCCAGGTTTGATATAATTTTGCTGGGCGCACATCAGCATGGTGTCCTAGAACATAAAAGAAAACATATGATACATTTTTCTTTAAAAAAGAAATACATTTAACTGGTAAGTAGCAAACATGGCGTCTTCTATCCTACTATATGGGAAGGCAGTTTTCATTGCTTTTGTCCTATTGGATGGAATAATTGTTCAGATAGCTTATTTGAGATGTCAATCACACTTTGGTGGGATGTCATCGAGTCTTCGTGTACAAGAGAGGTTCAAATGCCTCTCCAACTGGATGGATTGGCAGTTCAGATGGCTTATTTGAGATGTCAAACACACATTGGTCGCCCGGTAATCTTTTTTTGCATTTAAAGAAAAGTTGATACGCCCGAACAGGGACTTGAACCCTGGACCCTCAGATTAAAAGTCTGATGCTCTACCGACTGAGCTATCCAGGCTCGATTCTTCTTCGTGGTTCACATCCCAAAAAATGTATTGAGAACCTAACCCAAGAAATTATTTTATTTCTGTAAAATGAAATTAATGGTAAGAAGATACTTACTTTTTAAGATTCCTCTATGACCTACAGTGGGTGAAATGGCACAACTGGTTAGGCGCTCCCTCTCAGTCAGTGGTTTGTGAGTTCAAACCCCATGTTGGCCGAAAGTATGGCTTTTATGTTCTCCTTTAAAAATTGCAAGTTTTTCTCAATTCAATCCAAAAAGGATGTCTGCAATTCCACCAAAAGCTAGTTATTTATCAGCACCAATGCTTTTAATTTAAAAGTTTACTAACTGAGCAATCCAGGTTTGATATAATTTTGCTGGGCGCACATCAGCATGGTGTCCTAGAACATAAAAGAAAACATATGATACATTTTTCTTTAAAAAAGAAATACATTTAACTGGTAAGTAGCAAACATGGCGTCTTCTATCCTACTATATGGGAAGGCAGTTTTCATTGCTTTTGTCCTATTGGATGGAATAATTGTTCAGATAGCTTATTTGAGATGTCAATCACACTTTGGTGGGATGTCATCGAGTCTTCGTGTACAAGAGAGGTTCAAATGCCTCTCCAACTGGATGGATTGGCAGTTCAGATGGCTTATTTGAGATGTCAAACACACATTGGTCGCCCGGTAATCATTTTTTGCAGTAAAAGAAAAGTTGATACGCCCGAACAGGGACTTGAACCCTGGACCCTCAGATTAAAAGTCTGATGCTCTACCGACTGAGCTATCCAGGCTCGATTCTTCTTCGTGGTTCACATCCCAAAAAATGTATTGAGAACCTAACCCAAGAAATTATTTTATTTCTGTAAAATGAAATTAATGGTAAGAAGATACTTACTTTTTAAGATTCCTCTATGACCTACAGTGGGTGAAATGGCACAACTGGTTAGGCGCTCCCTCTCAGTCAGTGGTTTGTGAGTTCAAACCCCATGTTGGCCGAAAGTATGGCTTTTATGTTCTCCTTTAAAAATTGCAAGTTTTTCTCAATTCAATCCAAAAAGGATGTCTGCAATTCCACCAAAAGCTAGTTATTTATCAGCACCAATGCTTTTAATTTAAAAGTTTACTAACTGAGCAATCCAGGTTCGATATAATTTTGCTGGGCGCACATCAGCATGGTGTCCTAGAACATAAAAGAAAACATATGATACATTTTTCTTTAAAAAAGAAATACATTTAACTGGTAAGTAGCAAACATGGCGTCTTCTATCCTACTATATGGGAAGGCAGTTTTCATTGCTTTTGTCCTATTGGATGGAATAATTGTTCAGATAGCTTATTTGAGATGTCAATCACACTTTGGTGGGATGTCATCGAGTCTTCGTGTACAAGAGAGGTTCAAATGCCTCTCCAACTGGATGGATTGGCAGTTCAGATGGCTTATTTGAGATGTCAAACACACATTGGTCGCCCGATAATCTTTTTTTGCAGTTAAAGAAAAGTTGATACGCCCGAACAGGGACTTGAACCCTGGACCCTCAGATTAAAAGTCTGATGCTCTACCGACTGAGCTATCCAGGCTCGATTCTTCTTCGTGGTTCACATCCCAAAAAATGTATTGAGAACCTAACCCAAGAAATTATTTTATTTCTGTAAAATGAAATTAATGGTAAGAAGATACTTACTTTTTAAGATTCCTCTATGACCTACAGTGGGTGAAATGGCACAACTGGTTAGGCGCTCCCTCTCAGTCAGTGGTTTGTGAGTTCAAACCCCATGTTGGCCGAAAGTATGGCTTTTATGTTCTCCTTTAAAAATTGCAAGTTTTTCTCAATTCAATCCAAAAAGGATGTCTGCAATTCCACCAAAAGCTAGTTATTTATCAGCACCAATGCTTTTAATTTAAAAGTTTACTAACTGAGCAATCCAGGTTTGATATAATTTTGCTGGGCGCACATCAGCATGGTGTCCTAGAACATAAAAGAAAACATATGATACATTTTTCTTTAAAAAAGAAATACATTTAACTGGTAAGTAGCAAACATGGCGTCTTCTATCCTACTATATGGGAAGGCAGTTTTCATTGCTTTTGTCCTATTGGATGGAATAATTGTTCAGATAGCTTATTTGAGATGTCAATCACACTTTGGTGGGATGTCATCGAGTCTTCGTGTACAAGAGAGGTTCAAATGCCTCTCCAACTGGATGGATTGGCAGTTCAGATGGCTTATTTGAGATGTCAAACACACATTGGTCGCCCGGTAATCTTTTTTTGCATTTAAAGAAAAGTTGATACGCCCGAACAGGGACTTGAACCCTGGACCCTCAGATTAAAAGTCTGATGCTCTACCGACTGAGCTATCCAGGCTCGATTCTTCTTCGTGGTTCACATCCCAAAAAATGTATTGAGAACCTAACCCAAGAAATTATTTTATTTCTGTAAAATGAAATTAATGGTAAGAAGATACTTACTTTTTAAGATTCCTCTATGACCTACAGTGGGTGAAATGGCACAACTGGTTAGGCGCTCCCTCTCAGTCAGTGGTTTGTGAGTTCAAACCCCATGTTGGCCGAAAGTATGGAATAATTGTTCAGATAGCTTATTTGAGATGTCAATCACACTTTGGTGGGATGTCATCGAGTCTTCGTGTACAAGAGAGGTTCAAATGCCTCTCCAACTGGATGGATTGGCAGTTCAGATGGCTTATTTGAGATGTCAAACACACATTGGTCGCCCGGTAATCATTTTTTGCAGTAAAAGAAAAGTTGATACGCCCGAACAGGGACTTGAACCCTGGACCCTCAGATTAAAAGTCTGATGCTCTACCGACTGAGCTATCCAGGCTCGATTCTTCTTCGTGGTTCACATCCCAAAAAATGTATTGAGAACCTAACCCAAGAAATTATTTTATTTCTGTAAAATGAAATTAATGGTAAGAAGATACTTACTTTTTAAGATTCCTCTATGACCTACAGTGGGTGAAATGGCACAACTGGTTAGGCGCTCCCTCTCAGTCAGTGGTTTGTGAGTTCAAACCCCATGTTGGCCGAAAGTATGGCTTTTATGTTCTCCTTTAAAAATTGCAAGTTTTTCTCAATTCAATCCAAAAAGGATGTCTGCAATTCCACCAAAAGCTAGTTATTTATCAGCACCAATGCTTTTAATTTAAAAGTTTACTAACTGAGCAATCCAGGTTTGATATAATTTTGCTGGGCGCACATCAGCATGGTGTCCTAGAACATAAAAGAAAACATATGATACATTTTTCTTTAAAAAAGAAATACATTTAACTGGTAAGTAGCAAACATGGCGTCTTCTATCCTACTATATGGGAAGGCAGTTTTCATTGCTTTTGTCCTATTGGATGGAATAATTGTTCAGATAGCTTATTTGAGATGTCAATCACACTTTGGTGGGATGTCATCGAGTCTTCGTGTACAAGAGAGGTTCAAATGCCTCTCCAACTGGATGGATTGGCAGTTCAGATGGCTTATTTGAGATGTCAAACACACATTGGTCGCCCGGTAATCATTTTTTGCAGTAAAAGAAAAGTTGATACGCCCGAACAGGGACTTGAACCCTGGACCCTCAGATTAAAAGTCTGATGCTCTACCGACTGAGCTATCCAGGCTCGATTCTTCTTCGTGGTTCACATCCCAAAAAATGTATTGAGAACCTAACCCAAGAAATTATTTTATTTCTGTAAAATGAAATTAATGGTAAGAAGATACTTACTTTTTAAGATTCCTCTATGACCTACAGTGGGTGAAATGGCACAACTGGTTAGGCGCTCCCTCTCAGTCAGTGGTTTGTGAGTTCAAACCCCATGTTGGCCGAAAGTATGGCTTTTATGTTCTCCTTTAAAAATTGCAAGTTTTTCTCAATTCAATCCAAAAAGGATGTCTGCAATTCCACCAAAAGCTAGTTATTTATCAGCACCAATGCTTTTAATTTAAAAGTTTACTAACTGAGCAATCCAGGTTCGATATAATTTTGCTGGGCGCACATCAGCATGGTGTCCTAGAACATAAAAGAAAACATATGATACATTTTTCTTTAAAAAAGAAATACATTTAACTGGTAAGTAGCAAACATGGCGTCTTCTATCCTACTATATGGGAAGGCAGTTTTCATTGCTTTTGTCCTATTGGATGGAATAATTGTTCAGATAGCTTATTTGAGATGTCAATCACACTTTGGTGGGATGTCATCGAGTCTTCGTGTACAAGAGAGGTTCAAATGCCTCTCCAACTGGATGGATTGGCAGTTCAGATGGCTTATTTGAGATGTCAAACACACATTGGTCGCCCGATAATCTTTTTTTGCAGTTAAAGAAAAGTTGATACGCCCGAACAGGGACTTGAACCCTGGACCCTCAGATTAAAAGTCTGATGCTCTACCGACTGAGCTATCCAGGCTCGATTCTTCTTCGTGGTTCACATCCCAAAAAATGTATTGAGAACCTAACCCAAGAAATTATTTTATTTCTGTAAAATGAAATTAATGGTAAGAAGATACTTACTTTTTAAGATTCCTCTATGACCTACAGTGGGTGAAATGGCACAACTGGTTAGGCGCTCCCTCTCAGTCAGTGGTTTGTGAGTTCAAACCCCATGTTGGCCGAAAGTATGGCTTTTATGTTCTCCTTTAAAAATTGCAAGTTTTTCTCAATTCAATCCAAAAAGGATGTCTGCAATTCCACCAAAAGCTAGTTATTTATCAGCACCAATGCTTTTAATTTAAAAGTTTACTAACTGAGCAATCCAGGTTTGATATAATTTTGCTGGGCGCACATCAGCATGGTGTCCTAGAACATAAAAGAAAACATATGATACATTTTTCTTTAAAAAAGAAATACATTTAACTGGTAAGTAGCAAACATGGCGTCTTCTATCCTACTATATGGGAAGGCAGTTTTCATTGCTTTTGTCCTATTGGATGGAATAATTGTTCAGATAGCTTATTTGAGATGTCAATCACACTTTGGTGGGATGTCATCGAGTCTTCGTGTACAAGAGAGGTTCAAATGCCTCTCCAACTGGATGGATTGGCAGTTCAGATGGCTTATTTGAGATGTCAAACACACATTGGTCGCCCGGTAATCTTTTTTTGCATTTAAAGAAAAGTTGATACGCCCGAACAGGGACTTGAACCCTGGACCCTCAGATTAAAAGTCTGATGCTCTACCGACTGAGCTATCCAGGCTCGATTCTTCTTCGTGGTTCACATCCCAAAAAATGTATTGAGAACCTAACCCAAGAAATTATTTTATTTCTGTAAAATGAAATTAATGGTAAGAAGATACTTACTTTTTAAGATTCCTCTATGACCTACAGTGGGTGAAATGGCACAACTGGTTAGGCGCTCCCTCTCAGTCAGTGGTTTGTGAGTTCAAACCCCATGTTGGCCGAAAGTATGGAATAATTGTTCAGATAGCTTATTTGAGATGTCAATCACACTTTGGTGGGATGTCATCGAGTCTTCGTGTACAAGAGAGGTTCAAATGCCTCTCCAACTGGATGGATTGGCAGTTCAGATGGCTTATTTGAGATGTCAAACACACATTGGTCGCCCGGTAATCATTTTTTGCAGTAAAAGAAAAGTTGATACGCCCGAACAGGGACTTGAACCCTGGACCCTCAGATTAAAAGTCTGATGCTCTACCGACTGAGCTATCCAGGCTCGATTCTTCTTCGTGGTTCACATCCCAAAAAATGTATTGAGAACCTAACCCAAGAAATTATTTTATTTCTGTAAAATGAAATTAATGGTAAGAAGATACTTACTTTTTAAGATTCCTCTATGACCTACAGTGGGTGAAATGGCACAACTGGTTAGGCGCTCCCTCTCAGTCAGTGGTTTGTGAGTTCAAACCCCATGTTGGCCGAAAGTATGGCTTTTATGTTCTCCTTTAAAAATTGCAAGTTTTTCTCAATTCAATCCAAAAAGGATGTCTGCAATTCCACCAAAAGCTAGTTATTTATCAGCACCAATGCTTTTAATTTAAAAGTTTACTAACTGAGCAATCCAGGTTTGATATAATTTTGCTGGGCGCACATCAGCATGGTGTCCTAGAACATAAAAGAAAACATATGATACATTTTTCTTTAAAAAAGAAATACATTTAACTGGTAAGTAGCAAACATGGCGTCTTCTATCCTACTATATGGGAAGGCAGTTTTCATTGCTTTTGTCCTATTGGATGGAATAATTGTTCAGATAGCTTATTTGAGATGTCAATCACACTTTGGTGGGATGTCATCGAGTCTTCGTGTACAAGAGAGGTTCAAATGCCTCTCCAACTGGATGGATTGGCAGTTCAGATGGCTTATTTGAGATGTCAAACACACATTGGTCGCCCGGTAATCTTTTTTTGCATTTAAAGAAAAGTTGATACGCCCGAACAGGGACTTGAACCCTGGACCCTCAGATTAAAAGTCTGATGCTCTACCGACTGAGCTATCCAGGCTCGATTCTTCTTCGTGGTTCACATCCCAAAAAATGTATTGAGAACCTAACCCAAGAAATTATTTTATTTCTGTAAAATGAAATTAATGGTAAGAAGATACTTACTTTTTAAGATTCCTCTATGACCTACAGTGGGTGAAATGGCACAACTGGTTAGGCGCTCCCTCTCAGTCAGTGGTTTGTGAGTTCAAACCCCATGTTGGCCGAAAGTATGGCTTTTATGTTCTCCTTTAAAAATTGCAAGTTTTTCTCAATTCAATCCAAAAAGGATGTCTGCAATTCCACCAAAAGCTAGTTATTTATCAGCACCAATGCTTTTAATTTAAAAGTTTACTAACTGAGCAATCCAGGTTTGATATAATTTTGCTGGGCGCACATCAGCATGGTGTCCTAGAACATAAAAGAAAACATATGATACATTTTTCTTTAAAAAAGAAATACATTTAACTGGTAAGTAGCAAACATGGCGTCTTCTATCCTACTATATGGGAAGGCAGTTTTCATTGCTTTTGTCCTATTGGATGGAATAATTGTTCAGATAGCTTATTTGAGATGTCAATCACACTTTGGTGGGATGTCATCGAGTCTTCGTGTACAAGAGAGGTTCAAATGCCTCTCCAACTGGATGGATTGGCAGTTCAGATGGCTTATTTGAGATGTCAAACACACATTGGTCGCCCGGTAATCTTTTTTTGCATTTAAAGAAAAGTTGATACGCCCGAACAGGGACTTGAACCCTGGACCCTCAGATTAAAAGTCTGATGCTCTACCGACTGAGCTATCCAGGCTCGATTCTTCTTCGTGGTTCACATCCCAAAAAATGTATTGAGAACCTAACCCAAGAAATTATTTTATTTCTGTAAAATGAAATTAATGGTAAGAAGATACTTACTTTTTAAGATTCCTCTATGACCTACAGTGGGTGAAATGGCACAACTGGTTAGGCGCTCCCTCTCAGTCAGTGGTTTGTGAGTTCAAACCCCATGTTGGCCGAAAGTATGGCTTTTATGTTCTCCTTTAAAAATTGCAAGTTTTTCTCAATTCAATCCAAAAAGGATGTCTGCAATTCCACCAAAAGCTAGTTATTTATCAGCACCAATGCTTTTAATTTAAAAGTTTACTAACTGAGCAATCCAGGTTTGATATAATTTTGCTGGGCGCACATCAGCATGGTGTCCTAGAACATAAAAGAAAACATATGATACATTTTTCTTTAAAAAAGAAATACATTTAACTGGTAAGTAGCAAACATGGCGTCTTCTATCCTACTATATGGGAAGGCAGTTTTCATTGCTTTTGTCCTATTGGATGGAATAATTGTTCAGATAGCTTATTTGAGATGTCAATCACACTTTGGTGGGATGTCATCGAGTCTTCGTGTACAAGAGAGGTTCAAATGCCTCTCCAACTGGATGGATTGGCAGTTCAGATGGCTTATTTGAGATGTCAAACACACATTGGTCGCCCGGTAATCTTTTTTTGCATTTAAAGAAAAGTTGATACGCCCGAACAGGGACTTGAACCCTGGACCCTCAGATTAAAAGTCTGATGCTCTACCGACTGAGCTATCCAGGCTCGATTCTTCTTCGTGGTTCACATCCCAAAAAATGTATTGAGAACCTAACCCAAGAAATTATTTTATTTCTGTAAAATGAAATTAATGGTAAGAAGATACTTACTTTTTAAGATTCCTCTATGACCTACAGTGGGTGAAATGGCACAACTGGTTAGGCGCTCCCTCTCAGTCAGTGGTTTGTGAGTTCAAACCCCATGTTGGCCGAAAGTATGGCTTTTATGTTCTCCTTTAAAAATTGCAAGTTTTTCTCAATTCAATCCAAAAAGGATGTCTGCAATTCCACCAAAAGCTAGTTATTTATCAGCACCAATGCTTTTAATTTAAAAGTTTACTAACTGAGCAATCCAGGTTTGATATAATTTTGCTGGGCGCACATCAGCATGGTGTCCTAGAACATAAAAGAAAACATATGATACATTTTTCTTTAAAAAAGAAATACATTTAACTGGTAAGTAGCAAACATGGCGTCTTCTATCCTACTATATGGGAAGGCAGTTTTCATTGCTTTTGTCCTATTGGATGGAATAATTGTTCAGATAGCTTATTTGAGATGTCAATCACACTTTGGTGGGATGTCATCGAGTCTTCGTGTACAAGAGAGGTTCAAATGCCTCTCCAACTGGATGGATTGGCAGTTCAGATGGCTTATTTGAGATGTCAAACACACATTGGTCGCCCGGTAATCTTTTTTTGCATTTAAAGAAAAGTTGATACGCCCGAACAGGGACTTGAACCCTGGACCCTCAGATTAAAAGTCTGATGCTCTACCGACTGAGCTATCCAGGCTCGATTCTTCTTCGTGGTTCACATCCCAAAAAATGTATTGAGAACCTAACCCAAGAAATTATTTTATTTCTGTAAAATGAAATTAATGGTAAGAAGATACTTACTTTTTAAGATTCCTCTATGACCTACAGTGGGTGAAATGGCACAACTGGTTAGGCGCTCCCTCTCAGTCAGTGGTTTGTGAGTTCAAACCCCATGTTGGCCGAAAGTATGGCTTTTATGTTCTCCTTTAAAAATTGCAAGTTTTTCTCAATTCAATCCAAAAAGGATGTCTGCAATTCCACCAAAAGCTAGTTATTTATCAGCACCAATGCTTTTAATTTAAAAGTTTACTAACTGAGCAATCCAGGTTTGATATAATTTTGCTGGGCGCACATCAGCATGGTGTCCTAGAACATAAAAGAAAACATATGATACATTTTTCTTTAAAAAAGAAATACATTTAACTGGTAAGTAGCAAACATGGCGTCTTCTATCCTACTATATGGGAAGGCAGTTTTCATTGCTTTTGTCCTATTGGATGGAATAATTGTTCAGATAGCTTATTTGAGATGTCAATCACACTTTGGTGGGATGTCATCGAGTCTTCGTGTACAAGAGAGGTTCAAATGCCTCTCCAACTGGATGGATTGGCAGTTCAGATGGCTTATTTGAGATGTCAAACACACATTGGTCGCCCGGTAATCTTTTTTTGCATTTAAAGAAAAGTTGATACGCCCGAACAGGGACTTGAACCCTGGACCCTCAGATTAAAAGTCTGATGCTCTACCGACTGAGCTATCCAGGCTCGATTCTTCTTCGTGGTTCACATCCCAAAAAATGTATTGAGAACCTAACCCAAGAAATTATTTTATTTCTGTAAAATGAAATTAATGGTAAGAAGATACTTACTTTTTAAGATTCCTCTATGACCTACAGTGGGTGAAATGGCACAACTGGTTAGGCGCTCCCTCTCAGTCAGTGGTTTGTGAGTTCAAACACCATGTTGGCCGAAAGTATGGCTTTTATGTTCTCCTTTAAAAATTGCAAGTTTTTCTCAATTCAATCCAAAAAGGATGTCTGCAATTCCACCAAAAGCTAGTTATTTATCAGCACCAATGCTTTTAATTTAAAAGTTTACTAACTGAGCAATCCAGGTTCGATATAATTTTGCTGGGCGCACATCAGCATGGTGTCCTAGAACATAAAAGAAAACATATGATACATTTTTTTTAAAAAAAGAAATACATTTAACTGGTAAGTAGCAAACATGGCGTCTTCTATCCTACTATATGGGAAGGCAGTTTTCATTGCTTTTGTCCTATTGGATGGAATAATTGTTCAGATAGCTTATTTGAGATGTCAATCACACTTTGGTGGGATGTCATCGAGTCTTCGTGTACAAGAGAGGTTCAAATGCCTCTCCAACTGGATGGATTGGCAGTTCAGATGGCTTATTTGAGATGTCAAACACACATTGGTCGCCCGGTAATCATTTTTTGCAGTAAAAGAAAAGTTGATACGCCCGAACAGGGACTTGAACCCTGGACCCTCAGATTAAAAGTCTGATGCTCTACCGACTGAGCTATCCAGGCTCGATTCGTCTTCGTGGTTCACATCCCAAAAAATGTATTGAGAACCTAACCCAAGAAATTATTTTATTTCTGTAAAATGAAATTAATGGTAAGAAGATACTTACTTTTTAAGATTCCTCTATGACCTACAGTGGGTGAAATGGCACAACTGGTTAGGCGCTCCCTCTCAGTCAGTGGTTTGTGAGTTCAAACCCCATGTTGGCCGAAAGTATGGCTTTTATGTTCTCCTTTAAAAATTGCAAATTTTTCTCAATTCAATCCAAAAAGGATGTCTGCAATTCCACCAAAAGCTAGTTATTTATCAGCACCAATGCTTTAAATTTAAAAGTTTACTAACTGAGCAATCCAGGTTTGATATAATTTTGCTGGGCGCACATCAGCATGGTGTCCTAGAACATAAAAGAAAACATATGATACATTTTTCTTTAAAAAAGAAATACATTTAACTGGTAAGTAGCAAACATGGCGTCTTCTATCCTACTATATGGGAAGGCAGTTTTCATTGCTTTTGTCCTATTGGATGGAATAATTGTTCAGATAGCTTATTTGAGATGTCAATCACACTTTGGTGGGATGTCATCGAGTCTTCGTGTACAAGAGAGGTTCAAATGCCTCTCCAACTGGATGGATTGGCAGTTCAGATGGCTTATTTGAGATGTCAAACACACATTGGTCGCCCGCTAATCATTTTTTGCAGTAAAAGAAAAGTTAATACGCCCGAACAGGGACTTGAACCCTGGACCCTCAGATTAAAAGTCTGATGCTCTACCGACTGAGCTATCCAGGCTCGATTCGTCTTCGTGGTTCACATCCCAAAAAATGTATTGAGAACCTAACCCAAGAAATTATTTTATTTCTGTAAAATGAAATTAATGGTAAGAAGATACTTACTTTTTAAGATTCCTCTATGACCTACAGTGGGTGAAATGGCACAACTGGTTAGGCGCTCCCTCTCAGTCATTGGTTTGTGAGTTCAAACCCTATGTTGGCCGAAAGTATGGCTTTTATGTTCTCCTTTAAAAATTGCAAGTTTTTCTCAATTCAATCCAAAAAGGATGTCTGCAATTCCACCAAAAGCTAGTTATTTATCAGCACCAATGCTTTTAATTTAAAAGTTTACTAACTGAGCAATCCAGGTTTGATATAATTTTGCTGGGCGCACATCAGCATGGTGTCCTAGAACATAAAAGAAAACATATGATACATTTTTCTTTAAAAAAGAAATACATTTAACTGGTAAGTAGCAAACATGGCGTCTTCTATCCTACTATATGGGAAGGCAGTTTTCATTGCTTTTGTCCTATTGGATGGAATAATTGTTCAGATAGCTTATTTGAGATGTCAATCACACTTTGGTGGGATGTCATCGAGTCTTCGTGTACAAGAGAGGTTCAAATGCCTCTCCAACTGGATGGATTGGCAGTTCAGATGGCTTATTTGAGATGTCAAACACACATTGGTCGCCCGGTAATCTTTTTTTGCATTTAAAGAAAAGTTGATACGCCCGAACAGGGACTTGAACCCTGGACCCTCAGATTAAAAGTCTGATGCTCTACCGACTGAGCTATCCAGGCTCGATTCTTCTTCGTGGTTCACATCCCAAAAAATGTATTGAGAACCTAACCCAAGAAATTATTTTATTTCTGTAAAATGAAATTAATGGTAAGAAGATACTTACTTTTTAAGATTCCTCTATGACCTACAGTGGGTGAAATGGCACAACTGGTTAGGCGCTCCCTCTCAGTCAGTGGTTTGTGAGTTCAAACCCCATGTTGGCCGAAAGTATGGCTTTTATGTTCTCCTTTAAAAATTGCAAGTTTTTCTCAATTCAATCCAAAAAGGATGTCTGCAATTCCACCAAAAGCTAGTTATTTATCAGCACCAATGCTTTTAATTTAAAAGTTTACTAACTGAGCAATCCAGGTTTGATATAATTTTGCTGGGCGCACATCAGCATGGTGTCCTAGAACATAAAAGAAAACATATGATACATTTTTCTTTAAAAAAGAAATACATTTAACTGGTAAGTAGCAAACATGGCGTCTTCTATCCTACTATATGGGAAGGCAGTTTTCATTGCTTTTGTCCTATTGGATGGAATAATTGTTCAGATAGCTTATTTGAGATGTCAATCACACTTTGGTGGGATGTCATCGAGTCTTCGTGTACAAGAGAGGTTCAAATGCCTCTCCAACTGGATGGATTGGCAGTTCAGATGGCTTATTTGAGATGTCAAACACACATTGGTCGCCCGGTAATCTTTTTTTGCATTTAAAGAAAAGTTGATACGCCCGAACAGGGACTTGAACCCTGGACCCTCAGATTAAAAGTCTGATGCTCTACCGACTGAGCTATCCAGGCTCGATTCTTCTTCGTGGTTCACATCCCAAAAAATGTATTGAGAACCTAACCCAAGAAATTATTTTATTTCTGTAAAATGAAATTAATGGTAAGAAGATACTTACTTTTTAAGATTCCTCTATGACCTACAGTGGGTGAAATGGCACAACTGGTTAGGCGCTCCCTCTCAGTCAGTGGTTTGTGAGTTCAAACCCCATGTTGGCCGAAAGTATGGCTTTTATGTTCTCCTTTAAAAATTGCAAGTTTTTCTCAATTCAATCCAAAAAGGATGTCTGCAATTCCACCAAAAGCTAGTTATTTATCAGCACCAATGCTTTTAATTTAAAAGTTTACTAACTGAGCAATCCAGGTTTGATATAATTTTGCTGGGCGCACATCAGCATGGTGTCCTAGAACATAAAAGAAAACATATGATACATTTTTCTTTAAAAAAGAAATACATTTAACTGGTAAGTAGCAAACATGGCGTCTTCTATCCTACTATATGGGAAGGCAGTTTTCATTGCTTTTGTCCTATTGGATGGAATAATTGTTCAGATAGCTTATTTGAGATGTCAATCACACTTTGGTGGGATGTCATCGAGTCTTCGTGTACAAGAGAGGTTCAAATGCCTCTCCAACTGGATGGATTGGCAGTTCAGATGGCTTATTTGAGATGTCAAACACACATTGGTCGCCCGGTAATCTTTTTTTGCATTTAAAGAAAAGTTGATACGCCCGAACAGGGACTTGAACCCTGGACCCTCAGATTAAAAGTCTGATGCTCTACCGACTGAGCTATCCAGGCTCGATTCTTCTTCGTGGTTCACATCCCAAAAAATGTATTGAGAACCTAACCCAAGAAATTATTTTATTTCTGTAAAATGAAATTAATGGTAAGAAGATACTTACTTTTTAAGATTCCTCTATGACCTACAGTGGGTGAAATGGCACAACTGGTTAGGCGCTCCCTCTCAGTCAGTGGTTTGTGAGTTCAAACCCCATGTTGGCCGAAAGTATGGCTTTTATGTTCTCCTTTAAAAATTGCAAGTTTTTCTCAATTCAATCCAAAAAGGATGTCTGCAATTCCACCAAAAGCTAGTTATTTATCAGCACCAATGCTTTTAATTTAAAAGTTTACTAACTGAGCAATCCAGGTTTGATATAATTTTGCTGGGCGCACATCAGCATGGTGTCCTAGAACATAAAAGAAAACATATGATACATTTTTCTTTAAAAAAGAAATACATTTAACTGGTAAGTAGCAAACATGGCGTCTTCTATCCTACTATATGGGAAGGCAGTTTTCATTGCTTTTGTCCTATTGGATGGAATAATTGTTCAGATAGCTTATTTGAGATGTCAATCACACTTTGGTGGGATGTCATCGAGTCTTCGTGTACAAGAGAGGTTCAAATGCCTCTCCAACTGGATGGATTGGCAGTTCAGATGGCTTATTTGAGATGTCAAACACACATTGGTCGCCCGGTAATCTTTTTTTGCATTTAAAGAAAAGTTGATACGCCCGAACAGGGACTTGAACCCTGGACCCTCAGATTAAAAGTCTGATGCTCTACCGACTGAGCTATCCAGGCTCGATTCTTCTTCGTGGTTCACATCCCAAAAAATGTATTGAGAACCTAACCCAAGAAATTATTTTATTTCTGTAAAATGAAATTAATGGTAAGAAGATACTTACTTTTTAAGATTCCTCTATGACCTACAGTGGGTGAAATGGCACAACTGGTTAGGCGCTCCCTCTCAGTCAGTGGTTTGTGAGTTCAAACACCATGTTGGCCGAAAGTATGGCTTTTATGTTCTCCTTTAAAAATTGCAAGTTTTTCTCAATTCAATCCAAAAAGGATGTCTGCAATTCCACCAAAAGCTAGTTATTTATCAGCACCAATGCTTTTAATTTAAAAGTTTACTAACTGAGCAATCCAGGTTCGATATAATTTTGCTGGGCGCACATCAGCATGGTGTCCTAGAACATAAAAGAAAACATATGATACATTTTTTTTAAAAAAAGAAATACATTTAACTGGTAAGTAGCAAACATGGCGTCTTCTATCCTACTATATGGGAAGGCAGTTTTCATTGCTTTTGTCCTATTGGATGGAATAATTGTTCAGATAGCTTATTTGAGATGTCAATCACACTTTGGTGGGATGTCATCGAGTCTTCGTGTACAAGAGAGGTTCAAATGCCTCTCCAACTGGATGGATTGGCAGTTCAGATGGCTTATTTGAGATGTCAAACACACATTGGTCGCCCGGTAATCATTTTTTGCAGTAAAAGAAAAGTTGATACGCCCGAACAGGGACTTGAACCCTGGACCCTCAGATTAAAAGTCTGATGCTCTACCGACTGAGCTATCCAGGCTCGATTCGTCTTCGTGGTTCACATCCCAAAAAATGTATTGAGAACCTAACCCAAGAAATTATTTTATTTCTGTAAAATGAAATTAATGGTAAGAAGATACTTACTTTTTAAGATTCCTCTATGACCTACAGTGGGTGAAATGGCACAACTGGTTAGGCGCTCCCTCTCAGTCAGTGGTTTGTGAGTTCAAACCCCATGTTGGCCGAAAGTATGGCTTTTATGTTCTCCTTTAAAAATTGCAAATTTTTCTCAATTCAATCCAAAAAGGATGTCTGCAATTCCACCAAAAGCTAGTTATTTATCAGCACCAATGCTTTAAATTTAAAAGTTTACTAACTGAGCAATCCAGGTTTGATATAATTTTGCTGGGCGCACATCAGCATGGTGTCCTAGAACATAAAAGAAAACATATGATACATTTTTCTTTAAAAAAGAAATACATTTAACTGGTAAGTAGCAAACATGGCGTCTTCTATCCTACTATATGGGAAGGCAGTTTTCATTGCTTTTGTCCTATTGGATGGAATAATTGTTCAGATAGCTTATTTGAGATGTCAATCACACTTTGGTGGGATGTCATCGAGTCTTCGTGTACAAGAGAGGTTCAAATGCCTCTCCAACTGGATGGATTGGCAGTTCAGATGGCTTATTTGAGATGTCAAACACACATTGGTCGCCCGCTAATCATTTTTTGCAGTAAAAGAAAAGTTAATACGCCCGAACAGGGACTTGAACCCTGGACCCTCAGATTAAAAGTCTGATGCTCTACCGACTGAGCTATCCAGGCTCGATTCTTCTTCGTGGTTCACATCCCAAAAAATGTATTGAGAACCTAACCCAAGAAATTATTTTATTTCTGTAAAATGAAATTAATGGTAAGAAGATACTTACTTTTTAAGATTCCTCTATGACCTACAGTGGGTGAAATGGCACAACTGGTTAGGCGCTCCCTCTCAGTCATTGGTTTGTGAGTTCAAACCCTATGTTGGCCGAAAGTATGGCTTTTATGTTCTCCTTTAAAAATTGCAAGTTTTTCTCAATTCAATCCAAAAAGGATGTCTGCAATTCCACCAAAAGCTAGTTATTTATCAGCACCAATGCTTTTAATTTAAAAGTTTACTAACTGAGCAATCCAGGTTTGATATAATTTTGCTGGGCGCACATCAGCATGGTGTCCTAGAACATAAAAGAAAACATATGATACATTTTTCTTTAAAAAAGAAATACATTTAACTGGTAAGTAGCAAACATGGCGTCTTCTATCCTACTATATGGGAAGGCAGTTTTCATTGCTTTTGTCCTATTGGATGGAATAATTGTTCAGATAGCTTATTTGAGATGTCAATCACACTTTGGTGGGATGTCATCGAGTCTTCGTGTACAAGAGAGGTTCAAATGCCTCTCCAACTGGATGGATTGGCAGTTCAGATGGCTTATTTGAGATGTCAAACACACATTGGTCGCCCGGTAATCTTTTTTTGCATTTAAAGAAAAGTTGATACGCCCGAACAGGGACTTGAACCCTGGACCCTCAGATTAAAAGTCTGATGCTCTACCGACTGAGCTATCCAGGCTCGATTCTTCTTCGTGGTTCACATCCCAAAAAATGTATTGAGAACCTAACCCAAGAAATTATTTTATTTCTGTAAAATGAAATTAATGGTAAGAAGATACTTACTTTTTAAGATTCCTCTATGACCTACAGTGGGTGAAATGGCACAACTGGTTAGGCGCTCCCTCTCAGTCAGTGGTTTGTGAGTTCAAACCCCATGTTGGCCGAAAGTATGGCTTTTATGTTCTCCTTTAAAAATTGCAAGTTTTTCTCAATTCAATCCAAAAAGGATGTCTGCAATTCCACCAAAAGCTAGTTATTTATCAGCACCAATGCTTTTAATTTAAAAGTTTACTAACTGAGCAATCCAGGTTTGATATAATTTTGCTGGGCGCACATCAGCATGGTGTCCTAGAACATAAAAGAAAACATATGATACATTTTTCTTTAAAAAAGAAATACATTTAACTGGTAAGTAGCAAACATGGCGTCTTCTATCCTACTATATGGGAAGGCAGTTTTCATTGCTTTTGTCCTATTGGATGGAATAATTGTTCAGATAGCTTATTTGAGATGTCAATCACACTTTGGTGGGATGTCATCGAGTCTTCGTGTACAAGAGAGGTTCAAATGCCTCTCCAACTGGATGGATTGGCAGTTCAGATGGCTTATTTGAGATGTCAAACACACATTGGTCGCCCGGTAATCTTTTTTTGCATTTAAAGAAAAGTTGATACGCCCGAACAGGGACTTGAACCCTGGACCCTCAGATTAAAAGTCTGATGCTCTACCGACTGAGCTATCCAGGCTCGATTCTTCTTCGTGGTTCACATCCCAAAAAATGTATTGAGAACCTAACCCAAGAAATTATTTTATTTCTGTAAAATGAAATTAATGGTAAGAAGATACTTACTTTTTAAGATTCCTCTATGACCTACAGTGGGTGAAATGGCACAACTGGTTAGGCGCTCCCTCTCAGTCAGTGGTTTGTGAGTTCAAACCCCATGTTGGCCGAAAGTATGGCTTTTATGTTCTCCTTTAAAAATTGCAAGTTTTTCTCAATTCAATCCAAAAAGGATGTCTGCAATTCCACCAAAAGCTAGTTATTTATCAGCACCAATGCTTTTAATTTAAAAGTTTACTAACTGAGCAATCCAGGTTTGATATAATTTTGCTGGGCGCACATCAGCATGGTGTCCTAGAACATAAAAGAAAACATATGATACATTTTTCTTTAAAAAAGAAATACATTTAACTGGTAAGTAGCAAACATGGCGTCTTCTATCCTACTATATGGGAAGGCAGTTTTCATTGCTTTTGTCCTATTGGATGGAATAATTGTTCAGATAGCTTATTTGAGATGTCAATCACACTTTGGTGGGATGTCATCGAGTCTTCGTGTACAAGAGAGGTTCAAATGCCTCTCCAACTGGATGGATTGGCAGTTCAGATGGCTTATTTGAGATGTCAAACACACATTGGTCGCCCGCTAATCATTTTTTGCAGTAAAAGAAAAGTTAATACGCCCGAACAGGGACTTGAACCCTGGACCCTCAGATTAAAAGTCTGATGCTCTACCGACTGAGCTATCCAGGCTCGATTCTTCTTCGTGGTTCACATCCCAAAAAATGTATTGAGAACCTAACCCAAGAAATTATTTTATTTCTGTAAAATGAAATTAATGGTAAGAAGATACTTACTTTTTAAGATTCCTCTATGACCTACAGTGGGTGAAATGGCACAACTGGTTAGGCGCTCCCTCTCAGTCATTGGTTTGTGAGTTCAAACCCTATGTTGGCCGAAAGTATGGCTTTTATGTTCTCCTTTAAAAATTGCAAGTTTTTCTCAATTCAATCCAAAAAGGATGTCTGCAATTCCACCAAAAGCTAGTTATTTATCAGCACCAATGCTTTTAATTTAAAAGTTTACTAACTGAGCAATCCAGGTTTGATATAATTTTGCTGGGCGCACATCAGCATGGTGTCCTAGAACATAAAAGAAAACATATGATACATTTTTCTTTAAAAAAGAAATACATTTAACTGGTAAGTAGCAAACATGGCGTCTTCTATCCTACTATATGGGAAGGCAGTTTTCATTGCTTTTGTCCTATTGGATGGAATAATTGTTCAGATAGCTTATTTGAGATGTCAATCACACTTTGGTGGGATGTCATCGAGTCTTCGTGTACAAGAGAGGTTCAAATGCCTCTCCAACTGGATGGATTGGCAGTTCAGATGGCTTATTTGAGATGTCAAACACACATTGGTCGCCCGGTAATCTTTTTTTGCATTTAAAGAAAAGTTGATACGCCCGAACAGGGACTTGAACCCTGGACCCTCAGATTAAAAGTCTGATGCTCTACCGACTGAGCTATCCAGGCTCGATTCTTCTTCGTGGTTCACATCCCAAAAAATGTATTGAGAACCTAACCCAAGAAATTATTTTATTTCTGTAAAATGAAATTAATGGTAAGAAGATACTTACTTTTTAAGATTCCTCTATGACCTACAGTGGGTGAAATGGCACAACTGGTTAGGCGCTCCCTCTCAGTCAGTGGTTTGTGAGTTCAAACCCCATGTTGGCCGAAAGTATGGCTTTTATGTTCTCCTTTAAAAATTGCAAGTTTTTCTCAATTCAATCCAAAAAGGATGTCTGCAATTCCACCAAAAGCTAGTTATTTATCAGCACCAATGCTTTTAATTTAAAAGTTTACTAACTGAGCAATCCAGGTTTGATATAATTTTGCTGGGCGCACATCAGCATGGTGTCCTAGAACATAAAAGAAAACATATGATACATTTTTCTTTAAAAAAGAAATACATTTAACTGGTAAGTAGCAAACATGGCGTCTTCTATCCTACTATATGGGAAGGCAGTTTTCATTGCTTTTGTCCTATTGGATGGAATAATTGTTCAGATAGCTTATTTGAGATGTCAATCACACTTTGGTGGGATGTCATCGAGTCTTCGTGTACAAGAGAGGTTCAAATGCCTCTCCAACTGGATGGATTGGCAGTTCAGATGGCTTATTTGAGATGTCAAACACACATTGGTCGCCCGGTAATCTTTTTTTGCATTTAAAGAAAAGTTGATACGCCCGAACAGGGACTTGAACCCTGGACCCTCAGATTAAAAGTCTGATGCTCTACCGACTGAGCTATCCAGGCTCGATTCTTCTTCGTGGTTCACATCCCAAAAAATGTATTGAGAACCTAACCCAAGAAATTATTTTATTTCTGTAAAATGAAATTAATGGTAAGAAGATACTTACTTTTTAAGATTCCTCTATGACCTACAGTGGGTGAAATGGCACAACTGGTTAGGCGCTCCCTCTCAGTCAGTGGTTTGTGAGTTCAAACCCCATGTTGGCCGAAAGTATGGCTTTTATGTTCTCCTTTAAAAATTGCAAGTTTTTCTCAATTCAATCCAAAAAGGATGTCTGCAATTCCACCAAAAGCTAGTTATTTATCAGCACCAATGCTTTTAATTTAAAAGTTTACTAACTGAGCAATCCAGGTTTGATATAATTTTGCTGGGCGCACATCAGCATGGTGTCCTAGAACATAAAAGAAAACATATGATACATTTTTCTTTAAAAAAGAAATACATTTAACTGGTAAGTAGCAAACATGGCGTCTTCTATCCTACTATATGGGAAGGCAGTTTTCATTGCTTTTGTCCTATTGGATGGAATAATTGTTCAGATAGCTTATTTGAGATGTCAATCACACTTTGGTGGGATGTCATCGAGTCTTCGTGTACAAGAGAGGTTCAAATGCCTCTCCAACTGGATGGATTGGCAGTTCAGATGGCTTATTTGAGATGTCAAACACACATTGGTCGCCCGGTAATCTTTTTTTGCATTTAAAGAAAAGTTGATACGCCCGAACAGGGACTTGAACCCTGGACCCTCAGATTAAAAGTCTGATGCTCTACCGACTGAGCTATCCAGGCTCGATTCTTCTTCGTGGTTCACATCCCAAAAAATGTATTGAGAACCTAACCCAAGAAATTATTTTATTTCTGTAAAATGAAATTAATGGTAAGAAGATACTTACTTTTTAAGATTCCTCTATGACCTACAGTGGGTGAAATGGCACAACTGGTTAGGCGCTCCCTCTCAGTCAGTGGTTTGTGAGTTCAAACCCCATGTTGGCCGAAAGTATGGCTTTTATGTTCTCCTTTAAAAATTGCAAGTTTTTCTCAATTCAATCCAAAAAGGATGTCTGCAATTCCACCAAAAGCTAGTTATTTATCAGCACCAATGCTTTTAATTTAAAAGTTTACTAACTGAGCAATCCAGGTTTGATATAATTTTGCTGGGCGCACATCAGCATGGTGTCCTAGAACATAAAAGAAAACATATGATACATTTTTCTTTAAAAAAGAAATACATTTAACTGGTAAGTAGCAAACATGGCGTCTTCTATCCTACTATATGGGAAGGCAGTTTTCATTGCTTTTGTCCTATTGGATGGAATAATTGTTCAGATAGCTTATTTGAGATGTCAATCACACTTTGGTGGGATGTCATCGAGTCTTCGTGTACAAGAGAGGTTCAAATGCCTCTCCAACTGGATGGATTGGCAGTTCAGATGGCTTATTTGAGATGTCAAACACACATTGGTCGCCCGGTAATCTTTTTTTGCATTTAAAGAAAAGTTGATACGCCCGAACAGGGACTTGAACCCTGGACCCTCAGATTAAAAGTCTGATGCTCTACCGACTGAGCTATCCAGGCTCGATTCTTCTTCGTGGTTCACATCCCAAAAAATGTATTGAGAACCTAACCAAAGAAATTATTTTATTTCTGTAAAATGAAATTAATGGTAAGAAGATACTTACTTTTTAAGATTCCTCTATGACCTACAGTGGGTGAAATGGCACAACTGGTTAGGCGCTCCCTCTCAGTCAGTGGTTTGTGAGTTCAAACACCATGTTGGCCGAAAGTATGGCTTTTATGTTCTCCTTTAAAAATTGCAAGTTTTTCTCAATTCAATCCAAAAAGGATGTCTGCAATTCCACCAAAAGCTAGTTATTTATCAGCACCAATGCTTTTAATTTAAAAGTTTACTAACTGAGCAATCCAGGTTTGATATAATTTTGCTGGGCGCACATCAGCATGGTGTCCTAGAACATAAAAGAAAACATATGATACATTTTTCTTTAAAAAAGAAATACATTTAACTGGTAAGTAGCAAACATGGCGTCTTCTATCCTACTATATGGGAAGGCAGTTTTCATTGCTTTTGTCCTATTGGATGGAATAATTGTTCAGATAGCTTATTTGAGATGTCAATCACACTTTGGTGGGATGTCATCGAGTCTTCGTGTACAAGAGAGGTTCAAATGCCTCTCCAACTGGATGGATTGGCAGTTCAGATGGCTTATTTGAGATGTCAAACACACATTGGTCGCCCGGTAATCTTTTTTTGCATTTAAAGAAAAGTTGATACGCCCGAACAGGGACTTGAACCCTGGACCCTCAGATTAAAAGTCTGATGCTCTACAAACTGAGCTATCCAGGCTCGATTCTTCTTCGTGGTTCACATCCCAAAAAATGTATTGAGAACCTAACCCAAGAAATTATTTTATTTCTGTAAAATGAAATTAATGGTAAGAAGATACTTACTTTTTAAGATTCCTCTATGACCTACAGTGGGTGAAATGGCACAACTGGTTAGGCGCTCCCTCTCAGTCAGTGGTTTGTGAGTTCAAACACCATGTTGGCCGAAAGTATGGCTTTTATGTTCTCCTTTAAAAATTGCAAGTTTTTCTCAATTCAATCCAAAAAGGATGTCTGCAATTCCACCAAAAGCTAGTTATTTATCAGCACCAATGCTTTTAATTTAAAAGTTTACTAACTGAGCAATCCAGGTTTGATATAATTTTGCTGGGCGCACATCAGCATGGTGTCCTAGAACATAAAAGAAAACATATGATACATTTTTCTTTAAAAAAGAAATACATTTAACTGGTAAGTAGCAAACATGGCGTCTTCTATCCTACTATATGGGAAGGCAGTTTTCATTGCTTTTGTCCTATTGGATGGAATAATTGTTCAGATAGCTTATTTGAGATGTCAATCACACTTTGGTGGGATGTCATCGAGTCTTCGTGTACAAGAGAGGTTCAAATGCCTCTCCAACTGGATGGATTGGCAGTTCAGATGGCTTATTTGAGATGTCAAACACACATTGGTCGCCCGGTAATCTTTTTTTGCATTTAAAGAAAAGTTGATACGCCCGAACAGGGACTTGAACCCTGGACCCTCAGATTAAAAGTCTGATGCTCTACCGACTGAGCTATCCAGGCTCGATTCTTCTTCGTGGTTCACATCCCAAAAAATGTATTGAGAACCTAACCCAAGAAATTATTTTATTTCTGTAAAATGAAATTAATGGTAAGAAGATACTTACTTTTTAAGATTCCTCTATGACCTACAGTGGGTGAAATGGCACAACTGGTTAGGCGCTCCCTCTCAGTCAGTGGTTTGTGAGTTCAAACACCATGTTGGCCGAAAGTATGGCTTTTATGTTCTCCTTTAAAAATTGCAAGTTTTTCTCAATTCAATCCAAAAAGGATGTCTGCAATTCCACCAAAAGCTAGTTATTTATCAGCACCAATGCTTTTAATTTAAAAGTTTACTAACTGAGCAATCCAGGTTCGATATAATTTTGCTGGGCGCACATCAGCATGGTGTCCTAGAACATAAAAGAAAACATATGATACATTTTTTTTAAAAAAAGAAATACATTTAACTGGTAAGTAGCAAACATGGCGTCTTCTATCCTACTATATGGGAAGGCAGTTTTCATTGCTTTTGTCCTATTGGATGGAATAATTGTTCAGATAGCTTATTTGAGATGTCAATCACACTTTGGTGGGATGTCATCGAGTCTTCGTGTACAAGAGAGGTTCAAATGCCTCTCCAACTGGATGGATTGGCAGTTCAGATGGCTTATTTGAGATGTCAAACACACATTGGTCGCCCGGTAATCTTTTTTTGCATTTAAAGAAAAGTTGATACGCCCGAACAGGGACTTGAACCCTGGACCCTCAGATTAAAAGTCTGATGCTCTACCGACTGAGCTATCCAGGCTCGATTCTTCTTCGTGGTTCACATCCCAAAAAATGTATTGAGAACCTAACCCAAGAAATTATTTTATTTCTGTAAAATGAAATTAATGGTAAGAAGATACTTACTTTTTAAGATTCCTCTATGACCTACAGTGGGTGAAATGGCACAACTGGTTAGGCGCTCCCTCTCAGTCAGTGGTTTGTGAGTTCAAACCCCATGTTGGCCGAAAGTATGGCTTTTATGTTCTCCTTTAAAAATTGCAAGTTTTTCTCAATTTAATCCAAAAAGGATGTCTGCAATTCCACCAAAAGCTAGTTATTTATCAGCACCAATGCTTTTAATTTAAAAGTTTACTAACTGAGCAATCCAGGTTCGATATAATTTTGCTGGGCGCACATCAGCATGGTGTCCTAGAACATAAAAGAAAACATATGATACATTTTTCTTTAAAAAAGAAATACATTTAACTGGTAAGTAGCAAACATGGCGTCTTCTATCCTACTATATGGGAAGGCAGTTTTCATTGCTTTTGTCCTATTGGATGGAATAATTGTTCAGATAGCTTATTTGAGATGTCAATCACACTTTGGTGGGATGTCATCGAGTCTTCGTGTACAAGAGAGGTTCAAATGCCTCTCCAACTGGATGGATTGGCAGTTCAGATGGCTTATTTGAGATGTCAAACACACATTGGTCGCCCGGTAATCTTTTTTTGCATTTAAAGAAAAGTTGATACGCCCGAACAGGGACTTGAACCCTGGACCCTCAGATTAAAAGTCTGATGCTCTACCGACTGAGCTATCCAGGCTCGATTCTTCTTCGTGGTTCACATCCCAAAAAATGTATTGAGAACCTAACCCAAGAAATTATTTTATTTCTGTAAAATGAAATTAATGGTAAGAAGATACTTACTTTTTAAGATTCCTCTATGACCTACAGTGGGTGAAATGGCACAACTGGTTAGGCGCTCCCTCTCAGTCAGTGGTTTGTGAGTTCAAACCCCATGTTGGCCGAAAGTATGGCTTTTATGTTCTCCTTTAAAAATTGCAAGTTTTTCTCAATTCAATCCAAAAAGGATGTCTGCAATTCCACCAAAAGCTAGTTATTTATCAGCACCAATGCTTTTAATTTAAAAGTTTACTAACTGAGCAATCCAGGTTTGATATAATTTTGCTGGGCGCACATCAGCATGGTGTCCTAGAACATAAAAGAAAACATATGATACATTTTTCTTTAAAAAAGAAATACATTTAACTGGTAAGTAGCAAACATGGCGTCTTCTATCCTACTATATGGGAAGGCAGTTTTCATTGCTTTTGTCCTATTGGATGGAATAATTGTTCAGATAGCTTATTTGAGATGTCAATCACACTTTGGTGGGATGTCATCGAGTCTTCGTGTACAAGAGAGGTTCAAATGCCTCTCCAACTGGATGGATTGGCAGTTCAGATGGCTTATTTGAGATGTCAAACACACATTGGTCGCCCGGTAATCATTTTTTGCAGTAAAAGAAAAGTTGATACGCCCGAACAGGGACTTGAACCCTGGACCCTCAGATTAAAAGTCTGATGCTCTACCGACTGAGCTATCCAGGCTCGATTCTTCTTCGTGGTTCACATCCCAAAAAATGTATTGAGAACCTAACCCAAGAAATTATTTTATTTCTGTAAAATGAAATTAATGGTAAGAAGATACTTACTTTTTAAGATTCCTCTATGACCTACAGTGGGTGAAATGGCACAACTGGTTAGGCGCTCCCTCTCAGTCAGTGGTTTGTGAGTTCAAACCCCATGTTGGCCGAAAGTATGGCTTTTATGTTCTCCTTTAAAAATTGCAAGTTTTTCTCAATTCAATCCAAAAAGGATGTCTGCAATTCCACCAAAAGCTAGTTATTTATCAGCACCAATGCTTTTAATTTAAAAGTTTACTAACTGAGCAATCCAGGTTTGATATAATTTTGCTGGGCGCACATCAGCATGGTGTCCTAGAACATAAAAGAAAACATATGATACATTTTTCTTTAAAAAAGAAATACATTTAACTGGTAAGTAGCAAACATGGCGTCTTCTATCCTACTATATGGGAAGGCAGTTTTCATTGCTTTTGTCCTATTGGATGGAATAATTGTTCAGATAGCTTATTTGAGATGTCAATCACACTTTGGTGGGATGTCATCGAGTCTTCGTGTACAAGAGAGGTTCAAATGCCTCTCCAACTGGATGGATTGGCAGTTCAGATGGCTTATTTGAGATGTCAAACACACATTGGTCGCCCGGTAATCATTTTTTGCAGTAAAAGAAAAGTTGATACGCCCGAACAGGGACTTGAACCCTGGACCCTCAGATTAAAAGTCTGATGCTCTACCGACTGAGCTATCCAGGCTCGATTCTTCTTCGTGGTTCACATCCCAAAAAATGTATTGAGAACCTAACCCAAGAAATTATTTTATTTCTGTAAAATGAAATTAATGGCAAGAAGATACTTACTTTTTAAGATTCCTCTATGACCTACAGTGGGTGAAATGGCACAACTGGTTAGGCGCTCCCTCTCAGTCAGTGGTTTGTGAGTTCAAACCCCATGTTGGCCGAAAGTATGGCTTTTATGTTCTCCTTTAAAAATTGCAAGTTTTTCTCAATTCAATCCAAAAAGGATGTCTGCAATTCCACCAAAAGCTAGTTATTTATCAGCACCAATGCTTTTAATTTAAAAGTTTACTAACTTAGCAATCCAGGTTTGATATAATTTTGCTGGGCGCACATCAGCATGGTGTCCTAGAACATAAAAGAAAACATATGATACATTTTTCTTTAAAAAAGAAATACATTTAACTGGTAAGTAGCAAACATGGCGTCTTCTATCCTACTATATGGGAAGGCAGTTTTCATTGCTTTTGTCCTATTGGATGGAATAATTGTTCAGATAGCTTATTTGAGATGTCAATCACACTTTGGTGGGATGTCATCGAGTCTTCGTGTACAAGAGAGGTTCAAATGCCTCTCCAACTGGATGGATTGGCAGTTCAGATGGCTTATTTGAGATGTCAAACACACATTGGTCGCCCGGTAATCTTTTTTTGCATTTAAAGAAAAGTTGATACGCCCGAACAGGGACTTGAACCCTGGACCCTCAGATTAAAAGTCTGATGCTCTACCGACTGAGCTATCCAGGCTCGATTCTTCTTCGTGGTTCACATCCCAAAAAATGTATTGAGAACCTAACCCAAGAAATTATTTTATTTCTGTAAAATGAAATTAATGGTAAGAAGATACTTACTTTTTAAGATTCCTCTATGACCTACAGTGGGTGAAATGGCACAACTGGTTAGGCGCTCCCTCTCAGTCAGTGGTTTGTGAGTTCAAACCCCATGTTGGCCGAAAGTATGGCTTTTATGTTCTCCTTTAAAAATTGCAAGTTTTTCTCAATTCAATCCAAAAAGGATGTCTGCAATTCCACCAAAAGCTAGTTATTTATCAGCACCAATGCTTTTAATTTAAAAGTTTACTAACTGAGCAATCCAGGTTTGATATAATTTTGCTGGGCGCACATCAGCATGGTGTCCTAGAACATAAAAGAAAACATATGATACATTTTTCTTTAAAAAAGAAATACATTTAACTGGTAAGTAGCAAACATGGCGTCTTCTATCCTACTATATGGGAAGGCAGTTTTCATTGCTTTTGTCCTATTGGATGGAATAATTGTTCAGATAGCTTATTTGAGATGTCAATCACACTTTGGTGGGATGTCATCGAGTCTTCGTGTACAAGAGAGGTTCAAATGCCTCTCCAACTGGATGGATTGGCAGTTCAGATGGCTTATTTGAGATGTCAAACACACATTGGTCGCCCGGTAATCATTTTTTGCAGTAAAAGAAAAGTTGATACGCCCGAACAGGGACTTGAACCCTGGACCCTCAGATTAAAAGTCTGATGCTCTACCGACTGAGCTATCCAGGCTCGATTCTTCTTCGTGGTTCACATCCCAAAAAATGTATTGAGAACCTAACCCAAGAAATTATTTTATTTCTGTAAAATGAAATTAATGGTAAGAAGATACTTACTTTTTAAGATTCCTCTATGACCTACAGTGGGTGAAATGGCACAACTGGTTAGGCGCTCCCTCTCAGTCAGTGGTTTGTGAGTTCAAACCCCATGTTGGCCGAAAGTATGGCTTTTATGTTCTCCTTTAAAAATTGCAAGTTTTTCTCAATTCAATCCAAAAAGGATGTCTGCAATTCCACCAAAAGCTAGTTATTTATCAGCACCAATGCTTTTAATTTAAAAGTTTACTAACTGAGCAATCCAGGTTCGATATAATTTTGCTGGGCGCACATCAGCATGGTGTCCTAGAACATAAAAGAAAACATATGATACATTTTTTTTAAAAAAAGAAATACATTTAACTGGTAAGTAGCAAACATGGCGTCTTCTATCCTACTATATGGGAAGGCAGTTTTCATTGCTTTTGTCCTATTGGATGGAATAATTGTTCAGATAGCTTATTTGAGATGTCAATCACACTTTGGTGGGATGTCATCGAGTCTTCTTGTACAAGAGAGGTTCAAATGCCTCTCCAACTGGATGGATTGGCAGTTCAGATGGCTTATTTGAGATGTCAAACACACATTGGTCGCCCGGTAATCTTTTTTTGCAGTTAAAGAAAAGTTGATACGCCCGAACAGGGACTTGAACCCTGGACCCTCAGATTAAAAGTCTGATGCTCTACCGACTGAGCTATCCAGGCTCGATTCGTCTTCGTGGTTCACATCCCAAAAAATGTATTGAGAACCTAACCCAAGAAATTATTTTATTTCTGTAAAATGAAATTAATGGTAAGAAGATACTTACTTTTTAAGATTCCTCTATGACCTACAGTGGGTGAAATGGCACAACTGGTTAGGCGCTCCCTCTCAGTCAGTGGTTTGTGAGTTCAAACCCCATGTTGGCCGAAAGTATGGCTTTTATGTTCTCCTTTAAAAATTGCAAGTTTTTCTCAATTCAATCCAAAAAGGATGTCTGCAATTCCACCAAAAGCTAGTTATTTATCAGCACCAATGCTTTTAATTTAAAAGTTTACTAACTGAGCAATCCAGGTTCGATATAATTTTGCTGGGCGCACATCAGCATGGTGTCCTAGAACATAAAAGAAAACATATGATACATTTTTTTAAAAAAAAGAAATACATTTAACTGGTAAGTAGCAAACATGGCGTCTTCTATCCTACTATATGGGAAGGCAGTTTTCATTGCTTTTGTCCTATTGGATGGAATAATTGTTCAGATAGCTTATTTGAGATGTCAATCACACTTTGGTGGGATGTCATCGAGTCTTCGTGTACAAGAGAGGTTCAAATGCCTCTCCAACTGGATGGATTGGCAGTTCAGATGGCTTATTTGAGATGTCAAACACACATTGGTCGCCCGGTAATCTTTTTTTGCAGTTAAAGAAAAGTTGATACGCCCGAACAGGGACTTGAACCCTGGACCCTCAGATTAAAAGTCTGATGCTCTACCGACTGAGCTATCCAGGCTCGATTCGTCTTCGTGGTTCACATCCCAAAAAATGTATTGAGAACCTAACCCAAGAAATTATTTTATTTCTGTAAAATGAAATTAATGGTAAGAAGATACTTACTTTTTAAGATTCCTCTATGACCTACAGTGGGTGAAATGGCACAACTGGTTAGGCGCTCCCTCTCAGTCAGTGGTTTGTGAGTTCAAACCCCATGTTGGCCGAAAGTATGGCTTTTATGTTCTCCTTTAAAAATTGCAAGTTTTTCTCAATTCAATCCAAAAAGGATGTCTGCAATTCCACCAAAAGCTAGTTATTTATCAGCACCAATGCTTTAAATTTAAAAGTTTACTAACTGAGCAATCCAGGTTCGATATAATTTTGCTGGGCGCACATCAGCATGGTGTCCTAGAACATAAAAGAAAACATATGATACATTTTTTTTAAAAAAAGAAATACATTTAACTGGTAAGTAGCAAACATGGCGTCTTCTATCCTACTATATGGGAAGGCAGTTTTCATTGCTTTTGTCCTATTGGATGGAATAATTGTTCAGATAGCTTATTTGAGATGTCAATCACACTTTGGTGGGATGTCATCGAGTCTTCGTGTACAAGAGAGGTTCAAATGCCTCTCCAACTGGATGGATTGGCAGTTCAGATGGCTTATTTGAGATGTCAAACACACATTGGTCGCCCGGTAATCATTTTTTGCAGTAAAAGAAAAGTTGATACGCCCGAACAGGGACTTGAACCCTGGACCCTCAGATTAAAAGTCTGATGCTCTACCGACTGAGCTATCCAGGCTCGATTCGTCTTCGTGGTTCACATCCCAAAAAATGTATTGAGAACCTAACCCAAGAAATTATTTTATTTCTGTAAAATGAAATTAATGGTAAGAAGATACTTACTTTTTAAGATTCCTCTATGACCTACAGTGGGTGAAATGGCACAACTGGTTAGGCGCTCCCTCTCAGTCAGTGGTTTGTGAGTTCAAACCCCATGTTGGCCGAAAGTATGGCTTTTATGTTCTCCTTTAAAAATTGCAAGTTTTTCTCAATTCAATCCAAAAAGGATGTCTGCAATTCCACCAAAAGCTAGTTATTTATCAGCACCAATGCTTTTAATTTAAAAGTTTACTAACTGAGCAATCCAGGTTCGATATAATTTTGCTGGGCGCACATCAGCATGGTGTCCTAGAACATAAAAGAAAACATATGATACATTTTTTTTAAAAAAAGAAATACATTTAACTGGTAAGTAGCAAACATGGCGTCTTCTATCCTACTATATGGGAAGGCAGTTTTCATTGCTTTTGTCCTATTGGATGGAATAATTGTTCAGATAGCTTATTTGAGATGTCAATCACACTTTGGTGGGATGTCATCGAGTCTTCTTGTACAAGAGAGGTTCAAATGCCTCTCCAACTGGATGGATTGGCAGTTCAGATGGCTTATTTGAGATGTCAAACACACATTGGTCGCCCGGTAATCTTTTTTTGCAGTTAAAGAAAAGTTGATACGCCCGAACAGGGACTTGAACCCTGGACCCTCAGATTAAAAGTCTGATGCTCTACCGACTGAGCTATCCAGGCTCGATTCGTCTTCGTGGTTCACATCCCAAAAAATGTATTGAGAACCTAACCCAAGAAATTATTTTATTTCTGTAAAATGAAATTAATGGTAAGAAGATACTTACTTTTTAAGATTCCTCTATGACCTACAGTGGGTGAAATGGCACAACTGGTTAGGCGCTCCCTCTCAGTCAGTGGTTTGTGAGTTCAAACCCCATGTTGGCCGAAAGTATGGCTTTTATGTTCTCCTTTAAAAATTGCAAGTTTTTCTCAATTCAATCCAAAAAGGATGTCTGCAATTCCACCAAAAGCTAGTTATTTATCAGCACCAATGCTTTTAATTTAAAAGTTTACTAACTGAGCAATCCAGGTTCGATATAATTTTGCTGGGCGCACATCAGCATGGTGTCCTAGAACATAAAAGAAAACATATGATACATTTTTTTAAAAAAAAGAAATACATTTAACTGGTAAGTAGCAAACATGGCGTCTTCTATCCTACTATATGGGAAGGCAGTTTTCATTGCTTTTGTCCTATTGGATGGAATAATTGTTCAGATAGCTTATTTGAGATGTCAATCACACTTTGGTGGGATGTCATCGAGTCTTCGTGTACAAGAGAGGTTCAAATGCCTCTCCAACTGGATGGATTGGCAGTTCAGATGGCTTATTTGAGATGTCAAACACACATTGGTCGCCCGGTAATCTTTTTTTGCAGTTAAAGAAAAGTTGATACGCCCGAACAGGGACTTGAACCCTGGACCCTCAGATTAAAAGTCTGATGCTCTACCGACTGAGCTATCCAGGCTCGATTCGTCTTCGTGGTTCACATCCCAAAAAATGTATTGAGAACCTAACCCAAGAAATTATTTTATTTCTGTAAAATGAAATTAATGGTAAGAAGATACTTACTTTTTAAGATTCCTCTATGACCTACAGTGGGTGAAATGGCACAACTGGTTAGGCTCTCCCTCTCAGTCAGTGGTTTGTGAGTTCAAACCCCATGTTGGCCGAAAGTATGGCTTTTATGTTCTCCTTTAAAAATTGCAAGTTTTTCTCAATTCAATCCAAAAAGGATGTCTGCAATTCCACCAAAAGCTAGTTATTTATCAGCACCAATGCTTTTAATTTAAAAGTTTACTAACTGAGCAATCCAGGTTTGATATAATTTTGCTGGGCGCACATCAGCATGGTGTCCTAGAACATAAAAGAAAACATATGATACATTTTTCTTTAAAAAAGAAATACATTTAACTGGTAAGTAGCAAACATGGCGTCTTCTATCCTACTATATGGGAAGGCAGTTTTCATTGCTTTTGTCCTATTGGATGGAATAATTGTTCAGATAGCTTATTTGAGATGTCAATCACACTTTGGTGGGATGTCATCGAGTCTTCGTGTACAAGAGAGGTTCAAATGCCTCTCCAACTGGATGGATTGGCAGTTCAGATGGCTTATTTGAGATGTCAAACACACATTGGTCGCCCGGTAATCATTTTTTGCAGTAAAAGAAAAGTTGATACGCCCGAACAGGGACTTGAACCCTGGACCCTCAGATTAAAAGTCTGATGCTCTACCGACTGAGCTATCCAGGCTCGATTCTTCTTCGTGGTTCACATCCCAAAAAATGTATTGAGAACCTAACCCAAGAAATTATTTTATTTCTGTAAAATGAAATTAATGGTAAGAAGATACTTACTTTTTAAGATTCCTCTATGACCTACAGTGGGTGAAATGGCACAACTGGTTAGGCGCTCCCTCTCAGTCAGTGGTTTGTGAGTTCAAACCCCATGTTGGCCGAAAGTATGGCTTTTATGTTCTCCTTTAAAAATTGCAAGTTTTTCTCAATTCAATCCAAAAAGGATGTCTGCAATTCCACCAAAAGCTAGTTATTTATCAGCACCAATGCTTTTAATTTAAAAGTTTACTAACTGAGCAATCCAGGTTCGATATAATTTTGCTGGGCGCACATCAGCATGGTGTCCTAGAACATAAAAGAAAACATATGATACATTTTTTTTAAAAAAAGAAATACATTTAACTGGTAAGTAGCAAACATGGCGTCTTCTATCCTACTATATGGGAAGGCAGTTTTCATTGCTTTTGTCCTATTGGATGGAATAATTGTTCAGATAGCTTATTTGAGATGTCAATCACACTTTGGTGGGATGTCATCGAGTCTTCTTGTACAAGAGAGGTTCAAATGCCTCTCCAACTGGATGGATTGGCAGTTCAGATGGCTTATTTGAGATGTCAAACACACATTGGTCGCCCGGTAATCTTTTTTTGCAGTTAAAGAAAAGTTGATACGCCCGAACAGGGACTTGAACCCTGGACCCTCAGATTAAAAGTCTGATGCTCTACCGACTGAGCTATCCAGGCTCGATTCGTCTTCGTGGTTCACATCCCAAAAAATGTATTGAGAACCTAACCCAAGAAATTATTTTATTTCTGTAAAATGAAATTAATGGTAAGAAGATACTTACTTTTTAAGATTCCTCTATGACCTACAGTGGGTGAAATGGCACAACTGGTTAGGCGCTCCCTCTCAGTCAGTGGTTTGTGAGTTCAAACCCCATGTTGGCCGAAAGTATGGCTTTTATGTTCTCCTTTAAAAATTGCAAGTTTTTCTCAATTCAATCCAAAAAGGATGTCTGCAATTCCACCAAAAGCTAGTTATTTATCAGCACCAATGCTTTTAATTTAAAAGTTTACTAACTGAGCAATCCAGGTTCGATATAATTTTGCTGGGCGCACATCAGCATGGTGTCCTAGAACATAAAAGAAAACATATGATACATTTTTTTTAAAAAAAGAAATACATTTAACTGGTAAGTAGCAAACATGGCGTCTTCTATCCTACTATATGGGAAGGCAGTTTTCATTGCTTTTGTCCTATTGGATGGAATAATTGTTCAGATAGCTTATTTGAGATGTCAATCACACTTTGGTGGGATGTCATCGAGTCTTCTTGTACAAGAGAGGTTCAAATGCCTCTCCAACTGGATGGATTGGCAGTTCAGATGGCTTATTTGAGATGTCAAACACACATTGGTCGCCCGGTAATCTTTTTTTGCAGTTAAAGAAAAGTTGATACGCCCGAACAGGGACTTGAACCCTGGACCCTCAGATTAAAAGTCTGATGCTCTACCGACTGAGCTATCCAGGCTCGATTCGTCTTCGTGGTTCACATCCCAAAAAATGTATTGAGAACCTAACCCAAGAAATTATTTTATTTCTGTAAAATGAAATTAATGGTAAGAAGATACTTACTTTTTAAGATTCCTCTATGACCTACAGTGGGTGAAATGGCACAACTGGTTAGGCTCTCCCTCTCAGTCAGTGGTTTGTGAGTTCAAACCCCATGTTGGCCGAAAGTATGGCTTTTATGTTCTCCTTTAAAAATTGCAAGTTTTTCTCAATTCAATCCAAAAAGGATGTCTGCAATTCCACCAAAAGCTAGTTATTTATCAGCACCAATGCTTTTAATTTAAAAGTTTACTAACTGAGCAATCCAGGTTCGATATAATTTTGCTGGGCGCACATCAGCATGGTGTCCTAGAACATAAAAGAAAACATATGATACATTTTTTTTAAAAAAAGAAATACATTTAACTGGTAAGTAGCAAACATGGCGTCTTCTATCCTACTATATGGGAAGGCAGTTTTCATTGCTTTTGTCCTATTGGATGGAATAATTGTTCAGATAGCTTATTTGAGATGTCAATCACACTTTGGTGGGATGTCATCGAGTCTTCGTGTACAAGAGAGGTTCAAATGCCTCTCCAACTGGATGGATTGGCAGTTCAGATGGCTTATTTGAGATGTCAAACACACATTGGTCGCCCGGTAATCATTTTTTGCAGTAAAAGAAAAGTTGATACGCCCGAACAGGGACTTGAACCCTGGACCCTCAGATTAAAAGTCTGATGCTCTACCGACTGAGCTATCCAGGCTCGATTCGTCTTCGTGGTTCACATCCCAAAAAATGTATTGAGAACCTAACCCAAGAAATTATTTTATTTCTGTAAAATGAAATTAATGGTAAGAAGATACTTACTTTTTAAGATTCCTCTATGACCTACAGTGGGTGAAATGGCACAACTGGTTAGGCGCTCCCTCTCAGTCAGTGGTTTGTGAGTTCAAACCCCATGTTGGCCGAAAGTATGGCTTTTATGTTCTCCTTTAAAAATTGCAAGTTTTTCTCAATTCAATCCAAAAAGGATGTCTGCAATTCCACCAAAAGCTAGTTATTTATCAGCACCAATGCTTTTAATTTAAAAGTTTACTAACTGAGCAATCCAGGTTCGATATAATTTTGCTGGGCGCACATCAGCATGGTGTCCTAGAACATAAAAGAAAACATATGATACATTTTTTTTAAAAAAAGAAATACATTTAACTGGTAAGTAGCAAACATGGCGTCTTCTATCCTACTATATGGGAAGGCAGTTTTCATTGCTTTTGTCCTATTGGATGGAATAATTGTTCAGATAGCTTATTTGAGATGTCAATCACACTTTGGTGGGATGTCATCGAGTCTTCGTGTACAAGAGAGGTTCAAATGCCTCTCCAACTGGATGGATTGGCAGTTCAGATGGCTTATTTGAGATGTCAAACACACATTGGTCGCCCGGTAATCATTTTTTGCAGTAAAAGAAAAGTTGATACGCCCGAACAGGGACTTGAACCCTGGACCCTCAGATTAAAAGTCTGATGCTCTACCGACTGAGCTATCCAGGCTCGATTCGTCTTCGTGGTTCACATCCCAAAAAATGTATTGAGAACCTAACCCAAGAAATTATTTTATTTCTGTAAAATGAAATTAATGGTAAGAAGATACTTACTTTTTAAGATTCCTCTATGACCTACAGTGGGTGAAATGGCACAACTGGTTAGGCGCTCCCTCTCAGTCAGTGGTTTGTGAGTTCAAACCCCATGTTGGCCGAAAGTATGGCTTTTATGTTCTCCTTTAAAAATTGCAAGTTTTTCTCAATTCAATCCAAAAAGGATGTCTGCAATTCCACCAAAAGCTAGTTATTTATCAGCACCAATGCTTTTAATTTAAAAGTTTACTAACTGAGCAATCCAGGTTCGATATAATTTTGCTGGGCGCACATCAGCATGGTGTCCTAGAACATAAAAGAAAACATATGATACATTTTTTTTAAAAAAAGAAATACATTTAACTGGTAAGTAGCAAACATGGCGTCTTCTATCCTACTATATGGGAAGGCAGTTTTCATTGCTTTTGTCCTATTGGATGGAATAATTGTTCAGATAGCTTATTTGAGATGTCAATCACACTTTGGTGGGATGTCATCGAGTCTTCGTGTACAAGAGAGGTTCAAATGCCTCTCCAACTGGATGGATTGGCAGTTCAGATGGCTTATTTGAGATGTCAAACACACATTGGTCGCCCGGTAATCTTTTTTTGCAGTTAAAGAAAAGTTGATACGCCCGAACAGGGACTTGAACCCTGGACCCTCAGATTAAAAGTCTGATGCTCTACCGACTGAGCTATCCAGGCTCGATTCGTCTTCGTGGTTCACATCCCAAAAAATGTATTGAGAACCTAACCCAAGAAATTATTTTATTTCTGTAAAATGAAATTAATGGTAAGAAGATACTTACTTTTTAAGATTCCTCTATGACCTACAGTGGGTGAAATGGCACAACTGGTTAGGCGCTCCCTCTCAGTCAGTGGTTTGTGAGTTCAAACCCCATGTTGGCCGAAAGTATGGCTTTTATGTTCTCCTTTAAAAATTGCAAGTTTTTCTCAATTCAATCCAAAAAGGATGTCTGCAATTCCACCAAAAGCTAGTTATTTATCAGCACCAATGCTTTTAATTTAAAAGTTTACTAACTGAGCAATCCAGGTTCGATATAATTTTGCTGGGCGCACATCAGCATGGTGTCCTAGAACATAAAAGAAAACATATGATACATTTTTTTTAAAAAAAGAAATACATTTAACTGGTAAGTAGCAAACATGGCGTCTTCTATCCTACTATATGGGAAGGCAGTTTTCATTGCTTTTGTCCTATTGGATGGAATAATTGTTCAGATAGCTTATTTGAGATGTCAATCACACTTTGGTGGGATGTCATCGAGTCTTCGTGTACAAGAGAGGTTCAAATGCCTCTCCAACTGGATGGATTGGCAGTTCAGATGGCTTATTTGAGATGTCAAACACACATTGGTCGCCCGCTAATCATTTTTTGCAGTAAAAGAAAAGTTGATACGCCCGAACAGGGACTTGAACCCTGGACCCTCAGATTAAAAGTCTGATGCTCTACCGACTGAGCTATCCAGGCTCGATTCGTCTTCGTGGTTCACATCCCAAAAAATGTATTGAGAACCTAACCCAAGAAATTATTTTATTTCTGTAAAATGAAATTAATGGTAAGAAGATACTTACTTTTTAAGATTCCTCTATGACCTACAGTGGGTGAAATGGCACAACTGGTTAGGCGCTCCCTCTCAGTCAGTGGTTTGTGAGTTCAAACCCCATGTTGGCCGAAAGTATGGCTTTTATGTTCTCCTTTAAAAATTGCAAGTTTTTCTCAATTCAATCCAAAAAGGATGTCTGCAATTCCACCAAAAGCTAGTTATTTATCAGCACCAATGCTTTTAATTTAAAAGTTTACTAACTGAGCAATCCAGGTTCGATATAATTTTGCTGGGCGCACATCAGCATGGTGTCCTAGAACATAAAAGAAAACATATGATACATTTTTTTTAAAAAAAGAAATACATTTAACTGGTAAGTAGCAAACATGGCGTCTTCTATCCTACTATATGGGAAGGCAGTTTTCATTGCTTTTGTCCTATTGGATGGAATAATTGTTCAGATAGCTTATTTGAGATGTCAATCACACTTTGGTGGGATGTCATCGAGTCTTCGTGTACAAGAGAGGTTCAAATGCCTCTCCAACTGGATGGATTGGCAGTTCAGATGGCTTATTTGAGATGTCAAACACACATTGGTCGCCCGGTAATCATTTTTTGCAGTAAAAGAAAAGTTGATACGCCCGAACAGGGACTTGAACCCTGGACCCTCAGATTAAAAGTCTGATGCTCTACCGACTGAGCTATCCAGGCTCGATTCGTCTTCGTGGTTCACATCCCAAAAAATGTATTGAGAACCTAACCCAAGAAATTATTTTATTTCTGTAAAATGAAATTAATGGTAAGAAGATACTTACTTTTTAAGATTCCTCTATGACCTACAGTGGGTGAAATGGCACAACTGGTTAGGCGCTCCCTCTCAGTCAGTGGTTTGTGAGTTCAAACCCCATGTTGGCCGAAAGTATGGCTTTTATGTTCTCCTTTAAAAATTGCAAGTTTTTCTCAATTCAATCCAAAAAGGATGTCTGCAATTCCACCAAAAGCTAGTTATTTATCAGCACCAATGCTTTTAATTTAAAAGTTTACTAACTGAGCAATCCAGGTTCGATATAATTTTGCTGGGCGCACATCAGCATGGTGTCCTAGAACATAAAAGAAAACATATGATACATTTTTTTTAAAAAAAGAAATACATTTAACTGGTAAGTAGCAAACATGGCGTCTTCTATCCTACTATATGGGAAGGCAGTTTTCATTGCTTTTGTCCTATTGGATGGAATAATTGTTCAGATAGCTTATTTGAGATGTCAATCACACTTTGGTGGGATGTCATCGAGTCTTCGTGTACAAGAGAGGTTCAAATGCCTCTCCAACTGGATGGATTGGCAGTTCAGATGGCTTATTTGAGATGTCAAACACACATTGGTCGCCCGGTAATCTTTTTTTGCAGTTAAAGAAAAGTTGATACGCCCGAACAGGGACTTGAACCCTGGACCCTCAGATTAAAAGTCTGATGCTCTACCGACTGAGCTATCCAGGCTCGATTCGTCTTCGTGGTTCACATCCCAAAAAATGTATTGAGAACCTAACCCAAGAAATTATTTTATTTCTGTAAAATGAAATTAATGGTAAGAAGATACTTACTTTTTAAGATTCCTCTATGACCTACAGTGGGTGAAATGGCACAACTGGTAAGGCTCTCCCTCTCAGTCAGTGGTTTGTGAGTTCAAACCCCATGTTGGCCGAAAGTATGGCTTTTATGTTCTCCTTTAAAAATTGCAAGTTTTTCTCAATTCAATCCAAAAAGGATGTCTGCAATTCCACCAAAAGCTAGTTATTTATCAGCACCAATGCTTTTAATTTAAAAGTTTACTAACTGAGCAATCCAGGTTCGATATAATTTTGCTGGGCGCACATCAGCATGGTGTCCTAGAACATAAAAGAAAACATATGATACATTTTTTTTAAAAAAAGAAATACATTTAACTGGTAAGTAGCAAACATGGCGTCTTCTATCCTACTATATGGGAAGGCAGTTTTCATTGCTTTTGTCCTATTGGATGGAATAATTGTTCAGATAGCTTATTTGAGATGTCAATCACACTTTGGTGGGATGTCATCGAGTCTTCGTGTACAAGAGAGGTTCAAATGCCTCTCCAACTGGATGGATTGGCAGTTCAGATGGCTTATTTGAGATGTCAAACACACATTGGTCGCCCGCTAATCATTTTTTGCAGTAAAAGAAAAGTTGATACGCCCGAACAGGGACTTGAACCCTGGACCCTCAGATTAAAAGTCTGATGCTCTACCGACTGAGCTATCCAGGCTCGATTCGTCTTCGTGGTTCACATCCCAAAAAATGTATTGAGAACCTAACCCAAGAAATTATTTTATTTCTGTAAAATGAAATTAATGGTAAGAAGATACTTACTTTTTAAGATTCCTCTATGACCTACAGTGGGTGAAATGGCACAACTGGTTAGGCGCTCCCTCTCAGTCAGTGGTTTGTGAGTTCAAACCCCATGTTGGCCGAAAGTATGGCTTTTATGTTCTCCTTTAAAAATTGCAAGTTTTTCTCAATTCAATCCAAAAAGGATGTCTGCAATTCCACCAAAAGCTAGTTATTTATCAGCACCAATGCTTTTAATTTAAAAGTTTACTAACTGAGCAATCCAGGTTCGATATAATTTTGCTGGGCGCACATCAGCATGGTGTCCTAGAACATAAAAGAAAACATATGATACATTTTTTTTAAAAAAAGAAATACATTTAACTGGTAAGTAGCAAACATGGCGTCTTCTATCCTACTATATGGGAAGGCAGTTTTCATTGCTTTTGTCCTATTGGATGGAATAATTGTTCAGATAGCTTATTTGAGATGTCAATCACACTTTGGTGGGATGTCATCGAGTCTTCGTGTACAAGAGAGGTTCAAATGCCTCTCCAACTGGATGGATTGGCAGTTCAGATGGCTTATTTGAGATGTCAAACACACATTGGTCGCCCGGTAATCATTTTTTGCAGTAAAAGAAAAGTTGATACGCCCGAACAGGGACTTGAACCCTGGACCCTCAGATTAAAAGTCTGATGCTCTACCGACTGAGCTATCCAGGCTCGATTCGTCTTCGTGGTTCACATCCCAAAAAATGTATTGAGAACCTAACCCAAGAAATTATTTTATTTCTGTAAAATGAAATTAATGGTAAGAAGATACTTACTTTTTAAGATTCCTCTATGACCTACAGTGGGTGAAATGGCACAACTGGTTAGGCGCTCCCTCTCAGTCAGTGGTTTGTGAGTTCAAACCCCATGTTGGCCGAAAGTATGGCTTTTATGTTCTCCTTTAAAAATTGCAAGTTTTTCTCAATTCAATCCAAAAAGGATGTCTGCAATTCCACCAAAAGCTAGTTATTTATCAGCACCAATGCTTTTAATTTAAAAGTTTACTAACTGAGCAATCCAGGTTCGATATAATTTTGCTGGGCGCACATCAGCATGGTGTCCTAGAACATAAAAGAAAACATATGATACATTTTTTTTAAAAAAAGAAATACATTTAACTGGTAAGTAGCAAACATGGCGTCTTCTATCCTACTATATGGGAAGGCAGTTTTCATTGCTTTTGTCCTATTGGATGGAATAATTGTTCAGATAGCTTATTTGAGATGTCAATCACACTTTGGTGGGATGTCATCGAGTCTTCGTGTACAAGAGAGGTTCAAATGCCTCTCCAACTGGATGGATTGGCAGTTCAGATGGCTTATTTGAGATGTCAAACACACATTGGTCGCCCGGTAATCTTTTTTTGCAGTTAAAGAAAAGTTGATACGCCCGAACAGGGACTTGAACCCTGGACCCTCAGATTAAAAGTCTGATGCTCTACCGACTGAGCTATCCAGGCTCGATTCGTCTTCGTGGTTCACATCCCAAAAAATGTATTGAGAACCTAACCCAAGAAATTATTTTATTTCTGTAAAATGAAATTAATGGTAAGAAGATACTTACTTTTTAAGATTCCTCTATGACCTACAGTGGGTGAAATGGCACAACTGGTAAGGCTCTCCCTCTCAGTCAGTGGTTTGTGAGTTCAAACCCCATGTTGGCCGAAAGTATGGCTTTTATGTTCTCCTTTAAAAATTGCAAGTTTTTCTCAATTCAATCCAAAAAGGATGTCTGCAATTCCACCAAAAGCTAGTTATTTATCAGCACCAATGCTTTTAATTTAAAAGTTTACTAACTGGGCAATCCAGGTTCGATATAATTTTGCTGGGCGCACATCAGCATGGTGTCCTAGAACATAAAAGAAAACATATGATACATTTTTCTTTAAAAAAGAAATACATTTAACTGCTAGGTAGAAACATGGCGTCTTCTATCCTAATGTATGGGAAGGCAGTTTATATTGCTTTTGTCCTATTGGATGGAATAATTGTTCAGATAGCTTATTTGAGATGTCAATCACACTTTGGTGGGATGTCATCGAGTCTTCGTGTACAAGAGAGGTTCAAATGCCTCTCCAACTGGATGGATTGGCAGTTCAGATGGCTTATTTGAGATGTCAAACACACATTGGTCGCCCGGTAATCTTTTTTTGCAGTTAAAGAAAAGTTGATACGCCCGAACAGGGACTTGAACCCTGGACCCTCAGATTAAAAGTCTGATGCTCTACCGACTGAGCTATCCAGGCTCGATTTTTTTTCGTGGTTCACATCCCAAAAAATGTATTGAGAACCTAACCCAAGAAATTATTTTATTTCTGTAAAATGAAATTAATGGTAAGAAGATACTTACTTTTTAAGATTCCTCTCTGACCTACAGTGGGTGAAATGGCACAACTGGTTAGGCGCTGCCTCTCAGTCAGTGGTTTGTGAGTTCAAACCCCATGTTGGCCGAAAGTATGGCTTTTATGTTCTCCTTTAAAAATTGCAAGTTTTTCTCAATTCAATCCAAAAAGGATGTCTGCAATTCCACCAAAAGCTAGTTATTTATCAGCACCAATGCTTTAAATTTAAAAGTTTACTAACTGAGCAATCCAGGTTTGATATAATTTTGCTGGGCGCACATCAGCATGGTGTCCTAGAACATAAAAGAAAACATATGATACATTTTTCTTTAAAAAAGAAATACATTTAACTGGTAAGTAGCAAACATGGCGTCTTCTATCCTACTATATGGGAAGGCAGTTTTCATTGCTTTTGTCCTATTGGATGGAATAATTGTTCAGATAGCTTATTTGAGATGTCAATCACACTTTGGTGGGATGTCATCGAGTCTTCGTGTACAAGAGAGGTTCAAATGCCTCTCCAACTGGATGGATTGGCAGTTCAGATGGCTTATTTGAGATGTCAAACACACATTGGTCGCCCGCTAATCATTTTTTGCAGTAAAAGAAAAGTTGATACGCCCGAACAGGGACTTGAACCCTGGACCCTCAGATTAAAAGTCTGATGCTCTACCGACTGAGCTATCCAGGCTCGATTCTTCTTCGTGGTTCACATCCCAAAAAATGTATTGAGAACCTAACCCAAGAAATTATTTTATTTCTGTAAAATGAAATTAATGGTAAGAAGATACTTACTTTTTAAGATTCCTCTATGACCTACAGTGGGTGAAATGGCACAACTGGTTAGGCGCTCCCTCTCAGTCAGTGGTTTGTGAGTTCAAACCCCATGTTGGCCGAAAGTATGGCTTTTATGTTCTCCTTTAAAAATTGCAAGTTTTTCTCAATTCAATCCAAAAAGGATGTCTGCAATTCCACCAAAAGCTAGTTATTTATCAGCACCAATGCTTTTAATTTAAAAGTTTACTAACTGAGCAATCCAGGTTCGATATAATTTTGCTGGGCGCACATCAGCATGGTGTCCTAGAACATAAAAGAAAACATATGATACATTTTTTTTAAAAAAAGAAATACATTTAACTGGTAAGTAGCAAACATGGCGTCTTCTATCCTACTATATGGGAAGGCAGTTTTCATTGCTTTTGTCCTATTGGATGGAATAATTGTTCAGATAGCTTATTTGAGATGTCAATCACACTTTGGTGGGATGTCATCGAGTCTTCGTGTACAAGAGAGGTTCAAATGCCTCTCCAACTGGATGGATTGGCAGTTCAGATGGCTTATTTGAGATGTCAAACACACATTGGTCGCCCGGTAATCATTTTTTGCAGTAAAAGAAAAGTTGATACGCCCGAACAGGGACTTGAACCCTGGACCCTCAGATTAAAAGTCTGATGCTCTACCGACTGAGCTATCCAGGCTCGATTCGTCTTCGTGGTTCACATCCCAAAAAATGTATTGAGAACCTAACCCAAGAAATTATTTTATTTCTGTAAAATGAAATTAATGGTAAGAAGATACTTACTTTTTAAGATTCCTCTATGACCTACAGTGGGTGAAATGGCACAACTGGTTAGGCGCTCCCTCTCAGTCAGTGGTTTGTGAGTTCAAACCCCATGTTGGCCGAAAGTATGGCTTTTATGTTCTCCTTTAAAAATTGCAAGTTTTTCTCAATTCAATCCAAAAAGGATGTCTGCAATTCCACCAAAAGCTAGTTATTTATCAGCACCAATGCTTTTAATTTAAAAGTTTACTAACTGGGCAATCCAGGTTCGATATAATTTTGCTGGGCGCACATCAGCATGGTGTCCTAGAACATAAAAGAAAACATATGATACATTTTTCTTTAAAAAAGAAATACATTTAACTGCTAGGTAGAAACATGGCGTCTTCTATCCTAATGTATGGGAAGGCAGTTTATATTGCTTTTGTCCTATTGGATGGAATAATTGTTCAGATAGCTTATTTGAGATGTCAATCACACTTTGGTGGGATGTCATCGAGTCTTCGTGTACAAGAGAGGTTCAAATGCCTCTCCAACTGGATGGATTGGCAGTTCAGATGGCTTATTTGAGATGTCAAACACACATTGGTCGCCCGCTAATCATTTTTTGCAGTAAAAGAAAAGTTGATACGCCCGAACAGGGACTTGAACCCTGGACCCTCAGATTAAAAGTCTGATGCTCTACCGACTGAGCTATCCAGGCTCGATTCTTCTTCGTGGTTCACATCCCAAAAAATGTATTGAGAACCTAACCCAAGAAATTATTTTATTTCTGTAAAATGAAATTAATGGTAAGAAGATACTTACTTTTTAAGATTCCTCTATGACCTACAGTGGGTGAAATGGCACAACTGGTTAGGCGCTCCCTCTCAGTCAGTGGTTTGTGAGTTCAAACCCCATGTTGGCCGAAAGTATGGCTTTTATGTTCTCCTTTAAAAATTGCAAGTTTTTCTCAATTCAATCCAAAAAGGATGTCTGCAATTCCACCAAAAGCTAGTTATTTATCAGCACCAATGCTTTAAATTTAAAAGTTTACTAACTGAGCAATCCAGGTTTGATATAATTTTGCTGGGCGCACATCAGCATGGTGTCCTAGAACATAAAAGAAAACATATGATACATTTTTCTTTAAAAAAGAAATACATTTAACTGGTAAGTAGCAAACATGGCGTCTTCTATCCTACTATATGGGAAGGCAGTTTTCATTGCTTTTGTCCTATTGCATGGAATAATTGTTCAGATAGCTTATTTGAGATGTCAATCACACTTTGGTGGGATGTCATCGAGTCTTCGTGTACAAGAGAGGTTCAAATGCCTCTCCAACTGGATGGATTGGCAGTTCAGATGGCTTATTTGAGATGTCAAACACACATTGGTCGCCCGGTAATCATTTTTTGCAGTAAAAGAAAAGTTGATACGCCCGAACAGGGACTTGAACCCTGGACCCTCAGATTAAAAGTCTGATGCTCTACCGACTGAGCTATCCAGGCTCGATTCGTCTTCGTGGTTCACATCCCAAAAAATGTATTGAGAACCTAACCCAAGAAATTATTTTATTTCTGTAAAATGAAATTAATGGTAAGAAGATACTTACTTTTTAAGATTCCTCTATGACCTACAGTGGGTGAAATGGCACAACTGGTTAGGCGCTCCCTCTCAGTCAGTGGTTTGTGAGTTCAAACCCCATGTTGGCCGAAAGTATGGCTTTTATGTTCTCCTTTAAAAATTGCAAGTTTTTCTCAATTCAATCCAAAAAGGATGTCTGCAATTCCACCAAAAGCTAGTTATTTATCAGCACCAATGCTTTTAATTTAAAAGTTTACTAACTGAGCAATCCAGGTTCGATATAATTTTGCTGGGCGCACATCAGCATGGTGTCCTAGAACATAAAAGAAAACATATGATACATTTTTTTTAAAAAAAGAAATACATTTAACTGGTAAGTAGCAAACATGGCGTCTTCTATCCTACTATATGGGAAGGCAGTTTTCATTGCTTTTGTCCTATTGGATGGAATAATTGTTCAGATAGCTTATTTGAGATGTCAATCACACTTTGGTGGGATGTCATCGAGTCTTCGTGTACAAGAGAGGTTCAAATGCCTCTCCAACTGGATGGATTGGCAGTTCAGATGGCTTATTTGAGATGTCAAACACACATTGGTCGCCCGGTAATCTTTTTTTGCAGTTAAAGAAAAGTTGATACGCCCGAACAGGGACTTGAACCCTGGACCCTCAGATTAAAAGTCTGATGCTCTACCGACTGAGCTATCCAGGCTCGATTCGTCTTCGTGGTTCACATCCCAAAAAATGTATTGAGAACCTAACCCAAGAAATTATTTTATTTCTGTAAAATGAAATTAATGGTAAGAAGATACTTACTTTTTAAGATTCCTCTATGACCTACAGTGGGTGAAATGGCACAACTGGTAAGGCTCTCCCTCTCAGTCAGTGGTTTGTGAGTTCAAACCCCATGTTGGCCGAAAGTATGGCTTTTATGTTCTCCTTTAAAAATTGCAAGTTTTTCTCAATTCAATCCAAAAAGGATGTCTGCAATTCCACCAAAAGCTAGTTATTTATCAGCACCAATGCTTTTAATTTAAAAGTTTACTAACTGGGCAATCCAGGTTCGATATAATTTTGCTGGGCGCACATCAGCATGGTGTCCTAGAACATAAAAGAAAACATATGATACATTTTTCTTTAAAAAAGAAATACATTTAACTGCTAGGTAGAAACATGGCGTCTTCTATCCTAATGTATGGGAAGGCAGTTTATATTGCTTTTGTCCTATTGGATGGAATAATTGTTCAGATAGCTTATTTGAGATGTCAATCACACTTTGGTGGGATGTCATCGAGTCTTCGTGTACAAGAGAGGTTCAAATGCCTCTCCAACTGGATGGATTGGCAGTTCAGATGGCTTATTTGAGATGTCAAACACACATTGGTCGCCCGGTAATCTTTTTTTGCAGTTAAAGAAAAGTTGATACGCCCGAACAGGGACTTGAACCCTGGACCCTCAGATTAAAAGTCTGATGCTCTACCGACTGAGCTATCCAGGCTCGATTTTTTTTCGTGGTTCACATCCCAAAAAATGTATTGAGAACCTAACCCAAGAAATTATTTTATTTCTGTAAAATGAAATTAATGGTAAGAAGATACTTACTTTTTAAGATTCCTCTCTGACCTACAGTGGGTGAAATGGCACAACTGGTTAGGCGCTGCCTCTCAGTCAGTGGTTTGTGAGTTCAAACCCCATGTTGGCCGAAAGTATGGCTTTTATGTTCTCCTTTAAAAATTGCAAGTTTTTCTCAATTCAATCCAAAAAGGATGTCTGCAATTCCACCAAAAGCTAGTTATTTATCAGCACCAATGCTTTAAATTTAAAAGTTTACTAACTGAGCAATCCAGGTTTGATATAATTTTGCTGGGCGCACATCAGCATGGTGTCCTAGAACATAAAAGAAAACATATGATACATTTTTCTTTAAAAAAGAAATACATTTAACTGGTAAGTAGCAAACATGGCGTCTTCTATCCTACTATATGGGAAGGCAGTTTTCATTGCTTTTGTCCTATTGGATGGAATAATTGTTCAGATAGCTTATTTGAGATGTCAATCACACTTTGGTGGGATGTCATCGAGTCTTCGTGTACAAGAGAGGTTCAAATGCCTCTCCAACTGGATGGATTGGCAGTTCAGATGGCTTATTTGAGATGTCAAACACACATTGGTCGCCCGCTAATCATTTTTTGCAGTAAAAGAAAAGTTGATATGCCCGAACAGGGACTTGAACCCTGGACCCTCAGATTAAAAGTCTGATGCTCTACCGACTGAGCTATCCAGGCTCGATTCTTCTTCGTGGTTCACATCCCAAAAAATGTATTGAGAACCTAACCCAAGAAATTATTTTATTTCTGTAAAATGAAATTAATGGTAAGAAGATACTTACTTTTTAAGATTCCTCTATGACCTACAGTGGGTGAAATGGCACAACTGGTTAGGCGCTCCCTCTCAGTCAGTGGTTTGTGAGTTCAAACCCCATGTTGGCCGAAAGTATGGCTTTTATGTTCTCCTTTAAAAATTGCAAGTTTTTCTCAATTCAATCCAAAAAGGATGTCTGCAATTCCACCAAAAGCTAGTTATTTATCAGCACCAATGCTTTTAATTTAAAAGTTTACTAACTGAGCAATCCAGGTTCGATATAATTTTGCTGGGCGCACATCAGCATGGTGTCCTAGAACATAAAAGAAAACATATGATACATTTTTTTTAAAAAAAGAAATACATTTAACTGGTAAGTAGCAAACATGGCGTCTTCTATCCTACTATATGGGAAGGCAGTTTTCATTGCTTTTGTCCTATTGGATGGAATAATTGTTCAGATAGCTTATTTGAGATGTCAATCACACTTTGGTGGGATGTCATCGAGTCTTCGTGTACAAGAGAGGTTCAAATGCCTCTCCAACTGGATGGATTGGCAGTTCAGATGGCTTATTTGAGATGTCAAACACACATTGGTCGCCCGGTAATCTTTTTTTGCAGTTAAAGAAAAGTTGATACGCCCGAACAGGGACTTGAACCCTGGACCCTCAGATTAAAAGTCTGATGCTCTACCGACTGAGCTATCCAGGCTCGATTCGTCTTCGTGGTTCACATCCCAAAAAATGTATTGAGAACCTAACCCAAGAAATTATTTTATTTCTGTAAAATGAAATTAATGGTAAGAAGATACTTACTTTTTAAGATTCCTCTATGACCTACAGTGGGTGAAATGGCACAACTGGTAAGGCTCTCCCTCTCAGTCAGTGGTTTGTGAGTTCAAACCCCATGTTGGCCGAAAGTATGGCTTTTATGTTCTCCTTTAAAAATTGCAAGTTTTTCTCAATTCAATCCAAAAAGGATGTCTGCAATTCCACCAAAAGCTAGTTATTTATCAGCACCAATGCTTTTAATTTAAAAGTTTACTAACTGGGCAATCCAGGTTCGATATAATTTTGCTGGGCGCACATCAGCATGGTGTCCTAGAACATAAAAGAAAACATATGATACATTTTTCTTTAAAAAAGAAATACATTTAACTGCTAGGTAGAAACATGGCGTCTTCTATCCTAATGTATGGGAAGGCAGTTTATATTGCTTTTGTCCTATTGGATGGAATAATTGTTCAGATAGCTTATTTGAGATGTCAATCACACTTTGGTGGGATGTCATCGAGTCTTCGTGTACAAGAGAGGTTCAAATGCCTCTCCAACTGGATGGATTGGCAGTTCAGATGGCTTATTTGAGATGTCAAACACACATTGGTCGCCCGGTAATCTTTTTTTGCAGTTAAAGAAAAGTTGATACGCCCGAACAGGGACTTGAACCCTGGACCCTCAGATTAAAAGTCTGATGCTCTACCGACTGAGCTATCCAGGCTCGATTTTTTTTCGTGGTTCACATCCCAAAAAATGTATTGAGAACCTAACCCAAGAAATTATTTTATTTCTGTAAAATGAAATTAATGGTAAGAAGATACTTACTTTTTAAGATTCCTCTCTGACCTACAGTGGGTGAAATGGCACAACTGGTTAGGCGCTGCCTCTCAGTCAGTGGTTTGTGAGTTCAAACCCCATGTTGGCCGAAAGTATGGCTTTTATGTTCTCCTTTAAAAATTGCAAGTTTTTCTCAATTCAATCCAAAAAGGATGTCTGCAATTCCACCAAAAGCTAGTTATTTATCAGCACCAATGCTTTAAATTTAAAAGTTTACTAACTGAGCAATCCAGGTTTGATATAATTTTGCTGGGCGCACATCAGCATGGTGTCCTAGAACATAAAAGAAAACATATGATACATTTTTCTTTAAAAAAGAAATACATTTAACTGGTAAGTAGCAAACATGGCGTCTTCTATCCTACTATATGGGAAGGCAGTTTTCATTGCTTTTGTCCTATTGGATGGAATAATTGTTCAGATAGCTTATTTGAGATGTCAATCACACTTTGGTGGGATGTCATCGAGTCTTCGTGTACAAGAGAGGTTCAAATGCCTCTCCAACTGGATGGATTGGCAGTTCAGATGGCTTATTTGAGATGTCAAACACACATTGGTCGCCCGCTAATCATTTTTTGCAGTAAAAGAAAAGTTGATACGCCCGAACAGGGACTTGAACCCTGGACCCTCAGATTAAAAGTCTGATGCTCTACCGACTGAGCTATCCAGGCTCGATTCTTCTTCGTGGTTCACATCCCAAAAAATGTATTGAGAACCTAACCCAAGAAATTATTTTATTTCTGTAAAATGAAATTAATGGTAAGAAGATACTTACTTTTTAAGATTCCTCTATGACCTACAGTGGGTGAAATGGCACAACTGGTTAGGCGCTCCCTCTCAGTCAGTGGTTTGTGAGTTCAAACCCCATGTTGGCCGAAAGTATGGCTTTTATGTTCTCCTTTAAAAATTGCAAGTTTTTCTCAATTCAATCCAAAAAGGATGTCTGCAATTCCACCAAAAGCTAGTTATTTATCAGCACCAATGCTTTTAATTTAAAAGTTTACTAACTGAGCAATCCAGGTTCGATATAATTTTGCTGGGCGCACATCAGCATGGTGTCCTAGAACATAAAAGAAAACATATGATACATTTTTTTTAAAAAAAGAAATACATTTAACTGGTAAGTAGCAAACATGGCGTCTTCTATCCTACTATATGGGAAGGCAGTTTTCATTGCTTTTGTCCTATTGGATGGAATAATTGTTCAGATAGCTTATTTGAGATGTCAATCACACTTTGGTGGGATGTCATCGAGTCTTCGTGTACAAGAGAGGTTCAAATGCCTCTCCAACTGGATGGATTGGCAGTTCAGATGGCTTATTTGAGATGTCAAACACACATTGGTCGCCCGGTAATCTTTTTTTGCATTTAAAGAAAAGTTGATACGCCCGAACAGGGACTTGAACCCTGGACCCTCAGATTAAAAGTCTGATGCTCTACCGACTGAGCTATCCAGGCTCGATTCTTCTTCGTGGTTCACATCCCAAAAAATGTATTGAGAACCTAACCCAAGAAATTATTTTATTTCTGTAAAATGAAATTAATGGTAAGAAGATACTTACTTTTTAAGATTCCTCTATGACCTACAGTGGGTGAAATGGCACAACTGGTTAGGCGCTCCCTCTCAGTCAGTGGTTTGTGAGTTCAAACCCCATGTTGGCCGAAAGTATGGCTTTTATGTTCTCCTTTAAAAATTGCAAGTTTTTCTCAATTTAATCCAAAAAGGATGTCTGCAATTCCACCAAAAGCTAGTTATTTATCAGCACCAATGCTTTTAATTTAAAAGTTTACTAACTGAGCAATCCAGGTTCGATATAATTTTGCTGGGCGCACATCAGCATGGTGTCCTAGAACATAAAAGAAAACATATGATACATTTTTTTTAAAAAAAGAAATACATTTAACTGGTAAGTAGCAAACATGGCGTCTTCTATCCTACTATATGGGAAGGCAGTTTTCATTGCTTTTGTCCTATTGGATGGAATAATTGTTCAGATAGCTTATTTGAGATGTCAATCACACTTTGGTGGGATGTCATCGAGTCTTCGTGTACAAGAGAGGTTCAAATGCCTCTCCAACTGGATGGATTGGCAGTTCAGATGGCTTATTTGAGATGTCAAACACACATTGGTCGCCCGGTAATCTTTTTTTGCATTTAAAGAAAAGTTGATACGCCCGAACAGGGACTTGAACCCTGGACCCTCAGATTAAAAGTCTGATGCTCTACCGACTGAGCTATCCAGGCTCGATTCGTCTTCGTGGTTCACATCCCAAAAAATGTATTGAGAACCTAACCCAAGAAATTATTTTATTTCTGTAAAATGAAATTAATGGTAAGAAGATACTTACTTTTTAACATTCCTCTATGACCTACAGTGGGTGAAATGGCACAACTGGTAAGGCTCTCCCTCTCAGTCAGTGGTTTGTGAGTTCAAACCCCATGTTGGCCGAAAGTATGGCTTTTATGTTCTCCTTTAAAAATTGCAAGTTTTTCTCAATTCAATCCAAAAAGGATGTCTGCAATTCCACCAAAAGCTAGTTATTTATCAGCACCAATGCTTTTAATTTAAAAGTTTACTAACTGGGCAATCCAGGTTCGATATAATTTTGCTGGGCGCACATCAGCATGGTGTCCTAGAACATAAAAGAAAACATATGATACATTTTTCTTTAAAAAAGAAATACATTTAACTGCTAGGTAGAAACATGGCGTCTTCTATCCTAATGTATGGGAAGGCAGTTTATATTGCTTTTGTCCTATTGGATGGAATAATTGTTCAGATAGCTTATTTGAGATGTCAATCACACTTTGGTGGGATGTCATCGAGTCTTCGTGTACAAGAGAGGTTCAAATGCCTCTCCAACTGGATGGATTGGCAGTTCAGATGGCTTATTTGAGATGTCAAACACACATTGGTCGCCCGGTAATCTTTTTTTGCAGTTAAAGAAAAGTTGATACGCCCGAACAGGGACTTGAACCCTGGACCCTCAGATTAAAAGTCTGATGCTCTACCGACTGAGCTATCCAGGCTCGATTCTTCTTCGTGGTTCACATCCCAAAAAATGTATTGAGAACCTAACCCAAGAAATTATTTTATTTCTGTAAAATGAAATTAATGGTAAGAAGATACTTACTTTTTAAGATTCCTCTATGACCTACAGTGGGTGAAATGGCACAACTGGTTAGGCGCTCCCTCTCAGTCAGTGGTTTGTGAGTTCAAACACCATGTTGGCCGAAAGTATGGCTTTTATGTTCTCCTTTAAAAATTGCAAGTTTTTCTCAATTCAATCCAAAAAGGATGTCTGCAATTCCACCAAAAGCTAGTTATTTATCAGCACCAATGCTTTTAATTTAAAAGTTTACTAACTGAGCAATCCAGGTTCGATATAATTTTGCTGGGCGCACATCAGCATGGTGTCCTAGAACATAAAAGAAAACATATGATACATTTTTTTTAAAAAAAGAAATACATTTAACTGGTAAGTAGCAAACATGGCGTCTTCTATCCTACTATATGGGAAGGCAGTTTTCATTGCTTTTGTCCTATTGGATGGAATAATTGTTCAGATAGCTTATTTGAGATGTCAATCACACTTTGGTGGGATGTCATCGAGTCTTCGTGTACAAGAGAGGTTCAAATGCCTCTCCAACTGGATGGATTGGCAGTTCAGATGGCTTATTTGAGATGTCAAACACACATTGGTCGCCCGGTAATCTTTTTTTGCAGTTAAAGAAAAGTTGATACGCCCGAACAGGGACTTGAACCCTGGACCCTCAGATTAAAAGTCTGATGCTCTACCGACTGAGCTATCCAGGCTCGATTCTTCTTCGTGGTTCACATCCCAAAAAATGTATTGAGAACCTAACCCAAGAAATTATTTTATTTCTGTAAAATGAAATTAATGGTAAGAAGATACTTACTTTTTAAGATTCCTCTATGACCTACAGTGGGTGAAATGGCACAACTGGTTAGGCGCTCCCTCTCAGTCAGTGGTTTGTGAGTTCAAACACCATGTTGGCCGAAAGTATGGCTTTTATGTTCTCCTTTAAAAATTGCAAGTTTTTCTCAATTCAATCCAAAAAGGATGTCTGCAATTCCACCAAAAGCTAGTTATTTATCAGCACCAATGCTTTTAATTTAAAAGTTTACTAACTGAGCAATCCAGGTTCGATATAATTTTGCTGGGCGCACATCAGCATGGTGTCCTAGAACATAAAAGAAAACATATGATACATTTTTTTTAAAAAAAGAAATACATTTAACTGGTAAGTAGCAAACATGGCGTCTTCTATCCTACTATATGGGAAGGCAGTTTTCATTGCTTTTGTCCTATTGGATGGAATAATTGTTCAGATAGCTTATTTGAGATGTCAATCACACTTTGGTGGGATGTCATCGAGTCTTCGTGTACAAGAGAGGTTCAAATGCCTCTCCAACTGGATGGATTGGCAGTTCAGATGGCTTATTTGAGATGTCAAACACACATTGGTCGCCCGGTAATCTTTTTTTGCATTTAAAGAAAAGTTGATACGCCCGAACAGGGACTTGAACCCTGGACCCTCAGATTAAAAGTCTGATGCTCTACCGACTGAGCTATCCAGGCTCGATTCTTCTTCGTGGTTCACATCCCAAAAAATGTATTGAGAACCTAACCCAAGAAATTATTTTATTTCTGTAAAATGAAATTAATGGTAAGAAGATACTTACTTTTTAAGATTCCTCTATGACCTACAGTGGGTGAAATGGCACAACTGGTTAGGCGCTCCCTCTCAGTCAGTGGTTTGTGAGTTCAAACCCCATGTTGGCCGAAAGTATGGCTTTTATGTTCTCCTTTAAAAATTGCAAGTTTTTCTCAATTTAATCCAAAAAGGATGTCTGCAATTCCACCAAAAGCTAGTTATTTATCAGCACCAATGCTTTTAATTTAAAAGTTTACTAACTGAGCAATCCAGGTTCGATATAATTTTGCTGGGCGCACATCAGCATGGTGTCCTAGAACATAAAAGAAAACATATGATACATTTTTTTTAAAAAAAGAAATACATTTAACTGGTAAGTAGCAAACATGGCGTCTTCTATCCTACTATATGGGAAGGCAGTTTTCATTGCTTTTGTCCTATTGGATGGAATAATTGTTCAGATAGCTTATTTGAGATGTCAATCACACTTTGGTGGGATGTCATCGAGTCTTCGTGTACAAGAGAGGTTCAAATGCCTCTCCAACTGGATGGATTGGCAGTTCAGATGGCTTATTTGAGATGTCAAACACACATTGGTCGCCCGGTAATCTTTTTTTGCATTTAAAGAAAAGTTGATACGCCCGAACAGGGACTTGAACCCTGGACCCTCAGATTAAAAGTCTGATGCTCTACCGACTGAGCTATCCAGGCTCGATTCGTCTTCGTGGTTCACATCCCAAAAAATGTATTGAGAACCTAACCCAAGAAATTATTTTATTTCTGTAAAATGAAATTAATGGTAAGAAGATACTTACTTTTTAACATTCCTCTATGACCTACAGTGGGTGAAATGGCACAACTGGTAAGGCTCTCCCTCTCAGTCAGTGGTTTGTGAGTTCAAACCCCATGTTGGCCGAAAGTATGGCTTTTATGTTCTCCTTTAAAAATTGCAAGTTTTTCTCAATTCAATCCAAAAAGGATGTCTGCAATTCCACCAAAAGCTAGTTATTTATCAGCACCAATGCTTTTAATTTAAAAGTTTACTAACTGGGCAATCCAGGTTCGATATAATTTTGCTGGGCGCACATCAGCATGGTGTCCTAGAACATAAAAGAAAACATATGATACATTTTTCTTTAAAAAAGAAATACATTTAACTGCTAGGTAGAAACATGGCGTCTTCTATCCTAATGTATGGGAAGGCAGTTTATATTGCTTTTGTCCTATTGGATGGAATAATTGTTCAGATAGCTTATTTGAGATGTCAATCACACTTTGGTGGGATGTCATCGAGTCTTCGTGTACAAGAGAGGTTCAAATGCCTCTCCAACTGGATGGATTGGCAGTTCAGATGGCTTATTTGAGATGTCAAACACACATTGGTCGCCCGGTAATCTTTTTTTGCAGTTAAAGAAAAGTTGATACGCCCGAACAGGGACTTGAACCCTGGACCCTCAGATTAAAAGTCTGATGCTCTACCGACTGAGCTATCCAGGCTCGATTCTTCTTCGTGGTTCACATCCCAAAAAATGTATTGAGAACCTAACCCAAGAAATTATTTTATTTCTGTAAAATGAAATTAATGGTAAGAAGATACTTACTTTTTAAGATTCCTCTATGACCTACAGTGGGTGAAATGGCACAACTGGTTAGGCGCTCCCTCTCAGTCAGTGGTTTGTGAGTTCAAACACCATGTTGGCCGAAAGTATGGCTTTTATGTTCTCCTTTAAAAATTGCAAGTTTTTCTCAATTCAATCCAAAAAGGATGTCTGCAATTCCACCAAAAGCTAGTTATTTATCAGCACCAATGCTTTTAATTTAAAAGTTTACTAACTGAGCAATCCAGGTTCGATATAATTTTGCTGGGCGCACATCAGCATGGTGTCCTAGAACATAAAAGAAAACATATGATACATTTTTTTTAAAAAAAGAAATACATTTAACTGGTAAGTAGCAAACATGGCGTCTTCTATCCTACTATATGGGAAGGCAGTTTTCATTGCTTTTGTCCTATTGGATGGAATAATTGTTCAGATAGCTTATTTGAGATGTCAATCACACTTTGGTGGGATGTCATCGAGTCTTCGTGTACAAGAGAGGTTCAAATGCCTCTCCAACTGGATGGATTGGCAGTTCAGATGGCTTATTTGAGATGTCAAACACACATTGGTCGCCCGGTAATCTTTTTTTGCAGTTAAAGAAAAGTTGATACGCCCGAACAGGGACTTGAACCCTGGACCCTCAGATTAAAAGTCTGATGCTCTACCGACTGAGCTATCCAGGCTCGATTCTTCTTCGTGGTTCACATCCCAAAAAATGTATTGAGAACCTAACCCAAGAAATTATTTTATTTCTGTAAAATGAAATTAATGGTAAGAAGATACTTACTTTTTAAGATTCCTCTATGACCTACAGTGGGTGAAATGGCACAACTGGTTAGGCGCTCCCTCTCAGTCAGTGGTTTGTGAGTTCAAACACCATGTTGGCCGAAAGTATGGCTTTTATGTTCTCCTTTAAAAATTGCAAGTTTTTCTCAATTCAATCCAAAAAGGATGTCTGCAATTCCACCAAAAGCTAGTTATTTATCAGCACCAATGCTTTTAATTTAAAAGTTTACTAACTGAGCAATCCAGGTTCGATATAATTTTGCTGGGCGCACATCAGCATGGTGTCCTAGAACATAAAAGAAAACATATGATACATTTTTTTTAAAAAAAGAAATACATTTAACTGGTAAGTAGCAAACATGGCGTCTTCTATCCTACTATATGGGAAGGCAGTTTTCATTGCTTTTGTCCTATTGGATGGAATAATTGTTCAGATAGCTTATTTGAGATGTCAATCACACTTTGGTGGGATGTCATCGAGTCTTCGTGTACAAGAGAGGTTCAAATGCCTCTCCAACTGGATGGATTGGCAGTTCAGATGGCTTATTTGAGATGTCAAACACACATTGGTCGCCCGGTAATCATTTTTTGCAGTAAAAGAAAAGTTGATACGCCCGAACAGGGACTTGAACCCTGGACCCTCAGATTAAAAGTCTGATGCTCTACCGACTGAGCTATCCAGGCTCGATTCGTCTTCGTGGTTCACATCCCAAAAAATGTATTGAGAACCTAACCCAAGAAATTATTTTATTTCTGTAAAATGAAATTAATGGTAAGAAGATACTTACTTTTTAAGATTCCTCTATGACCTACAGTGGGTGAAATGGCACAACTGGTTAGGCGCTCCCTCTCAGTCAGTGGTTTGTGAGTTCAAACACCATGTTGGCCGAAAGTATGGCTTTTATGTTCTCCTTTAAAAATTGCAAGTTTTTCTCAATTCAATCCAAAAAGGATGTCTGCAATTCCACCAAAAGCTAGTTATTTATCAGCACCAATGCTTTTAATTTAAAAGTTTACTAACTGAGCAATCCAGGTTCGATATAATTTTGCTGGGCGCACATCAGCATGGTGTCCTAGAACATAAAAGAAAACATATGATACATTTTTTTTAAAAAAAGAAATACATTTAACTGGTAAGTAGCAAACATGGCGTCTTCTATCCTACTATATGGGAAGGCAGTTTTCATTGCTTTTGTCCTATTGGATGGAATAATTGTTCAGATAGCTTATTTGAGATGTCAATCACACTTTGGTGGGATGTCATCGAGTCTTCGTGTACAAGAGAGGTTCAAATGCCTCTCCAACTGGATGGATTGGCAGTTCAGATGGCTTATTTGAGATGTCAAACACACATTGGTCGCCCGGTAATCTTTTTTTGCAGTTAAAGAAAAGTTGATACGCCCGAACAGGGACTTGAACCCTGGACCCTCAGATTAAAAGTCTGATGCTCTACCGACTGAGCTATCCAGGCTCGATTCGTCTTCGTGGTTCACATCCCAAAAAATGTATTGAGAACCTAACCCAAGAAATTATTTTATTTCTGTAAAATGAAATTAATGGTAAGAAGATACTTACTTTTTAAGATTCCTCTATGACCTACAGTGGGTGAAATGGCACAACTGGTAAGGCTCTCCCTCTCAGTCAGTGGTTTGTGAGTTCAAACCCCATGTTGGCCGAAAGTATGGCTTTTATGTTCTCCTTTAAAAATTGCAAGTTTTTCTCAATTCAATCCAAAAAGGATGTCTGCAATTCCACCAAAAGCTAGTTATTTATCAGCACCAATGCTTTTAATTTAAAAGTTTACTAACTGGGCAATCCAGGTTCGATATAATTTTGCTGGGCGCACATCAGCATGGTGTCCTAGAACATAAAAGAAAACATATGATACATTTTTCTTTAAAAAAGAAATACATTTAACTGCTAGGTAGAAACATGGCGTCTTCTATCCTAATGTATGGGAAGGCAGTTTATATTGCTTTTGTCCTATTGGATGGAATAATTGTTCAGATAGCTTATTTGAGATGTCAATCACACTTTGGTGGGATGTCATCGAGTCTTCGTGTACAAGAGAGGTTCAAATGCCTCTCCAACTGGATGGATTGGCAGTTCAGATGGCTTATTTGAGATGTCAAACACACATTGGTCGCCCGGTAATCTTTTTTTGCAGTTAAAGAAAAGTTGATACGCCCGAACAGGGACTTGAACCCTGGACCCTCAGATTAAAAGTCTGATGCTCTACCGACTGAGCTATCCAGGCTCGATTTTTTTTCGTGGTTCACATCCCAAAAAATGTATTGAGAACCTAACCCAAGAAATTATTTTATTTCTGTAAAATGAAATTAATGGTAAGAAGATACTTACTTTTTAAGATTCCTCTCTGACCTACAGTGGGTGAAATGGCACAACTGGTTAGGCGCTGCCTCTCAGTCAGTGGTTTGTGAGTTCAAACCCCATGTTGGCCGAAAGTATGGCTTTTATGTTCTCCTTTAAAAATTGCAAGTTTTTCTCAATTCAATCCAAAAAGGATGTCTGCAATTCCACCAAAAGCTAGTTATTTATCAGCACCAATGCTTTAAATTTAAAAGTTTACTAACTGAGCAATCCAGGTTTGATATAATTTTGCTGGGCGCACATCAGCATGGTGTCCTAGAACATAAAAGAAAACATATGATACATTTTTCTTTAAAAAAGAAATACATTTAACTGGTAAGTAGCAAACATGGCGTCTTCTATCCTACTATATGGGAAGGCAGTTTTCATTGCTTTTGTCCTATTGGATGGAATAATTGTTCAGATAGCTTATTTGAGATGTCAATCACACTTTGGTGGGATGTCATCGAGTCTTCGTGTACAAGAGAGGTTCAAATGCCTCTCCAACTGGATGGATTGGCAGTTCAGATGGCTTATTTGAGATGTCAAACACACATTGGTCGCCCGCTAATCATTTTTTGCAGTAAAAGAAAAGTTGATACGCCCGAACAGGGACTTGAACCCTGGACCCTCAGATTAAAAGTCTGATGCTCTACCGACTGAGCTATCCAGGCTCGATTCTTCTTCGTGGTTCACATCCCAAAAAATGTATTGAGAACCTAACCCAAGAAATTATTTTATTTCTGTAAAATGAAATTAATGGTAAGAAGATACTTACTTTTTAAGATTCCTCTATGACCTACAGTGGGTGAAATGGCACAACTGGTTAGGCGCTCCCTCTCAGTCAGTGGTTTGTGAGTTCAAACCCCATGTTGGCCGAAAGTATGGCTTTTATGTTCTCCTTTAAAAATTGCAAGTTTTTCTCAATTCAATCCAAAAAGGATGTCTGCAATTCCACCAAAAGCTAGTTATTTATCAGCACCAATGCTTTTAATTTAAAAGTTTACTAACTGAGCAATCCAGGTTCGATATAATTTTGCTGGGCGCACATCAGCATGGTGTCCTAGAACATAAAAGAAAACATATGATACATTTTTTTTAAAAAAAGAAATACATTTAACTGGTAAGTAGCAAACATGGCGTCTTCTATCCTACTATATGGGAAGGCAGTTTTCATTGCTTTTGTCCTATTGGATGGAATAATTGTTCAGATAGCTTATTTGAGATGTCAATCACACTTTGGTGGGATGTCATCGAGTCTTCGTGTACAAGAGAGGTTCAAATGCCTCTCCAACTGGATGGATTGGCAGTTCAGATGGCTTATTTGAGATGTCAAACACACATTGGTCGCCCGGTAATCTTTTTTTGCATTTAAAGAAAAGTTGATACGCCCGAACAGGGACTTGAACCCTGGACCCTCAGATTAAAAGTCTGATGCTCTACCGACTGAGCTATCCAGGCTCGATTCTTCTTCGTGGTTCACATCCCAAAAAATGTATTGAGAACCTAACCCAAGAAATTATTTTATTTCTGTAAAATGAAATTAATGGTAAGAAGATACTTACTTTTTAAGATTCCTCTATGACCTACAGTGGGTGAAATGGCACAACTGGTTAGGCGCTCCCTCTCAGTCAGTGGTTTGTGAGTTCAAACCCCATGTTGGCCGAAATTATGGCTTTTATGTTCTCCTTTAAAAATTGCAAGTTTTTCTCAATTTAATCCAAAAAGGATGTCTGCAATTCCACCAAAAGCTAGTTATTTATCAGCACCAATGCTTTTAATTTAAAAGTTTACTAACTGAGCAATCCAGGTTCGATATAATTTTGCTGGGCGCACATCAGCATGGTGTCCTAGAACATAAAAGAAAACATATGATACATTTTTTTTAAAAAAAGAAATACATTTAACTGGTAAGTAGCAAACATGGCGTCTTCTATCCTACTATATGGGAAGGCAGTTTTCATTGCTTTTGTCCTATTGGATGGAATAATTGTTCAGATAGCTTATTTGAGATGTCAATCACACTTTGGTGGGATGTCATCGAGTCTTCGTGTACAAGAGAGGTTCAAATGCCTCTCCAACTGGATGGATTGGCAGTTCAGATGGCTTATTTGAGATGTCAAACACACATTGGTCGCCCGCTAATCATTTTTTGCAGTAAAAGAAAAGTTAATACGCCCGAACAGGGACTTGAACCCTGGACCCTCAGATTAAAAGTCTGATGCTCTACCGACTGAGCTATCCAGGCTCGATTCTTCTTCGTGGTTCACATCCCAAAAAATGTATTGAGAACCTAACCCAAGAAATTATTTTATTTCTGTAAAATGAAATTAATGGTAAGAAGATACTTACTTTTTAAGATTCCTCTATGACCTACAGTGGGTGAAATGGCACAACTGGTTAGGCGCTCCCTCTCAGTCATTGGTTTGTGAGTTCAAACCCTATGTTGGCCGAAAGTATGGCTTTTATGTTCTCCTTTAAAAATTGCAAGTTTTTCTCAATTCAATCCAAAAAGGATGTCTGCAATTCCACCAAAAGCTAGTTATTTATCAGCACCAATGCTTTTAATTTAAAAGTTTACTAACTGAGCAATCCAGGTTTGATATAATTTTGCTGGGCGCACATCAGCATGGTGTCCTAGAACATAAAAGAAAACATATGATACATTTTTCTTTAAAAAAGAAATACATTTAACTGGTAAGTAGCAAACATGGCGTCTTCTATCCTACTATATGGGAAGGCAGTTTTCATTGCTTTTGTCCTATTGGATGGAATAATTGTTCAGATAGCTTATTTGAGATGTCAATCACACTTTGGTGGGATGTCATCGAGTCTTCGTGTACAAGAGAGGTTCAAATGCCTCTCCAACTGGATGGATTGGCAGTTCAGATGGCTTATTTGAGATGTCAAACACACATTGGTCGCCCGGTAATCTTTTTTTGCAGTTAAAGAAAAGTTGATACGCCCGAACAGGGACTTGAACCCTGGACCCTCAGATTAAAAGTCTGATGCTCTACCGACTGAGCTATCCAGGCTCGATTCTTCTTCGTGGTTCACATCCCAAAAAATGTATTGAGAACCTAACCCAAGAAATTATTTTATTTCTGTAAAATGAAATTAATGGTAAGAAGATACTTACTTTTTAAGATTCCTCTATGACCTACAGTGGGTGAAATGGCACAACTGGTTAGGCGCTCCCTCTCAGTCAGTGGTTTGTGAGTTCAAACCCCATGTTGGCCGAAAGTATGGCTTTTATGTTCTCCTTTAAAAATTGCAAGTTTTTCTCAATTCAATCCAAAAAGGATGTCTGCAATTCCACCAAAAGCTAGTTATTTATCAGCACCAATGCTTTTAATTTAAAAGTTTACTAACTGGGCAATCCAGGTTCGATATAATTTTGCTGGGCGCACATCAGCATGGTGTCCTAGAACATAAAAGAAAACATATGATACATTTTTCTTTAAAAAAGAAATACATTTAACTGCTAGGTAGAAACATGGCGTCTTCTATCCTAATGTATGGGAAGGCAGTTTATATTGCTTTTGTCCTATTGGATGGAATAATTGTTCAGATAGCTTATTTGAGATGTCAATCACACTTTGGTGGGATGTCATCGAGTCTTCGTGTACAAGAGAGGTTCAAATGCCTCTCCAACTGGATGGATTGGCAGTTCAGATGGCTTATTTGAGATGTCAAACACACATTGGTCGCCCGGTAATCTTTTTTTGCATTTAAAGAAAAGTTGATACGCCCGAACAGGGACTTGAACCCTGGACCCTCAGATTAAAAGTCTGATGCTCTACCGACTGAGCTATCCAGGCTCGATTCTTCTTCGTGGTTCACATCCCAAAAAATGTATTGAGAACCTAACCCAAGAAATTATTTTATTTCTGTAAAATGAAATTAATGGTAAGAAGATACTTACTTTTTAAGATTCCTCTATGACCTACAGTGGGTGAAATGGCACAACTGGTTAGGCGCTCCCTCTCAGTCAGTGGTTTGTGAGTTCAAACCCCATGTTGGCCGAAAGTATGGCTTTTATGTTCTCCTTTAAAAATTGCAAGTTTTTCTCAATTTAATCCAAAAAGGATGTCTGCAATTCCACCAAAAGCTAGTTATTTATCAGCACCAATGCTTTTAATTTAAAAGTTTACTAACTGAGCAATCCAGGTTCGATATAATTTTGCTGGGCGCACATCAGCATGGTGTCCTAGAACATAAAAGAAAACATATGATACATTTTTTTTAAAAAAAGAAATACATTTAACTGGTAAGTAGCAAACATGGCGTCTTCTATCCTACTATATGGGAAGGCAGTTTTCATTGCTTTTGTCCTATTGGATGGAATAATTGTTCAGATAGCTTATTTGAGATGTCAATCACACTTTGGTGGGATGTCATCGAGTCTTCGTGTACAAGAGAGGTTCAAATGCCTCTCCAACTGGATGGATTGGCAGTTCAGATGGCTTATTTGAGATGTCAAACACACATTGGTCGCCCGGTAATCTTTTTTTGCATTTAAAGAAAAGTTGATACGCCCGAACAGGGACTTGAACCCTGGACCCTCAGATTAAAAGTCTGATGCTCTACCGACTGAGCTATCCAGGCTCGATTCTTCTTCGTGGTTCACATCCCAAAAAATGTATTGAGAACCTAACCCAAGAAATTATTTTATTTCTGTAAAATGAAATTAATGGTAAGAAGATACTTACTTTTTAAGATTCCTCTATGACCTACAGTGGGTGAAATGGCACAACTGGTTAGGCGCTCCCTCTCAGTCAGTGGTTTGTGAGTTCAAACCCCATGTTGGCCGAAAGTATGGCTTTTATGTTCTCCTTTAAAAATTGCAAGTTTTTCTCAATTTAATCCAAAAAGGATGTCTGCAATTCCACCAAAAGCTAGTTATTTATCAGCACCAATGCTTTTAATTTAAAAGTTTACTAACTGAGCAATCCAGGTTCGATATAATTTTGCTGGGCGCACATCAGCATGGTGTCCTAGAACATAAAAGAAAACATATGATACATTTTTTTTAAAAAAAGAAATACATTTAACTGGTAAGTAGCAAACATGGCGTCTTCTATCCTACTATATGGGAAGGCAGTTTTCATTGCTTTTGTCCTATTGGATGGAATAATTGTTCAGATAGCTTATTTGAGATGTCAATCACACATTGGTGGGATGTCATCGAGTCTTCGTGTACAAGAGAGGTTCAAATGCCTCTCCAACTGGATGGATTGGCAGTTCAGATGGCTTATTTGAGATGTCAAACACACATTGGTCGCCCGCTAATCATTTTTTGCAGTAAAAGAAAAGTTAATACGCCCGAACAGGGACTTGAACCCTGGACCCTCAGATTAAAAGTCTGATGCTCTACCGACTGAGCTATCCAGGCTCGATTCTTCTTCGTGGTTCACATCCCAAAAAATGTATTGAGAACCTAACCCAAGAAATTATTTTATTTCTGTAAAATGAAATTAATGGTAAGAAGATACTTACTTTTTAAGATTCCTCTATGACCTACAGTGGGTGAAATGGCACAACTGGTTAGGCGCTCCCTCTCAGTCATTGGTTTGTGAGTTCAAACCCTATGTTGGCCGAAAGTATGGCTTTTATGTTCTCCTTTAAAAATTGCAAGTTTTTCTCAATTCAATCCAAAAAGGATGTCTGCAATTCCACCAAAAGCTAGTTATTTATCAGCACCAATGCTTTTAATTTAAAAGTTTACTAACTGAGCAATCCAGGTTTGATATAATTTTGCTGGGCGCACATCAGCATGGTGTCCTAGAACATAAAAGAAAACATATGATACATTTTTCTTTAAAAAAGAAATACATTTAACTGGTAAGTAGCAAACATGGCGTCTTCTATCCTACTATATGGGAAGGCAGTTTTCATTGCTTTTGTCCTATTGGATGGAATAATTGTTCAGATAGCTTATTTGAGATGTCAATCACACTTTGGTGGGATGTCATCGAGTCTTCGTGTACAAGAGAGGTTCAAATGCCTCTCCAACTGGATGGATTGGCAGTTCAGATGGCTTATTTGAGATGTCAAACACACATTGGTCGCCCGGTAATCTTTTTTTGCAGTTAAAGAAAAGTTGATACGCCCGAACAGGGACTTGAACCCTGGACCCTCAGATTAAAAGTCTGATGCTCTACCGACTGAGCTATCCAGGCTCGATTCTTCTTCGTGGTTCACATCCCAAAAAATGTATTGAGAACCTAACCCAAGAAATTATTTTATTTCTGTAAAATGAAATTAATGGTAAGAAGATACTTACTTTTTAAGATTCCTCTATGACCTACAGTGGGTGAAATGGCACAACTGGTTAGGCGCTCCCTCTCAGTCAGTGGTTTGTGAGTTCAAACCCCATGTTGGCCGAAAGTATGGCTTTTATGTTCTCCTTTAAAAATTGCAAGTTTTTCTCAATTCAATCCAAAAAGGATGTCTGCAATTCCACCAAAAGCTAGTTATTTATCAGCACCAATGCTTTTAATTTAAAAGTTTACTAACTGGGCAATCCAGGTTCGATATAATTTTGCTGGGCGCACATCAGCATGGTGTCCTAGAACATAAAAGAAAACATATGATACATTTTTCTTTAAAAAAGAAATACATTTAACTGCTAGGTAGAAACATGGCGTCTTCTATCCTAATGTATGGGAAGGCAGTTTATATTGCTTTTGTCCTATTGGATGGAATAATTGTTCAGATAGCTTATTTGAGATGTCAATCACACTTTGGTGGGATGTCATCGAGTCTTCGTGTACAAGAGAGGTTCAAATGCCTCTCCAACTGGATGGATTGGCAGTTCAGATGGCTTATTTGAGATGTCAAACACACATTGGTCGCCCGGTAATCTTTTTTTGCAGTTAAAGAAAAGTTGATACGCCCGAACAGGGACTTGAACCCTGGACCCTCAGATTAAAAGTCTGATGCTCTACCGACTGAGCTATCCAGGCTCGATTTTTTTTCGTGGTTCACATCCCAAAAAATGTATTGAGAACCTAACCCAAGAAATTATTTTATTTCTGTAAAATGAAATTAATGGTAAGAAGATACTTACTTTTTAAGATTCCTCTATGACCTACAGTGGGTGAAATGGCACAACTGGTTAGGCGCTCCCTCTCAGTCAGTGGTTTGTGAGTTCAAACCCCATGTTGGCCGAAAGTATGGCTTTTATGTTCTCCTTTAAAAATTGCAAGTTTTTCTCAATTTAATCCAAAAAGGATGTCTGCAATTCCACCAAAAGCTAGTTATTTATCAGCACCAATGCTTTTAATTTAAAAGTTTACTAACTGAGCAATCCAGGTTCGATATAATTTTGCTGGGCGCACATCAGCATGGTGTCCTAGAACATAAAAGAAAACATATGATACATTTTTTTTAAAAAAAGAAATACATTTAACTGGTAAGTAGCAAACATGGCGTCTTCTATCCTACTATATGGGAAGGCAGTTTTCATTGCTTTTGTCCTATTGGATGGAATAATTGTTCAGATAGCTTATTTGAGATGTCAATCACACTTTGGTGGGATGTCATCGAGTCTTCGTGTACAAGAGAGGTTCAAATGCCTCTCCAACTGGATGGATTGGCAGTTCAGATGGCTTATTTGAGATGTCAAACACACATTGGTCGCCCGCTAATCATTTTTTGCAGTAAAAGAAAAGTTAATACGCCCGAACAGGGACTTGAACCCTGGACCCTCAGATTAAAAGTCTGATGCTCTACCGACTGAGCTATCCAGGCTCGATTCTTCTTCGTGGTTCACATCCCAAAAAATGTATTGAGAACCTAACCCAAGAAATTATTTTATTTCTGTAAAATGAAATTAATGGTAAGAAGATACTTACTTTTTAAGATTCCTCTATGACCTACAGTGGGTGAAATGGCACAACTGGTTAGGCGCTCCCTCTCAGTCATTGGTTTGTGAGTTCAAACCCTATGTTGGCCGAAAGTATGGCTTTTATGTTCTCCTTTAAAAATTGCAAGTTTTTCTCAATTCAATCCAAAAAGGATGTCTGCAATTCCACCAAAAGCTAGTTATTTATCAGCACCAATGCTTTTAATTTAAAAGTTTACTAACTGAGCAATCCAGGTTTGATATAATTTTGCTGGGCGCACATCAGCATGGTGTCCTAGAACATAAAAGAAAACATATGATACATTTTTCTTTAAAAAAGAAATACATTTAACTGGTAAGTAGCAAACATGGCGTCTTCTATCCTACTATATGGGAAGGCAGTTTTCATTGCTTTTGTCCTATTGGATGGAATAATTGTTCAGATAGCTTATTTGAGATGTCAATCACACTTTGGTGGGATGTCATCGAGTCTTCGTGTACAAGAGAGGTTCAAATGCCTCTCCAACTGGATGGATTGGCAGTTCAGATGGCTTATTTGAGATGTCAAACACACATTGGTCGCCCGGTAATCTTTTTTTGCAGTTAAAGAAAAGTTGATACGCCCGAACAGGGACTTGAACCCTGGACCCTCAGATTAAAAGTCTGATGCTCTACCGACTGAGCTATCCAGGCTCGATTCTTCTTCGTGGTTCACATCCCAAAAAATGTATTGAGAACCTAACCCAAGAAATTATTTTATTTCTGTAAAATGAAATTAATGGTAAGAAGATACTTACTTTTTAAGATTCCTCTATGACCTACAGTGGGTGAAATGGCACAACTGGTTAGGCGCTCCCTCTCAGTCAGTGGTTTGTGAGTTCAAACCCCATGTTGGCCGAAAGTATGGCTTTTATGTTCTCCTTTAAAAATTGCAAGTTTTTCTCAATTCAATCTAAAAAGGATGTCTGCAATTCCACCAAAAGCTAGTTATTTATCAGCACCAATGCTTTTAATTTAAAAGTTTACTAACTGGGCAATCCAGGTTCGATATAATTTTGCTGGGCGCACATCAGCATGGTGTCCTAGAACATAAAAGAAAACATATGATACATTTTTCTTTAAAAAAGAAATACATTTAACTGCTAGGTAGAAACATGGCGTCTTCTATCCTAATGTATGGGAAGGCAGTTTATATTGCTTTTGTCCTATTGGATGGAATAATTGTTCAGATAGCTTATTTGAGATGTCAATCACACTTTGGTGGGATGTCATCGAGTCTTCGTGTACAAGAGAGGTTCAAATGCCTCTCCAACTGGATGGATTGGCAGTTCAGATGGCTTATTTGAGATGTCAAACACACATTGGTCGCCCGGTAATCTTTTTTTGCAGTTAAAGAAAAGTTGATACGCCCGAACAGGGACTTGAACCCTGGACCCTCAGATTAAAAGTCTGATGCTCTACCGACTGAGCTATCCAGGCTCGATTCGTCTTCGTGGTTCACATCCCAAAAAATGTATTGAGAACCTAACCCAAGAAATTATTTTATTTCTGTAAAATGAAATTAATGGTAAGAAGATACTTACTTTTTAAGATTCCTCTATGACCTACAGTGGGTGAAATGGCACAACTGGTTAGGCGCTCCCTCTCAGTCAGTGGTTTGTGAGTTCAAACCCCATGTTGGCCGAAAGTATGGCTTTTATGTTCTCCTTTAAAAATTGCAAGTTTTTCTCAATTCAATCCAAAAAGGATGTCTGCAATTCCACCAAAAGCTAGTTATTTATCAGCACCAATGCTTTAAATTTAAAAGTTTACTAACTGAGCAATCCAGGTTTGATATAATTTTGCTGGGCGCACATCAGCATGGTGTCCTAGAACATAAAAGAAAACATATGATACATTTTTCTTTAAAAAAGAAATACATTTAACTGGTAAGTAGCAAACATGGCGTCTTCTATCCTACTATATGGGAAGGCAGTTTTCATTGCTTTTGTCCTATTGGATGGAATAATTGTTCAGATAGCTTATTTGAGATGTCAATCACACTTTGGTGGGATGTCATCGAGTCTTCGTGTACAAGAGAGGTTCAAATGCCTCTCCAACTGGATGGATTGGCAGTTCAGATGGCTTATTTGAGATGTCAAACACACATTGGTCGCCCGCTAATCATTTTTTGCAGTAAAAGAAAAGTTGATACGCCCGAACAGGGACTTGAACCCTGGACCCTCAGATTAAAAGTCTGATGCTCTACCGACTGAGCTATCCAGGCTCGATTCTTCTTCGTGGTTCACATCCCAAAAAATGTATTGAGAACCTAACCCAAGAAATTATTTTATTTCTGTAAAATGAAATTAATGGTAAGAAGATACTTACTTTTTAAGATTCCTCTATGACCTACAGTGGGTGAAATGGCACAACTGGTTAGGCGCTCCCTCTCAGTCAGTGGTTTGTGAGTTCAAACCCCATGTTGGCCGAAAGTATGGCTTTTATGTTCTCCTTTAAAAATTGCAAGTTTTTCTCAATTCAATCCAAAAAGGATGTCTGCAATTCCACCAAAAGCTAGTTATTTATCAGCACCAATGCTTTTAATTTAAAAGTTTACTAACTGAGCAATCCAGGTTCGATATAATTTTGCTGGGCGCACATCAGCATGGTGTCCTAGAACATAAAAGAAAACATATGATACATTTTTTTTAAAAAAAGAAATACATTTAACTGGTAAGTAGCAAACATGGCGTCTTCTATCCTACTATATGGGAAGGCAGTTTTCATTGCTTTTGTCCTATTGGATGGAATAATTGTTCAGATAGCTTATTTGAGATGTCAATCACACTTTGGTGGGATGTCATCGAGTCTTCGTGTACAAGAGAGGTTCAAATGCCTCTCCAACTGGATGGATTGGCAGTTCAGATGGCTTATTTGAGATGTCAAACACACATTGGTCGCCCGGTAATCTTTTTTTGCATTTAAAGAAAAGTTGATACGCCCGAACAGGGACTTGAACCCTGGACCCTCAGATTAAAAGTCTGATGCTCTACCGACTGAGCTATCCAGGCTCGATTCTTCTTCGTGGTTCACATCCCAAAAAATGTATTGAGAACCTAACCCAAGAAATTATTTTATTTCTGTAAAATGAAATTAATGGTAAGAAGATACTTACTTTTTAAGATTCCTCTATGACCTACAGTGGGTGAAATGGCACAACTGGTTAGGCGCTCCCTCTCAGTCAGTGGTTTGTGAGTTCAAACCCCATGTTGGCCGAAAGTATGGCTTTTATGTTCTCCTTTAAAAATTGCAAGTTTTTCTCAATTTAATCCAAAAAGGATGTCTGCAATTCCACCAAAAGCTAGTTATTTATCAGCACCAATGCTTTTAATTTAAAAGTTTACTAACTGAGCAATCCAGGTTCGATATAATTTTGCTGGGCGCACATCAGCATGGTGTCCTAGAACATAAAAGAAAACATATGATACATTTTTTTTAAAAAAAGAAATACATTTAACTGGTAAGTAGCAAACATGGCGTCTTCTATCCTACTATATGGGAAGGCAGTTTTCATTGCTTTTGTCCTATTGGATGGAATAATTGTTCAGATAGCTTATTTGAGATGTCAATCACACTTTGGTGGGATGTCATCGAGTCTTCGTGTACAAGAGAGGTTCAAATGCCTCTCCAACTGGATGGATTGGCAGTTCAGATGGCTTATTTGAGATGTCAAACACACATTGGTCGCCCGCTAATCATTTTTTGCAGTAAAAGAAAAGTTAATACGCCCGAACAGGGACTTGAACCCTGGACCCTCAGATTAAAAGTCTGATGCTCTACCGACTGAGCTATCCAGGCTCGATTCTTCTTCGTGGTTCACATCCCAAAAAATGTATTGAGAACCTAACCCAAGAAATTATTTTATTTCTGTAAAATGAAATTAATGGTAAGAAGATACTTACTTTTTAAGATTCCTCTATGACCTACAGTGGGTGAAATGGCACAACTGGTTAGGCGCTCCCTCTCAGTCATTGGTTTGTGAGTTCAAACCCTATGTTGGCCGAAAGTATGGCTTTTATGTTCTCCTTTAAAAATTGCAAGTTTTTCTCAATTCAATCCAAAAAGGATGTCTGCAATTCCACCAAAAGCTAGTTATTTATCAGCACCAATGCTTTTAATTTAAAAGTTTACTAACTGAGCAATCCAGGTTTGATATAATTTTGCTGGGCGCACATCAGCATGGTGTCCTAGAACATAAAAGAAAACATATGATACATTTTTCTTTAAAAAAGAAATACATTTAACTGGTAAGTAGCAAACATGGCGTCTTCTATCCTACTATATGGGAAGGCAGTTTTCATTGCTTTTGTCCTATTGGATGGAATAATTGTTCAGATAGCTTATTTGAGATGTCAATCACACTTTGGTGGGATGTCATCGAGTCTTCGTGTACAAGAGAGGTTCAAATGCCTCTCCAACTGGATGGATTGGCAGTTCAGATGGCTTATTTGAGATGTCAAACACACATTGGTCGCCCGGTAATCTTTTTTTGCAGTTAAAGAAAAGTTGATACGCCCGAACAGGGACTTGAACCCTGGACCCTCAGATTAAAAGTCTGATGCTCTACCGACTGAGCTATCCAGGCTCGATTCTTCTTCGTGGTTCACATCCCAAAAAATGTATTGAGAACCTAACCCAAGAAATTATTTTATTTCTGTAAAATGAAATTAATGGTAAGAAGATACTTACTTTTTAAGATTCCTCTATGACCTACAGTGGGTGAAATGGCACAACTGGTTAGGCGCTCCCTCTCAGTCAGTGGTTTGTGAGTTCAAACACCATGTTGGCCGAAAGTATGGCTTTTATGTTCTCCTTTAAAAATTGCAAGTTTTTCTCAATTCAATCCAAAAAGGATGTCTGCAATTCCACCAAAAGCTAGTTATTTATCAGCACCAATGCTTTTAATTTAAAAGTTTACTAACTGAGCAATCCAGGTTCGATATAATTTTGCTGGGCGCACATCAGCATGGTGTCCTAGAACATAAAAGAAAACATATGATACATTTTTTTTAAAAAAAGAAATACATTTAACTGGTAAGTAGCAAACATGGCGTCTTCTATCCTACTATATGGGAAGGCAGTTTTCATTGCTTTTGTCCTATTGGATGGAATAATTGTTCAGATAGCTTATTTGAGATGTCAATCACACTTTGGTGGGATGTCATCGAGTCTTCGTGTACAAGAGAGGTTCAAATGCCTCTCCAACTGGATGGATTGGCAGTTCAGATGGCTTATTTGAGATGTCAAACACACATTGGTCGCCCGGTAATCTTTTTTTGCAGTTAAAGAAAAGTTGATACGCCCGAACAGGGACTTGAACCCTGGACCCTCAGATTAAAAGTCTGATGCTCTACCGACTGAGCTATCCAGGCTCGATTCTTCTTCGTGGTTCACATCCCAAAAAATGTATTGAGAACCTAACCCAAGAAATTATTTTATTTCTGTAAAATGAAATTAATGGTAAGAAGATACTTACTTTTTAAGATTCCTCTATGACCTACAGTGGGTGAAATGGCACAACTGGTTAGGCGCTCCCTCTCAGTCAGTGGTTTGTGAGTTCAAACACCATGTTGGCCGAAAGTATGGCTTTTATGTTCTCCTTTAAAAATTGCAAGTTTTTCTCAATTCAATCCAAAAAGGATGTCTGCAATTCCACCAAAAGCTAGTTATTTATCAGCACCAATGCTTTTAATTTAAAAGTTTACTAACTGAGCAATCCAGGTTCGATATAATTTTGCTGGGCGCACATCAGCATGGTGTCCTAGAACATAAAAGAAAACATATGATACATTTTTTTTAAAAAAAGAAATACATTTAACTGGTAAGTAGCAAACATGGCGTCTTCTATCCTACTATATGGGAAGGCAGTTTTCATTGCTTTTGTCCTATTGGATGGAATAATTGTTCAGATAGCTTATTTGAGATGTCAATCACACTTTGGTGGGATGTCATCGAGTCTTCGTGTACAAGAGAGGTTCAAATGCCTCTCCAACTGGATGGATTGGCAGTTCAGATGGCTTATTTGAGATGTCAAACACACATTGGTCGCCCGGTAATCATTTTTTGCAGTAAAAGAAAAGTTGATACGCCCGAACAGGGACTTGAACCCTGGACCCTCAGATTAAAAGTCTGATGCTCTACCGACTGAGCTATCCAGGCTCGATTCGTCTTCGTGGTTCACATCCCAAAAAATGTATTGAGAACCTAACCCAAGAAATTATTTTATTTCTGTAAAATGAAATTAATGGTAAGAAGATACTTACTTTTTAAGATTCCTCTATGACCTACAGTGGGTGAAATGGCACAACTGGTTAGGCGCTCCCTCTCAGTCAGTGGTTTGTGAGTTCAAACCCCATGTTGGCCGAAAGTATGGCTTTTATGTTCTCCTTTAAAAATTGCAAGTTTTTCTCAATTCAATCCAAAAAGGATGTCTGCAATTCCACCAAAAGCTAGTTATTTATCAGCACCAATGCTTTTAATTTAAAAGTTTACTAACTGAGCAATCCAGGTTCGATATAATTTTGCTGGGCGCACATCAGCATGGTGTCCTAGAACATAAAAGAAAACATATGATACATTTTTTTTAAAAAAAGAAATACATTTAACTGGTAAGTAGCAAACATGGCGTCTTCTATCCTACTATATGGGAAGGCAGTTTTCATTGCTTTTGTCCTATTGGATGGAATAATTGTTCAGATAGCTTATTTGAGATGTCAATCACACTTTGGTGGGATGTCATCGAGTCTTCGTGTACAAGAGAGGTTCAAATGCCTCTCCAACTGGATGGATTGGCAGTTCAGATGGCTTATTTGAGATGTCAAACACACATTGGTCGCCCGGTAATCTTTTTTTGCATTTAAAGAAAAGTTGATACGCCCGAACAGGGACTTGAACCCTGGACCCTCAGATTAAAAGTCTGATGCTCTACCGACTGAGCTATCCAGGCTCGATTCTTCTTCGTGGTTCACATCCCAAAAAATGTATTGAGAACCTAACCCAAGAAATTATTTTATTTCTGTAAAATGAAATTAATGGTAAGAAGATACTTACTTTTTAAGATTCCTCTATGACCTACAGTGGGTGAAATGGCACAACTGGTTAGGCGCTCCCTCTCAGTCAGTGGTTTGTGAGTTCAAACCCCATGTTGGCCGAAAGTATGGCTTTTATGTTCTCCTTTAAAAATTGCAAGTTTTTCTCAATTTAATCCAAAAAGGATGTCTGCAATTCCACCAAAAGCTAGTTATTTATCAGCACCAATGCTTTTAATTTAAAAGTTTACTAACTGAGCAATCCAGGTTCGATATAATTTTGCTGGGCGCACATCAGCATGGTGTCCTAGAACATAAAAGAAAACATATGATACATTTTTTTTAAAAAAAGAAATACATTTAACTGGTAAGTAGCAAACATGGCGTCTTCTATCCTACTATATGGGAAGGCAGTTTTCATTGCTTTTGTCCTATTGGATGGAATAATTGTTCAGATAGCTTATTTGAGATGTCAATCACACTTTGGTGGGATGTCATCGAGTCTTCGTGTACAAGAGAGGTTCAAATGCCTCTCCAACTGGATGGATTGGCAGTTCAGATGGCTTATTTGAGATGTCAAACACACATTGGTCGCCCGGTAATCTTTTTTTGCATTTAAAGAAAAGTTGATACGCCCGAACAGGGACTTGAACCCTGGACCCTCAGATTAAAAGTCTGATGCTCTACCGACTGAGCTATCCAGGCTCGATTCGTCTTCGTGGTTCACATCCCAAAAAATGTATTGAGAACCTAACCCAAGAAATTATTTTATTTCTGTAAAATGAAATTAATGGTAAGAAGATACTTACTTTTTAACATTCCTCTATGACCTACAGTGGGTGAAATGGCACAACTGGTTAGGCGCTGCCTCTCAGTCAGTGGTTTGTGAGTTCAAACCCCATGTTGGCCGAAAGTATGGCTTTTATGTTCTCCTTTAAAAATTGCAAGTTTTTCTCAATTCAATCCAAAAAGGATGTCTGCAATTCCACCAAAAGCTAGTTATTTATCAGCACCAATGCTTTAAATTTAAAAGTTTACTAACTGAGCAATCCAGGTTTGATATAATTTTGCTGGGCGCACATCAGCATGGTGTCCTAGAACATAAAAGAAAACATATGATACATTTTTTTTAAAAAAAGAAATACATTTAACTGGTAAGTAGCAAACATGGCGTCTTCTATCCTACTATATGGGAAGGCAGTTTTCATTGCTTTTGTCCTATTGGATGGAATAATTGTTCAGATAGCTTATTTGAGATGTCAATCACACTTTGGTGGGATGTCATCGAGTCTTCGTGTACAAGAGAGGTTCAAATGCCTCTCCAACTGGATGGATTGGCAGTTCAGATGGCTTATTTGAGATGTCAAACACACATTGGTCGCCCGGTAATCATTTTTTGCAGTAAAAGAAAAGTTGATACGCCCGAACAGGGACTTGAACCCTGGACCCTCAGATTAAAAGTCTGATGCTCTACCGACTGAGCTATCCAGGCTCGATTCGTCTTCGTGGTTCACATCCCAAAAAATGTATTGAGAACCTAACCCAAGAAATTATTTTATTTCTGTAAAATGAAATTAATGGTAAGAAGATACTTACTTTTTAAGATTCCTCTATGACCTACAGTGGGTGAAATGGCACAACTGGTTAGGCGCTCCCTCTCAGTCAGTGGTTTGTGAGTTCAAACCCCATGTTGGCCGAAAGTATGGCTTTTATGTTCTCCTTTAAAAATTGCAAGTTTTTCTCAATTCAATCCAAAAAGGATGTCTGCAATTCCACCAAAAGCTAGTTATTTATCAGCACCAATGCTTTTAATTTAAAAGTTTACTAACTGAGCAATCCAGGTTCGATATAATTTTGCTGGGCGCACATCAGCATGGTGTCCTAGAACATAAAAGAAAACATATGATACATTTTTTTTAAAAAAAGAAATACATTTAACTGGTAAGTAGCAAACATGGCGTCTTCTATCCTACTATATGGGAAGGCAGTTTTCATTGCTTTTGTCCTATTGGATGGAATAATTGTTCAGATAGCTTATTTGAGATGTCAATCACACTTTGGTGGGATGTCATCGAGTCTTCGTGTACAAGAGAGGTTCAAATGCCTCTCCAACTGGATGGATTGGCAGTTCAGATGGCTTATTTGAGATGTCAAACACACATTGGTCGCCCGGTAATCTTTTTTTGCATTTAAAGAAAAGTTGATACGCCCGAACAGGGACTTGAACCCTGGACCCTCAGATTAAAAGTCTGATGCTCTACCGACTGAGCTATCCAGGCTCGATTCTTCTTCGTGGTTCACATCCCAAAAAATGTATTGAGAACCTAACCCAAGAAATTATTTTATTTCTGTAAAATGAAATTAATGGTAAGAAGATACTTACTTTTTAAGATTCCTCTATGACCTACAGTGGGTGAAATGGCACAACTGGTTAGGCGCTCCCTCTCAGTCAGTGGTTTGTGAGTTCAAACCCCATGTTGGCCGAAAGTATGGCTTTTATGTTCTCCTTTAAAAATTGCAAGTTTTTCTCAATTTAATCCAAAAAGGATGTCTGCAATTCCACCAAAAGCTAGTTATTTATCAGCACCAATGCTTTTAATTTAAAAGTTTACTAACTGAGCAATCCAGGTTCGATATAATTTTGCTGGGCGCACATCAGCATGGTGTCCTAGAACATAAAAGAAAACATATGATACATTTTTTTTAAAAAAAGAAATACATTTAACTGGTAAGTAGCAAACATGGCGTCTTCTATCCTACTATATGGGAAGGCAGTTTTCATTGCTTTTGTCCTATTGGATGGAATAATTGTTCAGATAGCTTATTTGAGATGTCAATCACACTTTGGTGGGATGTCATCGAGTCTTCGTGTACAAGAGAGGTTCAAATGCCTCTCCAACTGGATGGATTGGCAGTTCAGATGGCTTATTTGAGATGTCAAACACACATTGGTCGCCCGGTAATCTTTTTTTGCATTTAAAGAAAAGTTGATACGCCCGAACAGGGACTTGAACCCTGGACCCTCAGATTAAAAGTCTGATGCTCTACCGACTGAGCTATCCAGGCTCGATTCGTCTTCGTGGTTCACATCCCAAAAAATGTATTGAGAACCTAACCCAAGAAATTATTTTATTTCTGTAAAATGAAATTAATGGTAAGAAGATACTTACTTTTTAACATTCCTCTATGACCTACAGTGGGTGAAATGGCACAACTGGTAAGGCTCTCCCTCTCAGTCAGTGGTTTGTGAGTTCAAACCCCATGTTGGCCGAAAGTATGGCTTTTATGTTCTCCTTTAAAAATTGCAAGTTTTTCTCAATTCAATCCAAAAAGGATGTCTGCAATTCCACCAAAAGCTAGTTATTTATCAGCACCAATGCTTTTAATTTAAAAGTTTACTAACTGGGCAATCCAGGTTCGATATAATTTTGCTGGGCGCACATCAGCATGGTGTCCTAGAACATAAAAGAAAACATATGATACATTTTTCTTTAAAAAAGAAATACATTTAACTGCTAGGTAGAAACATGGCGTCTTCTATCCTAATGTATGGGAAGGCAGTTTATATTGCTTTTGTCCTATTGGATGGAATAATTGTTCAGATAGCTTATTTGAGATGTCAATCACACTTTGGTGGGATGTCATCGAGTCTTCGTGTACAAGAGAGGTTCAAATGCCTCTCCAACTGGATGGATTGGCAGTTCAGATGGCTTATTTGAGATGTCAAACACACATTGGTCGCCCGGTAATCTTTTTTTGCAGTTAAAGAAAAGTTGATACGCCCGAACAGGGACTTGAACCCTGGACCCTCAGATTAAAAGTCTGATGCTCTACCGACTGAGCTATCCAGGCTCGATTCTTCTTCGTGGTTCACATCCCAAAAAATGTATTGAGAACCTAACCCAAGAAATTATTTTATTTCTGTAAAATGAAATTAATGGTAAGAAGATACTTACTTTTTAAGATTCCTCTATGACCTACAGTGGGTGAAATGGCACAACTGGTTAGGCGCTCCCTCTCAGTCAGTGGTTTGTGAGTTCAAACCCCATGTTGGCCGAAAGTATGGCTTTTATGTTCTCCTTTAAAAATTGCAAGTTTTTCTCAATTCAATCCAAAAAGGATGTCTGCAATTCCACCAAAAGCTAGTTATTTATCAGCACCAATGCTTTTAATTTAAAAGTTTACTAACTGGGCAATCCAGGTTCGATATAATTTTGCTGGGCGCACATCAGCATGGTGTCCTAGAACATAAAAGAAAACATATGATACATTTTTCTTTAAAAAAGAAATACATTTAACTGCTAGGTAGAAACATGGCGTCTTCTATCCTAATGTATGGGAAGGCAGTTTATATTGCTTTTGTCCTATTGGATGGAATAATTGTTCAGATAGCTTATTTGAGATGTCAATCACACTTTGGTGGGATGTCATCGAGTCTTCGTGTACAAGAGAGGTTCAAATGCCTCTCCAACTGGATGGATTGGCAGTTCAGATGGCTTATTTGAGATGTCAAACACACATTGGTCGCCCGGTAATCTTTTTTTGCAGTTAAAGAAAAGTTGATACGCCCGAACAGGGACTTGAACCCTGGACCCTCAGATTAAAAGTCTGATGCTCTACCGACTGAGCTATCCAGGCTCGATTTTTTTTCGTGGTTCACATCCCAAAAAATGTATTGAGAACCTAACCCAAGAAATTATTTTATTTCTGTAAAATGAAATTAATGGTAAGAAGATACTTACTTTTTAAGATTCCTCTCTGACCTACAGTGGGTGAAATGGCACAACTGGTTAGGCGCTGCCTCTCAGTCAGTGGTTTGTGAGTTCAAACCCCATGTTGGCCGAAAGTATGGCTTTTATGTTCTCCTTTAAAAATTGCAAGTTTTTCTCAATTCAATCCAAAAAGGATGTCTGCAATTCCACCAAAAGCTAGTTATTTATCAGCACCAATGCTTTTAATTTAAAAGTTTACTAACTGAGCAATCCAGGTTCGATATAATTTTGCTGGGCGCACATCAGCATGGTGTCCTAGAACATAAAAGAAAACATATGATACATTTTTTTTAAAAAAAGAAATACATTTAACTGGTAAGTAGCAAACATGGCGTCTTCTATCCTACTATATGGGAAGGCAGTTTTCATTGCTTTTGTCCTATTGGATGGAATAATTGTTCAGATAGCTTATTTGAGATGTCAATCACACTTTGGTGGGATGTCATCGAGTCTTCGTGTACAAGAGAGGTTCAAATGCCTCTCCAACTGGATGGATTGGCAGTTCAGATGGCTTATTTGAGATGTCAAACACACATTGGTCGCCCGGTAATCTTTTTTTGCATTTAAAGAAAAGTTGATACGCCCGAACAGGGACTTGAACCCTGGACCCTCAGATTAAAAGTCTGATGCTCTACCGACTGAGCTATCCAGGCTCGATTCTTCTTCGTGGTTCACATCCCAAAAAATGTATTGAGAACCTAACCCAAGAAATTATTTTATTTCTGTAAAATGAAATTAATGGTAAGAAGATACTTACTTTTTAAGATTCCTCTATGACCTACAGTGGGTGAAATGGCACAACTGGTTAGGCGCTCCCTCTCAGTCAGTGGTTTGTGAGTTCAAACCCCATGTTGGCCGAAAGTATGGCTTTTATGTTCTCCTTTAAAAATTGCAAGTTTTTCTCAATTTAATCCAAAAAGGATGTCTGCAATTCCACCAAAAGCTAGTTATTTATCAGCACCAATGCTTTTAATTTAAAAGTTTACTAACTGAGCAATCCAGGTTCGATATAATTTTGCTGGGCGCACATCAGCATGGTGTCCTAGAACATAAAAGAAAACATATGATACATTTTTTTTAAAAAAAGAAATACATTTAACTGGTAAGTAGCAAACATGGCGTCTTCTATCCTACTATATGGGAAGGCAGTTTTCATTGCTTTTGTCCTATTGGATGGAATAATTGTTCAGATAGCTTATTTGAGATGTCAATCACACTTTGGTGGGATGTCATCGAGTCTTCGTGTACAAGAGAGGTTCAAATGCCTCTCCAACTGGATGGATTGGCAGTTCAGATGGCTTATTTGAGATGTCAAACACACATTGGTCGCCCGGTAATCTTTTTTTGCATTTAAAGAAAAGTTGATACGCCCGAACAGGGACTTGAACCCTGGACCCTCAGATTAAAAGTCTGATGCTCTACCGACTGAGCTATCCAGGCTCGATTCGTCTTCGTGGTTCACATCCCAAAAAATGTATTGAGAACCTAACCCAAGAAATTATTTTATTTCTGTAAAATGAAATTAATGGTAAGAAGATACTTACTTTTTAACATTCCTCTATGACCTACAGTGGGTGAAATGGCACAACTGGTAAGGCTCTCCCTCTCAGTCAGTGGTTTGTGAGTTCAAACCCCATGTTGGCCGAAAGTATGGCTTTTATGTTCTCCTTTAAAAATTGCAAGTTTTTCTCAATTCAATCCAAAAAGGATGTCTGCAATTCCACCAAAAGCTAGTTATTTATCAGCACCAATGCTTTTAATTTAAAAGTTTACTAACTGGGCAATCCAGGTTCGATATAATTTTGCTGGGCGCACATCAGCATGGTGTCCTAGAACATAAAAGAAAACATATGATACATTTTTCTTTAAAAAAGAAATACATTTAACTGCTAGGTAGAAACATGGCGTCTTCTATCCTAATGTATGGGAAGGCAGTTTATATTGCTTTTGTCCTATTGGATGGAATAATTGTTCAGATAGCTTATTTGAGATGTCAATCACACTTTGGTGGGATGTCATCGAGTCTTCGTGTACAAGAGAGGTTCAAATGCCTCTCCAACTGGATGGATTGGCAGTTCAGATGGCTTATTTGAGATGTCAAACACACATTGGTCGCCCGGTAATCTTTTTTTGCAGTTAAAGAAAAGTTGATACGCCCGAACAGGGACTTGAACCCTGGACCCTCAGATTAAAAGTCTGATGCTCTACCGACTGAGCTATCCAGGCTCGATTCTTCTTCGTGGTTCACATCCCAAAAAATGTATTGAGAACCTAACCCAAGAAATTATTTTATTTCTGTAAAATGAAATTAATGGTAAGAAGATACTTACTTTTTAAGATTCCTCTATGACCTACAGTGGGTGAAATGGCACAACTGGTTAGGCGCTCCCTCTCAGTCAGTGGTTTGTGAGTTCAAACCCCATGTTGGCCGAAAGTATGGCTTTTATGTTCTCCTTTAAAAATTGCAAGTTTTTCTCAATTCAATCCAAAAAGGATGTCTGCAATTCCACCAAAAGCTAGTTATTTATCAGCACCAATGCTTTTAATTTAAAAGTTTACTAACTGGGCAATCCAGGTTCGATATAATTTTGCTGGGCGCACATCAGCATGGTGTCCTAGAACATAAAAGAAAACATATGATACATTTTTCTTTAAAAAAGAAATACATTTAACTGCTAGGTAGAAACATGGCGTCTTCTATCCTAATGTATGGGAAGGCAGTTTATATTGCTTTTGTCCTATTGGATGGAATAATTGTTCAGATAGCTTATTTGAGATGTCAATCACACTTTGGTGGGATGTCATCGAGTCTTCGTGTACAAGAGAGGTTCAAATGCCTCTCCAACTGGATGGATTGGCAGTTCAGATGGCTTATTTGAGATGTCAAACACACATTGGTCGCCCGGTAATCTTTTTTTGCAGTTAAAGAAAAGTTGATACGCCCGAACAGGGACTTGAACCCTGGACCCTCAGATTAAAAGTCTGATGCTCTACCGACTGAGCTATCCAGGCTCGATTTTTTTTCGTGGTTCACATCCCAAAAAATGTATTGAGAACCTAACCCAAGAAATTATTTTATTTCTGTAAAATGAAATTAATGGTAAGAAGATACTTACTTTTTAAGATTCCTCTCTGACCTACAGTGGGTGAAATGGCACAACTGGTTAGGCGCTGCCTCTCAGTCAGTGGTTTGTGAGTTCAAACCCCATGTTGGCCGAAAGTATGGCTTTTATGTTCTCCTTTAAAAATTGCAAGTTTTTCTCAATTCAATCCAAAAAGGATGTCTGCAATTCCACCAAAAGCTAGTTATTTATCAGCACCAATGCTTTAAATTTAAAAGTTTACTAACTGAGCAATCCAGGTTTGATATAATTTTGCTGGGCGCACATCAGCATGGTGTCCTAGAACATAAAAGAAAACATATGATACATTTTTCTTTAAAAAAGAAATACATTTAACTGGTAAGTAGCAAACATGGCGTCTTCTATCCTACTATATGGGAAGGCAGTTTTCATTGCTTTTGTCCTATTGGATGGAATAATTGTTCAGATAGCTTATTTGAGATGTCAATCACACTTTGGTGGGATGTCATCGAGTCTTCGTGTACAAGAGAGGTTCAAATGCCTCTCCAACTGGATGGATTGGCAGTTCAGATGGCTTATTTGAGATGTCAAACACACATTGGTCGCCCGCTAATCATTTTTTGCAGTAAAAGAAAAGTTGATACGCCCGAACAGGGACTTGAACCCTGGACCCTCAGATTAAAAGTCTGATGCTCTACCGACTGAGCTATCCAGGCTCGATTCTTCTTCGTGGTTCACATCCCAAAAAATGTATTGAGAACCTAACCCAAGAAATTATTTTATTTCTGTAAAATGAAATTAATGGTAAGAAGATACTTACTTTTTAAGATTCCTCTATGACCTACAGTGGGTGAAATGGCACAACTGGTTAGGCGCTCCCTCTCAGTCAGTGGTTTGTGAGTTCAAACCCCATGTTGGCCGAAAGTATGGCTTTTATGTTCTCCTTTAAAAATTGCAAGTTTTTCTCAATTCAATCCAAAAAGGATGTCTGCAATTCCACCAAAAGCTAGTTATTTATCAGCACCAATGCTTTTAATTTAAAAGTTTACTAACTGAGCAATCCAGGTTCGATATAATTTTGCTGGGCGCACATCAGCATGGTGTCCTAGAACATAAAAGAAAACATATGATACATTTTTTTTAAAAAAAGAAATACATTTAACTGGTAAGTAGCAAACATGGCGTCTTCTATCCTACTATATGGGAAGGCAGTTTTCATTGCTTTTGTCCTATTGGATGGAATAATTGTTCAGATAGCTTATTTGAGATGTCAATCACACTTTGGTGGGATGTCATCGAGTCTTCGTGTACAAGAGAGGTTCAAATGCCTCTCCAACTGGATGGATTGGCAGTTCAGATGGCTTATTTGAGATGTCAAACACACATTGGTCGCCCGGTAATCTTTTTTTGCAGTTAAAGAAAAGTTGATACGCCCGAACAGGGACTTGAACCCTGGACCCTCAGATTAAAAGTCTGATGCTCTACCGACTGAGCTATCCAGGCTCGATTCTTCTTTGTGGTTCACATCCCAAAAAATGTATTGAGAACCTAACCCAAGAAATTATTTTATTTCTGTAAAATGAAATTAATGGTAAGAAGATACTTACTTTTTAAGATTCCTCTATGACCTACAGTGGGTGAAATGGCACAACTGGTTAGGCGCTCCCTCTCAGTCAGTGGTTTGTGAGTTCAAACCCCATGTTGGCCGAAAGTATGGCTTTTATGTTCTCCTTTAAAAATTGCAAGTTTTTCTCAATTCAATCCAAAAAGGATGTCTGCAATTCCACCAAAAGCTAGTTATTTATCAGCACCAATGCTTTAAATTTAAAAGTTTACTAACTGAGCAATCCAGGTTTGATATAATTTTGCTGGGCGCACATCAGCATGGTGTCCTAGAACATAAAAGAAAACATATGATACATTTTTCTTTAAAAAAGAAATACATTTAACTGGTAAGTAGCAAACATGGCGTCTTCTATCCTACTATATGGGAAGGCAGTTTTCATTGCTTTTGTCCTATTGGATGGAATAATTGTTCAGATAGCTTATTTGAGATGTCAATCACACTTTGGTGGGATGTCATCGAGTCTTCGTGTACAAGAGAGGTTCAAATGCCTCTCCAACTGGATGGATTGGCAGTTCAGATGGCTTATTTGAGATGTCAAACACACATTGGTCGCCCGCTAATCATTTTTTGCAGTAAAAGAAAAGTTGATACGCCCGAACAGGGACTTGAACCCTGGACCCTCAGATTAAAAGTCTGATGCTCTACCGACTGAGCTATCCAGGCTCGATTCTTCTTCGTGGTTCACATCCCAAAAAATGTATTGAGAACCTAACCCAAGAAATTATTTTATTTCTGTAAAATGAAATTAATGGTAAGAAGATACTTACTTTTTAAGATTCCTCTATGACCTACAGTGGGTGAAATGGCACAACTGGTTAGGCGCTCCCTCTCAGTCATTGGTTTGTGAGTTCAAACCCTATGTTGGCCGAAAGTATGGCTTTTATGTTCTCCTTTAAAAATTGCAAGTTTTTCTCAATTCAATCCAAAAAGGATGTCTGCAATTCCACCAAAAGCTAGTTATTTATCAGCACCAATGCTTTTAATTTAAAAGTTTACTAACTGAGCAATCCAGGTTTGATATAATTTTGCTGGGCGCACATCAGCATGGTGTCCTAGAACATAAAAGAAAACATATGATACATTTTTCTTTAAAAAAGAAATACATTTAACTGGTAAGTAGCAAACATGGCGTCTTCTATCCTACTATATGGGAAGGCAGTTTTCATTGCTTTTGTCCTATTGGATGGAATAATTGTTCAGATAGCTTATTTGAGATGTCAATCACACTTTGGTGGGATGTCATCGAGTCTTCGTGTACAAGAGAGGTTCAAATGCCTCTCCAACTGGATGGATTGGCAGTTCAGATGGCTTATTTGAGATGTCAAACACACATTGGTCGCCCGGTAATCATTTTTTGCAGTAAAAGAAAAGTTGATACGCCCGAACAGGGACTTGAACCCTGGACCCTCAGATTAAAAGTCTGATGCTCTACCGACTGAGCTATCCAGGCTCGATTCGTCTTCGTGGTTCACATCCCAAAAAATGTATTGAGAACCTAACCCAAGAAATTATTTTATTTCTGTAAAATGAAATTAATGGTAAGAAGATACTTACTTTTTAAGATTCCTCTATGACCTACAGTGGGTGAAATGGCACAACTGGTTAGGCGCTCCCTCTCAGTCAGTGGTTTGTGAGTTCAAACCCCATGTTGGCCGAAAGTATGGCTTTTATGTTCTCCTTTAAAAATTGCAAGTTTTTCTCAATTCAATCCAAAAAGGATGTCTGCAATTCCACCAAAAGCTAGTTATTTATCAGCACCAATGCTTTAAATTTAAAAGTTTACTAACTGAGCAATCCAGGTTTGATATAATTTTGCTGGGCGCACATCAGCATGGTGTCCTAGAACATAAAAGAAAACATATGATACATTTTTCTTTAAAAAAGAAATACATTTAACTGGTAAGTAGCAAACATGGCGTCTTCTATCCTACTATATGGGAAGGCAGTTTTCATTGCTTTTGTCCTATTGGATGGAATAATTGTTCAGATAGCTTATTTGAGATGTCAATCACACTTTGGTGGGATGTCATCGAGTCTTCGTGTACAAGAGAGGTTCAAATGCCTCTCCAACTGGATGGATTGGCAGTTCAGATGGCTTATTTGAGATGTCAAACACACATTGGTCGCCCGCTAATCATTTTTTGCAGTAAAAGAAAAGTTGATACGCCCGAACAGGGACTTGAACCCTGGACCCTCAGATTAAAAGTCTGATGCTCTACCGACTGAGCTATCCAGGCTCGATTCTTCTTTGTGGTTCACATCCCAAAAAATGTATTGAGAACCTAACCCAAGAAATTATTTTATTTCTGTAAAATGAAATTAATGGTAAGAAGATACTTACTTTTTAAGATTCCTCTATGACCTACAGTGGGTGAAATGGCACAACTGGTTAGGCGCTCCCTCTCAGTCAGTGGTTTGTGAGTTCAAACCCCATGTTGGCCGAAAGTATGGCTTTTATGTTCTCCTTTAAAAATTGCAAGTTTTTCTCAATTCAATCCAAAAAGGATGTCTGCAATTCCACCAAAAGCTAGTTATTTATCAGCACCAATGCTTTTAATTTAAAAGTTTACTAACTGAGCAATCCAGGTTCGATATAATTTTGCTGGGCGCACATCAGCATGGTGTCCTAGAACATAAAAGAAAACATATGATACATTTTTTTTAAAAAAAGAAATACATTTAACTGGTAAGTAGCAAACATGGCGTCTTCTATCCTACTATATGGGAAGGCAGTTTTCATTGCTTTTGTCCTATTGGATGGAATAATTGTTCAGATAGCTTATTTGAGATGTCAATCACACTTTGGTGGGATGTCATCGAGTCTTCGTGTACAAGAGAGGTTCAAATGCCTCTCCAACTGGATGGATTGGCAGTTCAGATGGCTTATTTGAGATGTCAAACACACATTGGTCGCCCGGTAATCTTTTTTTGCAGTTAAAGAAAAGTTGATACGCCCGAACAGGGACTTGAACCCTGGACCCTCAGATTAAAAGTCTGATGCTCTACCGACTGAGCTATCCAGGCTCGATTCGTCTTCGTGGTTCACATCCCAAAAAATGTATTGAGAACCTAACCCAAGAAATTATTTTATTTCTGTAAAATGAAATTAATGGTAAGAAGATACTTACTTTTTAAGATTCCTCTATGACCTACAGTGGGTGAAATGGCACAACTGGTTAGGCGCTCCCTCTCAGTCAGTGGTTTGTGAGTTCAAACCCCATGTTGGCCGAAAGTATGGCTTTTATGTTCTCCTTTAAAAATTGCAAGTTTTTCTCAATTCAATCCAAAAAGGATGTCTGCAATTCCACCAAAAGCTAGTTATTTATCAGCACCAATGCTTTTAATTTAAAAGTTTACTAACTGAGCAATCCAGGTTCGATATAATTTTGCTGGGCGCACATCAGCATGGTGTCCTAGAACATAAAAGAAAACATATGATACATTTTTTTTAAAAAAAGAAATACATTTAACTGGTAAGTAGCAAACATGGCGTCTTCTATCCTACTATATGGGAAGGCAGTTTTCATTGCTTTTGTCCTATTGGATGGAATAATTGTTCAGATAGCTTATTTGAGATGTCAATCACACTTTGGTGGGATGTCATCGAGTCTTCGTGTACAAGAGAGGTTCAAATGCCTCTCCAACTGGATGGATTGGCAGTTCAGATGGCTTATTTGAGATGTCAAACACACATTGGTCGCCCGGTAATCTTTTTTTGCAGTTAAAGAAAAGTTGATACGCCCGAACAGGGACTTGAACCCTGGACCCTCAGATTAAAAGTCTGATGCTCTACCGACTGAGCTATCCAGGCTCGATTCTTCTTCGTGGTTCACATCCCAAAAAATGTATTGAGAACCTAACCCAAGAAATTATTTTATTTCTGTAAAATGAAATTAATGGTAAGAAGATACTTACTTTTTAAGATTCCTCTATGACCTACAGTGGGTGAAATGGCACAACTGGTTAGGCGCTCCCTCTCAGTCAGTGGTTTGTGAGTTCAAACCCCATGTTGGCCGAAAGTATGGCTTTTATGTTCTCCTTTAAAAATTGCAAGTTTTTCTCAATTCAATCCAAAAAGGATGTCTGCAATTCCACCAAAAGCTAGTTATTTATCAGCACCAATGCTTTAAATTTAAAAGTTTACTAACTGAGCAATCCAGGTTTGATATAATTTTGCTGGGCGCACATCAGCATGGTGTCCTAGAACATAAAAGAAAACATATGATACATTTTTCTTTAAAAAAGAAATACATTTAACTGGTAAGTAGCAAACATGGCGTCTTCTATCCTACTATATGGGAAGGCAGTTTTCATTGCTTTTGTCCTATTGGATGGAATAATTGTTCAGATAGCTTATTTGAGATGTCAATCACACTTTGGTGGGATGTCATCGAGTCTTCGTGTACAAGAGAGGTTCAAATGCCTCTCCAACTGGATGGATTGGCAGTTCAGATGGCTTATTTGAGATGTCAAACACACATTGGTCGCCCGCTAATCATTTTTTGCAGTAAAAGAAAAGTTGATACGCCCGAACAGGGACTTGAACCCTGGACCCTCAGATTAAAAGTCTGATGCTCTACCGACTGAGCTATCCAGGCTCGATTCTTCTTCGTGGTTCACATCCCAAAAAATGTATTGAGAACCTAACCCAAGAAATTATTTTATTTCTGTAAAATGAAATTAATGGTAAGAAGATACTTACTTTTTAAGATTCCTCTATGACCTACAGTGGGTGAAATGGCACAACTGGTTAGGCGCTCCCTCTCAGTCATTGGTTTGTGAGTTCAAACCCTATGTTGGCCGAAAGTATGGCTTTTATGTTCTCCTTTAAAAATTGCAAGTTTTTCTCAATTCAATCCAAAAAGGATGTCTGCAATTCCACCAAAAGCTAGTTATTTATCAGCACCAATGCTTTTAATTTAAAAGTTTACTAACTGAGCAATCCAGGTTCGATATAATTTTGCTGGGCGCACATCAGCATGGTGTCCTAGAACATAAAAGAAAACATATGATACATTTTTTTTAAAAAAAGAAATACATTTAACTGGTAAGTAGCAAACATGGCGTCTTCTATCCTACTATATGGGAAGGCAGTTTTCATTGCTTTTGTCCTATTGGATGGAATAATTGTTCAGATAGCTTATTTGAGATGTCAATCACACTTTGGTGGGATGTCATCGAGTCTTCGTGTACAAGAGAGGTTCAAATGCCTCTCCAACTGGATGGATTGGCAGTTCAGATGGCTTATTTGAGATGTCAAACACACATTGGTCGCCCGGTAATCATTTTTTGCAGTAAAAGAAAAGTTGATACGCCCGAACAGGGACTTGAACCCTGGACCCTCAGATTAAAAGTCTGATGCTCTACCGACTGAGCTATCCAGGCTCGATTCGTCTTCGTGGTTCACATCCCAAAAAATGTATTGAGAACCTAACCCAAGAAATTATTTTATTTCTGTAAAATGAAATTAATGGTAAGAAGATACTTACTTTTTAAGATTCCTCTATGACCTACAGTGGGTGAAATGGCACAACTGGTTAGGCGCTCCCTCTCAGTCAGTGGTTTGTGAGTTCAAACCCCATGTTGGCCGAAAGTATGGCTTTTATGTTCTCCTTTAAAAATTGCAAGTTTTTCTCAATTCAATCCAAAAAGGATGTCTGCAATTCCACCAAAAGCTAGTTATTTATCAGCACCAATGCTTTTAATTTAAAAGTTTACTAACTGAGCAATCCAGGTTCGATATAATTTTGCTGGGCGCACATCAGCATGGTGTCCTAGAACATAAAAGAAAACATATGATACATTTTTTTTAAAAAAAGAAATACATTTAACTGGTAAGTAGCAAACATGGCGTCTTCTATCCTACTATATGGGAAGGCAGTTTTCATTGCTTTTGTCCTATTGGATGGAATAATTGTTCAGATAGCTTATTTGAGATGTCAATCACACTTTGGTGGGATGTCATCGAGTCTTCGTGTACAAGAGAGGTTCAAATGCCTCTCCAACTGGATGGATTGGCAGTTCAGATGGCTTATTTGAGATGTCAAACACACATTGGTCGCCCGGTAATCTTTTTTTGCAGTTAAAGAAAAGTTGATACGCCCGAACAGGGACTTGAACCCTGGACCCTCAGATTAAAAGTCTGATGCTCTACCGACTGAGCTATCCAGGCTCGATTCGTCTTCGTGGTTCACATCCCAAAAAATGTATTGAGAACCTAACCCAAGAAATTATTTTATTTCTGTAAAATGAAATTAATGGTAAGAAGATACTTACTTTTTAAGATTCCTCTATGACCTACAGTGGGTGAAATGGCACAACTGGTTAGGCGCTCCCTCTCAGTCAGTGGTTTGTGAGTTCAAACCCCATGTTGGCCGAAAGTATGGCTTTTATGTTCTCCTTTAAAAATTGCAAGTTTTTCTCAATTCAATCCAAAAAGGATGTCTGCAATTCCACCAAAAGCTAGTTATTTATCAGCACCAATGCTTTTAATTTAAAAGTTTACTAACTGAGCAATCCAGGTTCGATATAATTTTGCTGGGCGCACATCAGCATGGTGTCCTAGAACATAAAAGAAAACATATGATACATTTTTTTTAAAAAAAGAAATACATTTAACTGGTAAGTAGCAAACATGGCGTCTTCTATCCTACTATATGGGAAGGCAGTTTTCATTGCTTTTGTCCTATTGGATGGAATAATTGTTCAGATAGCTTATTTGAGATGTCAATCACACTTTGGTGGGATGTCATCGAGTCTTCGTGTACAAGAGAGGTTCAAATGCCTCTCCAACTGGATGGATTGGCAGTTCAGATGGCTTATTTGAGATGTCAAACACACATTGGTCGCCCGGTAATCTTTTTTTGCAGTTAAAGAAAAGTTGATACGCCCGAACAGGGACTTGAACCCTGGACCCTCAGATTAAAAGTCTGATGCTCTACCGACTGAGCTATCCAGGCTCGATTCTTCTTCGTGGTTCACATCCCAAAAAATGTATTGAGAACCTAACCCAAGAAATTATTTTATTTCTGTAAAATGAAATTAATGGTAAGAAGATACTTACTTTTTAAGATTCCTCTATGACCTACAGTGGGTGAAATGGCACAACTGGTTAGGCGCTCCCTCTCAGTCAGTGGTTTGTGAGTTCAAACCCCATGTTGGCCGAAAGTATGGCTTTTATGTTCTCCTTTAAAAATTGCAAGTTTTTCTCAATTCAATCCAAAAAGGATGTCTGCAATTCCACCAAAAGCTAGTTATTTATCAGCACCAATGCTTTAAATTTAAAAGTTTACTAACTGAGCAATCCAGGTTTGATATAATTTTGCTGGGCGCACATCAGCATGGTGTCCTAGAACATAAAAGAAAACATATGATACATTTTTCTTTAAAAAAGAAATACATTTAACTGGTAAGTAGCAAACATGGCGTCTTCTATCCTACTATATGGGAAGGCAGTTTTCATTGCTTTTGTCCTATTGGATGGAATAATTGTTCAGATAGCTTATTTGAGATGTCAATCACACTTTGGTGGGATGTCATCGAGTCTTCGTGTACAAGAGAGGTTCAAATGCCTCTCCAACTGGATGGATTGGCAGTTCAGATGGCTTATTTGAGATGTCAAACACACATTGGTCGCCCGCTAATCATTTTTTGCAGTAAAAGAAAAGTTGATACGCCCGAACAGGGACTTGAACCCTGGACCCTCAGATTAAAAGTCTGATGCTCTACCGACTGAGCTATCCAGGCTCGATTCTTCTTCGTGGTTCACATCCCAAAAAATGTATTGAGAACCTAACCCAAGAAATTATTTTATTTCTGTAAAATGAAATTAATGGTAAGAAGATACTTACTTTTTAAGATTCCTCTATGACCTACAGTGGGTGAAATGGCACAACTGGTTAGGCGCTCCCTCTCAGTCATTGGTTTGTGAGTTCAAACCCTATGTTGGCCGAAAGTATGGCTTTTATGTTCTCCTTTAAAAATTGCAAGTTTTTCTCAATTCAATCCAAAAAGGATGTCTGCAATTCCACCAAAAGCTAGTTATTTATCAGCACCAATGCTTTTAATTTAAAAGTTTACTAACTGAGCAATCCAGGTTTGATATAATTTTGCTGGGCGCACATCAGCATGGTGTCCTAGAACATAAAAGAAAACATATGATACATTTTTCTTTAAAAAAGAAATACATTTAACTGGTAAGTAGCAAACATGGCGTCTTCTATCCTACTATATGGGAAGGCAGTTTTCATTGCTTTTGTCCTATTGGATGGAATAATTGTTCAGATAGCTTATTTGAGATGTCAATCACACTTTGGTGGGATGTCATCGAGTCTTCGTGTACAAGAGAGGTTCAAATGCCTCTCCAACTGGATGGATTGGCAGTTCAGATGGCTTATTTGAGATGTCAAACACACATTGGTCGCCCGGTAATCATTTTTTGCAGTAAAAGAAAAGTTGATACGCCCGAACAGGGACTTGAACCCTGGACCCTCAGATTAAAAGTCTGATGCTCTACCGACTGAGCTATCCAGGCTCGATTCGTCTTCGTGGTTCACATCCCAAAAAATGTATTGAGAACCTAACCCAAGAAATTATTTTATTTCTGTAAAATGAAATTAATGGTAAGAAGATACTTACTTTTTAAGATTCCTCTATGACCTACAGTGGGTGAAATGGCACAACTGGTTAGGCGCTCCCTCTCAGTCAGTGGTTTGTGAGTTCAAACCCCATGTTGGCCGAAAGTATGGCTTTTATGTTCTCCTTTAAAAATTGCAAGTTTTTCTCAATTCAATCCAAAAAGGATGTCTGCAATTCCACCAAAAGCTAGTTATTTATCAGCACCAATGCTTTAAATTTAAAAGTTTACTAACTGAGCAATCCAGGTTTGATATAATTTTGCTGGGCGCACATCAGCATGGTGTCCTAGAACATAAAAGAAAACATATGATACATTTTTCTTTAAAAAAGAAATACATTTAACTGGTAAGTAGCAAACATGGCGTCTTCTATCCTACTATATGGGAAGGCAGTTTTCATTGCTTTTGTCCTATTGGATGGAATAATTGTTCAGATAGCTTATTTGAGATGTCAATCACACTTTGGTGGGATGTCATCGAGTCTTCGTGTACAAGAGAGGTTCAAATGCCTCTCCAACTGGATGGATTGGCAGTTCAGATGGCTTATTTGAGATGTCAAACACACATTGGTCGCCCGCTAATCATTTTTTGCAGTAAAAGAAAAGTTGATACGCCCGAACAGGGACTTGAACCCTGGACCCTCAGATTAAAAGTCTGATGCTCTACCGACTGAGCTATCCAGGCTCGATTCTTCTTCGTGGTTCACATCCCAAAAAATGTATTGAGAACCTAACCCAAGAAATTATTTTATTTCTGTAAAATGAAATTAATGGTAAGAAGATACTTACTTTTTAAGATTCCTCTATGACCTACAGTGGGTGAAATGGCACAACTGGTTAGGCGCTCCCTCTCAGTCAGTGGTTTGTGAGTTCAAACCCCATGTTGGCCGAAAGTATGGCTTTTATGTTCTCCTTTAAAAATTGCAAGTTTTTCTCAATTCAATCCAAAAAGGATGTCTGCAATTCCACCAAAAGCTAGTTATTTATCAGCACCAATGCTTTTAATTTAAAAGTTTACTAACTGAGCAATCCAGGTTCGATATAATTTTGCTGGGCGCACATCAGCATGGTGTCCTAGAACATAAAAGAAAACATATGATACATTTTTTTTAAAAAAAGAAATACATTTAACTGGTAAGTAGCAAACATGGCGTCTTCTATCCTACTATATGGGAAGGCAGTTTTCATTGCTTTTGTCCTATTGGATGGAATAATTGTTCAGATAGCTTATTTGAGATGTCAATCACACTTTGGTGGGATGTCATCGAGTCTTCGTGTACAAGAGAGGTTCAAATGCCTCTCCAACTGGATGGATTGGCAGTTCAGATGGCTTATTTGAGATGTCAAACACACATTGGTCGCCCGGTAATCTTTTTTTGCAGTTAAAGAAAAGTTGATACGCCCGAACAGGGACTTGAACCCTGGACCCTCAGATTAAAAGTCTGATGCTCTACCGACTGAGCTATCCAGGCTCGATTCGTCTTCGTGGTTCACATCCCAAAAAATGTATTGAGAACCTAACCCAAGAAATTATTTTATTTCTGTAAAATGAAATTAATGGTAAGAAGATACTTACTTTTTAAGATTCCTCTATGACCTACAGTGGGTGAAATGGCACAACTGGTTAGGCGCTCCCTCTCAGTCAGTGGTTTGTGAGTTCAAACCCCATGTTGGCCGAAAGTATGGCTTTTATGTTCTCCTTTAAAAATTGCAAGTTTTTCTCAATTCAATCCAAAAAGGATGTCTGCAATTCCACCAAAAGCTAGTTATTTATCAGCACCAATGCTTTAAATTTAAAAGTTTACTAACTGAGCAATCCAGGTTTGATATAATTTTGCTGGGCGCACATCAGCATGGTGTCCTAGAACATAAAAGAAAACATATGATACATTTTTTTTAAAAAAAGAAATACATTTAACTGGTAAGTAGCAAACATGGCGTCTTCTATCCTACTATATGGGAAGGCAGTTTTCATTGCTTTTGTCCTATTGGATGGAATAATTGTTCAGATAGCTTATTTGAGATGTCAATCACACTTTGGTGGGATGTCATCGAGTCTTCGTGTACAAGAGAGGTTCAAATGCCTCTCCAACTGGATGGATTGGCAGTTCAGATGGCTTATTTGAGATGTCAAACACACATTGGTCGCCCGGTAATCTTTTTTTGCAGTTAAAGAAAAGTTGATACGCCCGAACAGGGACTTGAACCCTGGACCCTCAGATTAAAAGTCTGATGCTCTACCGACTGAGCTATCCAGGCTCGATTCGTCTTCGTGGTTCACATCCCAAAAAATGTATTGAGAACCTAACCCAAGAAATTATTTTATTTCTGTAAAATGAAATTAATGGTAAGAAGATACTTACTTTTTAAGATTCCTCTATGACCTACAGTGGGTGAAATGGCACAACTGGTTAGGCGCTCCCTCTCAGTCAGTGGTTTGTGAGTTCAAACCCCATGTTGGCCGAAAGTATGGCTTTTATGTTCTCCTTTAAAAATTGCAAGTTTTTCTCAATTCAATCCAAAAAGGATGTCTGCAATTCCACCAAAAGCTAGTTATTTATCAGCACCAATGCTTTTAATTTAAAAGTTTACTAACTGAGCAATCCAGGTTCGATATAATTTTGCTGGGCGCACATCAGCATGGTGTCCTAGAACATAAAAGAAAACATATGATACATTTTTTTTAAAAAAAGAAATACATTTAACTGGTAAGTAGCAAACATGGCGTCTTCTATCCTACTATATGGGAAGGCAGTTTTCATTGCTTTTGTCCTATTGGATGGAATAATTGTTCAGATAGCTTATTTGAGATGTCAATCACACTTTGGTGGGATGTCATCGAGTCTTCGTGTACAAGAGAGGTTCAAATGCCTCTCCAACTGGATGGATTGGCAGTTCAGATGGCTTATTTGAGATGTCAAACACACATTGGTCGCCCGCTAATCATTTTTTGCAGTAAAAGAAAAGTTGATACGCCCGAACAGGGACTTGAACCCTGGACCCTCAGATTAAAAGTCTGATGCTCTACCGACTGAGCTATCCAGGCTCGATTCGTCTTCGTGGTTCACATCCCAAAAAATGTATTGAGAACCTAACCCAAGAAATTATTTTATTTCTGTAAAATGAAATTAATGGTAAGAAGATACTTACTTTTTAAGATTCCTCTATGACCTACAGTGGGTGAAATGGCACAACTGGTTAGGCGCTCCCTCTCAGTCAGTGGTTTGTGAGTTCAAACCCCATGTTGGCCGAAAGTATGGCTTTTATGTTCTCCTTTAAAAATTGCAAGTTTTTCTCAATTCAATCCAAAAAGGATGTCTGCAATTCCACCAAAAGCTAGTTATTTATCAGCACCAATGCTTTTAATTTAAAAGTTTACTAACTGAGCAATCCAGGTTCGATATAATTTTGCTGGGCGCACATCAGCATGGTGTCCTAGAACATAAAAGAAAACATATGATACATTTTTTTTAAAAAAAGAAATACATTTAACTGGTAAGTAGCAAACATGGCGTCTTCTATCCTACTATATGGGAAGGCAGTTTTCATTGCTTTTGTCCTATTGGATGGAATAATTGTTCAGATAGCTTATTTGAGATGTCAATCACACTTTGGTGGGATGTCATCGAGTCTTCGTGTACAAGAGAGGTTCAAATGCCTCTCCAACTGGATGGATTGGCAGTTCAATTCAATCCAAAAAGGATGTCTGCAATTCCACCAAAAGCTAGTTATTTATCAGCACCAATGCTTTAAATTTAAAAGTTTACTAACTGAGCAATCCAGGTTTGATATAATTTTGCTGGGCGCACATCAGCATGGTGTCCTAGAACATAAAAGAAAACATATGATACATTTTTCTTTAAAAAAGAAATACATTTAACTGGTAAGTAGCAAACATGGCGTCTTCTATCCTACTATATGGGAAGGCAGTTTTCATTGCTTTTGTCCTATTGGATGGAATAATTGTTCAGATAGCTTATTTGAGATGTCAATCACACTTTGGTGGGATGTCATCGAGTCTTCGTGTACAAGAGAGGTTCAAATGCCTCTCCAACTGGATGGATTGGCAGTTCAGATGGCTTATTTGAGATGTCAAACACACATTGGTCGCCCGCTAATCATTTTTTGCAGTAAAAGAAAAGTTGATACGCCCGAACAGGGACTTGAACCCTGGACCCTCAGATTAAAAGTCTGATGCTCTACCGACTGAGCTATCCAGGCTCGATTCTTCTTCGTGGTTCACATCCCAAAAAATGTATTGAGAACCTAACCCAAGAAATTATTTTATTTCTGTAAAATGAAATTAATGGTAAGAAGATACTTACTTTTTAAGATTCCTCTATGACCTACAGTGGGTGAAATGGCACAACTGGTTAGGCGCTCCCTCTCAGTCAGTGGTTTGTGAGTTCAAACACCATGTTGGCCGAAAGTATGGCTTTTATGTTCTCCTTTAAAAATTGCAAGTTTTTCTCAATTCAATCCAAAAAGGATGTCTGCAATTCCACCAAAAGCTAGTTATTTATCAGCACCAATGCTTTTAATTTAAAAGTTTACTAACTGAGCAATCCAGGTTCGATATAATTTTGCTGGGCGCACATCAGCATGGTGTCCTAGAACATAAAAGAAAACATATGATACATTTTTTTTAAAAAAAGAAATACATTTAACTGGTAAGTAGCAAACATGGCGTCTTCTATCCTACTATATGGGAAGGCAGTTTTCATTGCTTTTGTCCTATTGGATGGAATAATTGTTCAGATAGCTTATTTGAGATGTCAATCACACTTTGGTGGGATGTCATCGAGTCTTCGTGTACAAGAGAGGTTCAAATGCCTCTCCAACTGGATGGATTGGCAGTTCAGATGGCTTATTTGAGATGTCAAACACACATTGGTCGCCCGGTAATCATTTTTTGCAGTAAAAGAAAAGTTGATACGCCCGAACAGGGACTTGAACCCTGGACCCTCAGATTAAAAGTCTGATGCTCTACCGACTGAGCTATCCAGGCTCGATTCGTCTTCGTGGTTCACATCCCAAAAAATGTATTGAGAACCTAACCCAAGAAATTATTTTATTTCTGTAAAATGAAATTAATGGTAAGAAGATACTTACTTTTTAAGATTCCTCTATGACCTACAGTGGGTGAAATGGCACAACTGGTTAGGCGCTCCCTCTCAGTCAGTGGTTTGTGAGTTCAAACCCCATGTTGGCCGAAAGTATGGCTTTTATGTTCTCCTTTAAAAATTGCAAGTTTTTCTCAATTCAATCCAAAAAGGATGTCTGCAATTCCACCAAAAGCTAGTTATTTATCAGCACCAATGCTTTTAATTTAAAAGTTTACTAACTGAGCAATCCAGGTTCGATATAATTTTGCTGGGCGCACATCAGCATGGTGTCCTAGAACATAAAAGAAAACATATGATACATTTTTTTTAAAAAAAGAAATACATTTAACTGGTAAGTAGCAAACATGGCGTCTTCTATCCTACTATATGGGAAGGCAGTTTTCATTGCTTTTGTCCTATTGGATGGAATAATTGTTCAGATAGCTTATTTGAGATGTCAATCACACTTTGGTGGGATGTCATCGAGTCTTCGTGTACAAGAGAGGTTCAAATGCCTCTCCAACTGGATGGATTGGCAGTTCAGATGGCTTATTTGAGATGTCAAACACACATTGGTCGCCCGGTAATCTTTTTTTGCAGTTAAAGAAAAGTTGATACGCCCGAACAGGGACTTGAACCCTGGACCCTCAGATTAAAAGTCTGATGCTCTACCGACTGAGCTATCCAGGCTCGATTCGTCTTCGTGGTTCACATCCCAAAAAATGTATTGAGAACCTAACCCAAGAAATTATTTTATTTCTGTAAAATGAAATTAATGGTAAGAAGATACTTACTTTTTAAGATTCCTCTATGACCTACAGTGGGTGAAATGGCACAACTGGTTAGGCGCTCCCTCTCAGTCAGTGGTTTGTGAGTTCAAACCCCATGTTGGCCGAAAGTATGGCTTTTATGTTCTCCTTTAAAAATTGCAAGTTTTTCTCAATTCAATCCAAAAAGGATGTCTGCAATTCCACCAAAAGCTAGTTATTTATCAGCACCAATGCTTTTAATTTAAAAGTTTACTAACTGAGCAATCCAGGTTCGATATAATTTTGCTGGGCGCACATCAGCATGGTGTCCTAGAACATAAAAGAAAACATATGATACATTTTTTTTAAAAAAAGAAATACATTTAACTGGTAAGTAGCAAACATGGCGTCTTCTATCCTACTATATGGGAAGGCAGTTTTCATTGCTTTTGTCCTATTGGATGGAATAATTGTTCAGATAGCTTATTTGAGATGTCAATCACACTTTGGTGGGATGTCATCGAGTCTTCGTGTACAAGAGAGGTTCAAATGCCTCTCCAACTGGATGGATTGGCAGTTCAGATGGCTTATTTGAGATGTCAAACACACATTGGTCGCCCGGTAATCTTTTTTTGCAGTTAAAGAAAAGTTGATACGCCCGAACAGGGACTTGAACCCTGGACCCTCAGATTAAAAGTCTGATGCTCTACCGACTGAGCTATCCAGGCTCGATTCTTCTTCGTGGTTCACATCCCAAAAAATGTATTGAGAACCTAACCCAAGAAATTATTTTATTTCTGTAAAATGAAATTAATGGTAAGAAGATACTTACTTTTTAAGATTCCTCTATGACCTACAGTGGGTGAAATGGCACAACTGGTTAGGCGCTCCCTCTCAGTCAGTGGTTTGTGAGTTCAAACCCCATGTTGGCCGAAAGTATGGCTTTTATGTTCTCCTTTAAAAATTGCAAGTTTTTCTCAATTCAATCCAAAAAGGATGTCTGCAATTCCACCAAAAGCTAGTTATTTATCAGCACCAATGCTTTAAATTTAAAAGTTTACTAACTGAGCAATCCAGGTTTGATATAATTTTGCTGGGCGCACATCAGCATGGTGTCCTAGAACATAAAAGAAAACATATGATACATTTTTCTTTAAAAAAGAAATACATTTAACTGGTAAGTAGCAAACATGGCGTCTTCTATCCTACTATATGGGAAGGCAGTTTTCATTGCTTTTGTCCTATTGGATGGAATAATTGTTCAGATAGCTTATTTGAGATGTCAATCACACTTTGGTGGGATGTCATCGAGTCTTCGTGTACAAGAGAGGTTCAAATGCCTCTCCAACTGGATGGATTGGCAGTTCAGATGGCTTATTTGAGATGTCAAACACACATTGGTCGCCCGCTAATCATTTTTTGCAGTAAAAGAAAAGTTGATACGCCCGAACAGGGACTTGAACCCTGGACCCTCAGATTAAAAGTCTGATGCTCTACCGACTGAGCTATCCAGGCTCGATTCTTCTTCGTGGTTCACATCCCAAAAAATGTATTGAGAACCTAACCCAAGAAATTATTTTATTTCTGTAAAATGAAATTAATGGTAAGAAGATACTTACTTTTTAAGATTCCTCTATGACCTACAGTGGGTGAAATGGCACAACTGGTTAGGCGCTCCCTCTCAGTCATTGGTTTGTGAGTTCAAACCCTATGTTGGCCGAAAGTATGGCTTTTATGTTCTCCTTTAAAAATTGCAAGTTTTTCTCAATTCAATCCAAAAAGGATGTCTGCAATTCCACCAAAAGCTAGTTATTTATCAGCACCAATGCTTTTAATTTAAAAGTTTACTAACTGAGCAATCCAGGTTTGATATAATTTTGCTGGGCGCACATCAGCATGGTGTCCTAGAACATAAAAGAAAACATATGATACATTTTTCTTTAAAAAAGAAATACATTTAACTGGTAAGTAGCAAACATGGCGTCTTCTATCCTACTATATGGGAAGGCAGTTTTCATTGCTTTTGTCCTATTGGATGGAATAATTGTTCAGATAGCTTATTTGAGATGTCAATCACACTTTGGTGGGATGTCATCGAGTCTTCGTGTACAAGAGAGGTTCAAATGCCTCTCCAACTGGATGGATTGGCAGTTCAGATGGCTTATTTGAGATGTCAAACACACATTGGTCGCCCGGTAATCATTTTTTGCAGTAAAAGAAAAGTTGATACGCCCGAACAGGGACTTGAACCCTGGACCCTCAGATTAAAAGTCTGATGCTCTACCGACTGAGCTATCCAGGCTCGATTCGTCTTCGTGGTTCACATCCCAAAAAATGTATTGAGAACCTAACCCAAGAAATTATTTTATTTCTGTAAAATGAAATTAATGGTAAGAAGATACTTACTTTTTAAGATTCCTCTATGACCTACAGTGGGTGAAATGGCACAACTGGTTAGGCGCTCCCTCTCAGTCAGTGGTTTGTGAGTTCAAACCCCATGTTGGCCGAAAGTATGGCTTTTATGTTCTCCTTTAAAAATTGCAAGTTTTTCTCAATTCAATCCAAAAAGGATGTCTGCAATTCCACCAAAAGCTAGTTATTTATCAGCACCAATGCTTTAAATTTAAAAGTTTACTAACTGAGCAATCCAGGTTTGATATAATTTTGCTGGGCGCACATCAGCATGGTGTCCTAGAACATAAAAGAAAACATATGATACATTTTTCTTTAAAAAAGAAATACATTTAACTGGTAAGTAGCAAACATGGCGTCTTCTATCCTACTATATGGGAAGGCAGTTTTCATTGCTTTTGTCCTATTGGATGGAATAATTGTTCAGATAGCTTATTTGAGATGTCAATCACACTTTGGTGGGATGTCATCGAGTCTTCGTGTACAAGAGAGGTTCAAATGCCTCTCCAACTGGATGGATTGGCAGTTCAGATGGCTTATTTGAGATGTCAAACACACATTGGTCGCCCGCTAATCATTTTTTGCAGTAAAAGAAAAGTTGATACGCCCGAACAGGGACTTGAACCCTGGACCCTCAGATTAAAAGTCTGATGCTCTACCGACTGAGCTATCCAGGCTCGATTCTTCTTCGTGGTTCACATCCCAAAAAATGTATTGAGAACCTAACCCAAGAAATTATTTTATTTCTGTAAAATGAAATTAATGGTAAGAAGATACTTACTTTTTAAGATTCCTCTATGACCTACAGTGGGTGAAATGGCACAACTGGTTAGGCGCTCCCTCTCAGTCAGTGGTTTGTGAGTTCAAACCCCATGTTGGCCGAAAGTATGGCTTTTATGTTCTCCTTTAAAAATTGCAAGTTTTTCTCAATTCAATCCAAAAAGGATGTCTGCAATTCCACCAAAAGCTAGTTATTTATCAGCACCAATGCTTTTAATTTAAAAGTTTACTAACTGAGCAATCCAGGTTCGATATAATTTTGCTGGGCGCACATCAGCATGGTGTCCTAGAACATAAAAGAAAACATATGATACATTTTTTTTAAAAAAAGAAATACATTTAACTGGTAAGTAGCAAACATGGCGTCTTCTATCCTACTATATGGGAAGGCAGTTTTCATTGCTTTTGTCCTATTGGATGGAATAATTGTTCAGATAGCTTATTTGAGATGTCAATCACACTTTGGTGGGATGTCATCGAGTCTTCGTGTACAAGAGAGGTTCAAATGCCTCTCCAACTGGATGGATTGGCAGTTCAGATGGCTTATTTGAGATGTCAAACACACATTGGTCGCCCGGTAATCTTTTTTTGCAGTTAAAGAAAAGTTGATACGCCCGAACAGGGACTTGAACCCTGGACCCTCAGATTAAAAGTCTGATGCTCTACCGACTGAGCTATCCAGGCTCGATTCGTCTTCGTGGTTCACATCCCAAAAAATGTATTGAGAACCTAACCCAAGAAATTATTTTATTTCTGTAAAATGAAATTAATGGTAAGAAGATACTTACTTTTTAAGATTCCTCTATGACCTACAGTGGGTGAAATGGCACAACTGGTTAGGCGCTCCCTCTCAGTCAGTGGTTTGTGAGTTCAAACCCCATGTTGGCCGAAAGTATGGCTTTTATGTTCTCCTTTAAAAATTGCAAGTTTTTCTCAATTCAATCCAAAAAGGATGTCTGCAATTCCACCAAAAGCTAGTTATTTATCAGCACCAATGCTTTTAATTTAAAAGTTTACTAACTGAGCAATCCAGGTTCGATATAATTTTGCTGGGCGCACATCAGCATGGTGTCCTAGAACATAAAAGAAAACATATGATACATTTTTCTTTAAAAAAGAAATACATTTAACTGGTAAGTAGCAAACATGGCGTCTTCTATCCTACTATATGGGAAGGCAGTTTTCATTGCTTTTGTCCTATTGGATGGAATAATTGTTCAGATAGCTTATTTGAGATGTCAATCACACTTTGGTGGGATGTCATCGAGTCTTCGTGTACAAGAGAGGTTCAAATGCCTCTCCAACTGGATGGATTGGCAGTTCAGATGGCTTATTTGAGATGTCAAACACACATTGGTCGCCCGCTAATCATTTTTTGCAGTAAAAGAAAAGTTGATACGCCCGAACAGGGACTTGAACCCTGGACCCTCAGATTAAAAGTCTGATGCTCTACCGACTGAGCTATCCAGGCTCGATTCTTCTTCGTGGTTCACATCCCAAAAAATGTATTGAGAACCTAACCCAAGAAATTATTTTATTTCTGTAAAATGAAATTAATGGTAAGAAGATACTTACTTTTTAAGATTCCTCTATGACCTACAGTGGGTGAAATGGCACAACTGGTTAGGCGCTCCCTCTCAGTCAGTGGTTTGTGAGTTCAAACCCCATGTTGGCCGAAAGTATGGCTTTTATGTTCTCCTTTAAAAATTGCAAGTTTTTCTCAATTCAATCCAAAAAGGATGTCTGCAATTCCACCAAAAGCTAGTTATTTATCAGCACCAATGCTTTTAATTTAAAAGTTTACTAACTGAGCAATCCAGGTTCGATATAATTTTGCTGGGCGCACATCAGCATGGTGTCCTAGAACATAAAAGAAAACATATGATACATTTTTTTTAAAAAAAGAAATACATTTAACTGGTAAGTAGCAAACATGGCGTCTTCTATCCTACTATATGGGAAGGCAGTTTTCATTGCTTTTGTCCTATTGGATGGAATAATTGTTCAGATAGCTTATTTGAGATGTCAATCACACTTTGGTGGGATGTCATCGAGTCTTCGTGTACAAGAGAGGTTCAAATGCCTCTCCAACTGGATGGATTGGCAGTTCAGATGGCTTATTTGAGATGTCAAACACACATTGGTCGCCCGGTAATCTTTTTTTGCAGTTAAAGAAAAGTTGATACGCCCGAACAGGGACTTGAACCCTGGACCCTCAGATTAAAAGTCTGATGCTCTACCGACTGAGCTATCCAGGCTCGATTCTTCTTCGTGGTTCACATCCCAAAAAATGTATTGAGAACCTAACCCAAGAAATTATTTTATTTCTGTAAAATGAAATTAATGGTAAGAAGATACTTACTTTTTAAGATTCCTCTATGACCTACAGTGGGTGAAATGGCACAACTGGTTAGGCGCTCCCTCTCAGTCAGTGGTTTGTGAGTTCAAACCCCATGTTGGCCGAAAGTATGGCTTTTATGTTCTCCTTTAAAAATTGCAAGTTTTTCTCAATTCAATCCAAAAAGGATGTCTGCAATTCCACCAAAAGCTAGTTATTTATCAGCACCAATGCTTTAAATTTAAAAGTTTACTAACTGAGCAATCCAGGTTTGATATAATTTTGCTGGGCGCACATCAGCATGGTGTCCTAGAACATAAAAGAAAACATATGATACATTTTTCTTTAAAAAAGAAATACATTTAACTGGTAAGTAGCAAACATGGCGTCTTCTATCCTACTATATGGGAAGGCAGTTTTCATTGCTTTTGTCCTATTGGATGGAATAATTGTTCAGATAGCTTATTTGAGATGTCAATCACACTTTGGTGGGATGTCATCGAGTCTTCGTGTACAAGAGAGGTTTAAATGCCTCTCCAACTGGATGGATTGGCAGTTCAGATGGCTTATTTGAGATGTCAAACACACATTGGTCGCCCGCTAATCATTTTTTGCAGTAAAAGAAAAGTTGATACGCCCGAACAGGGACTTGAACCCTGGACCCTCAGATTAAAAGTCTGATGCTCTACCGACTGAGCTATCCAGGCTCGATTCTTCTTCGTGGTTCACATCCCAAAAAATGTATTGAGAACCTAACCCAAGAAATTATTTTATTTCTGTAAAATGAAATTAATGGTAAGAAGATACTTACTTTTTAAGATTCCTCTATGACCTACAGTGGGTGAAATGGCACAACTGGTTAGGCGCTCCCTCTCAGTCATTGGTTTGTGAGTTCAAACCCTATGTTGGCCGAAAGTATGGCTTTTATGTTCTCCTTTAAAAATTGCAAGTTTTTCTCAATTCAATCCAAAAAGGATGTCTGCAATTCCACCAAAAGCTAGTTATTTATCAGCACCAATGCTTTTAATTTAAAAGTTTACTAACTGAGCAATCCAGGTTTGATATAATTTTGCTGGGCGCACATCAGCATGGTGTCCTAGAACATAAAAGAAAACATATGATACATTTTTCTTTAAAAAAGAAATACATTTAACTGGTAAGTAGCAAACATGGCGTCTTCTATCCTACTATATGGGAAGGCAGTTTTCATTGCTTTTGTCCTATTGGATGGAATAATTGTTCAGATAGCTTATTTGAGATGTCAATCACACTTTGGTGGGATGTCATCGAGTCTTCGTGTACAAGAGAGGTTCAAATGCCTCTCCAACTGGATGGATTGGCAGTTCAGATGGCTTATTTGAGATGTCAAACACACATTGGTCGCCCGGTAATCATTTTTTGCAGTAAAAGAAAAGTTGATACGCCCGAACAGGGACTTGAACCCTGGACCCTCAGATTAAAAGTCTGATGCTCTACCGACTGAGCTATCCAGGCTCGATTCGTCTTCGTGGTTCACATCCCAAAAAATGTATTGAGAACCTAACCCAAGAAATTATTTTATTTCTGTAAAATGAAATTAATGGTAAGAAGATACTTACTTTTTAAGATTCCTCTATGACCTACAGTGGGTGAAATGGCACAACTGGTTAGGCGCTCCCTCTCAGTCAGTGGTTTGTGAGTTCAAACCCCATGTTGGCCGAAAGTATGGCTTTTATGTTCTCCTTTAAAAATTGCAAGTTTTTCTCAATTCAATCCAAAAAGGATGTCTGCAATTCCACCAAAAGCTAGTTATTTATCAGCACCAATGCTTTAAATTTAAAAGTTTACTAACTGAGCAATCCAGGTTTGATATAATTTTGCTGGGCGCACATCAGCATGGTGTCCTAGAACATAAAAGAAAACATATGATACATTTTTCTTTAAAAAAGAAATACATTTAACTGGTAAGTAGCAAACATGGCGTCTTCTATCCTACTATATGGGAAGGCAGTTTTCATTGCTTTTGTCCTATTGGATGGAATAATTGTTCAGATAGCTTATTTGAGATGTCAATCACACTTTGGTGGGATGTCATCGAGTCTTCGTGTACAAGAGAGGTTCAAATGCCTCTCCAACTGGATGGATTGGCAGTTCAGATGGCTTATTTGAGATGTCAAACACACATTGGTCGCCCGCTAATCATTTTTTGCAGTAAAAGAAAAGTTGATACGCCCGAACAGGGACTTGAACCCTGGACCCTCAGATTAAAAGTCTGATGCTCTACCGACTGAGCTATCCAGGCTCGATTCTTCTTCGTGGTTCACATCCCAAAAAATGTATTGAGAACCTAACCCAAGAAATTATTTTATTTCTGTAAAATGAAATTAATGGTAAGAAGATACTTACTTTTTAAGATTCCTCTATGACCTACAGTGGGTGAAATGGCACAACTGGTTAGGCGCTCCCTCTCAGTCAGTGGTTTGTGAGTTCAAACCCCATGTTGGCCGAAAGTATGGCTTTTATGTTCTCCTTTAAAAATTGCAAGTTTTTCTCAATTCAATCCAAAAAGGATGTCTGCAATTCCACCAAAAGCTAGTTATTTATCAGCACCAATGCTTTAAATTTAAAAGTTTACTAACTGAGCAATCCAGGTTTGATATAATTTTGCTGGGCGCACATCAGCATGGTGTCCTAGAACATAAAAGAAAACATATGATACATTTTTCTTTAAAAAAGAAATACATTTAACTGGTAAGTAGCAAACATGGCGTCTTCTATCCTACTATATGGGAAGGCAGTTTTCATTGCTTTTGTCCTATTGGATGGAATAATTGTTCAGATAGCTTATTTGAGATGTCAATCACACTTTGGTGGGATGTCATCGAGTCTTCGTGTACAAGAGAGGTTTAAATGCCTCTCCAACTGGATGGATTGGCAGTTCAGATGGCTTATTTGAGATGTCAAACACACATTGGTCGCCCGCTAATCATTTTTTGCAGTAAAAGAAAAGTTGATACGCCCGAACAGGGACTTGAACCCTGGACCCTCAGATTAAAAGTCTGATGCTCTACCGACTGAGCTATCCAGGCTCGATTCTTCTTCGTGGTTCACATCCCAAAAAATGTATTGAGAACCTAACCCAAGAAATTATTTTATTTCTGTAAAATGAAATTAATGGTAAGAAGATACTTACTTTTTAAGATTCCTCTATGACCTACAGTGGGTGAAATGGCACAACTGGTTAGGCGCTCCCTCTCAGTCATTGGTTTGTGAGTTCAAACCCTATGTTGGCCGAAAGTATGGCTTTTATGTTCTCCTTTAAAAATTGCAAGTTTTTCTCAATTCAATCCAAAAAGGATGTCTGCAATTCCACCAAAAGCTAGTTATTTATCAGCACCAATGCTTTTAATTTAAAAGTTTACTAACTGAGCAATCCAGGTTTGATATAATTTTGCTGGGCGCACATCAGCATGGTGTCCTAGAACATAAAAGAAAACATATGATACATTTTTCTTTAAAAAAGAAATACATTTAACTGGTAAGTAGCAAACATGGCGTCTTCTATCCTACTATATGGGAAGGCAGTTTTCATTGCTTTTGTCCTATTGGATGGAATAATTGTTCAGATAGCTTATTTGAGATGTCAATCACACTTTGGTGGGATGTCATCGAGTCTTCGTGTACAAGAGAGGTTCAAATGCCTCTCCAACTGGATGGATTGGCAGTTCAGATGGCTTATTTGAGATGTCAAACACACATTGGTCGCCCGGTAATCATTTTTTGCAGTAAAAGAAAAGTTGATACGCCCGAACAGGGACTTGAACCCTGGACCCTCAGATTAAAAGTCTGATGCTCTACCGACTGAGCTATCCAGGCTCGATTCGTCTTCGTGGTTCACATCCCAAAAAATGTATTGAGAACCTAACCCAAGAAATTATTTTATTTCTGTAAAATGAAATTAATGGTAAGAAGATACTTACTTTTTAAGATTCCTCTATGACCTACAGTGGGTGAAATGGCACAACTGGTTAGGCGCTCCCTCTCAGTCAGTGGTTTGTGAGTTCAAACCCCATGTTGGCCGAAAGTATGGCTTTTATGTTCTCCTTTAAAAATTGCAAGTTTTTCTCAATTCAATCCAAAAAGGATGTCTGCAATTCCACCAAAAGCTAGTTATTTATCAGCACCAATGCTTTAAATTTAAAAGTTTACTAACTGAGCAATCCAGGTTTGATATAATTTTGCTGGGCGCACATCAGCATGGTGTCCTAGAACATAAAAGAAAACATATGATACATTTTTCTTTAAAAAAGAAATACATTTAACTGGTAAGTAGCAAACATGGCGTCTTCTATCCTACTATATGGGAAGGCAGTTTTCATTGCTTTTGTCCTATTGGATGGAATAATTGTTCAGATAGCTTATTTGAGATGTCAATCACACTTTGGTGGGATGTCATCGAGTCTTCGTGTACAAGAGAGGTTCAAATGCCTCTCCAACTGGATGGATTGGCAGTTCAGATGGCTTATTTGAGATGTCAAACACACATTGGTCGCCCGCTAATCATTTTTTGCAGTAAAAGAAAAGTTGATACGCCCGAACAGGGACTTGAACCCTGGACCCTCAGATTAAAAGTCTGATGCTCTACCGACTGAGCTATCCAGGCTCGATTCTTCTTCGTGGTTCACATCCCAAAAAATGTATTGAGAACCTAACCCAAGAAATTATTTTATTTCTGTAAAATGAAATTAATGGTAAGAAGATACTTACTTTTTAAGATTCCTCTATGACCTACAGTGGGTGAAATGGCACAACTGGTTAGGCGCTCCCTCTCAGTCAGTGGTTTGTGAGTTCAAACCCCATGTTGGCCGAAAGTATGGCTTTTATGTTCTCCTTTAAAAATTGCAAGTTTTTCTCAATTCAATCCAAAAAGGATGTCTGCAATTCCACCAAAAGCTAGTTATTTATCAGCACCAATGCTTTTAATTTAAAAGTTTACTAACTGAGCAATCCAGGTTCGATATAATTTTGCTGGGCGCACATCAGCATGGTGTCCTAGAACATAAAAGAAAACATATGATACATTTTTTTTAAAAAAAGAAATACATTTAACTGGTAAGTAGCAAACATGGCGTCTTCTATCCTACTATATGGGAAGGCAGTTTTCATTGCTTTTGTCCTATTGGATGGAATAATTGTTCAGATAGCTTATTTGAGATGTCAATCACACTTTGGTGGGATGTCATCGAGTCTTCGTGTACAAGAGAGGTTCAAATGCCTCTCCAACTGGATGGATTGGCAGTTCAGATGGCTTATTTGAGATGTCAAACACACATTGGTCGCCCGGTAATCTTTTTTTGCAGTTAAAGAAAAGTTGATACGCCCGAACAGGGACTTGAACCCTGGACCCTCAGATTAAAAGTCTGATGCTCTACCGACTGAGCTATCCAGGCTCGATTCGTCTTCGTGGTTCACATCCCAAAAAATGTATTGAGAACCTAACCCAAGAAATTATTTTATTTCTGTAAAATGAAATTAATGGTAAGAAGATACTTACTTTTTAAGATTCCTCTATGACCTACAGTGGGTGAAATGGCACAACTGGTTAGGCGCTCCCTCTCAGTCAGTGGTTTGTGAGTTCAAACCCCATGTTGGCCGAAAGTATGGCTTTTATGTTCTCCTTTAAAAATTGCAAGTTTTTCTCAATTCAATCCAAAAAGGATGTCTGCAATTCCACCAAAAGCTAGTTATTTATCAGCACCAATGCTTTAAATTTAAAAGTTTACTAACTGAGCAATCCAGGTTTGATATAATTTTGCTGGGCGCACATCAGCATGGTGTCCTAGAACATAAAAGAAAACATATGATACATTTTTTTTAAAAAAAGAAATACATTTAACTGGTAAGTAGCAAACATGGCGTCTTCTATCCTACTATATGGGAAGGCAGTTTTCATTGCTTTTGTCCTATTGGATGGAATAATTGTTCAGATAGCTTATTTGAGATGTCAATCACACTTTGGTGGGATGTCATCGAGTCTTCGTGTACAAGAGAGGTTCAAATGCCTCTCCAACTGGATGGATTGGCAGTTCAGATGGCTTATTTGAGATGTCAAACACACATTGGTCGCCCGGTAATCTTTTTTTGCAGTTAAAGAAAAGTTGATACGCCCGAACAGGGACTTGAACCCTGGACCCTCAGATTAAAAGTCTGATGCTCTACCGACTGAGCTATCCAGGCTCGATTCGTCTTCGTGGTTCACATCCCAAAAAATGTATTGAGAACCTAACCCAAGAAATTATTTTATTTCTGTAAAATGAAATTAATGGTAAGAAGATACTTACTTTTTAAGATTCCTCTATGACCTACAGTGGGTGAAATGGCACAACTGGTTAGGCGCTCCCTCTCAGTCAGTGGTTTGTGAGTTCAAACCCCATGTTGGCCGAAAGTATGGCTTTTATGTTCTCCTTTAAAAATTGCAAGTTTTTCTCAATTCAATCCAAAAAGGATGTCTGCAATTCCACCAAAAGCTAGTTATTTATCAGCACCAATGCTTTTAATTTAAAAGTTTACTAACTGAGCAATCCAGGTTCGATATAATTTTGCTGGGCGCACATCAGCATGGTGTCCTAGAACATAAAAGAAAACATATGATACATTTTTTTTAAAAAAAGAAATACATTTAACTGGTAAGTAGCAAACATGGCGTCTTCTATCCTACTATATGGGAAGGCAGTTTTCATTGCTTTTGTCCTATTGGATGGAATAATTGTTCAGATAGCTTATTTGAGATGTCAATCACACTTTGGTGGGATGTCATCGAGTCTTCGTGTACAAGAGAGGTTCAAATGCCTCTCCAACTGGATGGATTGGCAGTTCAGATGGCTTATTTGAGATGTCAAACACACATTGGTCGCCCGCTAATCATTTTTTGCAGTAAAAGAAAAGTTGATACGCCCGAACAGGGACTTGAACCCTGGACCCTCAGATTAAAAGTCTGATGCTCTACCGACTGAGCTATCCAGGCTCGATTCGTCTTCGTGGTTCACATCCCAAAAAATGTATTGAGAACCTAACCCAAGAAATTATTTTATTTCTGTAAAATGAAATTAATGGTAAGAAGATACTTACTTTTTAAGATTCCTCTATGACCTACAGTGGGTGAAATGGCACAACTGGTTAGGCGCTCCCTCTCAGTCAGTGGTTTGTGAGTTCAAACCCCATGTTGGCCGAAAGTATGGCTTTTATGTTCTCCTTTAAAAATTGCAAGTTTTTCTCAATTCAATCCAAAAAGGATGTCTGCAATTCCACCAAAAGCTAGTTATTTATCAGCACCAATGCTTTTAATTTAAAAGTTTACTAACTGAGCAATCCAGGTTCGATATAATTTTGCTGGGCGCACATCAGCATGGTGTCCTAGAACATAAAAGAAAACATATGATACATTTTTTTTAAAAAAAGAAATACATTTAACTGGTAAGTAGCAAACATGGCGTCTTCTATCCTACTATATGGGAAGGCAGTTTTCATTGCTTTTGTCCTATTGGATGGAATAATTGTTCAGATAGCTTATTTGAGATGTCAATCACACTTTGGTGGGATGTCATCGAGTCTTCGTGTACAAGAGAGGTTCAAATGCCTCTCCAACTGGATGGATTGGCAGTTCAGATGGCTTATTTGAGATGTCAAACACACATTGGTCGCCCGGTAATCATTTTTTGCAGTAAAAGAAAAGTTGATACGCCCGAACAGGGACTTGAACCCTGGACCCTCAGATTAAAAGTCTGATGCTCTACCGACTGAGCTATCCAGGCTCGATTCGTCTTCGTGGTTCACATCCCAAAAAATGTATTGAGAACCTAACCCAAGAAATTATTTTATTTCTGTAAAATGAAATTAATGGTAAGAAGATACTTACTTTTTAAGATTCCTCTATGACCTACAGTGGGTGAAATGGCACAACTGGTTAGGCGCTCCCTCTCAGTCAGTGGTTTGTGAGTTCAAACCCCATGTTGGCCGAAAGTATGGCTTTTATGTTCTCCTTTAAAAATTGCAAGTTTTTCTCAATTCAATCCAAAAAGGATGTCTGCAATTCCACCAAAAGCTAGTTATTTATCAGCACCAATGCTTTTAATTTAAAAGTTTACTAACTGAGCAATCCAGGTTCGATATAATTTTGCTGGGCGCACATCAGCATGGTGTCCTAGAACATAAAAGAAAACATATGATACATTTTTTTTAAAAAAAGAAATACATTTAACTGGTAAGTAGCAAACATGGCGTCTTCTATCCTACTATATGGGAAGGCAGTTTTCATTGCTTTTGTCCTATTGGATGGAATAATTGTTCAGATAGCTTATTTGAGATGTCAATCACACTTTGGTGGGATGTCATCGAGTCTTCGTGTACAAGAGAGGTTCAAATGCCTCTCCAACTGGATGGATTGGCAGTTCAGATGGCTTATTTGAGATGTCAAACACACATTGGTCGCCCGGTAATCATTTTTTGCAGTAAAAGAAAAGTTGATACGCCCGAACAGGGACTTGAACCCTGGACCCTCAGATTAAAAGTCTGATGCTCTACCGACTGAGCTATCCAGGCTCGATTCGTCTTCGTGGTTCACATCCCAAAAAATGTATTGAGAACCTAACCCAAGAAATTATTTTATTTCTGTAAAATGAAATTAATGGTAAGAAGATACTTACTTTTTAAGATTCCTCTATGACCTACAGTGGGTGAAATGGCACAACTGGTTAGGCGCTCCCTCTCAGTCAGTGGTTTGTGAGTTCAAACCCCATGTTGGCCGAAAGTATGGCTTTTATGTTCTCCTTTAAAAATTGCAAGTTTTTCTCAATTCAATCCAAAAAGGATGTCTGCAATTCCACCAAAAGCTAGTTATTTATCAGCACCAATGCTTTTAATTTAAAAGTTTACTAACTGAGCAATCCAGGTTCGATATAATTTTGCTGGGCGCACATCAGCATGGTGTCCTAGAACATAAAAGAAAACATATGATACATTTTTTTTAAAAAAAGAAATACATTTAACTGGTAAGTAGCAAACATGGCGTCTTCTATCCTACTATATGGGAAGGCAGTTTTCATTGCTTTTGTCCTATTGGATGGAATAATTGTTCAGATAGCTTATTTGAGATGTCAATCACACTTTGGTGGGATGTCATCGAGTCTTCGTGTACAAGAGAGGTTCAAATGCCTCTCCAACTGGATGGATTGGCAGTTCAGATGGCTTATTTGAGATGTCAAACACACATTGGTCGCCCGGTAATCTTTTTTTGCAGTTAAAGAAAAGTTGATACGCCCGAACAGGGACTTGAACCCTGGACCCTCAGATTAAAAGTCTGATGCTCTACCGACTGAGCTATCCAGGCTCGATTCGTCTTCGTGGTTCACATCCCAAAAAATGTATTGAGAACCTAACCCAAGAAATTATTTTATTTCTGTAAAATGAAATTAATGGTAAGAAGATACTTACTTTTTAAGATTCCTCTATGACCTACAGTGGGTGAAATGGCACAACTGGTAAGGCTCTCCCTCTCAGTCAGTGGTTTGTGAGTTCAAACCCCATGTTGGCCGAAAGTATGGCTTTTATGTTCTCCTTTAAAAATTGCAAGTTTTTCTCAATTCAATCCAAAAAGGATGTCTGCAATTCCACCAAAAGCTAGTTATTTATCAGCACCAATGCTTTTAATTTAAAAGTTTACTAACTGGGCAATCCAGGTTCGATATAATTTTGCTGGGCGCACATCAGCATGGTGTCCTAGAACATAAAAGAAAACATATGATACATTTTTCTTTAAAAAAGAAATACATTTAACTGCTAGGTAGAAACATGGCGTCTTCTATCCTAATGTATGGGAAGGCAGTTTATATTGCTTTTGTCCTATTGGATGGAATAATTGTTCAGATAGCTTATTTGAGATGTCAATCACACTTTGGTGGGATGTCATCGAGTCTTCGTGTACAAGAGAGGTTCAAATGCCTCTCCAACTGGATGGATTGGCAGTTCAGATGGCTTATTTGAGATGTCAAACACACATTGGTCGCCCGGTAATCTTTTTTTGCAGTTAAAGAAAAGTTGATACGCCCGAACAGGGACTTGAACCCTGGACCCTCAGATTAAAAGTCTGATGCTCTACCGACTGAGCTATCCAGGCTCGATTTTTTTTCGTGGTTCACATCCCAAAAAATGTATTGAGAACCTAACCCAAGAAATTATTTTATTTCTGTAAAATGAAATTAATGGTAAGAAGATACTTACTTTTTAAGATTCCTCTCTGACCTACAGTGGGTGAAATGGCACAACTGGTTAGGCGCTCCCTCTCAGTCAGTGGTTTGTGAGTTCAAACCCCATGTTGGCCGAAAGTATGGCTTTTATGTTCTCCTTTAAAAATTGCAAGTTTTTCTCAATTCAATCCAAAAAGGATGTCTGCAATTCCACCAAAAGCTAGTTATTTATCAGCACCAATGCTTTTAATTTAAAAGTTTACTAACTGAGCAATCCAGGTTCGATATAATTTTGCTGGGCGCACATCAGCATGGTGTCCTAGAACATAAAAGAAAACATATGATACATTTTTTTTAAAAAAAGAAATACATTTAACTGGTAAGTAGCAAACATGGCGTCTTCTATCCTACTATATGGGAAGGCAGTTTTCATTGCTTTTGTCCTATTGGATGGAATAATTGTTCAGATAGCTTATTTGAGATGTCAATCACACTTTGGTGGGATGTCATCGAGTCTTCGTGTACAAGAGAGGTTCAAATGCCTCTCCAACTGGATGGATTGGCAGTTCAGATGGCTTATTTGAGATGTCAAACACACATTGGTCGCCCGGTAATCATTTTTTGCAGTAAAAGAAAAGTTGATACGCCCGAACAGGGACTTGAACCCTGGACCCTCAGATTAAAAGTCTGATGCTCTACCGACTGAGCTATCCAGGCTCGATTCGTCTTCGTGGTTCACATCCCAAAAAATGTATTGAGAACCTAACCCAAGAAATTATTTTATTTCTGTAAAATGAAATTAATGGTAAGAAGATACTTACTTTTTAAGATTCCTCTATGACCTACAGTGGGTGAAATGGCACAACTGGTTAGGCGCTCCCTCTCAGTCAGTGGTTTGTGAGTTCAAACCCCATGTTGGCCGAAAGTATGGCTTTTATGTTCTCCTTTAAAAATTGCAAGTTTTTCTCAATTCAATCCAAAAAGGATGTCTGCAATTCCACCAAAAGCTAGTTATTTATCAGCACCAATGCTTTTAATTTAAAAGTTTACTAACTGAGCAATCCAGGTTCGATATAATTTTGCTGGGCGCACATCAGCATGGTGTCCTAGAACATAAAAGAAAACATATGATACATTTTTTTTAAAAAAAGAAATACATTTAACTGGTAAGTAGCAAACATGGCGTCTTCTATCCTACTATATGGGAAGGCAGTTTTCATTGCTTTTGTCCTATTGGATGGAATAATTGTTCAGATAGCTTATTTGAGATGTCAATCACACTTTGGTGGGATGTCATCGAGTCTTCGTGTACAAGAGAGGTTCAAATGCCTCTCCAACTGGATGGATTGGCAGTTCAGATGGCTTATTTGAGATGTCAAACACACATTGGTCGCCCGGTAATCTTTTTTTGCAGTTAAAGAAAAGTTGATACGCCCGAACAGGGACTTGAACCCTGGACCCTCAGATTAAAAGTCTGATGCTCTACCGACTGAGCTATCCAGGCTCGATTCGTCTTCGTGGTTCACATCCCAAAAAATGTATTGAGAACCTAACCCAAGAAATTATTTTATTTCTGTAAAATGAAATTAATGGTAAGAAGATACTTACTTTTTAAGATTCCTCTATGACCTACAGTGGGTGAAATGGCACAACTGGTAAGGCTCTCCCTCTCAGTCAGTGGTTTGTGAGTTCAAACCCCATGTTGGCCGAAAGTATGGCTTTTATGTTCTCCTTTAAAAATTGCAAGTTTTTCTCAATTCAATCCAAAAAGGATGTCTGCAATTCCACCAAAAGCTAGTTATTTATCAGCACCAATGCTTTTAATTTAAAAGTTTACTAACTGGGCAATCCAGGTTCGATATAATTTTGCTGGGCGCACATCAGCATGGTGTCCTAGAACATAAAAGAAAACATATGATACATTTTTCTTTAAAAAAGAAATACATTTAACTGCTAGGTAGAAACATGGCGTCTTCTATCCTAATGTATGGGAAGGCAGTTTATATTGCTTTTGTCCTATTGGATGGAATAATTGTTCAGATAGCTTATTTGAGATGTCAATCACACTTTGGTGGGATGTCATCGAGTCTTCGTGTACAAGAGAGGTTCAAATGCCTCTCCAACTGGATGGATTGGCAGTTCAGATGGCTTATTTGAGATGTCAAACACACATTGGTCGCCCGGTAATCTTTTTTTGCAGTTAAAGAAAAGTTGATACGCCCGAACAGGGACTTGAACCCTGGACCCTCAGATTAAAAGTCTGATGCTCTACCGACTGAGCTATCCAGGCTCGATTTTTTTTCGTGGTTCACATCCCAAAAAATGTATTGAGAACCTAACCCAAGAAATTATTTTATTTCTGTAAAATGAAATTAATGGTAAGAAGATACTTACTTTTTAAGATTCCTCTCTGACCTACAGTGGGTGAAATGGCACAACTGGTTAGGCGCTGCCTCTCAGTCAGTGGTTTGTGAGTTCAAACCCCATGTTGGCCGAAAGTATGGCTTTTATGTTCTCCTTTAAAAATTGCAAGTTTTTCTCAATTCAATCCAAAAAGGATGTCTGCAATTCCACCAAAAGCTAGTTATTTATCAGCACCAATGCTTTAAATTTAAAAGTTTACTAACTGAGCAATCCAGGTTTGATATAATTTTGCTGGGCGCACATCAGCATGGTGTCCTAGAACATAAAAGAAAACATATGATACATTTTTCTTTAAAAAAGAAATACATTTAAATGCTAGGTAGAAACATGGCGTCTTCTATCCTAATGTATGGGAAGGCAGTTTATATTGCTTTTGTCCTATTGGATGGAATAATTGTTCAGATAGCTTATTTGAGATGTCAATCACACTTTGGTGGGATGTCATCGAGTCTTCGTGTACAAGAGAGGTTCAAATGCCTCTCCAACTGGATGGATTGGCAGTTCAGATGGCTTATTTGAGATGTCAAACACACATTGGTCGCCCGGTAATCTTTTTTTGCAGTTAAAGAAAAGTTGATACGCCCGAACAGGGACTTGAACCCTGGACCCTCAGATTAAAAGTCTGATGCTCTACCGACTGAGCTATCCAGGCTCGATTTTTTTTCGTGGTTCACATCCCAAAAAATGTATTGAGAACCTAACCCAAGAAATTATTTTATTTCTGTAAAATGAAATTAATGGTAAGAAGATACTTACTTTTTAAGATTCCTCTCTGACCTACAGTGGGTGAAATGGCACAACTGGTTAGGCGCTGCCTCTCAGTCAGTGGTTTGTGAGTTCAAACCCCATGTTGGCCGAAAGTATGGCTTTTATGTTCTCCTTTAAAAATTGCAAGTTTTTCTCAATTCAATCCAAAAAGGATGTCTGCAATTCCACCAAAAGCTAGTTATTTATCAGCACCAATGCTTTAAATTTAAAAGTTTACTAACTGAGCAATCCAGGTTTGATATAATTTTGCTGGGCGCACATCAGCATGGTGTCCTAGAACATAAAAGAAAACATATGATACATTTTTCTTTAAAAAAGAAATACATTTAACTGGTAAGTAGCAAACATGGCGTCTTCTATCCTACTATATGGGAAGGCAGTTTTCATTGCTTTTGTCCTATTGGATGGAATAATTGTTCAGATAGCTTATTTGAGATGTCAATCACACTTTGGTGGGATGTCATCGAGTCTTCGTGTACAAGAGAGGTTCAAATGCCTCTCCAACTGGATGGATTGGCAGTTCAGATGGCTTATTTGAGATGTCAAACACACATTGGTCGCCCGCTAATCATTTTTTGCAGTAAAAGAAAAGTTGATACGCCCGAACAGGGACTTGAACCCTGGACCCTCAGATTAAAAGTCTGATGCTCTACCGACTGAGCTATCCAGGCTCGATTCTTCTTCGTGGTTCACATCCCAAAAAATGTATTGAGAACCTAACCCAAGAAATTATTTTATTTCTGTAAAATGAAATTAATGGTAAGAAGATACTTACTTTTTAAGATTCCTCTATGACCTACAGTGGGTGAAATGGCACAACTGGTTAGGCGCTGCCTCTCAGTCAGTGGTTTGTGAGTTCAAACCCCATGTTGGCCGAAAGTATGGCTTTTATGTTCTCCTTTAAAAATTGCAAGTTTTTCTCAATTCAATCCAAAAAGGATGTCTGCAATTCCACCAAAAGCTAGTTATTTATCAGCACCAATGCTTTAAATTTAAAAGTTTACTAACTGAGCAATCCAGGTTTGATATAATTTTGCTGGGCGCACATCAGCATGGTGTCCTAGAACATAAAAGAAAACATATGATACATTTTTCTTTAAAAAAGAAATACATTTAACTGGTAAGTAGCAAACATGGCGTCTTCTATCCTACTATATGGGAAGGCAGTTTTCATTGCTTTTGTCCTATTGCATGGAATAATTGTTCAGATAGCTTATTTGAGATGTCAATCACACTTTGGTGGGATGTCATCGAGTCTTCGTGTACAAGAGAGGTTCAAATGCCTCTCCAACTGGATGGATTGGCAGTTCAGATGGCTTATTTGAGATGTCAAACACACATTGGTCGCCCGCTAATCATTTTTTGCAGTAAAAGAAAAGTTGATACGCCCGAACAGGGACTTGAACCCTGGACCCTCAGATTAAAAGTCTGATGCTCTACCGACTGAGCTATCCAGGCTCGATTCTTCTTCGTGGTTCACATCCCAAAAAATGTATTGAGAACCTAACCCAAGAAATTATTTTATTTCTGTAAAATGAAATTAATGGTAAGAAGATACTTACTTTTTAAGATTCCTCTATGACCTACAGTGGGTGAAATGGCACAACTGGTTAGGCGCTCCCTCTCAGTCAGTGGTTTGTGAGTTTAAACCCCATGTTGGCCGAAAGTATGGCTTTTATGTTCTCCTTTAAAAATTGCAAGTTTTTCTCAATTCAATCCAAAAAGGATGTCTGCAATTCCACCAAAAGCTAGTTATTTATCAGCACCAATGCTTTTAATTTAAAAGTTTACTAACTGAGCAATCCAGGTTCGATATAATTTTGCTGGGCGCACATCAGCATGGTGTCCTAGAACATAAAAGAAAACATATGATACATTTTTTTTAAAAAAAGAAATACATTTAACTGGTAAGTAGCAAACATGGCGTCTTCTATCCTACTATATGGGAAGGCAGTTTTCATTGCTTTTGTCCTATTGGATGGAATAATTGTTCAGATAGCTTATTTGAGATGTCAATCACACTTTGGTGGGATGTCATCGAGTCTTCGTGTACAAGAGAGGTTCAAATGCCTCTCCAACTGGATGGATTGGCAGTTCAGATGGCTTATTTGAGATGTCAAACACACATTGGTCGCCCGGTAATCTTTTTTTGCATTTAAAGAAAAGTTGATACGCCCGAACAGGGACTTGAACCCTGGACCCTCAGATTAAAAGTCTGATGCTCTACCGACTGAGCTATCCAGGCTCGATTCGTCTTCGTGGTTCACATCCCAAAAAATGTATTGAGAACCTAACCCAAGAAATTATTTTATTTCTGTAAAATGAAATTAATGGTAAGAAGATACTTACTTTTTAAGATTCCTCTATGACCTACAGTGGGTGAAATGGCACAACTGGTTAGGCGCTCCCTCTCAGTCAGTGGTTTGTGAGTTCAAACCCCATGTTGGCCGAAAGTATGGCTTTTATGTTCTCCTTTAAAAATTGCAAGTTTTTCTCAATTTAATCCAAAAAGGATGTCTGCAATTCCACCAAAAGCTAGTTATTTATCAGCACCAATGCTTTAAATTTAAAAGTTTACTAACTGAGCAATCCAGGTTTGATATAATTTTGCTGGGCGCACATCAGCATGGTGTCCTAGAACATAAAAGAAAACATATGATACATTTTTCTTTAAAAAAGAAATACATTTAACTGGTAAGTAGCAAACATGGCGTCTTCTATCCTACTATATGGGAAGGCAGTTTTCATTGCTTTTGTCCTATTGGATGGAATAATTGTTCAGATAGCTTATTTGAGATGTCAATCACACTTTGGTGGGATGTCATCGAGTCTTCGTGTACAAGAGAGGTTCAAATGCCTCTCCAACTGGATGGATTGGCAGTTCAGATGGCTTATTTGAGATGTCAAACACACATTGGTCGCCCGGTAATCTTTTTTTGCAGTTAAAGAAAAGTTGATACGCCCGAACAGGGACTTGAACCCTGGACCCTCAGATTAAAAGTCTGATGCTCTACCGACTGAGCTATCCAGGCTCGATTCGTCTTCGTGGTTCACATCCCAAAAAATGTATTGAGAACCTAACCCAAGAAATTATTTTATTTCTGTAAAATGAAATTAATGGTAAGAAGATACTTACTTTTTAAGATTCCTCTATGACCTACAGTGGGTGAAATGGCACAACTGGTAAGGCTCTCCCTCTCAGTCAGTGGTTTGTGAGTTCAAACCCCATGTTGGCCGAAAGTATGGCTTTTATGTTCTCCTTTAAAAATTGCAAGTTTTTCTCAATTCAATCCAAAAAGGATGTCTGCAATTCCACCAAAAGCTAGTTATTTATCAGCACCAATGCTTTAAATTTAAAAGTTTACTAACTGAGCAATCCAGGTTTGATATAATTTTGCTGGGCGCACATCAGCATGGTGTCCTAGAACATAAAAGAAAACATATGATACATTTTTCTTTAAAAAAGAAATACATTTAAATGCTAGGTAGAAACATGGCGTCTTCTATCCTAATGTATGGGAAGGCAGTTTATATTGCTTTTGTCCTATTGGATGGAATAATTGTTCAGATAGCTTATTTGAGATGTCAATCACACTTTGGTGGGATGTCATCGAGTCTTCGTGTACAAGAGAGGTTCAAATGCCTCTCCAACTGGATGGATTGGCAGTTCAGATGGCTTATTTGAGATGTCAAACACACATTGGTCGCCCGGTAATCTTTTTTTGCAGTTAAAGAAAAGTTGATACGCCCGAACAGGGACTTGAACCCTGGACCCTCAGATTAAAAGTCTGATGCTCTACCGACTGAGCTATCCAGGCTCGATTTTTTTTCGTGGTTCACATCCCAAAAAATGTATTGAGAACCTAACCCAAGAAATTATTTTATTTCTGTAAAATGAAATTAATGGTAAGAAGATACTTACTTTTTAAGATTCCTCTCTGACCTACAGTGGGTGAAATGGCACAACTGGTTAGGCGCTGCCTCTCAGTCAGTGGTTTGTGAGTTCAAACCCCATGTTGGCCGAAAGTATGGCTTTTATGTTCTCCTTTAAAAATTGCAAGTTTTTCTCAATTCAATCCAAAAAGGATGTCTGCAATTCCACCAAAAGCTAGTTATTTATCAGCACCAATGCTTTAAATTTAAAAGTTTACTAACTGAGCAATCCAGGTTTGATATAATTTTGCTGGGCGCACATCAGCATGGTGTCCTAGAACATAAAAGAAAACATATGATACATTTTTCTTTAAAAAAGAAATACATTTAACTGGTAAGTAGCAAACATGGCGTCTTCTATCCTACTATATGGGAAGGCAGTTTTCATTGCTTTTGTCCTATTGGATGGAATAATTGTTCAGATAGCTTATTTGAGATGTCAATCACACTTTGGTGGGATGTCATCGAGTCTTCGTGTACAAGAGAGGTTCAAATGCCTCTCCAACTGGATGGATTGGCAGTTCAGATGGCTTATTTGAGATGTCAAACACACATTGGTCGCCCGCTAATCATTTTTTGCAGTAAAAGAAAAGTTGATACGCCCGAACAGGGACTTGAACCCTGGACCCTCAGATTAAAAGTCTGATGCTCTACCGACTGAGCTATCCAGGCTCGATTCTTCTTCGTGGTTCACATCCCAAAAAATGTATTGAGAACCTAACCCAAGAAATTATTTTATTTCTGTAAAATGAAATTAATGGTAAGAAGATACTTACTTTTTAAGATTCCTCTATGACCTACAGTGGGTGAAATGGCACAACTGGTTAGGCGCTGCCTCTCAGTCAGTGGTTTGTGAGTTCAAACCCCATGTTGGCCGAAAGTATGGCTTTTATGTTCTCCTTTAAAAATTGCAAGTTTTTCTCAATTCAATCCAAAAAGGATGTCTGCAATTCCACCAAAAGCTAGTTATTTATCAGCACCAATGCTTTAAATTTAAAAGTTTACTAACTGAGCAATCCAGGTTTGATATAATTTTGCTGGGCGCACATCAGCATGGTGTCCTAGAACATAAAAGAAAACATATGATACATTTTTCTTTAAAAAAGAAATACATTTAACTGGTAAGTAGCAAACATGGCGTCTTCTATCCTACTATATGGGAAGGCAGTTTTCATTGCTTTTGTCCTATTGCATGGAATAATTGTTCAGATAGCTTATTTGAGATGTCAATCACACTTTGGTGGGATGTCATCGAGTCTTCGTGTACAAGAGAGGTTCAAATGCCTCTCCAACTGGATGGATTGGCAGTTCAGATGGCTTATTTGAGATGTCAAACACACATTGGTCGCCCGCTAATCATTTTTTGCAGTAAAAGAAAAGTTGATACGCCCGAACAGGGACTTGAACCCTGGACCCTCAGATTAAAAGTCTGATGCTCTACCGACTGAGCTATCCAGGCTCGATTCTTCTTCGTGGTTCACATCCCAAAAAATGTATTGAGAACCTAACCCAAGAAATTATTTTATTTCTGTAAAATGAAATTAATGGTAAGAAGATACTTACTTTTTAAGATTCCTCTATGACCTACAGTGGGTGAAATGGCACAACTGGTTAGGCGCTCCCTCTCAGTCAGTGGTTTGTGAGTTCAAACCCCATGTTGGCCGAAAGTATGGCTTTTATGTTCTCCTTTAAAAATTGCAAGTTTTTCTCAATTCAATCCAAAAAGGATGTCTGCAATTCCACCAAAAGCTAGTTATTTATCAGCACCAATGCTTTTAATTTAAAAGTTTACTAACTGAGCAATCCAGGTTCGATATAATTTTGCTGGGCGCACATCAGCATGGTGTCCTAGAACATAAAAGAAAACATATGATACATTTTTTTTAAAAAAAGAAATACATTTAACTGGTAAGTAGCAAACATGGCGTCTTCTATCCTACTATATGGGAAGGCAGTTTTCATTGCTTTTGTCCTATTGGATGGAATAATTGTTCAGATAGCTTATTTGAGATGTCAATCACACTTTGGTGGGATGTCATCGAGTCTTCGTGTACAAGAGAGGTTCAAATGCCTCTCCAACTGGATGGATTGGCAGTTCAGATGGCTTATTTGAGATGTCAAACACACATTGGTCGCCCGGTAATCTTTTTTTGCATTTAAAGAAAAGTTGATACGCCCGAACAGGGACTTGAACCCTGGACCCTCAGATTAAAAGTCTGATGCTCTACCGACTGAGCTATCCAGGCTCGATTCGTCTTCGTGGTTCACATCCCAAAAAATGTATTGAGAACCTAACCCAAGAAATTATTTTATTTCTGTAAAATGAAATTAATGGTAAGAAGATACTTACTTTTTAAGATTCCTCTATGACCTACAGTGGGTGAAATGGCACAACTGGTTAGGCGCTCCCTCTCAGTCAGTGGTTTGTGAGTTCAAACCCCATGTTGGCCGAAAGTATGGCTTTTATGTTCTCCTTTAAAAATTGCAAGTTTTTCTCAATTTAATCCAAAAAGGATGTCTGCAATTCCACCAAAAGCTAGTTATTTATCAGCACCAATGCTTTAAATTTAAAAGTTTACTAACTGAGCAATCCAGGTTTGATATAATTTTGCTGGGCGCACATCAGCATGGTGTCCTAGAACATAAAAGAAAACATATGATACATTTTTCTTTAAAAAAGAAATACATTTAACTGGTAAGTAGCAAACATGGCGTCTTCTATCCTACTATATGGGAAGGCAGTTTTCATTGCTTTTGTCCTATTGGATGGAATAATTGTTCAGATAGCTTATTTGAGATGTCAATCACACTTTGGTGGGATGTCATCGAGTCTTCGTGTACAAGAGAGGTTCAAATGCCTCTCCAACTGGATGGATTGGCAGTTCAGATGGCTTATTTGAGATGTCAAACACACATTGGTCGCCCGGTAATCTTTTTTTGCAGTTAAAGAAAAGTTGATACGCCCGAACAGGGACTTGAACCCTGGACCCTCAGATTAAAAGTCTGATGCTCTACCGACTGAGCTATCCAGGCTCGATTCGTCTTCGTGGTTCACATCCCAAAAAATGTATTGAGAACCTAACCCAAGAAATTATTTTATTTCTGTAAAATGAAATTAATGGTAAGAAGATACTTACTTTTTAAGATTCCTCTATGACCTACAGTGGGTGAAATGGCACAACTGGTAAGGCTCTCCCTCTCAGTCAGTGGTTTGTGAGTTCAAACCCCATGTTGGCCGAAAGTATGGCTTTTATGTTCTCCTTTAAAAATTGCAAGTTTTTCTCAATTCAATCCAAAAAGGATGTCTGCAATTCCACCAAAAGCTAGTTATTTATCAGCACCAATGCTTTTAATTTAAAAGTTTACTAACTGGGCAATCCAGGTTCGATATAATTTTGCTGGGCGCACATCAGCATGGTGTCCTAGAACATAAAAGAAAACATATGATACATTTTTCTTTAAAAAAGAAATACATTTAACTGCTAGGTAGAAACATGGCGTCTTCTATCCTAATGTATGGGAAGGCAGTTTATATTGCTTTTGTCCTATTGGATGGAATAATTGTTCAGATAGCTTATTTGAGATGTCAATCACACTTTGGTGGGATGTCATCGAGTCTTCGTGTACAAGAGAGGTTCAAATGCCTCTCCAACTGGATGGATTGGCAGTTCAGATGGCTTATTTGAGATGTCAAACACACATTGGTCGCCCGGTAATCTTTTTTTGCAGTTAAAGAAAAGTTGATACGCCCGAACAGGGACTTGAACCCTGGACCCTCAGATTAAAAGTCTGATGCTCTACCGACTGAGCTATCCAGGCTCGATTTTTTTTCGTGGTTCACATCCCAAAAAATGTATTGAGAACCTAACCCAAGAAATTATTTTATTTCTGTAAAATGAAATTAATGGTAAGAAGATACTTACTTTTTAAGATTCCTCTCTGACCTACAGTGGGTGAAATGGCACAACTGGTTAGGCGCTGCCTCTCAGTCAGTGGTTTGTGAGTTCAAACCCCATGTTGGCCGAAAGTATGGCTTTTATGTTCTCCTTTAAAAATTGCAAGTTTTTCTCAATTCAATCCAAAAAGGATGTCTGCAATTCCACCAAAAGCTAGTTATTTATCAGCACCAATGCTTTAAATTTAAAAGTTTACTAACTGAGCAATCCAGGTTTGATATAATTTTGCTGGGCGCACATCAGCATGGTGTCCTAGAACATAAAAGAAAACATATGATACATTTTTCTTTAAAAAAGAAATACATTTAACTGGTAAGTAGCAAACATGGCGTCTTCTATCCTACTATATGGGAAGGCAGTTTTCATTGCTTTTGTCCTATTGGATGGAATAATTGTTCAGATAGCTTATTTGAGATGTCAATCACACTTTGGTGGGATGTCATCGAGTCTTCGTGTACAAGAGAGGTTCAAATGCCTCTCCAACTGGATGGATTGGCAGTTCAGATGGCTTATTTGAGATGTCAAACACACATTGGTCGCCCGCTAATCATTTTTTGCAGTAAAAGAAAAGTTGATACGCCCGAACAGGGACTTGAACCCTGGACCCTCAGATTAAAAGTCTGATGCTCTACCGACTGAGCTATCCAGGCTCGATTCTTCTTCGTGGTTCACATCCCAAAAAATGTATTGAGAACCTAACCCAAGAAATTATTTTATTTCTGTAAAATGAAATTAATGGTAAGAAGATACTTACTTTTTAAGATTCCTCTATGACCTACAGTGGGTGAAATGGCACAACTGGTTAGGCGCTCCCTCTCAGTCAGTGGTTTGTGAGTTCAAACCCCATGTTGGCCGAAAGTATGGCTTTTATGTTCTCCTTTAAAAATTGCAAGTTTTTCTCAATTCAATCCAAAAAGGATGTCTGCAATTCCACCAAAAGCTAGTTATTTATCAGCACCAATGCTTTTAATTTAAAAGTTTACTAACTGAGCAATCCAGGTTCGATATAATTTTGCTGGGCGCACATCAGCATGGTGTCCTAGAACATAAAAGAAAACATATGATACATTTTTTTTAAAAAAAGAAATACATTTAACTGGTAAGTAGCAAACATGGCGTCTTCTATCCTACTATATGGGAAGGCAGTTTTCATTGCTTTTGTCCTATTGGATGGAATAATTGTTCAGATAGCTTATTTGAGATGTCAATCACACTTTGGTGGGATGTCATCGAGTCTTCGTGTACAAGAGAGGTTCAAATGCCTCTCCAACTGGATGGATTGGCAGTTCAGATGGCTTATTTGAGATGTCAAACACACATTGGTCGCCCGGTAATCTTTTTTTGCATTTAAAGAAAAGTTGATACGCCCGAACAGGGACTTGAACCCTGGACCCTCAGATTAAAAGTCTGATGCTCTACCGACTGAGCTATCCAGGCTCGATTCTTCTTCGTGGTTCACATCCCAAAAAATGTATTGAGAACCTAACCCAAGAAATTATTTTATTTCTGTAAAATGAAATTAATGGTAAGAAGATACTTACTTTTTAAGATTCCTCTATGACCTACAGTGGGTGAAATGGCACAACTGGTTAGGCGCTCCCTCTCAGTCAGTGGTTTGTGAGTTCAAACCCCATGTTGGCCGAAAGTATGGCTTTTATGTTCTCCTTTAAAAATTGCAAGTTTTTCTCAATTCAATCCAAAAAGGATGTCTGCAATTCCACCAAAAGCTAGTTATTTATCAGCACCAATGCTTTTAATTTAAAAGTTTACTAACTGAGCAATCCAGGTTCGATATAATTTTGCTGGGCGCACATCAGCATGGTGTCCTAGAACATAAAAGAAAACATATGATACATTTTTTTTAAAAAAAGAAATACATTTAACTGGTAAGTAGCAAACATGGCGTCTTCTATCCTACTATATGGGAAGGCAGTTTTCATTGCTTTTGTCCTATTGGATGGAATAATTGTTCAGATAGCTTATTTGAGATGTCAATCACACTTTGGTGGGATGTCATCGAGTCTTCGTGTACAAGAGAGGTTCAAATGCCTCTCCAACTGGATGGATTGGCAGTTCAGATGGCTTATTTGAGATGTCAAACACACATTGGTCGCCCGGTAATCTTTTTTTGCATTTAAAGAAAAGTTGATACGCCCGAACAGGGACTTGAACCCTGGACCCTCAGATTAAAAGTCTGATGCTCTACCGACTGAGCTATCCAGGCTCGATTCGTCTTCGTGGTTCACATCCCAAAAAATGTATTGAGAACCTAACCCAAGAAATTATTTTATTTCTGTAAAATGAAATTAATGGTAAGAAGATACTTACTTTTTAAGATTCCTCTATGACCTACAGTGGGTGAAATGGCACAACTGGTTAGGCGCTCCCTCTCAGTCAGTGGTTTGTGAGTTCAAACCCCATGTTGGCCGAAAGTATGGCTTTTATGTTCTCCTTTAAAAATTGCAAGTTTTTCTCAATTTAATCCAAAAAGGATGTCTGCAATTCCACCAAAAGCTAGTTATTTATCAGCACCAATGCTTTAAATTTAAAAGTTTACTAACTGAGCAATCCAGGTTTGATATAATTTTGCTGGGCGCACATCAGCATGGTGTCCTAGAACATAAAAGAAAACATATGATACATTTTTCTTTAAAAAAGAAATACATTTAACTGGTAAGTAGCAAACATGGCGTCTTCTATCCTACTATATGGGAAGGCAGTTTTCATTGCTTTTGTCCTATTGGATGGAATAATTGTTCAGATAGCTTATTTGAGATGTCAATCACACTTTGGTGGGATGTCATCGAGTCTTCGTGTACAAGAGAGGTTCAAATGCCTCTCCAACTGGATGGATTGGCAGTTCAGATGGCTTATTTGAGATGTCAAACACACATTGGTCGCCCGGTAATCTTTTTTTGCAGTTAAAGAAAAGTTGATACGCCCGAACAGGGACTTGAACCCTGGACCCTCAGATTAAAAGTCTGATGCTCTACCGACTGAGCTATCCAGGCTCGATTCGTCTTCGTGGTTCACATCCCAAAAAATGTATTGAGAACCTAACCCAAGAAATTATTTTATTTCTGTAAAATGAAATTAATGGTAAGAAGATACTTACTTTTTAAGATTCCTCTATGACCTACAGTGGGTGAAATGGCACAACTGGTAAGGCTCTCCCTCTCAGTCAGTGGTTTGTGAGTTCAAACCCCATGTTGGCCGAAAGTATGGCTTTTATGTTCTCCTTTAAAAATTGCAAGTTTTTCTCAATTCAATCCAAAAAGGATGTCTGCAATTCCACCAAAAGCTAGTTATTTATCAGCACCAATGCTTTTAATTTAAAAGTTTACTAACTGGGCAATCCAGGTTCGATATAATTTTGCTGGGCGCACATCAGCATGGTGTCCTAGAACATAAAAGAAAACATATGATACATTTTTCTTTAAAAAAGAAATACATTTAACTGCTAGGTAGAAACATGGCGTCTTCTATCCTAATGTATGGGAAGGCAGTTTATATTGCTTTTGTCCTATTGGATGGAATAATTGTTCAGATAGCTTATTTGAGATGTCAATCACACTTTGGTGGGATGTCATCGAGTCTTCGTGTACAAGAGAGGTTCAAATGCCTCTCCAACTGGATGGATTGGCAGTTCAGATGGCTTATTTGAGATGTCAAACACACATTGGTCGCCCGGTAATCTTTTTTTGCAGTTAAAGAAAAGTTGATACGCCCGAACAGGGACTTGAACCCTGGACCCTCAGATTAAAAGTCTGATGCTCTACCGACTGAGCTATCCAGGCTCGATTTTTTTTCGTGGTTCACATCCCAAAAAATGTATTGAGAACCTAACCCAAGAAATTATTTTATTTCTGTAAAATGAAATTAATGGTAAGAAGATACTTACTTTTTAAGATTCCTCTCTGACCTACAGTGGGTGAAATGGCACAACTGGTTAGGCGCTGCCTCTCAGTCAGTGGTTTGTGAGTTCAAACCCCATGTTGGCCGAAAGTATGGCTTTTATGTTCTCCTTTAAAAATTGCAAGTTTTTCTCAATTCAATCCAAAAAGGATGTCTGCAATTCCACCAAAAGCTAGTTATTTATCAGCACCAATGCTTTAAATTTAAAAGTTTACTAACTGAGCAATCCAGGTTTGATATAATTTTGCTGGGCGCACATCAGCATGGTGTCCTAGAACATAAAAGAAAACATATGATACATTTTTCTTTAAAAAAGAAATACATTTAACTGGTAAGTAGCAAACATGGCGTCTTCTATCCTACTATATGGGAAGGCAGTTTTCATTGCTTTTGTCCTATTGGATGGAATAATTGTTCAGATAGCTTATTTGAGATGTCAATCACACTTTGGTGGGATGTCATCGAGTCTTCGTGTACAAGAGAGGTTCAAATGCCTCTCCAACTGGATGGATTGGCAGTTCAGATGGCTTATTTGAGATGTCAAACACACATTGGTCGCCCGCTAATCATTTTTTGCAGTAAAAGAAAAGTTGATACGCCCGAACAGGGACTTGAACCCTGGACCCTCAGATTAAAAGTCTGATGCTCTACCGACTGAGCTATCCAGGCTCGATTCTTCTTCGTGGTTCACATCCCAAAAAATGTATTGAGAACCTAACCCAAGAAATTATTTTATTTCTGTAAAATGAAATTAATGGTAAGAAGATACTTACTTTTTAAGATTCCTCTATGACCTACAGTGGGTGAAATGGCACAACTGGTTAGGCGCTCCCTCTCAGTCAGTGGTTTGTGAGTTCAAACCCCATGTTGGCCGAAAGTATGGCTTTTATGTTCTCCTTTAAAAATTGCAAGTTTTTCTCAATTCAATCCAAAAAGGATGTCTGCAATTCCACCAAAAGCTAGTTATTTATCAGCACCAATGCTTTTAATTTAAAAGTTTACTAACTGAGCAATCCAGGTTCGATATAATTTTGCTGGGCGCACATCAGCATGGTGTCCTAGAACATAAAAGAAAACATATGATACATTTTTTTTAAAAAAAGAAATACATTTAACTGGTAAGTAGCAAACATGGCGTCTTCTATCCTACTATATGGGAAGGCAGTTTTCATTGCTTTTGTCCTATTGGATGGAATAATTGTTCAGATAGCTTATTTGAGATGTCAATCACACTTTGGTGGGATGTCATCGAGTCTTCGTGTACAAGAGAGGTTCAAATGCCTCTCCAACTGGATGGATTGGCAGTTCAGATGGCTTATTTGAGATGTCAAACACACATTGGTCGCCCGGTAATCTTTTTTTGCATTTAAAGAAAAGTTGATACGCCCGAACAGGGACTTGAACCCTGGACCCTCAGATTAAAAGTCTGATGCTCTACCGACTGAGCTATCCAGGCTCGATTCTTCTTCGTGGTTCACATCCCAAAAAATGTATTGAGAACCTAACCCAAGAAATTATTTTATTTCTGTAAAATGAAATTAATGGTAAGAAGATACTTACTTTTTAAGATTCCTCTATGACCTACAGTGGGTGAAATGGCACAACTGGTTAGGCGCTCCCTCTCAGTCAGTGGTTTGTGAGTTCAAACCCCATGTTGGCCGAAAGTATGGCTTTTATGTTCTCCTTTAAAAATTGCAAGTTTTTCTCAATTTAATCCAAAAAGGATGTCTGCAATTCCACCAAAAGCTAGTTATTTATCAGCACCAATGCTTTTAATTTAAAAGTTTACTAACTGAGCAATCCAGGTTCGATATAATTTTGCTGGGCGCACATCAGCATGGTGTACTAGAACATAAAAGAAAACATATGATACATTTTTTTTAAAAAAAGAAATACATTTAACTGGTAAGTAGCAAACATGGCGTCTTCTATCCTACTATATGGGAAGGCAGTTTTCATTGCTTTTGTCCTATTGGATGGAATAATTGTTCAGATAGCTTATTTGAGATGTCAATCACACTTTGGTGGGATGTCATCGAGTCTTCGTGTACAAGAGAGGTTCAAATGCCTCTCCAACTGGATGGATTGGCAGTTCAGATGGCTTATTTGAGATGTCAAACACACATTGGTCGCCCGGTAATCTTTTTTTGCATTTAAAGAAAAGTTGATACGCCCGAACAGGGACTTGAACCCTGGACCCTCAGATTAAAAGTCTGATGCTCTACCGACTGAGCTATCCAGGCTCGATTCGTCTTCGTGGTTCACATCCCAAAAAATGTATTGAGAACCTAACCCAAGAAATTATTTTATTTCTGTAAAATGAAATTAATGGTAAGAAGATACTTACTTTTTAACATTCCTCTATGACCTACAGTGGGTGAAATGGCACAACTGGTAAGGCTCTCCCTCTCAGTCAGTGGTTTGTGAGTTCAAACCCCATGTTGGCCGAAAGTATGGCTTTTATGTTCTCCTTTAAAAATTGCAAGTTTTTCTCAATTCAATCCAAAAAGGATGTCTGCAATTCCACCAAAAGCTAGTTATTTATCAGCACCAATGCTTTTAATTTAAAAGTTTACTAACTGGGCAATCCAGGTTCGATATAATTTTGCTGGGCGCACATCAGCATGGTGTCCTAGAACATAAAAGAAAACATATGATACATTTTTCTTTAAAAAAGAAATACATTTAACTGCTAGGTAGAAACATGGCGTCTTCTATCCTAATGTATGGGAAGGCAGTTTATATTGCTTTTGTCCTATTGGATGGAATAATTGTTCAGATAGCTTATTTGAGATGTCAATCACACTTTGGTGGGATGTCATCGAGTCTTCGTGTACAAGAGAGGTTCAAATGCCTCTCCAACTGGATGGATTGGCAGTTCAGATGGCTTATTTGAGATGTCAAACACACATTGGTCGCCCGGTAATCTTTTTTTGCAGTTAAAGAAAAGTTGATACGCCCGAACAGGGACTTGAACCCTGGACCCTCAGATTAAAAGTCTGATGCTCTACCGACTGAGCTATCCAGGCTCGATTCTTCTTCGTGGTTCACATCCCAAAAAATGTATTGAGAACCTAACCCAAGAAATTATTTTATTTCTGTAAAATGAAATTAATGGTAAGAAGATACTTACTTTTTAAGATTCCTCTATGACCTACAGTGGGTGAAATGGCACAACTGGTTAGGCGCTCCCTCTCAGTCAGTGGTTTGTGAGTTCAAACCCCATGTTGGCCGAAAGTATGGCTTTTATGTTCTCCTTTAAAAATTGCAAGTTTTTCTCAATTCAATCCAAAAAGGATGTCTGCAATTCCACCAAAAGCTAGTTATTTATCAGCACCAATGCTTTTAATTTAAAAGTTTACTAACTGGGCAATCCAGGTTCGATATAATTTTGCTGGGCGCACATCAGCATGGTGTCCTAGAACATAAAAGAAAACATATGATACATTTTTCTTTAAAAAAGAAATACATTTAACTGCTAGGTAGAAACATGGCGTCTTCTATCCTAATGTATGGGAAGGCAGTTTATATTGCTTTTGTCCTATTGGATGGAATAATTGTTCAGATAGCTTATTTGAGATGTCAATCACACTTTGGTGGGATGTCATCGAGTCTTCGTGTACAAGAGAGGTTCAAATGCCTCTCCAACTGGATGGATTGGCAGTTCAGATGGCTTATTTGAGATGTCAAACACACATTGGTCGCCCGGTAATCTTTTTTTGCAGTTAAAGAAAAGTTGATACGCCCGAACAGGGACTTGAACCCTGGACCCTCAGATTAAAAGTCTGATGCTCTACCGACTGAGCTATCCAGGCTCGATTTTTTTTCGTGGTTCACATCCCAAAAAATGTATTGAGAACCTAACCCAAGAAATTATTTTATTTCTGTAAAATGAAATTAATGGTAAGAAGATACTTACTTTTTAAGATTCCTCTATGACCTACAGTGGGTGAAATGGCACAACTGGTTAGGCGCTCCCTCTCAGTCAGTGGTTTGTGAGTTCAAACCCCATGTTGGCCGAAAGTATGGCTTTTATGTTCTCCTTTAAAAATTGCAAGTTTTTCTCAATTCAATCCAAAAAGGATGTCTGCAATTCCACCAAAAGCTAGTTATTTATCAGCACCAATGCTTTTAATTTAAAAGTTTACTAACTGAGCAATCCAGGTTCGATATAATTTTGCTGGGCGCACATCAGCATGGTGTCCTAGAACATAAAAGAAAACATATGATACATTTTTTTTAAAAAAAGAAATACATTTAACTGGTAAGTAGCAAACATGGCGTCTTCTATCCTACTATATGGGAAGGCAGTTTTCATTGCTTTTGTCCTATTGGATGGAATAATTGTTCAGATAGCTTATTTGAGATGTCAATCACACTTTGGTGGGATGTCATCGAGTCTTCGTGTACAAGAGAGGTTCAAATGCCTCTCCAACTGGATGGATTGGCAGTTCAGATGGCTTATTTGAGATGTCAAACACACATTGGTCGCCCGGTAATCTTTTTTTGCATTTAAAGAAAAGTTGATACGCCCGAACAGGGACTTGAACCCTGGACCCTCAGATTAAAAGTCTGATGCTCTACCGACTGAGCTATCCAGGCTCGATTCGTCTTCGTGGTTCACATCCCAAAAAATGTATTGAGAACCTAACCCAAGAAATTATTTTATTTCTGTAAAATGAAATTAATGGTAAGAAGATACTTACTTTTTAACATTCCTCTATGACCTACAGTGGGTGAAATGGCACAACTGGTAAGGCTCTCCCTCTCAGTCAGTGGTTTGTGAGTTCAAACCCCATGTTGGCCGAAAGTATGGCTTTTATGTTCTCCTTTAAAAATTGCAAGTTTTTCTCAATTCAATCCAAAAAGGATGTCTGCAATTCCACCAAAAGCTAGTTATTTATCAGCACCAATGCTTTTAATTTAAAAGTTTACTAACTGGGCAATCCAGGTTCGATATAATTTTGCTGGGCGCACATCAGCATGGTGTCCTAGAACATAAAAGAAAACATATGATACATTTTTCTTTAAAAAAGAAATACATTTAACTGCTAGGTAGAAACATGGCGTCTTCTATCCTAATGTATGGGAAGGCAGTTTATATTGCTTTTGTCCTATTGGATGGAATAATTGTTCAGATAGCTTATTTGAGATGTCAATCACACTTTGGTGGGATGTCATCGAGTCTTCGTGTACAAGAGAGGTTCAAATGCCTCTCCAACTGGATGGATTGGCAGTTCAGATGGCTTATTTGAGATGTCAAACACACATTGGTCGCCCGGTAATCTTTTTTTGCAGTTAAAGAAAAGTTGATACGCCCGAACAGGGACTTGAACCCTGGAGCCTCAGATTAAAAGTCTGATGCTCTACCGACTGAGCTATCCAGGCTCGATTCTTCTTCGTGGTTCACATCCCAAAAAATGTATTGAGAACTTAACCCAAGAAATTATTTTATTTCTGTAAAATGAAATTAATGGTAAGAAGATACTTACTTTTTAAGATTCCTCTATGACCTACAGTGGGTGAAATGGCACAACTGGTTAGGCGCTCCCTCTCAGTCAGTGGTTTGTGAGTTCAAACCCCATGTTGGCCGAAAGTATGGCTTTTATGTTCTCCTTTAAAAATTGCAAGTTTTTCTCAATTCAATCCAAAAAGGATGTCTGCAATTCCACCAAAAGCTAGTTATTTATCAGCACCAATGCTTTTAATTTAAAAGTTTACTAACTGGGCAATCCAGGTTCGATATAATTTTGCTGGGCGCACATCAGCATGGTGTCCTAGAACATAAAAGAAAACATATGATACATTTTTCTTTAAAAAAGAAATACATTTAACTGCTAGGTAGAAACATGGCGTCTTCTATCCTAATGTATGGGAAGGCAGTTTATATTGCTTTTGTCCTATTGGATGGAATAATTGTTCAGATAGCTTATTTGAGATGTCAATCACACTTTGGTGGGATGTCATCGAGTCTTCGTGTACAAGAGAGGTTCAAATGCCTCTCCAACTGGATGGATTGGCAGTTCAGATGGCTTATTTGAGATGTCAAACACACATTGGTCGCCCGGTAATCTTTTTTTGCAGTTAAAGAAAAGTTGATACGCCCGAACAGGGACTTGAACCCTGGACCCTCAGATTAAAAGTCTGATGCTCTACCGACTGAGCTATCCAGGCTCGATTCGTCTTCGTGGTTCACATCCCAAAAAATGTATTGAGAACCTAACCCAAGAAATTATTTTATTTCTGTAAAATGAAATTAATGGTAAGAAGATACTTACTTTTTAAGATTCCTCTATGACCTACAGTGGGTGAAATGGCACAACTGGTTAGGCGCTCCCTCTCAGTCAGTGGTTTGTGAGTTCAAACCCCATGTTGGCCGAAAGTATGGCTTTTATGTTCTCCTTTAAAAATTGCAAGTTTTTCTCAATTCAATCCAAAAAGGATGTCTGCAATTCCACCAAAAGCTAGTTATTTATCAGCACCAATGCTTTTAATTTAAAAGTTTACTAACTGGGCAATCCAGGTTCGATATAATTTTGCTGGGCGCACATCAGCATGGTGTCCTAGAACATAAAAGAAAACATATGATACATTTTTCTTTAAAAAAGAAATACATTTAACTGCTAGGTAGAAACATGGCGTCTTCTATCCTAATGTATGGGAAGGCAGTTTATATTGCTTTTGTCCTATTGGATGGAATAATTGTTCAGATAGCTTATTTGAGATGTCAATCACACTTTGGTGGGATGTCATCGAGTCTTCGTGTACAAGAGAGGTTCAAATGCCTCTCCAACTGGATGGATTGGCAGTTCAGATGGCTTATTTGAGATGTCAAACACACATTGGTCGCCCGGTAATCTTTTTTTGCAGTTAAAGAAAAGTTGATACGCCCGAACAGGGACTTGAACCCTGGACCCTCAGATTAAAAGTCTGATGCTCTACCGACTGAGCTATCCAGGCTCGATTTTTTTTCGTGGTTCACATCCCAAAAAATGTATTGAGAACCTAACCCAAGAAATTATTTTATTTCTGTAAAATGAAATTAATGGTAAGAAGATACTTACTTTTTAAGATTCCTCTATGACCTACAGTGGGTGAAATGGCACAACTGGTTAGGCGCTCCCTCTCAGTCAGTGGTTTGTGAGTTCAAACCCCATGTTGGCCGAAAGTATGGCTTTTATGTTCTCCTTTAAAAATTGCAAGTTTTTCTCAATTCAATCCAAAAAGGATGTCTGCAATTCCACCAAAAGCTAGTTATTTATCAGCACCAATGCTTTTAATTTAAAAGTTTACTAACTGGGCAATCCAGGTTCGATATAATTTTGCTGGGCGCACATCAGCATGGTGTCCTAGAACATAAAAGAAAACATATGATACATTTTTCTTTAAAAAAGAAATACATTTAACTGCTAGGTAGAAACATGGCGTCTTCTATCCTAATGTATGGGAAGGCAGTTTATATTGCTTTTGTCCTATTGGATGGAATAATTGTTCAGATAGCTTATTTGAGATGTCAATCACACTTTGGTGGGATGTCATCGAGTCTTCGTGTACAAGAGAGGTTCAAATGCCTCTCCAACTGGATGGATTGGCAGTTCAGATGGCTTATTTGAGATGTCAAACACACATTGGTCGCCCGGTAATCTTTTTTTGCAGTTAAAGAAAAGTTGATACGCCCGAACAGGGACTTGAACCCTGGAGCCTCAGATTAAAAGTCTGATGCTCTACCGACTGAGCTATCCAGGCTCGATTCTTCTTCGTGGTTCACATCCCAAAAAATGTATTGAGAACTTAACCCAAGAAATTATTTTATTTCTGTAAAATGAAATTAATGGTAAGAAGATACTTACTTTTTAAGATTCCTCTATGACCTACAGTGGGTGAAATGGCACAACTGGTTAGGCGCTCCCTCTCAGTCAGTGGTTTGTGAGTTCAAACCCCATGTTGGCCGAAAGTATGGCTTTTATGTTCTCCTTTAAAAATTGCAAGTTTTTCTCAATTCAATCCAAAAAGGATGTCTGCAATTCCACCAAAAGCTAGTTATTTATCAGCACCAATGCTTTTAATTTAAAAGTTTACTAACTGGGCAATCCAGGTTCGATATAATTTTGCTGGGCGCACATCAGCATGGTGTCCTAGAACATAAAAGAAAACATATGATACATTTTTCTTTAAAAAAGAAATACATTTAACTGCTAGGTAGAAACATGGCGTCTTCTATCCTAATGTATGGGAAGGCAGTTTATATTGCTTTTGTCCTATTGGATGGAATAATTGTTCAGATAGCTTATTTGAGATGTCAATCACACTTTGGTGGGATGTCATCGAGTCTTCGTGTACAAGAGAGGTTCAAATGCCTCTCCAACTGGATGGATTGGCAGTTCAGATGGCTTATTTGAGATGTCAAACACACATTGGTCGCCCGGTAATCTTTTTTTGCAGTTAAAGAAAAGTTGATACGCCCGAACAGGGACTTGAACCCTGGACCCTCAGATTAAAAGTCTGATGCTCTACCGACTGAGCTATCCAGGCTCGATTCGTCTTCGTGGTTCACATCCCAAAAAATGTATTGAGAACCTAACCCAAGAAATTATTTTATTTCTGTAAAATGAAATTAATGGTAAGAAGATACTTACTTTTTAAGATTCCTCTATGACCTACAGTGGGTGAAATGGCACAACTGGTTAGGCGCTCCCTCTCAGTCAGTGGTTTGTGAGTTCAAACCCCATGTTGGCCGAAAGTATGGCTTTTATGTTCTCCTTTAAAAATTGCAAGTTTTTCTCAATTCAATCCAAAAAGGATGTCTGCAATTCCACCAAAAGCTAGTTATTTATCAGCACCAATGCTTTTAATTTAAAAGTTTACTAACTGGGCAATCCAGGTTCGATATAATTTTGCTGGGCGCACATCAGCATGGTGTCCTAGAACATAAAAGAAAACATATGATACATTTTTCTTTAAAAAAGAAATACATTTAACTGCTAGGTAGAAACATGGCGTCTTCTATCCTAATGTATGGGAAGGCAGTTTATATTGCTTTTGTCCTATTGGATGGAATAATTGTTCAGATAGCTTATTTGAGATGTCAATCACACTTTGGTGGGATGTCATCGAGTCTTCGTGTACAAGAGAGGTTCAAATGCCTCTCCAACTGGATGGATTGGCAGTTCAGATGGCTTATTTGAGATGTCAAACACACATTGGTCGCCCGGTAATCTTTTTTTGCAGTTAAAGAAAAGTTGATACGCCCGAACAGGGACTTGAACCCTGGACCCTCAGATTAAAAGTCTGATGCTCTACCGACTGAGCTATCCAGGCTCGATTTTTTTTCGTGGTTCACATCCCAAAAAATGTATTGAGAACCTAACCCAAGAAATTATTTTATTTCTGTAAAATGAAATTAATGGTAAGAAGATACTTACTTTTTAAGATTCCTCTATGACCTACAGTGGGTGAAATGGCACAACTGGTTAGGCGCTCCCTCTCAGTCAGTGGTTTGTGAGTTCAAACCCCATGTTGGCCGAAAGTATGGCTTTTATGTTCTCCTTTAAAAATTGCAAGTTTTTCTCAATTCAATCCAAAAAGGATGTCTGCAATTCCACCAAAAGCTAGTTATTTATCAGCACCAATGCTTTTAATTTAAAAGTTTACTAACTGAGCAATCCAGGTTCGATATAATTTTGCTGGGCGCACATCAGCATGGTGTCCTAGAACATAAAAGAAAACATATGATACATTTTTTTTAAAAAAAGAAATACATTTAACTGGTAAGTAGCAAACATGGCGTCTTCTATCCTACTATATGGGAAGGCAGTTTTCATTGCTTTTGTCCTATTGGATGGAATAATTGTTCAGATAGCTTATTTGAGATGTCAATCACACTTTGGTGGGATGTCATCGAGTCTTCGTGTACAAGAGAGGTTCAAATGCCTCTCCAACTGGATGGATTGGCAGTTCAGATGGCTTATTTGAGATGTCAAACACACATTGGTCGCCCGGTAATCTTTTTTTGCATTTAAAGAAAAGTTGATACGCCCGAACAGGGACTTGAACCCTGGACCCTCAGATTAAAAGTCTGATGCTCTACCGACTGAGCTATCCAGGCTCGATTCGTCTTCGTGGTTCACATCCCAAAAAATGTATTGAGAACCTAACCCAAGAAATTATTTTATTTCTGTAAAATGAAATTAATGGTAAGAAGATACTTACTTTTTAACATTCCTCTATGACCTACAGTGGGTGAAATGGCACAACTGGTAAGGCTCTCCCTCTCAGTCAGTGGTTTGTGAGTTCAAACCCCATGTTGGCCGAAAGTATGGCTTTTATGTTCTCCTTTAAAAATTGCAAGTTTTTCTCAATTCAATCCAAAAAGGATGTCTGCAATTCCACCAAAAGCTAGTTATTTATCAGCACCAATGCTTTTAATTTAAAAGTTTACTAACTGGGCAATCCAGGTTCGATATAATTTTGCTGGGCGCACATCAGCATGGTGTCCTAGAACATAAAAGAAAACATATGATACATTTTTCTTTAAAAAAGAAATACATTTAACTGCTAGGTAGAAACATGGCGTCTTCTATCCTAATGTATGGGAAGGCAGTTTATATTGCTTTTGTCCTATTGGATGGAATAATTGTTCAGATAGCTTATTTGAGATGTCAATCACACTTTGGTGGGATGTCATCGAGTCTTCGTGTACAAGAGAGGTTCAAATGCCTCTCCAACTGGATGGATTGGCAGTTCAGATGGCTTATTTGAGATGTCAAACACACATTGGTCGCCCGGTAATCTTTTTTTGCAGTTAAAGAAAAGTTGATACGCCCGAACAGGGACTTGAACCCTGGACCCTCAGATTAAAAGTCTGATGCTCTACCGACTGAGCTATCCAGGCTCGATTCTTCTTCGTGGTTCACATCCCAAAAAATGTATTGAGAACTTAACCCAAGAAATTATTTTATTTCTGTAAAATGAAATTAATGGTAAGAAGATACTTACTTTTTAAGATTCCTCTATGACCTACAGTGGGTGAAATGGCACAACTGGTTAGGCGCTCCCTCTCAGTCAGTGGTTTGTGAGTTCAAACCCCATGTTGGCCGAAAGTATGGCTTTTATGTTCTCCTTTAAAAATTGCAAGTTTTTCTCAATTCAATCCAAAAAGGATGTCTGCAATTCCACCAAAAGCTAGTTATTTATCAGCACCAATGCTTTTAATTTAAAAGTTTACTAACTGGGCAATCCAGGTTCGATATAATTTTGCTGGGCGCACATCAGCATGGTGTCCTAGAACATAAAAGAAAACATATGATACATTTTTCTTTAAAAAAGAAATACATTTAACTGCTAGGTAGAAACATGGCGTCTTCTATCCTAATGTATGGGAAGGCAGTTTATATTGCTTTTGTCCTATTGGATGGAATAATTGTTCAGATAGCTTATTTGAGATGTCAATCACACTTTGGTGGGATGTCATCGAGTCTTCGTGTACAAGAGAGGTTCAAATGCCTCTCCAACTGGATGGATTGGCAGTTCAGATGGCTTATTTGAGATGTCAAACACACATTGGTCGCCCGGTAATCTTTTTTTGCAGTTAAAGAAAAGTTGATACGCCCGAACAGGGACTTGAACCCTGGACCCTCAGATTAAAAGTCTGATGCTCTACCGACTGAGCTATCCAGGCTCGATTCTTCTTCGTGGTTCACATCCCAAAAAATGTATTGAGAACCTAACCCAAGAAATTATTTTATTTCTGTAAAATGAAATTAATGGTAAGAAGATACTTACTTTTTAAGATTCCTCTATGACCTACAGTGGGTGAAATGGCACAACTGGTTAGGCGCTCCCTCTCAGTCAGTGGTTTGTGAGTTCAAACCCCATGTTGGCCGAAAGTATGGCTTTTATGTTCTCCTTTAAAAATTGCAAGTTTTTCTCAATTCAATCCAAAAAGGATGTCTGCAATTCCACCAAAAGCTAGTTATTTATCAGCACCAATGCTTTTAATTTAAAAGTTTACTAACTGGGCAATCCAGGTTCGATATAATTTTGCTGGGCGCACATCAGCATGGTGTCCTAGAACATAAAAGAAAACATATGATACATTTTTCTTTAAAAAAGAAATACATTTAACTGCTAGGTAGAAACATGGCGTCTTCTATCCTAATGTATGGGAAGGCAGTTTATATTGCTTTTGTCCTATTGGATGGAATAATTGTTCAGATAGCTTATTTGAGATGTCAATCACACTTTGGTGGGATGTCATCGAGTCTTCGTGTACAAGAGAGGTTCAAATGCCTCTCCAACTGGATGGATTGGCAGTTCAGATGGCTTATTTGAGATGTCAAACACACATTGGTCGCCCGGTAATCTTTTTTTGCAGTTAAAGAAAAGTTGATACGCCCGAACAGGGACTTGAACCCTGGACCCTCAGATTAAAAGTCTGATGCTCTACCGACTGAGCTATCCAGGCTCGATTCTTCTTCGTGGTTCACATCCCAAAAAATGTATTGAGAACCTAACCCAAGAAATTATTTTATTTCTGTAAAATGAAATTAATGGTAAGAAGATACTTACTTTTTAAGATTCCTCTATGACCTACAGTGGGTGAAATGGCACAACTGGTTAGGCGCTCCCTCTCAGTCAGTGGTTTGTGAGTTCAAACCCCATGTTGGCCGAAAGTATGGCTTTTATGTTCTCCTTTAAAAATTGCAAGTTTTTCTCAATTCAATCCAAAAAGGATGTCTGCAATTCCACCAAAAGCTAGTTATTTATCAGCACCAATGCTTTTAATTTAAAAGTTTACTAACTGGGCAATCCAGGTTCGATATAATTTTGCTGGGCGCACATCAGCATGGTGTCCTAGAACATAAAAGAAAACATATGATACATTTTTCTTTAAAAAAGAAATACATTTAACTGCTAGGTAGAAACATGGCGTCTTCTATCCTAATGTATGGGAAGGCAGTTTATATTGCTTTTGTCCTATTGGATGGAATAATTGTTCAGATAGCTTATTTGAGATGTCAATCACACTTTGGTGGGATGTCATCGAGTCTTCGTGTACAAGAGAGGTTCAAATGCCTCTCCAACTGGATGGATTGGCAGTTCAGATGGCTTATTTGAGATGTCAAACACACATTGGTCGCCCGGTAATCTTTTTTTGCAGTTAAAGAAAAGTTGATACGCCCGAACAGGGACTTGAACCCTGGACCCTCAGATTAAAAGTCTGATGCTCTACCGACTGAGCTATCCAGGCTCGATTCTTCTTCGTGGTTCACATCCCAAAAAATGTATTGAGAACCTAACCCAAGAAATTATTTTATTTCTGTAAAATGAAATTAATGGTAAGAAGATACTTACTTTTTAAGATTCCTCTATGACCTACAGTGGGTGAAATGGCACAACTGGTTAGGCGCTCCCTCTCAGTCAGTGGTTTGTGAGTTCAAACCCCATGTTGGCCGAAAGTATGGCTTTTATGTTCTCCTTTAAAAATTGCAAGTTTTTCTCAATTCAATCCAAAAAGGATGTCTGCAATTCCACCAAAAGCTAGTTATTTATCAGCACCAATGCTTTTAATTTAAAAGTTTACTAACTGAGCAATCCAGGTTCGATATAATTTTGCTGGGCGCACATCAGCATGGTGTCCTAGAACATAAAAGAAAACATATGATACATTTTTTTTAAAAAAAGAAATACATTTAACTGGTAAGTAGCAAACATGGCGTCTTCTATCCTACTATATGGGAAGGCAGTTTTCATTGCTTTTGTCCTATTGGATGGAATAATTGTTCAGATAGCTTATTTGAGATGTCAATCACACTTTGGTGGGATGTCATCGAGTCTTCGTGTACAAGAGAGGTTCAAATGCCTCTCCAACTGGATGGATTGGCAGTTCAGATGGCTTATTTGAGATGTCAAACACACATTGGTCGCCCGGTAATCTTTTTTTGCAGTTAAAGAAAAGTTGATACGCCCGAACAGGGACTTGAACCCTGGACCCTCAGATTAAAAGTCTGATGCTCTACCGACTGAGCTATCCAGGCTCGATTCGTCTTCGTGGTTCACATCCCAAAAAATGTATTGAGAACCTAACCCAAGAAATTATTTTATTTCTGTAAAATGAAATTAATGGTAAGAAGATACTTACTTTTTAAGATTCCTCTATGACCTACAGTGGGTGAAATGGCACAACTGGTAAGGCTCTCCCTCTCAGTCAGTGGTTTGTGAGTTCAAACCCCATGTTGGCCGAAAGTATGGCTTTTATGTTCTCCTTTAAAAATTGCAAGTTTTTCTCAATTCAATCCAAAAAGGATGTCTGCAATTCCACCAAAAGCTAGTTATTTATCAGCACCAATGCTTTTAATTTAAAAGTTTACTAACTGGGCAATCCAGGTTCGATATAATTTTGCTGGGCGCACATCAGCATGGTGTCCTAGAACATAAAAGAAAACATATGATACATTTTTCTTTAAAAAAGAAATACATTTAACTGCTAGGTAGAAACATGGCGTCTTCTATCCTAATGTATGGGAAGGCAGTTTATATTGCTTTTGTCCTATTGGATGGAATAATTGTTCAGATAGCTTATTTGAGATGTCAATCACACTTTGGTGGGATGTCATCGAGTCTTCGTGTACAAGAGAGGTTCAAATGCCTCTCCAACTGGATGGATTGGCAGTTCAGATGGCTTATTTGAGATGTCAAACACACATTGGTCGCCCGGTAATCTTTTTTTGCAGTTAAAGAAAAGTTGATACGCCCGAACAGGGACTTGAACCCTGGACCCTCAGATTAAAAGTCTGATGCTCTACCGACTGAGCTATCCAGGCTCGATTTTTTTTCGTGGTTCACATCCCAAAAAATGTATTGAGAACCTAACCCAAGAAATTATTTTATTTCTGTAAAATGAAATTAATGGTAAGAAGATACTTACTTTTTAAGATTCCTCTCTGACCTACAGTGGGTGAAATGGCACAACTGGTTAGGCGCTGCCTCTCAGTCAGTGGTTTGTGAGTTCAAACCCCATGTTGGCCGAAAGTATGGCTTTTATGTTCTCCTTTAAAAATTGCAAGTTTTTCTCAATTCAATCCAAAAAGGATGTCTGCAATTCCACCAAAAGCTAGTTATTTATCAGCACCAATGCTTTAAATTTAAAAGTTTACTAACTGAGCAATCCAGGTTTGATATAATTTTGCTGGGCGCACATCAGCATGGTGTCCTAGAACATAAAAGAAAACATATGATACATTTTTCTTTAAAAAAGAAATACATTTAACTGCTAGGTAGAAACATGGCGTCTTCTATCCTAATGTATGGGAAGGCAGTTTATATTGCTTTTGTCCTATTGGATGGAATAATTGTTCAGATAGCTTATTTGAGATGTCAATCACACTTTGGTGGGATGTCATCGAGTCTTCGTGTACAAGAGAGGTTCAAATGCCTCTCCAACTGGATGGATTGGCAGTTCAGATGGCTTATTTGAGATGTCAAACACACATTGGTCGCCCGGTAATCTTTTTTTGCAGTTAAAGAAAAGTTGATACGCCCGAACAGGGACTTGAACCCTGGACCCTCAGATTAAAAGTCTGATGCTCTACCGACTGAGCTATCCAGGCTCGATTTTTTTTCGTGGTTCACATCCCAAAAAATGTATTGAGAACCTAACCCAAGAAATTATTTTATTTCTGTAAAATGAAATTAATGGTAAGAAGATACTTACTTTTTAAGATTCCTCTCTGACCTACAGTGGGTGAAATGGCACAACTGGTTAGGCGCTGCCTCTCAGTCAGTGGTTTGTGAGTTCAAACCCCATGTTGGCCGAAAGTATGGCTTTTATGTTCTCCTTTAAAAATTGCAAGTTTTTCTCAATTCAATCCAAAAAGGATGTCTGCAATTCCACCAAAAGCTAGTTATTTATCAGCACCAATGCTTTAAATTTAAAAGTTTACTAACTGAGCAATCCAGGTTTGATATAATTTTGCTGGGCGCACATCAGCATGGTGTCCTAGAACATAAAAGAAAACATATGATACATTTTTCTTTAAAAAAGAAATACATTTAACTGGTAAGTAGCAAACATGGCGTCTTCTATCCTACTATATGGGAAGGCAGTTTTCATTGCTTTTGTCCTATTGGATGGAATAATTGTTCAGATAGCTTATTTGAGATGTCAATCACACTTTGGTGGGATGTCATCGAGTCTTCGTGTACAAGAGAGGTTCAAATGCCTCTCCAACTGGATGGATTGGCAGTTCAGATGGCTTATTTGAGATGTCAAACACACATTGGTCGCCCGCTAATCATTTTTTGCAGTAAAAGAAAAGTTGATACGCCCGAACAGGGACTTGAACCCTGGACCCTCAGATTAAAAGTCTGATGCTCTACCGACTGAGCTATCCAGGCTCGATTCTTCTTCGTGGTTCACATCCCAAAAAATGTATTGAGAACCTAACCCAAGAAATTATTTTATTTCTGTAAAATGAAATTAATGGTAAGAAGATACTTACTTTTTAAGATTCCTCTATGACCTACAGTGGGTGAAATGGCACAACTGGTTAGGCGCTGCCTCTCAGTCAGTGGTTTGTGAGTTCAAACCCCATGTTGGCCGAAAGTATGGCTTTTATGTTCTCCTTTAAAAATTGCAAGTTTTTCTCAATTCAATCCAAAAAGGATGTCTGCAATTCCACCAAAAGCTAGTTATTTATCAGCACCAATGCTTTAAATTTAAAAGTTTACTAACTGAGCAATCCAGGTTTGATATAATTTTGCTGGGCGCACATCAGCATGGTGTCCTAGAACATAAAAGAAAACATATGATACATTTTTCTTTAAAAAAGAAATACATTTAACTGGTAAGTAGCAAACATGGCGTCTTCTATCCTACTATATGGGAAGGCAGTTTTCATTGCTTTTGTCCTATTGCATGGAATAATTGTTCAGATAGCTTATTTGAGATGTCAATCACACTTTGGTGGGATGTCATCGAGTCTTCGTGTACAAGAGAGGTTCAAATGCCTCTCCAACTGGATGGATTGGCAGTTCAGATGGCTTATTTGAGATGTCAAACACACATTGGTCGCCCGCTAATCATTTTTTGCAGTAAAAGAAAAGTTGATACGCCCGAACAGGGACTTGAACCCTGGACCCTCAGATTAAAAGTCTGATGCTCTACCGACTGAGCTATCCAGGCTCGATTCTTCTTCGTGGTTCACATCCCAAAAAATGTATTGAGAACCTAACCCAAGAAATTATTTTATTTCTGTAAAATGAAATTAATGGTAAGAAGATACTTACTTTTTAAGATTCCTCTATGACCTACAGTGGGTGAAATGGCACAACTGGTTAGGCGCTCCCTCTCAGTCAGTGGTTTGTGAGTTCAAACCCCATGTTGGCCGAAAGTATGGCTTTTATGTTCTCCTTTAAAAATTGCAAGTTTTTCTCAATTCAATCCAAAAAGGATGTCTGCAATTCCACCAAAAGCTAGTTATTTATCAGCACCAATGCTTTTAATTTAAAAGTTTACTAACTGAGCAATCCAGGTTCGATATAATTTTGCTGGGCGCACATCAGCATGGTGTCCTAGAACATAAAAGAAAACATATGATACATTTTTTTTAAAAAAAGAAATACATTTAACTGGTAAGTAGCAAACATGGCGTCTTCTATCCTACTATATGGGAAGGCAGTTTTCATTGCTTTTGTCCTATTGGATGGAATAATTGTTCAGATAGCTTATTTGAGATGTCAATCACACTTTGGTGGGATGTCATCGAGTCTTCGTGTACAAGAGAGGTTCAAATGCCTCTCCAACTGGATGGATTGGCAGTTCAGATGGCTTATTTGAGATGTCAAACACACATTGGTCGCCCGGTAATCTTTTTTTGCATTTAAAGAAAAGTTGATACGCCCGAACAGGGACTTGAACCCTGGACCCTCAGATTAAAAGTCTGATGCTCTACCGACTGAGCTATCCAGGCTCGATTCGTCTTCGTGGTTCACATCCCAAAAAATGTATTGAGAACCTAACCCAAGAAATTATTTTATTTCTGTAAAATGAAATTAATGGTAAGAAGATACTTACTTTTTAAGATTCCTCTATGACCTACAGTGGGTGAAATGGCACAACTGGTTAGGCGCTCCCTCTCAGTCAGTGGTTTGTGAGTTCAAACCCCATGTTGGCCGAAAGTATGGCTTTTATGTTCTCCTTTAAAAATTGCAAGTTTTTCTCAATTCAATCCAAAAAGGATGTCTGCAATTCCACCAAAAGCTAGTTATTTATCAGCACCAATGCTTTAAATTTAAAAGTTTACTAACTGAGCAATCCAGGTTTGATATAATTTTGCTGGGCGCACATCAGCATGGTGTCCTAGAACATAAAAGAAAACATATGATACATTTTTCTTTAAAAAAGAAATACATTTAACTGGTAAGTAGCAAACATGGCGTCTTCTATCCTACTATATGGGAAGGCAGTTTTCATTGCTTTTGTCCTATTGGATGGAATAATTGTTCAGATAGCTTATTTGAGATGTCAATCACACTTTGGTGGGATGTCATCGAGTCTTCGTGTACAAGAGAGGTTCAAATGCCTCTCCAACTGGATGGATTGGCAGTTCAGATGGCTTATTTGAGATGTCAAACACACATTGGTCGCCCGCTAATCATTTTTTGCAGTAAAAGAAAAGTTGATACGCCCGAACAGGGACTTGAACCCTGGACCCTCAGATTAAAAGTCTGATGCTCTACCGACTGAGCTATCCAGGCTCGATTCTTCTTCGTGGTTCACATCCCAAAAAATGTATTGAGAACCTAACCCAAGAAATTATTTTATTTCTGTAAAATGAAATTAATGGTAAGAAGATACTTACTTTTTAAGATTCCTCTATGACCTACAGTGGGTGAAATGGCACAACTGGTTAGGCGCTGCCTCTCAGTCAGTGGTTTGTGAGTTCAAACCCCATGTTGGCCGAAAGTATGGCTTTTATGTTCTCCTTTAAAAATTGCAAGTTTTTCTCAATTCAATCCAAAAAGGATGTCTGCAATTCCACCAAAAGCTAGTTATTTATCAGCACCAATGCTTTAAATTTAAAAGTTTACTAACTGAGCAATCCAGGTTTGATATAATTTTGCTGGGCGCACATCAGCATGGTGTCCTAGAACATAAAAGAAAACATATGATACATTTTTCTTTAAAAAAGAAATACATTTAACTGGTAAGTAGCAAACATGGCGTCTTCTATCCTACTATATGGGAAGGCAGTTTTCATTGCTTTTGTCCTATTGCATGGAATAATTGTTCAGATAGCTTATTTGAGATGTCAATCACACTTTGGTGGGATGTCATCGAGTCTTCGTGTACAAGAGAGGTTCAAATGCCTCTCCAACTGGATGGATTGGCAGTTCAGATGGCTTATTTGAGATGTCAAACACACATTGGTCGCCCGCTAATCATTTTTTGCAGTAAAAGAAAAGTTGATACGCCCGAACAGGGACTTGAACCCTGGACCCTCAGATTAAAAGTCTGATGCTCTACCGACTGAGCTATCCAGGCTCGATTCTTCTTCGTGGTTCACATCCCAAAAAATGTATTGAGAACCTAACCCAAGAAATTATTTTATTTCTGTAAAATGAAATTAATGGTAAGAAGATACTTACTTTTTAAGATTCCTCTATGACCTACAGTGGGTGAAATGGCACAACTGGTTAGGCGCTCCCTCTCAGTCAGTGGTTTGTGAGTTCAAACCCCATGTTGGCCGAAAGTATGGCTTTTATGTTCTCCTTTAAAAATTGCAAGTTTTTCTCAATTCAATCCAAAAAGGATGTCTGCAATTCCACCAAAAGCTAGTTATTTATCAGCACCAATGCTTTTAATTTAAAAGTTTACTAACTGAGCAATCCAGGTTCGATATAATTTTGCTGGGCGCACATCAGCATGGTGTCCTAGAACATAAAAGAAAACATATGATACATTTTTTTTAAAAAAAGAAATACATTTAACTGGTAAGTAGCAAACATGGCGTCTTCTATCCTACTATATGGGAAGGCAGTTTTCATTGCTTTTGTCCTATTGGATGGAATAATTGTTCAGATAGCTTATTTGAGATGTCAATCACACTTTGGTGGGATGTCATCGAGTCTTCGTGTACAAGAGAGGTTCAAATGCCTCTCCAACTGGATGGATTGGCAGTTCAGATGGCTTATTTGAGATGTCAAACACACATTGGTCGCCCGGTAATCTTTTTTTGCATTTAAAGAAAAGTTGATACGCCCGAACAGGGACTTGAACCCTGGACCCTCAGATTAAAAGTCTGATGCTCTACCGACTGAGCTATCCAGGCTCGATTCGTCTTCGTGGTTCACATCCCAAAAAATGTATTGAGAACCTAACCCAAGAAATTATTTTATTTCTGTAAAATGAAATTAATGGTAAGAAGATACTTACTTTTTAAGATTCCTCTATGACCTACAGTGGGTGAAATGGCACAACTGGTTAGGCGCTCCCTCTCAGTCAGTGGTTTGTGAGTTCAAACCCCATGTTGGCCGAAAGTATGGCTTTTATGTTCTCCTTTAAAAATTGCAAGTTTTTCTCAATTTAATCCAAAAAGGATGTCTGCAATTCCACCAAAAGCTAGTTATTTATCAGCACCAATGCTTTAAATTTAAAAGTTTACTAACTGAGCAATCCAGGTTTGATATAATTTTGCTGGGCGCACATCAGCATGGTGTCCTAGAACATAAAAGAAAACATATGATACATTTTTCTTTAAAAAAGAAATACATTTAACTGGTAAGTAGCAAACATGGCGTCTTCTATCCTACTATATGGGAAGGCAGTTTTCATTGCTTTTGTCCTATTGGATGGAATAATTGTTCAGATAGCTTATTTGAGATGTCAATCACACTTTGGTGGGATGTCATCGAGTCTTCGTGTACAAGAGAGGTTCAAATGCCTCTCCAACTGGATGGATTGGCAGTTCAGATGGCTTATTTGAGATGTCAAACACACATTGGTCGCCCGGTAATCTTTTTTTGCAGTTAAAGAAAAGTTGATACGCCCGAACAGGGACTTGAACCCTGGACCCTCAGATTAAAAGTCTGATGCTCTACCGACTGAGCTATCCAGGCTCGATTCGTCTTCGTGGTTCACATCCCAAAAAATGTATTGAGAACCTAACCCAAGAAATTATTTTATTTCTGTAAAATGAAATTAATGGTAAGAAGATACTTACTTTTTAAGATTCCTCTATGACCTACAGTGGGTGAAATGGCACAACTGGTAAGGCTCTCCCTCTCAGTCAGTGGTTTGTGAGTTCAAACCCCATGTTGGCCGAAAGTATGGCTTTTATGTTCTCCTTTAAAAATTGCAAGTTTTTCTCAATTCAATCCAAAAAGGATGTCTGCAATTCCACCAAAAGCTAGTTATTTATCAGCACCAATGCTTTTAATTTAAAAGTTTACTAACTGGGCAATCCAGGTTCGATATAATTTTGCTGGGCGCACATCAGCATGGTGTCCTAGAACATAAAAGAAAACATATGATACATTTTTCTTTAAAAAAGAAATACATTTAACTGCTAGGTAGAAACATGGCGTCTTCTATCCTAATGTATGGGAAGGCAGTTTATATTGCTTTTGTCCTATTGGATGGAATAATTGTTCAGATAGCTTATTTGAGATGTCAATCACACTTTGGTGGGATGTCATCGAGTCTTCGTGTACAAGAGAGGTTCAAATGCCTCTCCAACTGGATGGATTGGCAGTTCAGATGGCTTATTTGAGATGTCAAACACACATTGGTCGCCCGGTAATCTTTTTTTGCAGTTAAAGAAAAGTTGATACGCCCGAACAGGGACTTGAACCCTGGACCCTCAGATTAAAAGTCTGATGCTCTACCGACTGAGCTATCCAGGCTCGATTTTTTTTCGTGGTTCACATCCCAAAAAATGTATTGAGAACCTAACCCAAGAAATTATTTTATTTCTGTAAAATGAAATTAATGGTAAGAAGATACTTACTTTTTAAGATTCCTCTCTGACCTACAGTGGGTGAAATGGCACAACTGGTTAGGCGCTGCCTCTCAGTCAGTGGTTTGTGAGTTCAAACCCCATGTTGGCCGAAAGTATGGCTTTTATGTTCTCCTTTAAAAATTGCAAGTTTTTCTCAATTCAATCCAAAAAGGATGTCTGCAATTCCACCAAAAGCTAGTTATTTATCAGCACCAATGCTTTAAATTTAAAAGTTTACTAACTGAGCAATCCAGGTTTGATATAATTTTGCTGGGCGCACATCAGCATGGTGTCCTAGAACATAAAAGAAAACATATGATACATTTTTCTTTAAAAAAGAAATACATTTAACTGGTAAGTAGCAAACATGGCGTCTTCTATCCTACTATATGGGAAGGCAGTTTTCATTGCTTTTGTCCTATTGGATGGAATAATTGTTCAGATAGCTTATTTGAGATGTCAATCACACTTTGGTGGGATGTCATCGAGTCTTCGTGTACAAGAGAGGTTCAAATGCCTCTCCAACTGGATGGATTGGCAGTTCAGATGGCTTATTTGAGATGTCAAACACACATTGGTCGCCCGCTAATCATTTTTTGCAGTAAAAGAAAAGTTGATACGCCCGAACAGGGACTTGAACCCTGGACCCTCAGATTAAAAGTCTGATGCTCTACCGACTGAGCTATCCAGGCTCGATTCTTCTTCGTGGTTCACATCCCAAAAAATGTATTGAGAACCTAACCCAAGAAATTATTTTATTTCTGTAAAATGAAATTAATGGTAAGAAGATACTTACTTTTTAAGATTCCTCTATGACCTACAGTGGGTGAAATGGCACAACTGGTTAGGCGCTGCCTCTCAGTCAGTGGTTTGTGAGTTCAAACCCCATGTTGGCCGAAAGTATGGCTTTTATGTTCTCCTTTAAAAATTGCAAGTTTTTCTCAATTCAATCCAAAAAGGATGTCTGCAATTCCACCAAAAGCTAGTTATTTATCAGCACCAATGCTTTAAATTTAAAAGTTTACTAACTGAGCAATCCAGGTTTGATATAATTTTGCTGGGCGCACATCAGCATGGTGTCCTAGAACATAAAAGAAAACATATGATACATTTTTCTTTAAAAAAGAAATACATTTAACTGGTAAGTAGCAAACATGGCGTCTTCTATCCTACTATATGGGAAGGCAGTTTTCATTGCTTTTGTCCTATTGCATGGAATAATTGTTCAGATAGCTTATTTGAGATGTCAATCACACTTTGGTGGGATGTCATCGAGTCTTCGTGTACAAGAGAGGTTCAAATGCCTCTCCAACTGGATGGATTGGCAGTTCAGATGGCTTATTTGAGATGTCAAACACACATTGGTCGCCCGCTAATCATTTTTTGCAGTAAAAGAAAAGTTGATACGCCCGAACAGGGACTTGAACCCTGGACCCTCAGATTAAAAGTCTGATGCTCTACCGACTGAGCTATCCAGGCTCGATTCTTCTTCGTGGTTCACATCCCAAAAAATGTATTGAGAACCTAACCCAAGAAATTATTTTATTTCTGTAAAATGAAATTAATGGTAAGAAGATACTTACTTTTTAAGATTCCTCTATGACCTACAGTGGGTGAAATGGCACAACTGGTTAGGCGCTCCCTCTCAGTCAGTGGTTTGTGAGTTCAAACCCCATGTTGGCCGAAAGTATGGCTTTTATGTTCTCCTTTAAAAATTGCAAGTTTTTCTCAATTCAATCCAAAAAGGATGTCTGCAATTCCACCAAAAGCTAGTTATTTATCAGCACCAATGCTTTTAATTTAAAAGTTTACTAACTGAGCAATCCAGGTTCGATATAATTTTGCTGGGCGCACATCAGCATGGTGTCCTAGAACATAAAAGAAAACATATGATACATTTTTTTTAAAAAAAGAAATACATTTAACTGGTAAGTAGCAAACATGGCGTCTTCTATCCTACTATATGGGAAGGCAGTTTTCATTGCTTTTGTCCTATTGGATGGAATAATTGTTCAGATAGCTTATTTGAGATGTCAATCACACTTTGGTGGGATGTCATCGAGTCTTCGTGTACAAGAGAGGTTCAAATGCCTCTCCAACTGGATGGATTGGCAGTTCAGATGGCTTATTTGAGATGTCAAACACACATTGGTCGCCCGGTAATCTTTTTTTGCATTTAAAGAAAAGTTGATACGCCCGAACAGGGACTTGAACCCTGGACCCTCAGATTAAAAGTCTGATGCTCTACCGACTGAGCTATCCAGGCTCGATTCGTCTTCGTGGTTCACATCCCAAAAAATGTATTGAGAACCTAACCCAAGAAATTATTTTATTTCTGTAAAATGAAATTAATGGTAAGAAGATACTTACTTTTTAAGATTCCTCTATGACCTACAGTGGGTGAAATGGCACAACTGGTTAGGCGCTCCCTCTCAGTCAGTGGTTTGTGAGTTCAAACCCCATGTTGGCCGAAAGTATGGCTTTTATGTTCTCCTTTAAAAATTGCAAGTTTTTCTCAATTTAATCCAAAAAGGATGTCTGCAATTCCACCAAAAGCTAGTTATTTATCAGCACCAATGCTTTAAATTTAAAAGTTTACTAACTGAGCAATCCAGGTTTGATATAATTTTGCTGGGCGCACATCAGCATGGTGTCCTAGAACATAAAAGAAAACATATGATACATTTTTCTTTAAAAAAGAAATACATTTAACTGGTAAGTAGCAAACATGGCGTCTTCTATCCTACTATATGGGAAGGCAGTTTTCATTGCTTTTGTCCTATTGGATGGAATAATTGTTCAGATAGCTTATTTGAGATGTCAATCACACTTTGGTGGGATGTCATCGAGTCTTCGTGTACAAGAGAGGTTCAAATGCCTCTCCAACTGGATGGATTGGCAGTTCAGATGGCTTATTTGAGATGTCAAACACACATTGGTCGCCCGGTAATCTTTTTTTGCAGTTAAAGAAAAGTTGATACGCCCGAACAGGGACTTGAACCCTGGACCCTCAGATTAAAAGTCTGATGCTCTACCGACTGAGCTATCCAGGCTCGATTCGTCTTCGTGGTTCACATCCCAAAAAATGTATTGAGAACCTAACCCAAGAAATTATTTTATTTCTGTAAAATGAAATTAATGGTAAGAAGATACTTACTTTTTAAGATTCCTCTATGACCTACAGTGGGTGAAATGGCACAACTGGTAAGGCTCTCCCTCTCAGTCAGTGGTTTGTGAGTTCAAACCCCATGTTGGCCGAAAGTATGGCTTTTATGTTCTCCTTTAAAAATTGCAAGTTTTTCTCAATTCAATCCAAAAAGGATGTCTGCAATTCCACCAAAAGCTAGTTATTTATCAGCACCAATGCTTTTAATTTAAAAGTTTACTAACTGGGCAATCCAGGTTCGATATAATTTTGCTGGGCGCACATCAGCATGGTGTCCTAGAACATAAAAGAAAACATATGATACATTTTTCTTTAAAAAAGAAATACATTTAACTGCTAGGTAGAAACATGGCGTCTTCTATCCTAATGTATGGGAAGGCAGTTTATATTGCTTTTGTCCTATTGGATGGAATAATTGTTCAGATAGCTTATTTGAGATGTCAATCACACTTTGGTGGGATGTCATCGAGTCTTCGTGTACAAGAGAGGTTCAAATGCCTCTCCAACTGGATGGATTGGCAGTTCAGATGGCTTATTTGAGATGTCAAACACACATTGGTCGCCCGGTAATCTTTTTTTGCAGTTAAAGAAAAGTTGATACGCCCGAACAGGGACTTGAACCCTGGACCCTCAGATTAAAAGTCTGATGCTCTACCGACTGAGCTATCCAGGCTCGATTTTTTTTCGTGGTTCACATCCCAAAAAATGTATTGAGAACCTAACCCAAGAAATTATTTTATTTCTGTAAAATGAAATTAATGGTAAGAAGATACTTACTTTTTAAGATTCCTCTCTGACCTACAGTGGGTGAAATGGCACAACTGGTTAGGCGCTGCCTCTCAGTCAGTGGTTTGTGAGTTCAAACCCCATGTTGGCCGAAAGTATGGCTTTTATGTTCTCCTTTAAAAATTGCAAGTTTTTCTCAATTCAATCCAAAAAGGATGTCTGCAATTCCACCAAAAGCTAGTTATTTATCAGCACCAATGCTTTAAATTTAAAAGTTTACTAACTGAGCAATCCAGGTTTGATATAATTTTGCTGGGCGCACATCAGCATGGTGTCCTAGAACATAAAAGAAAACATATGATACATTTTTCTTTAAAAAAGAAATACATTTAACTGGTAAGTAGCAAACATGGCGTCTTCTATCCTACTATATGGGAAGGCAGTTTTCATTGCTTTTGTCCTATTGGATGGAATAATTGTTCAGATAGCTTATTTGAGATGTCAATCACACTTTGGTGGGATGTCATCGAGTCTTCGTGTACAAGAGAGGTTCAAATGCCTCTCCAACTGGATGGATTGGCAGTTCAGATGGCTTATTTGAGATGTCAAACACACATTGGTCGCCCGCTAATCATTTTTTGCAGTAAAAGAAAAGTTGATACGCCCGAACAGGGACTTGAACCCTGGACCCTCAGATTAAAAGTCTGATGCTCTACCGACTGAGCTATCCAGGCTCGATTCTTCTTCGTGGTTCACATCCCAAAAAATGTATTGAGAACCTAACCCAAGAAATTATTTTATTTCTGTAAAATGAAATTAATGGTAAGAAGATACTTACTTTTTAAGATTCCTCTATGACCTACAGTGGGTGAAATGGCACAACTGGTTAGGCGCTCCCTCTCAGTCAGTGGTTTGTGAGTTCAAACCCCATGTTGGCCGAAAGTATGGCTTTTATGTTCTCCTTTAAAAATTGCAAGTTTTTCTCAATTCAATCCAAAAAGGATGTCTGCAATTCCACCAAAAGCTAGTTATTTATCAGCACCAATGCTTTTAATTTAAAAGTTTACTAACTGAGCAATCCAGGTTCGATATAATTTTGCTGGGCGCACATCAGCATGGTGTCCTAGAACATAAAAGAAAACATATGATACATTTTTTTTAAAAAAAGAAATACATTTAACTGGTAAGTAGCAAACATGGCGTCTTCTATCCTACTATATGGGAAGGCAGTTTTCATTGCTTTTGTCCTATTGGATGGAATAATTGTTCAGATAGCTTATTTGAGATGTCAATCACACTTTGGTGGGATGTCATCGAGTCTTCGTGTACAAGAGAGGTTCAAATGCCTCTCCAACTGGATGGATTGGCAGTTCAGATGGCTTATTTGAGATGTCAAACACACATTGGTCGCCCGGTAATCTTTTTTTGCATTTAAAGAAAAGTTGATACGCCCGAACAGGGACTTGAACCCTGGACCCTCAGATTAAAAGTCTGATGCTCTACCGACTGAGCTATCCAGGCTCGATTCTTCTTCGTGGTTCACATCCCAAAAAATGTATTGAGAACCTAACCCAAGAAATTATTTTATTTCTGTAAAATGAAATTAATGGTAAGAAGATACTTACTTTTTAAGATTCCTCTATGACCTACAGTGGGTGAAATGGCACAACTGGTTAGGCGCTCCCTCTCAGTCAGTGGTTTGTGAGTTCAAACCCCATGTTGGCCGAAAGTATGGCTTTTATGTTCTCCTTTAAAAATTGCAAGTTTTTCTCAATTCAATCCAAAAAGGATGTCTGCAATTCCACCAAAAGCTAGTTATTTATCAGCACCAATGCTTTTAATTTAAAAGTTTACTAACTGAGCAATCCAGGTTCGATATAATTTTGCTGGGCGCACATCAGCATGGTGTCCTAGAACATAAAAGAAAACATATGATACATTTTTTTTAAAAAAAGAAATACATTTAACTGGTAAGTAGCAAACATGGCGTCTTCTATCCTACTATATGGGAAGGCAGTTTTCATTGCTTTTGTCCTATTGGATGGAATAATTGTTCAGATAGCTTATTTGAGATGTCAATCACACTTTGGTGGGATGTCATCGAGTCTTCGTGTACAAGAGAGGTTCAAATGCCTCTCCAACTGGATGGATTGGCAGTTCAGATGGCTTATTTGAGATGTCAAACACACATTGGTCGCCCGGTAATCTTTTTTTGCATTTAAAGAAAAGTTGATACGCCCGAACAGGGACTTGAACCCTGGACCCTCAGATTAAAAGTCTGATGCTCTACCGACTGAGCTATCCAGGCTCGATTCGTCTTCGTGGTTCACATCCCAAAAAATGTATTGAGAACCTAACCCAAGAAATTATTTTATTTCTGTAAAATGAAATTAATGGTAAGAAGATACTTACTTTTTAAGATTCCTCTATGACCTACAGTGGGTGAAATGGCACAACTGGTTAGGCGCTCCCTCTCAGTCAGTGGTTTGTGAGTTCAAACCCCATGTTGGCCGAAAGTATGGCTTTTATGTTCTCCTTTAAAAATTGCAAGTTTTTCTCAATTTAATCCAAAAAGGATGTCTGCAATTCCACCAAAAGCTAGTTATTTATCAGCACCAATGCTTTAAATTTAAAAGTTTACTAACTGAGCAATCCAGGTTTGATATAATTTTGCTGGGCGCACATCAGCATGGTGTCCTAGAACATAAAAGAAAACATATGATACATTTTTCTTTAAAAAAGAAATACATTTAACTGGTAAGTAGCAAACATGGCGTCTTCTATCCTACTATATGGGAAGGCAGTTTTCATTGCTTTTGTCCTATTGGATGGAATAATTGTTCAGATAGCTTATTTGAGATGTCAATCACACTTTGGTGGGATGTCATCGAGTCTTCGTGTACAAGAGAGGTTCAAATGCCTCTCCAACTGGATGGATTGGCAGTTCAGATGGCTTATTTGAGATGTCAAACACACATTGGTCGCCCGGTAATCTTTTTTTGCAGTTAAAGAAAAGTTGATACGCCCGAACAGGGACTTGAACCCTGGACCCTCAGATTAAAAGTCTGATGCTCTACCGACTGAGCTATCCAGGCTCGATTCGTCTTCGTGGTTCACATCCCAAAAAATGTATTGAGAACCTAACCCAAGAAATTATTTTATTTCTGTAAAATGAAATTAATGGTAAGAAGATACTTACTTTTTAAGATTCCTCTATGACCTACAGTGGGTGAAATGGCACAACTGGTAAGGCTCTCCCTCTCAGTCAGTGGTTTGTGAGTTCAAACCCCATGTTGGCCGAAAGTATGGCTTTTATGTTCTCCTTTAAAAATTGCAAGTTTTTCTCAATTCAATCCAAAAAGGATGTCTGCAATTCCACCAAAAGCTAGTTATTTATCAGCACCAATGCTTTTAATTTAAAAGTTTACTAACTGGGCAATCCAGGTTCGATATAATTTTGCTGGGCGCACATCAGCATGGTGTCCTAGAACATAAAAGAAAACATATGATACATTTTTCTTTAAAAAAGAAATACATTTAACTGCTAGGTAGAAACATGGCGTCTTCTATCCTAATGTATGGTGAAGGCAGTTTATATTGCTTTTGTCCTATTGGATGGAATAATTGTTCAGATAGCTTATTTGAGATGTCAATCACACTTTGGTGGGATGTCATCGAGTCTTCGTGTACAAGAGAGGTTCAAATGCCTCTCCAACTGGATGGATTGGCAGTTCAGATGGCTTATTTGAGATGTCAAACACACATTGGTCGCCCGGTAATCTTTTTTTGCAGTTAAAGAAAAGTTGATACGCCCGAACAGGGACTTGAACCCTGGACCCTCAGATTAAAAGTCTGATGCTCTACCGACTGAGCTATCCAGGCTCGATTCTTCTTCGTGGTTCACATCCCAAAAAATGTATTGAGAACCTAACCCAAGAAATTATTTTATTTCTGTAAAATGAAATTAATGGTAAGAAGATACTTACTTTTTAAGATTCCTCTATGACCTACAGTGGGTGAAATGGCACAACTGGTTAGGCGCTGCCTCTCAGTCAGTGGTTTGTGAGTTCAAACCCCATGTTGGCCGAAAGTATGGCTTTTATGTTCTCCTTTAAAAATTGCAAGTTTTTCTCAATTCAATCCAAAAAGGATGTCTGCAATTCCACCAAAAGCTAGTTATTTATCAGCACCAATGCTTTAAATTTAAAAGTTTACTAACTGAGCAATCCAGGTTTGATATAATTTTGCTGGGCGCACATCAGCATGGTGTCCTAGAACATAAAAGAAAACATATGATACATTTTTCTTTAAAAAAGAAATACATTTAACTGGTAAGTAGCAAACATGGCGTCTTCTATCCTACTATATGGGAAGGCAGTTTTCATTGCTTTTGTCCTATTGCATGGAATAATTGTTCAGATAGCTTATTTGAGATGTCAATCACACTTTGGTGGGATGTCATCGAGTCTTCGTGTACAAGAGAGGTTCAAATGCCTCTCCAACTGGATGGATTGGCAGTTCAGATGGCTTATTTGAGATGTCAAACACACATTGGTCGCCCGCTAATCATTTTTTGCAGTAAAAGAAAAGTTGATACGCCCGAACAGGGACTTGAACCCTGGACCCTCAGATTAAAAGTCTGATGCTCTACCGACTGAGCTATCCAGGCTCGATTCTTCTTCGTGGTTCACATCCCAAAAAATGTATTGAGAACCTAACCCAAGAAATTATTTTATTTCTGTAAAATGAAATTAATGGTAAGAAGATACTTACTTTTTAAGATTCCTCTATGACCTACAGTGGGTGAAATGGCACAACTGGTTAGGCGCTCCCTCTCAGTCAGTGGTTTGTGAGTTCAAACCCCATGTTGGCCGAAAGTATGGCTTTTATGTTCTCCTTTAAAAATTGCAAGTTTTTCTCAATTCAATCCAAAAAGGATGTCTGCAATTCCACCAAAAGCTAGTTATTTATCAGCACCAATGCTTTTAATTTAAAAGTTTACTAACTGAGCAATCCAGGTTCGATATAATTTTGCTGGGCGCACATCAGCATGGTGTCCTAGAACATAAAAGAAAACATATGATACATTTTTTTTAAAAAAAGAAATACATTTAACTGGTAAGTAGCAAACATGGCGTCTTCTATCCTACTATATGGGAAGGCAGTTTTCATTGCTTTTGTCCTATTGGATGGAATAATTGTTCAGATAGCTTATTTGAGATGTCAATCACACTTTGGTGGGATGTCATCGAGTCTTCGTGTACAAGAGAGGTTCAAATGCCTCTCCAACTGGATGGATTGGCAGTTCAGATGGCTTATTTGAGATGTCAAACACACATTGGTCGCCCGGTAATCTTTTTTTGCATTTAAAGAAAAGTTGATACGCCCGAACAGGGACTTGAACCCTGGACCCTCAGATTAAAAGTCTGATGCTCTACCGACTGAGCTATCCAGGCTCGATTCGTCTTCGTGGTTCACATCCCAAAAAATGTATTGAGAACCTAACCCAAGAAATTATTTTATTTCTGTAAAATGAAATTAATGGTAAGAAGATACTTACTTTTTAAGATTCCTCTATGACCTACAGTGGGTGAAATGGCACAACTGGTTAGGCGCTCCCTCTCAGTCAGTGGTTTGTGAGTTCAAACCCCATGTTGGCCGAAAGTATGGCTTTTATGTTCTCCTTTAAAAATTGCAAGTTTTTCTCAATTTAATCCAAAAAGGATGTCTGCAATTCCACCAAAAGCTAGTTATTTATCAGCACCAATGCTTTAAATTTAAAAGTTTACTAACTGAGCAATCCAGGTTTGATATAATTTTGCTGGGCGCACATCAGCATGGTGTCCTAGAACATAAAAGAAAACATATGATACATTTTTCTTTAAAAAAGAAATACATTTAACTGGTAAGTAGCAAACATGGCGTCTTCTATCCTACTATATGGGAAGGCAGTTTTCATTGCTTTTGTCCTATTGGATGGAATAATTGTTCAGATAGCTTATTTGAGATGTCAATCACACTTTGGTGGGATGTCATCGAGTCTTCGTGTACAAGAGAGGTTCAAATGCCTCTCCAACTGGATGGATTGGCAGTTCAGATGGCTTATTTGAGATGTCAAACACACATTGGTCGCCCGGTAATCTTTTTTTGCAGTTAAAGAAAAGTTGATACGCCCGAACAGGGACTTGAACCCTGGACCCTCAGATTAAAAGTCTGATGCTCTACCGACTGAGCTATCCAGGCTCGATTCGTCTTCGTGGTTCACATCCCAAAAAATGTATTGAGAACCTAACCCAAGAAATTATTTTATTTCTGTAAAATGAAATTAATGGTAAGAAGATACTTACTTTTTAAGATTCCTCTATGACCTACAGTGGGTGAAATGGCACAACTGGTAAGGCTCTCCCTCTCAGTCAGTGGTTTGTGAGTTCAAACCCCATGTTGGCCGAAAGTATGGCTTTTATGTTCTCCTTTAAAAATTGCAAGTTTTTCTCAATTCAATCCAAAAAGGATGTCTGCAATTCCACCAAAAGCTAGTTATTTATCAGCACCAATGCTTTTAATTTAAAAGTTTACTAACTGGGCAATCCAGGTTCGATATAATTTTGCTGGGCGCACATCAGCATGGTGTCCTAGAACATAAAAGAAAACATATGATACATTTTTCTTTAAAAAAGAAATACATTTAACTGCTAGGTAGAAACATGGCGTCTTCTATCCTAATGTATGGGAAGGCAGTTTATATTGCTTTTGTCCTATTGGATGGAATAATTGTTCAGATAGCTTATTTGAGATGTCAATCACACTTTGGTGGGATGTCATCGAGTCTTCGTGTACAAGAGAGGTTCAAATGCCTCTCCAACTGGATGGATTGGCAGTTCAGATGGCTTATTTGAGATGTCAAACACACATTGGTCGCCCGGTAATCTTTTTTTGCAGTTAAAGAAAAGTTGATACGCCCGAACAGGGACTTGAACCCTGGACCCTCAGATTAAAAGTCTGATGCTCTACCGACTGAGCTATCCAGGCTCGATTTTTTTTCGTGGTTCACATCCCAAAAAATGTATTGAGAACCTAACCCAAGAAATTATTTTATTTCTGTAAAATGAAATTAATGGTAAGAAGATACTTACTTTTTAAGATTCCTCTCTGACCTACAGTGGGTGAAATGGCACAACTGGTTAGGCGCTGCCTCTCAGTCAGTGGTTTGTGAGTTCAAACCCCATGTTGGCCGAAAGTATGGCTTTTATGTTCTCCTTTAAAAATTGCAAGTTTTTCTCAATTCAATCCAAAAAGGATGTCTGCAATTCCACCAAAAGCTAGTTATTTATCAGCACCAATGCTTTAAATTTAAAAGTTTACTAACTGAGCAATCCAGGTTTGATATAATTTTGCTGGGCGCACATCAGCATGGTGTCCTAGAACATAAAAGAAAACATATGATACATTTTTCTTTAAAAAAGAAATACATTTAACTGGTAAGTAGCAAACATGGCGTCTTCTATCCTACTATATGGGAAGGCAGTTTTCATTGCTTTTGTCCTATTGGATGGAATAATTGTTCAGATAGCTTATTTGAGATGTCAATCACACTTTGGTGGGATGTCATCGAGTCTTCGTGTACAAGAGAGGTTCAAATGCCTCTCCAACTGGATGGATTGGCAGTTCAGATGGCTTATTTGAGATGTCAAACACACATTGGTCGCCCGCTAATCATTTTTTGCAGTAAAAGAAAAGTTGATACGCCCGAACAGGGACTTGAACCCTGGACCCTCAGATTAAAAGTCTGATGCTCTACCGACTGAGCTATCCAGGCTCGATTCTTCTTCGTGGTTCACATCCCAAAAAATGTATTGAGAACCTAACCCAAGAAATTATTTTATTTCTGTAAAATGAAATTAATGGTAAGAAGATACTTACTTTTTAAGATTCCTCTATGACCTACAGTGGGTGAAATGGCACAACTGGTTAGGCGCTCCCTCTCAGTCAGTGGTTTGTGAGTTCAAACCCCATGTTGGCCGAAAGTATGGCTTTTATGTTCTCCTTTAAAAATTGCAAGTTTTTCTCAATTCAATCCAAAAAGGATGTCTGCAATTCCACCAAAAGCTAGTTATTTATCAGCACCAATGCTTTTAATTTAAAAGTTTACTAACTGAGCAATCCAGGTTCGATATAATTTTGCTGGGCGCACATCAGCATGGTGTCCTAGAACATAAAAGAAAACATATGATACATTTTTTTTAAAAAAAGAAATACATTTAACTGGTAAGTAGCAAACATGGCGTCTTCTATCCTACTATATGGGAAGGCAGTTTTCATTGCTTTTGTCCTATTGGATGGAATAATTGTTCAGATAGCTTATTTGAGATGTCAATCACACTTTGGTGGGATGTCATCGAGTCTTCGTGTACAAGAGAGGTTCAAATGCCTCTCCAACTGGATGGATTGGCAGTTCAGATGGCTTATTTGAGATGTCAAACACACATTGGTCGCCCGGTAATCTTTTTTTGCATTTAAAGAAAAGTTGATACGCCCGAACAGGGACTTGAACCCTGGACCCTCAGATTAAAAGTCTGATGCTCTACCGACTGAGCTATCCAGGCTCGATTCTTCTTCGTGGTTCACATCCCAAAAAATGTATTGAGAACCTAACCCAAGAAATTATTTTATTTCTGTAAAATGAAATTAATGGTAAGAAGATACTTACTTTTTAAGATTCCTCTATGACCTACAGTGGGTGAAATGGCACAACTGGTTAGGCGCTCCCTCTCAGTCAGTGGTTTGTGAGTTCAAACCCCATGTTGGCCGAAAGTATGGCTTTTATGTTCTCCTTTAAAAATTGCAAGTTTTTCTCAATTCAATCCAAAAAGGATGTCTGCAATTCCACCAAAAGCTAGTTATTTATCAGCACCAATGCTTTTAATTTAAAAGTTTACTAACTGAGCAATCCAGGTTCGATATAATTTTGCTGGGCGCACATCAGCATGGTGTCCTAGAACATAAAAGAAAACATATGATACATTTTTTTTAAAAAAAGAAATACATTTAACTGGTAAGTAGCAAACATGGCGTCTTCTATCCTACTATATGGGAAGGCAGTTTTCATTGCTTTTGTCCTATTGGATGGAATAATTGTTCAGATAGCTTATTTGAGATGTCAATCACACTTTGGTGGGATGTCATCGAGTCTTCGTGTACAAGAGAGGTTCAAATGCCTCTCCAACTGGATGGATTGGCAGTTCAGATGGCTTATTTGAGATGTCAAACACACATTGGTCGCCCGGTAATCTTTTTTTGCATTTAAAGAAAAGTTGATACGCCCGAACAGGGACTTGAACCCTGGACCCTCAGATTAAAAGTCTGATGCTCTACCGACTGAGCTATCCAGGCTCGATTCGTCTTCGTGGTTCACATCCCAAAAAATGTATTGAGAACCTAACCCAAGAAATTATTTTATTTCTGTAAAATGAAATTAATGGTAAGAAGATACTTACTTTTTAAGATTCCTCTATGACCTACAGTGGGTGAAATGGCACAACTGGTTAGGCGCTCCCTCTCAGTCAGTGGTTTGTGAGTTCAAACCCCATGTTGGCCGAAAGTATGGCTTTTATGTTCTCCTTTAAAAATTGCAAGTTTTTCTCAATTTAATCCAAAAAGGATGTCTGCAATTCCACCAAAAGCTAGTTATTTATCAGCACCAATGCTTTAAATTTAAAAGTTTACTAACTGAGCAATCCAGGTTTGATATAATTTTGCTGGGCGCACATCAGCATGGTGTCCTAGAACATAAAAGAAAACATATGATACATTTTTCTTTAAAAAAGAAATACATTTAACTGGTAAGTAGCAAACATGGCGTCTTCTATCCTACTATATGGGAAGGCAGTTTTCATTGCTTTTGTCCTATTGGATGGAATAATTGTTCAGATAGCTTATTTGAGATGTCAATCACACTTTGGTGGGATGTCATCGAGTCTTCGTGTACAAGAGAGGTTCAAATGCCTCTCCAACTGGATGGATTGGCAGTTCAGATGGCTTATTTGAGATGTCAAACACACATTGGTCGCCCGGTAATCTTTTTTTGCAGTTAAAGAAAAGTTGATACGCCCGAACAGGGACTTGAACCCTGGACCCTCAGATTAAAAGTCTGATGCTCTACCGACTGAGCTATCCAGGCTCGATTCGTCTTCGTGGTTCACATCCCAAAAAATGTATTGAGAACCTAACCCAAGAAATTATTTTATTTCTGTAAAATGAAATTAATGGTAAGAAGATACTTACTTTTTAAGATTCCTCTATGACCTACAGTGGGTGAAATGGCACAACTGGTAAGGCTCTCCCTCTCAGTCAGTGGTTTGTGAGTTCAAACCCCATGTTGGCCGAAAGTATGGCTTTTATGTTCTCCTTTAAAAATTGCAAGTTTTTCTCAATTCAATCCAAAAAGGATGTCTGCAATTCCACCAAAAGCTAGTTATTTATCAGCACCAATGCTTTTAATTTAAAAGTTTACTAACTGGGCAATCCAGGTTCGATATAATTTTGCTGGGCGCACATCAGCATGGTGTCCTAGAACATAAAAGAAAACATATGATACATTTTTCTTTAAAAAAGAAATACATTTAACTGCTAGGTAGAAACATGGCGTCTTCTATCCTAATGTATGGGAAGGCAGTTTATATTGCTTTTGTCCTATTGGATGGAATAATTGTTCAGATAGCTTATTTGAGATGTCAATCACACTTTGGTGGGATGTCATCGAGTCTTCGTGTACAAGAGAGGTTCAAATGCCTCTCCAACTGGATGGATTGGCAGTTCAGATGGCTTATTTGAGATGTCAAACACACATTGGTCGCCCGGTAATCTTTTTTTGCAGTTAAAGAAAAGTTGATACGCCCGAACAGGGACTTGAACCCTGGACCCTCAGATTAAAAGTCTGATGCTCTACCGACTGAGCTATCCAGGCTCGATTTTTTTTCGTGGTTCACATCCCAAAAAATGTATTGAGAACCTAACCCAAGAAATTATTTTATTTCTGTAAAATGAAATTAATGGTAAGAAGATACTTACTTTTTAAGATTCCTCTCTGACCTACAGTGGGTGAAATGGCACAACTGGTTAGGCGCTGCCTCTCAGTCAGTGGTTTGTGAGTTCAAACCCCATGTTGGCCGAAAGTATGGCTTTTATGTTCTCCTTTAAAAATTGCAAGTTTTTCTCAATTCAATCCAAAAAGGATGTCTGCAATTCCACCAAAAGCTAGTTATTTATCAGCACCAATGCTTTAAATTTAAAAGTTTACTAACTGAGCAATCCAGGTTTGATATAATTTTGCTGGGCGCACATCAGCATGGTGTCCTAGAACATAAAAGAAAACATATGATACATTTTTCTTTAAAAAAGAAATACATTTAACTGGTAAGTAGCAAACATGGCGTCTTCTATCCTACTATATGGGAAGGCAGTTTTCATTGCTTTTGTCCTATTGGATGGAATAATTGTTCAGATAGCTTATTTGAGATGTCAATCACACTTTGGTGGGATGTCATCGAGTCTTCGTGTACAAGAGAGGTTCAAATGCCTCTCCAACTGGATGGATTGGCAGTTCAGATGGCTTATTTGAGATGTCAAACACACATTGGTCGCCCGCTAATCATTTTTTGCAGTAAAAGAAAAGTTGATACGCCCGAACAGGGACTTGAACCCTGGACCCTCAGATTAAAAGTCTGATGCTCTACCGACTGAGCTATCCAGGCTCGATTCTTCTTCGTGGTTCACATCCCAAAAAATGTATTGAGAACCTAACCCAAGAAATTATTTTATTTCTGTAAAATGAAATTAATGGTAAGAAGATACTTACTTTTTAAGATTCCTCTATGACCTACAGTGGGTGAAATGGCACAACTGGTTAGGCGCTCCCTCTCAGTCAGTGGTTTGTGAGTTCAAACCCCATGTTGGCCGAAAGTATGGCTTTTATGTTCTCCTTTAAAAATTGCAAGTTTTTCTCAATTCAATCCAAAAAGGATGTCTGCAATTCCACCAAAAGCTAGTTATTTATCAGCACCAATGCTTTTAATTTAAAAGTTTACTAACTGAGCAATCCAGGTTCGATATAATTTTGCTGGGCGCACATCAGCATGGTGTCCTAGAACATAAAAGAAAACATATGATACATTTTTTTTAAAAAAAGAAATACATTTAACTGGTAAGTAGCAAACATGGCGTCTTCTATCCTACTATATGGGAAGGCAGTTTTCATTGCTTTTGTCCTATTGGATGGAATAATTGTTCAGATAGCTTATTTGAGATGTCAATCACACTTTGGTGGGATGTCATCGAGTCTTCGTGTACAAGAGAGGTTCAAATGCCTCTCCAACTGGATGGATTGGCAGTTCAGATGGCTTATTTGAGATGTCAAACACACATTGGTCGCCCGGTAATCTTTTTTTGCATTTAAAGAAAAGTTGATACGCCCGAACAGGGACTTGAACCCTGGACCCTCAGATTAAAAGTCTGATGCTCTACCGACTGAGCTATCCAGGCTCGATTCTTCTTCGTGGTTCACATCCCAAAAAATGTATTGAGAACCTAACCCAAGAAATTATTTTATTTCTGTAAAATGAAATTAATGGTAAGAAGATACTTACTTTTTAAGATTCCTCTATGACCTACAGTGGGTGAAATGGCACAACTGGTTAGGCGCTCCCTCTCAGTCAGTGGTTTGTGAGTTCAAACCCCATGTTGGCCGAAAGTATGGCTTTTATGTTCTCCTTTAAAAATTGCAAGTTTTTCTCAATTTAATCCAAAAAGGATGTCTGCAATTCCACCAAAAGCTAGTTATTTATCAGCACCAATGCTTTTAATTTAAAAGTTTACTAACTGAGCAATCCAGGTTCGATATAATTTTGCTGGGCGCACATCAGCATGGTGTACTAGAACATAAAAGAAAACATATGATACATTTTTTTTAAAAAAAGAAATACATTTAACTGGTAAGTAGCAAACATGGCGTCTTCTATCCTACTATATGGGAAGGCAGTTTTCATTGCTTTTGTCCTATTGGATGGAATAATTGTTCAGATAGCTTATTTGAGATGTCAATCACACTTTGGTGGGATGTCATCGAGTCTTCGTGTACAAGAGAGGTTCAAATGCCTCTCCAACTGGATGGATTGGCAGTTCAGATGGCTTATTTGAGATGTCAAACACACATTGGTCGCCCGGTAATCTTTTTTTGCATTTAAAGAAAAGTTGATACGCCCGAACAGGGACTTGAACCCTGGACCCTCAGATTAAAAGTCTGATGCTCTACCGACTGAGCTATCCAGGCTCGATTCGTCTTCGTGGTTCACATCCCAAAAAATGTATTGAGAACCTAACCCAAGAAATTATTTTATTTCTGTAAAATGAAATTAATGGTAAGAAGATACTTACTTTTTAACATTCCTCTATGACCTACAGTGGGTGAAATGGCACAACTGGTAAGGCTCTCCCTCTCAGTCAGTGGTTTGTGAGTTCAAACCCCATGTTGGCCGAAAGTATGGCTTTTATGTTCTCCTTTAAAAATTGCAAGTTTTTCTCAATTCAATCCAAAAAGGATGTCTGCAATTCCACCAAAAGCTAGTTATTTATCAGCACCAATGCTTTTAATTTAAAAGTTTACTAACTGGGCAATCCAGGTTCGATATAATTTTGCTGGGCGCACATCAGCATGGTGTCCTAGAACATAAAAGAAAACATATGATACATTTTTCTTTAAAAAAGAAATACATTTAACTGCTAGGTAGAAACATGGCGTCTTCTATCCTAATGTATGGGAAGGCAGTTTATATTGCTTTTGTCCTATTGGATGGAATAATTGTTCAGATAGCTTATTTGAGATGTCAATCACACTTTGGTGGGATGTCATCGAGTCTTCGTGTACAAGAGAGGTTCAAATGCCTCTCCAACTGGATGGATTGGCAGTTCAGATGGCTTATTTGAGATGTCAAACACACATTGGTCGCCCGGTAATCTTTTTTTGCAGTTAAAGAAAAGTTGATACGCCCGAACAGGGACTTGAACCCTGGACCCTCAGATTAAAAGTCTGATGCTCTACCGACTGAGCTATCCAGGCTCGATTTTTTTTCGTGGTTCACATCCCAAAAAATGTATTGAGAACCTAACCCAAGAAATTATTTTATTTCTGTAAAATGAAATTAATGGTAAGAAGATACTTACTTTTTAAGATTCCTCTATGACCTACAGTGGGTGAAATGGCACAACTGGTTAGGCGCTCCCTCTCAGTCAGTGGTTTGTGAGTTCAAACCCCATGTTGGCCGAAAGTATGGCTTTTATGTTCTCCTTTAAAAATTGCAAGTTTTTCTCAATTCAATCCAAAAAGGATGTCTGCAATTCCACCAAAAGCTAGTTATTTATCAGCACCAATGCTTTTAATTTAAAAGTTTACTAACTGAGCAATCCAGGTTCGATATAATTTTGCTGGGCGCACATCAGCATGGTGTCCTAGAACATAAAAGAAAACATATGATACATTTTTTTTAAAAAAAGAAATACATTTAACTGGTAAGTAGCAAACATGGCGTCTTCTATCCTACTATATGGGAAGGCAGTTTTCATTGCTTTTGTCCTATTGGATGGAATAATTGTTCAGATAGCTTATTTGAGATGTCAATCACACTTTGGTGGGATGTCATCGAGTCTTCGTGTACAAGAGAGGTTCAAATGCCTCTCCAACTGGATGGATTGGCAGTTCAGATGGCTTATTTGAGATGTCAAACACACATTGGTCGCCCGGTAATCTTTTTTTGCATTTAAAGAAAAGTTGATACGCCCGAACAGGGACTTGAACCCTGGACCCTCAGATTAAAAGTCTGATGCTCTACCGACTGAGCTATCCAGGCTCGATTCGTCTTCGTGGTTCACATCCCAAAAAATGTATTGAGAACCTAACCCAAGAAATTATTTTATTTCTGTAAAATGAAATTAATGGTAAGAAGATACTTACTTTTTAACATTCCTCTATGACCTACAGTGGGTGAAATGGCACAACTGGTAAGGCTCTCCCTCTCAGTCAGTGGTTTGTGAGTTCAAACCCCATGTTGGCCGAAAGTATGGCTTTTATGTTCTCCTTTAAAAATTGCAAGTTTTTCTCAATTCAATCCAAAAAGGATGTCTGCAATTCCACCAAAAGCTAGTTATTTATCAGCACCAATGCTTTTAATTTAAAAGTTTACTAACTGGGCAATCCAGGTTCGATATAATTTTGCTGGGCGCACATCAGCATGGTGTCCTAGAACATAAAAGAAAACATATGATACATTTTTCTTTAAAAAAGAAATACATTTAACTGCTAGGTAGAAACATGGCGTCTTCTATCCTAATGTATGGGAAGGCAGTTTATATTGCTTTTGTCCTATTGGATGGAATAATTGTTCAGATAGCTTATTTGAGATGTCAATCACACTTTGGTGGGATGTCATCGAGTCTTCGTGTACAAGAGAGGTTCAAATGCCTCTCCAACTGGATGGATTGGCAGTTCAGATGGCTTATTTGAGATGTCAAACACACATTGGTCGCCCGGTAATCTTTTTTTGCAGTTAAAGAAAAGTTGATACGCCCGAACAGGGACTTGAACCCTGGACCCTCAGATTAAAAGTCTGATGCTCTACCGACTGAGCTATCCAGGCTCGATTCTTCTTCGTGGTTCACATCCCAAAAAATGTATTGAGAACCTAACCCAAGAAATTATTTTATTTCTGTAAAATGAAATTAATGGTAAGAAGATACTTACTTTTTAAGATTCCTCTATGACCTACAGTGGGTGAAATGGCACAACTGGTTAGGCGCTCCCTCTCAGTCAGTGGTTTGTGAGTTCAAACCCCATGTTGGCCGAAAGTATGGCTTTTATGTTCTCCTTTAAAAATTGCAAGTTTTTCTCAATTCAATCCAAAAAGGATGTCTGCAATTCCACCAAAAGCTAGTTATTTATCAGCACCAATGCTTTTAATTTAAAAGTTTACTAACTGGGCAATCCAGGTTCGATATAATTTTGCTGGGCGCACATCAGCATGGTGTCCTAGAACATAAAAGAAAACATATGATACATTTTTCTTTAAAAAAGAAATACATTTAACTGCTAGGTAGAAACATGGCGTCTTCTATCCTAATGTATGGGAAGGCAGTTTATATTGCTTTTGTCCTATTGGATGGAATAATTGTTCAGATAGCTTATTTGAGATGTCAATCACACTTTGGTGGGATGTCATCGAGTCTTCGTGTACAAGAGAGGTTCAAATGCCTCTCCAACTGGATGGATTGGCAGTTCAGATGGCTTATTTGAGATGTCAAACACACATTGGTCGCCCGGTAATCTTTTTTTGCAGTTAAAGAAAAGTTGATACGCCCGAACAGGGACTTGAACCCTGGACCCTCAGATTAAAAGTCTGATGCTCTACCGACTGAGCTATCCAGGCTCGATTCTTCTTCGTGGTTCACATCCCAAAAAATGTATTGAGAACCTAACCCAAGAAATTATTTTATTTCTGTAAAATGAAATTAATGGTAAGAAGATACTTACTTTTTAAGATTCCTCTATGACCTACAGTGGGTGAAATGGCACAACTGGTTAGGCGCTCCCTCTCAGTCAGTGGTTTGTGAGTTCAAACCCCATGTTGGCCGAAAGTATGGCTTTTATGTTCTCCTTTAAAAATTGCAAGTTTTTCTCAATTCAATCCAAAAAGGATGTCTGCAATTCCACCAAAAGCTAGTTATTTATCAGCACCAATGCTTTTAATTTAAAAGTTTACTAACTGGGCAATCCAGGTTCGATATAATTTTGCTGGGCGCACATCAGCATGGTGTCCTAGAACATAAAAGAAAACATATGATACATTTTTCTTTAAAAAAGAAATACATTTAACTGCTAGGTAGAAACATGGCGTCTTCTATCCTAATGTATGGGAAGGCAGTTTATATTGCTTTTGTCCTATTGGATGGAATAATTGTTCAGATAGCTTATTTGAGATGTCAATCACACTTTGGTGGGATGTCATCGAGTCTTCGTGTACAAGAGAGGTTCAAATGCCTCTCCAACTGGATGGATTGGCAGTTCAGATGGCTTATTTGAGATGTCAAACACACATTGGTCGCCCGGTAATCTTTTTTTGCAGTTAAAGAAAAGTTGATACGCCCGAACAGGGACTTGAACCCTGGACCCTCAGATTAAAAGTCTGATGCTCTACCGACTGAGCTATCCAGGCTCGATTCTTCTTCGTGGTTCACATCCCAAAAAATGTATTGAGAACCTAACCCAAGAAATTATTTTATTTCTGTAAAATGAAATTAATGGTAAGAAGATACTTACTTTTTAAGATTCCTCTATGACCTACAGTGGGTGAAATGGCACAACTGGTTAGGCGCTCCCTCTCAGTCAGTGGTTTGTGAGTTCAAACCCCATGTTGGCCGAAAGTATGGCTTTTATGTTCTCCTTTAAAAATTGCAAGTTTTTCTCAATTCAATCCAAAAAGGATGTCTGCAATTCCACCAAAAGCTAGTTATTTATCAGCACCAATGCTTTTAATTTAAAAGTTTACTAACTGGGCAATCCAGGTTCGATATAATTTTGCTGGGCGCACATCAGCATGGTGTCCTAGAACATAAAAGAAAACATATGATACATTTTTCTTTAAAAAAGAAATACATTTAACTGCTAGGTAGAAACATGGCGTCTTCTATCCTAATGTATGGGAAGGCAGTTTATATTGCTTTTGTCCTATTGGATGGAATAATTGTTCAGATAGCTTATTTGAGATGTCAATCACACTTTGGTGGGATGTCATCGAGTCTTCGTGTACAAGAGAGGTTCAAATGCCTCTCCAACTGGATGGATTGGCAGTTCAGATGGCTTATTTGAGATGTCAAACACACATTGGTCGCCCGGTAATCTTTTTTTGCAGTTAAAGAAAAGTTGATACGCCCGAACAGGGACTTGAACCCTGGACCCTCAGATTAAAAGTCTGATGCTCTACCGACTGAGCTATCCAGGCTCGATTCTTCTTCGTGGTTCACATCCCAAAAAATGTATTGAGAACCTAACCCAAGAAATTATTTTATTTCTGTAAAATGAAATTAATGGTAAGAAGATACTTACTTTTTAAGATTCCTCTATGACCTACAGTGGGTGAAATGGCACAACTGGTTAGGCGCTCCCTCTCAGTCAGTGGTTTGTGAGTTCAAACCCCATGTTGGCCGAAAGTATGGCTTTTATGTTCTCCTTTAAAAATTGCAAGTTTTTCTCAATTCAATCCAAAAAGGATGTCTGCAATTCCACCAAAAGCTAGTTATTTATCAGCACCAATGCTTTTAATTTAAAAGTTTACTAACTGAGCAATCCAGGTTCGATATAATTTTGCTGGGCGCACATCAGCATGGTGTCCTAGAACATAAAAGAAAACATATGATACATTTTTTTTAAAAAAAGAAATACATTTAACTGGTAAGTAGCAAACATGGCGTCTTCTATCCTACTATATGGGAAGGCAGTTTTCATTGCTTTTGTCCTATTGGATGGAATAATTGTTCAGATAGCTTATTTGAGATGTCAATCACACTTTGGTGGGATGTCATCGAGTCTTCGTGTACAAGAGAGGTTCAAATGCCTCTCCAACTGGATGGATTGGCAGTTCAGATGGCTTATTTGAGATGTCAAACACACATTGGTCGCCCGGTAATCTTTTTTTGCATTTAAAGAAAAGTTGATACGCCCGAACAGGGACTTGAACCCTGGACCCTCAGATTAAAAGTCTGATGCTCTACCGACTGAGCTATCCAGGCTCGATTCGTCTTCGTGGTTCACATCCCAAAAAATGTATTGAGAACCTAACCCAAGAAATTATTTTATTTCTGTAAAATGAAATTAATGGTAAGAAGATACTTACTTTTTAACATTCCTCTATGACCTACAGTGGGTGAAATGGCACAACTGGTAAGGCTCTCCCTCTCAGTCAGTGGTTTGTGAGTTCAAACCCCATGTTGGCCGAAAGTATGGCTTTTATGTTCTCCTTTAAAAATTGCAAGTTTTTCTCAATTCAATCCAAAAAGGATGTCTGCAATTCCACCAAAAGCTAGTTATTTATCAGCACCAATGCTTTTAATTTAAAAGTTTACTAACTGGGCAATCCAGGTTCGATATAATTTTGCTGGGCGCACATCAGCATGGTGTCCTAGAACATAAAAGAAAACATATGATACATTTTTCTTTAAAAAAGAAATACATTTAACTGCTAGGTAGAAACATGGCGTCTTCTATCCTAATGTATGGGAAGGCAGTTTATATTGCTTTTGTCCTATTGGATGGAATAATTGTTCAGATAGCTTATTTGAGATGTCAATCACACTTTGGTGGGATGTCATCGAGTCTTCGTGTACAAGAGAGGTTCAAATGCCTCTCCAACTGGATGGATTGGCAGTTCAGATGGCTTATTTGAGATGTCAAACACACATTGGTCGCCCGGTAATCTTTTTTTGCAGTTAAAGAAAAGTTGATACGCCCGAACAGGGACTTGAACCCTGGACCCTCAGATTAAAAGTCTGATGCTCTACCGACTGAGCTATCCAGGCTCGATTCTTCTTCGTGGTTCACATCCCAAAAAATGTATTGAGAACCTAACCCAAGAAATTATTTTATTTCTGTAAAATGAAATTAATGGTAAGAAGATACTTACTTTTTAAGATTCCTCTATGACCTACAGTGGGTGAAATGGCACAACTGGTTAGGCGCTCCCTCTCAGTCAGTGGTTTGTGAGTTCAAACCCCATGTTGGCCGAAAGTATGGCTTTTATGTTCTCCTTTAAAAATTGCAAGTTTTTCTCAATTCAATCCAAAAAGGATGTCTGCAATTCCACCAAAAGCTAGTTATTTATCAGCACCAATGCTTTTAATTTAAAAGTTTACTAACTGGGCAATCCAGGTTCGATATAATTTTGCTGGGCGCACATCAGCATGGTGTCCTAGAACATAAAAGAAAACATATGATACATTTTTCTTTAAAAAAGAAATACATTTAACTGCTAGGTAGAAACATGGCGTCTTCTATCCTAATGTATGGGAAGGCAGTTTATATTGCTTTTGTCCTATTGGATGGAATAATTGTTCAGATAGCTTATTTGAGATGTCAATCACACTTTGGTGGGATGTCATCGAGTCTTCGTGTACAAGAGAGGTTCAAATGCCTCTCCAACTGGATGGATTGGCAGTTCAGATGGCTTATTTGAGATGTCAAACACACATTGGTCGCCCGGTAATCTTTTTTTGCAGTTAAAGAAAAGTTGATACGCCCGAACAGGGACTTGAACCCTGGACCCTCAGATTAAAAGTCTGATGCTCTACCGACTGAGCTATCCAGGCTCGATTCTTCTTCGTGGTTCACATCCCAAAAAATGTATTGAGAACCTAACCCAAGAAATTATTTTATTTCTGTAAAATGAAATTAATGGTAAGAAGATACTTACTTTTTAAGATTCCTCTATGACCTACAGTGGGTGAAATGGCACAACTGGTTAGGCGCTCCCTCTCAGTCAGTGGTTTGTGAGTTCAAACCCCATGTTGGCCGAAAGTATGGCTTTTATGTTCTCCTTTAAAAATTGCAAGTTTTTCTCAATTCAATCCAAAAAGGATGTCTGCAATTCCACCAAAAGCTAGTTATTTATCAGCACCAATGCTTTTAATTTAAAAGTTTACTAACTGGGCAATCCAGGTTCGATATAATTTTGCTGGGCGCACATCAGCATGGTGTCCTAGAACATAAAAGAAAACATATGATACATTTTTCTTTAAAAAAGAAATACATTTAACTGCTAGGTAGAAACATGGCGTCTTCTATCCTAATGTATGGGAAGGCAGTTTATATTGCTTTTGTCCTATTGGATGGAATAATTGTTCAGATAGCTTATTTGAGATGTCAATCACACTTTGGTGGGATGTCATCGAGTCTTCGTGTACAAGAGAGGTTCAAATGCCTCTCCAACTGGATGGATTGGCAGTTCAGATGGCTTATTTGAGATGTCAAACACACATTGGTCGCCCGGTAATCTTTTTTTGCAGTTAAAGAAAAGTTGATACGCCCGAACAGGGACTTGAACCCTGGACCCTCAGATTAAAAGTCTGATGCTCTACCGACTGAGCTATCCAGGCTCGATTCTTCTTCGTGGTTCACATCCCAAAAAATGTATTGAGAACCTAACCCAAGAAATTATTTTATTTCTGTAAAATGAAATTAATGGTAAGAAGATACTTACTTTTTAAGATTCCTCTATGACCTACAGTGGGTGAAATGGCACAACTGGTTAGGCGCTCCCTCTCAGTCAGTGGTTTGTGAGTTCAAACCCCATGTTGGCCGAAAGTATGGCTTTTATGTTCTCCTTTAAAAATTGCAAGTTTTTCTCAATTCAATCCAAAAAGGATGTCTGCAATTCCACCAAAAGCTAGTTATTTATCAGCACCAATGCTTTTAATTTAAAAGTTTACTAACTGGGCAATCCAGGTTCGATATAATTTTGCTGGGCGCACATCAGCATGGTGTCCTAGAACATAAAAGAAAACATATGATACATTTTTCTTTAAAAAAGAAATACATTTAACTGCTAGGTAGAAACATGGCGTCTTCTATCCTAATGTATGGGAAGGCAGTTTATATTGCTTTTGTCCTATTGGATGGAATAATTGTTCAGATAGCTTATTTGAGATGTCAATCACACTTTGGTGGGATGTCATCGAGTCTTCGTGTACAAGAGAGGTTCAAATGCCTCTCCAACTGGATGGATTGGCAGTTCAGATGGCTTATTTGAGATGTCAAACACACATTGGTCGCCCGGTAATCTTTTTTTGCAGTTAAAGAAAAGTTGATACGCCCGAACAGGGACTTGAACCCTGGACCCTCAGATTAAAAGTCTGATGCTCTACCGACTGAGCTATCCAGGCTCGATTCTTCTTCGTGGTTCACATCCCAAAAAATGTATTGAGAACCTAACCCAAGAAATTATTTTATTTCTGTAAAATGAAATTAATGGTAAGAAGATACTTACTTTTTAAGATTCCTCTATGACCTACAGTGGGTGAAATGGCACAACTGGTTAGGCGCTCCCTCTCAGTCAGTGGTTTGTGAGTTCAAACCCCATGTTGGCCGAAAGTATGGCTTTTATGTTCTCCTTTAAAAATTGCAAGTTTTTCTCAATTCAATCCAAAAAGGATGTCTGCAATTCCACCAAAAGCTAGTTATTTATCAGCACCAATGCTTTTAATTTAAAAGTTTACTAACTGAGCAATCCAGGTTCGATATAATTTTGCTGGGCGCACATCAGCATGGTGTCCTAGAACATAAAAGAAAACATATGATACATTTTTTTTAAAAAAAGAAATACATTTAACTGGTAAGTAGCAAACATGGCGTCTTCTATCCTACTATATGGGAAGGCAGTTTTCATTGCTTTTGTCCTATTGGATGGAATAATTGTTCAGATAGCTTATTTGAGATGTCAATCACACTTTGGTGGGATGTCATCGAGTCTTCGTGTACAAGAGAGGTTCAAATGCCTCTCCAACTGGATGGATTGGCAGTTCAGATGGCTTATTTGAGATGTCAAACACACATTGGTCGCCCGGTAATCTTTTTTTGCATTTAAAGAAAAGTTGATACGCCCGAACAGGGACTTGAACCCTGGACCCTCAGATTAAAAGTCTGATGCTCTACCGACTGAGCTATCCAGGCTCGATTCGTCTTCGTGGTTCACATCCCAAAAAATGTATTGAGAACCTAACCCAAGAAATTATTTTATTTCTGTAAAATGAAATTAATGGTAAGAAGATACTTACTTTTTAACATTCCTCTATGACCTACAGTGGGTGAAATGGCACAACTGGTAAGGCTCTCCCTCTCAGTCAGTGGTTTGTGAGTTCAAACCCCATGTTGGCCGAAAGTATGGCTTTTATGTTCTCCTTTAAAAATTGCAAGTTTTTCTCAATTCAATCCAAAAAGGATGTCTGCAATTCCACCAAAAGCTAGTTATTTATCAGCACCAATGCTTTTAATTTAAAAGTTTACTAACTGGGCAATCCAGGTTCGATATAATTTTGCTGGGCGCACATCAGCATGGTGTCCTAGAACATAAAAGAAAACATATGATACATTTTTCTTTAAAAAAGAAATACATTTAACTGCTAGGTAGAAACATGGCGTCTTCTATCCTAATGTATGGGAAGGCAGTTTATATTGCTTTTGTCCTATTGGATGGAATAATTGTTCAGATAGCTTATTTGAGATGTCAATCACACTTTGGTGGGATGTCATCGAGTCTTCGTGTACAAGAGAGGTTCAAATGCCTCTCCAACTGGATGGATTGGCAGTTCAGATGGCTTATTTGAGATGTCAAACACACATTGGTCGCCCGGTAATCTTTTTTTGCAGTTAAAGAAAAGTTGATACGCCCGAACAGGGACTTGAACCCTGGACCCTCAGATTAAAAGTCTGATGCTCTACCGACTGAGCTATCCAGGCTCGATTCTTCTTCGTGGTTCACATCCCAAAAAATGTATTGAGAACCTAACCCAAGAAATTATTTTATTTCTGTAAAATGAAATTAATGGTAAGAAGATACTTACTTTTTAAGATTCCTCTATGACCTACAGTGGGTGAAATGGCACAACTGGTTAGGCGCTCCCTCTCAGTCAGTGGTTTGTGAGTTCAAACCCCATGTTGGCCGAAAGTATGGCTTTTATGTTCTCCTTTAAAAATTGCAAGTTTTTCTCAATTCAATCCAAAAAGGATGTCTGCAATTCCACCAAAAGCTAGTTATTTATCAGCACCAATGCTTTTAATTTAAAAGTTTACTAACTGGGCAATCCAGGTTCGATATAATTTTGCTGGGCGCACATCAGCATGGTGTCCTAGAACATAAAAGAAAACATATGATACATTTTTCTTTAAAAAAGAAATACATTTAACTGCTAGGTAGAAACATGGCGTCTTCTATCCTAATGTATGGGAAGGCAGTTTATATTGCTTTTGTCCTATTGGATGGAATAATTGTTCAGATAGCTTATTTGAGATGTCAATCACACTTTGGTGGGATGTCATCGAGTCTTCGTGTACAAGAGAGGTTCAAATGCCTCTCCAACTGGATGGATTGGCAGTTCAGATGGCTTATTTGAGATGTCAAACACACATTGGTCGCCCGGTAATCTTTTTTTGCAGTTAAAGAAAAGTTGATACGCCCGAACAGGGACTTGAACCCTGGACCCTCAGATTAAAAGTCTGATGCTCTACCGACTGAGCTATCCAGGCTCGATTCTTCTTCGTGGTTCACATCCCAAAAAATGTATTGAGAACCTAACCCAAGAAATTATTTTATTTCTGTAAAATGAAATTAATGGTAAGAAGATACTTACTTTTTAAGATTCCTCTATGACCTACAGTGGGTGAAATGGCACAACTGGTTAGGCGCTCCCTCTCAGTCAGTGGTTTGTGAGTTCAAACCCCATGTTGGCCGAAAGTATGGCTTTTATGTTCTCCTTTAAAAATTGCAAGTTTTTCTCAATTCAATCCAAAAAGGATGTCTGCAATTCCACCAAAAGCTAGTTATTTATCAGCACCAATGCTTTTAATTTAAAAGTTTACTAACTGGGCAATCCAGGTTCGATATAATTTTGCTGGGCGCACATCAGCATGGTGTCCTAGAACATAAAAGAAAACATATGATACATTTTTCTTTAAAAAAGAAATACATTTAACTGCTAGGTAGAAACATGGCGTCTTCTATCCTAATGTATGGGAAGGCAGTTTATATTGCTTTTGTCCTATTGCATGGAATAATTGTTCAGATAGCTTATTTGAGATGTCAATCACACTTTGGTGGGATGTCATCGAGTCTTCGTGTACAAGAGAGGTTCAAATGCCTCTCCAACTGGATGGATTGGCAGTTCAGATGGCTTATTTGAGATGTCAAACACACATTGGTCGCCCGGTAATCTTTTTTTGCAGTTAAAGAAAAGTTGATACGCCCGAACAGGGACTTGAACCCTGGACCCTCAGATTAAAAGTCTGATGCTCTACCGACTGAGCTATCCAGGCTCGATTCTTCTTCGTGGTTCACATCCCAAAAAATGTATTGAGAACCTAACCCAAGAAATTATTTTATTTCTGTAAAATGAAATTAATGGTAAGAAGATACTTACTTTTTAAGATTCCTCTATGACCTACAGTGGGTGAAATGGCACAACTGGTTAGGCGCTCCCTCTCAGTCAGTGGTTTGTGAGTTCAAACCCCATGTTGGCCGAAAGTATGGCTTTTATGTTCTCCTTTAAAAATTGCAAGTTTTTCTCAATTCAATCCAAAAAGGATGTCTGCAATTCCACCAAAAGCTAGTTATTTATCAGCACCAATGCTTTTAATTTAAAAGTTTACTAACTGGGCAATCCAGGTTCGATATAATTTTGCTGGGCGCACATCAGCATGGTGTCCTAGAACATAAAAGAAAACATATGATACATTTTTCTTTAAAAAAGAAATACATTTAACTGCTAGGTAGAAACATGGCGTCTTCTATCCTAATGTATGGGAAGGCAGTTTATATTGCTTTTGTCCTATTGGATGGAATAATTGTTCAGATAGCTTATTTGAGATGTCAATCACACTTTGGTGGGATGTCATCGAGTCTTCGTGTACAAGAGAGGTTCAAATGCCTCTCCAACTGGATGGATTGGCAGTTCAGATGGCTTATTTGAGATGTCAAACACACATTGGTCGCCCGGTAATCTTTTTTTGCAGTTAAAGAAAAGTTGATACGCCCGAACAGGGACTTGAACCCTGGACCCTCAGATTAAAAGTCTGATGCTCTACCGACTGAGCTATCCAGGCTCGATTCTTCTTCGTGGTTCACATCCCAAAAAATGTATTGAGAACCTAACCCAAGAAATTATTTTATTTCTGTAAAATGAAATTAATGGTAAGAAGATACTTACTTTTTAAGATTCCTCTATGACCTACAGTGGGTGAAATGGCACAACTGGTTAGGCGCTCCCTCTCAGTCAGTGGTTTGTGAGTTCAAACCCCATGTTGGCCGAAAGTATGGCTTTTATGTTCTCCTTTAAAAATTGCAAGTTTTTCTCAATTCAATCCAAAAAGGATGTCTGCAATTCCACCAAAAGCTAGTTATTTATCAGCACCAATGCTTTTAATTTAAAAGTTTACTAACTGGGCAATCCAGGTTCGATATAATTTTGCTGGGCGCACATCAGCATGGTGTCCTAGAACATAAAAGAAAACATATGATACATTTTTCTTTAAAAAAGAAATACATTTAACTGCTAGGTAGAAACATGGCGTCTTCTATCCTAATGTATGGGAAGGCAGTTTATATTGCTTTTGTCCTATTGGATGGAATAATTGTTCAGATAGCTTATTTGAGATGTCAATCACACTTTGGTGGGATGTCATCGAGTCTTCGTGTACAAGAGAGGTTCAAATGCCTCTCCAACTGGATGGATTGGCAGTTCAGATGGCTTATTTGAGATGTCAAACACACATTGGTCGCCCGGTAATCTTTTTTTGCAGTTAAAGAAAAGTTGATACGCCCGAACAGGGACTTGAACCCTGGACCCTCAGATTAAAAGTCTGATGCTCTACCGACTGAGCTATCCAGGCTCGATTCTTCTTCGTGGTTCACATCCCAAAAAATGTATTGAGAACCTAACCCAAGAAATTATTTTATTTCTGTAAAATGAAATTAATGGTAAGAAGATACTTACTTTTTAAGATTCCTCTATGACCTACAGTGGGTGAAATGGCACAACTGGTTAGGCGCTCCCTCTCAGTCAGTGGTTTGTGAGTTCAAACCCCATGTTGGCCGAAAGTATGGCTTTTATGTTCTCCTTTAAAAATTGCAAGTTTTTCTCAATTCAATCCAAAAAGGATGTCTGCAATTCCACCAAAAGCTAGTTATTTATCAGCACCAATGCTTTTAATTTAAAAGTTTACTAACTGGGCAATCCAGGTTCGATATAATTTTGCTGGGCGCACATCAGCATGGTGTCCTAGAACATAAAAGAAAACATATGATACATTTTTCTTTAAAAAAGAAATACATTTAACTGCTAGGTAGAAACATGGCGTCTTCTATCCTAATGTATGGGAAGGCAGTTTATATTGCTTTTGTCCTATTGGATGGAATAATTGTTCAGATAGCTTATTTGAGATGTCAATCACACTTTGGTGGGATGTCATCGAGTCTTCGTGTACAAGAGAGGTTCAAATGCCTCTCCAACTGGATGGATTGGCAGTTCAGATGGCTTATTTGAGATGTCAAACACACATTGGTCGCCCGGTAATCTTTTTTTGCAGTTAAAGAAAAGTTGATACGCCCGAACAGGGACTTGAACCCTGGACCCTCAGATTAAAAGTCTGATGCTCTACCGACTGAGCTATCCAGGCTCGATTTTTTTTCGTGGTTCACATCCCAAAAAATGTATTGAGAACCTAACCCAAGAAATTATTTTATTTCTGTAAAATGAAATTAATGGTAAGAAGATACTTACTTTTTAAGATTCCTCTCTGACCTACAGTGGGTGAAATGGCACAACTGGTTAGGCGCTGCCTCTCAGTCAGTGGTTTGTGAGTTCAAACCCCATGTTGGCCGAAAGTATGGCTTTTATGTTCTCCTTTAAAAATTGCAAGTTTTTCTCAATTCAATCCAAAAAGGATGTCTGCAATTCCACCAAAAGCTAGTTATTTATCAGCACCAATGCTTTAAATTTAAAAGTTTACTAACTGAGCAATCCAGGTTTGATATAATTTTGCTGGGCGCACATCAGCATGGTGTCCTAGAACATAAAAGAAAACATATGATACATTTTTCTTTAAAAAAGAAATACATTTAACTGGTAAGTAGCAAACATGGCGTCTTCTATCCTACTATATGGGAAGGCAGTTTTCATTGCTTTTGTCCTATTGGATGGAATAATTGTTCAGATAGCTTATTTGAGATGTCAATCACACTTTGGTGGGATGTCATCGAGTCTTCGTGTACAAGAGAGGTTCAAATGCCTCTCCAACTGGATGGATTGGCAGTTCAGATGGCTTATTTGAGATGTCAAACACACATTGGTCGCCCGCTAATCATTTTTTGCAGTAAAAGAAAAGTTGATACGCCCGAACAGGGACTTGAACCCTGGACCCTCAGATTAAAAGTCTGATGCTCTACCGACTGAGCTATCCAGGCTCGATTCTTCTTCGTGGTTCACATCCCAAAAAATGTATTGAGAACCTAACCCAAGAAATTATTTTATTTCTGTAAAATGAAATTAATGGTAAGAAGATACTTACTTTTTAAGATTCCTCTATGACCTACAGTGGGTGAAATGGCACAACTGGTTAGGCGCTCCCTCTCAGTCAGTGGTTTGTGAGTTCAAACCCCATGTTGGCCGAAAGTATGGCTTTTATGTTCTCCTTTAAAAATTGCAAGTTTTTCTCAATTCAATCCAAAAAGGATGTCTGCAATTCCACCAAAAGCTAGTTATTTATCAGCACCAATGCTTTTAATTTAAAAGTTTACTAACTGGGCAATCCAGGTTCGATATAATTTTGCTGGGCGCACATCAGCATGGTGTCCTAGAACATAAAAGAAAACATATGATACATTTTTCTTTAAAAAAGAAATACATTTAACTGCTAGGTAGAAACATGGCGTCTTCTATCCTAATGTATGGGAAGGCAGTTTATATTGCTTTTGTCCTATTGGATGGAATAATTGTTCAGATAGCTTATTTGAGATGTCAATCACACTTTGGTGGGATGTCATCGAGTCTTCGTGTACAAGAGAGGTTCAAATGCCTCTCCAACTGGATGGATTGGCAGTTCAGATGGCTTATTTGAGATGTCAAACACACATTGGTCGCCCGGTAATCTTTTTTTGCAGTTAAAGAAAAGTTGATACGCCCGAACAGGGACTTGAACCCTGGACCCTCAGATTAAAAGTCTGATGCTCTACCGACTGAGCTATCCAGGCTCGATTCTTCTTCGTGGTTCACATCCCAAAAAATGTATTGAGAACCTAACCCAAGAAATTATTTTATTTCTGTAAAATGAAATTAATGGTAAGAAGATACTTACTTTTTAAGATTCCTCTATGACCTACAGTGGGTGAAATGGCACAACTGGTTAGGCGCTCCCTCTCAGTCAGTGGTTTGTGAGTTCAAACCCCATGTTGGCCGAAAGTATGGCTTTTATGTTCTCCTTTAAAAATTGCAAGTTTTTCTCAATTCAATCCAAAAAGGATGTCTGCAATTCCACCAAAAGCTAGTTATTTATCAGCACCAATGCTTTTAATTTAAAAGTTTACTAACTGGGCAATCCAGGTTCGATATAATTTTGCTGGGCGCACATCAGCATGGTGTCCTAGAACATAAAAGAAAACATATGATACATTTTTCTTTAAAAAAGAAATACATTTAACTGCTAGGTAGAAACATGGCGTCTTCTATCCTAATGTATGGGAAGGCAGTTTATATTGCTTTTGTCCTATTGGATGGAATAATTGTTCAGATAGCTTATTTGAGATGTCAATCACACTTTGGTGGGATGTCATCGAGTCTTCGTGTACAAGAGAGGTTCAAATGCCTCTCCAACTGGATGGATTGGCAGTTCAGATGGCTTATTTGAGATGTCAAACACACATTGGTCGCCCGGTAATCTTTTTTTGCAGTTAAAGAAAAGTTGATACGCCCGAACAGGGACTTGAACCCTGGACCCTCAGATTAAAAGTCTGATGCTCTACCGACTGAGCTATCCAGGCTCGATTTTTTTTCGTGGTTCACATCCCAAAAAATGTATTGAGAACCTAACCCAAGAAATTATTTTATTTCTGTAAAATGAAATTAATGGTAAGAAGATACTTACTTTTTAAGATTCCTCTCTGACCTACAGTGGGTGAAATGGCACAACTGGTTAGGCGCTGCCTCTCAGTCAGTGGTTTGTGAGTTCAAACCCCATGTTGGCCGAAAGTATGGCTTTTATGTTCTCCTTTAAAAATTGCAAGTTTTTCTCAATTCAATCCAAAAAGGATGTCTGCAATTCCACCAAAAGCTAGTTATTTATCAGCACCAATGCTTTAAATTTAAAAGTTTACTAACTGAGCAATCCAGGTTTGATATAATTTTGCTGGGCGCACATCAGCATGGTGTCCTAGAACATAAAAGAAAACATATGATACATTTTTCTTTAAAAAAGAAATACATTTAACTGGTAAGTAGCAAACATGGCGTCTTCTATCCTACTATATGGGAAGGCAGTTTTCATTGCTTTTGTCCTATTGGATGGAATAATTGTTCAGATAGCTTATTTGAGATGTCAATCACACTTTGGTGGGATGTCATCGAGTCTTCGTGTACAAGAGAGGTTCAAATGCCTCTCCAACTGGATGGATTGGCAGTTCAGATGGCTTATTTGAGATGTCAAACACACATTGGTCGCCCGCTAATCATTTTTTGCAGTAAAAGAAAAGTTGATACGCCCGAACAGGGACTTGAACCCTGGACCCTCAGATTAAAAGTCTGATGCTCTACCGACTGAGCTATCCAGGCTCGATTCTTCTTCGTGGTTCACATCCCAAAAAATGTATTGAGAACCTAACCCAAGAAATTATTTTATTTCTGTAAAATGAAATTAATGGTAAGAAGATACTTACTTTTTAAGATTCCTCTATGACCTACAGTGGGTGAAATGGCACAACTGGTTAGGCGCTCCCTCTCAGTCAGTGGTTTGTGAGTTCAAACCCCATGTTGGCCGAAAGTATGGCTTTTATGTTCTCCTTTAAAAATTGCAAGTTTTTCTCAATTCAATCCAAAAAGGATGTCTGCAATTCCACCAAAAGCTAGTTATTTATCAGCACCAATGCTTTTAATTTAAAAGTTTACTAACTGAGCAATCCAGGTTCGATATAATTTTGCTGGGCGCACATCAGCATGGTGTCCTAGAACATAAAAGAAAACATATGATACATTTTTTTTAAAAAAAGAAATACATTTAACTGGTAAGTAGCAAACATGGCGTCTTCTATCCTACTATATGGGAAGGCAGTTTTCATTGCTTTTGTCCTATTGGATGGAATAATTGTTCAGATAGCTTATTTGAGATGTCAATCACACTTTGGTGGGATGTCATCGAGTCTTCGTGTACAAGAGAGGTTCAAATGCCTCTCCAACTGGATGGATTGGCAGTTCAGATGGCTTATTTGAGATGTCAAACACACATTGGTCGCCCGGTAATCTTTTTTTGCAGTTAAAGAAAAGTTGATACGCCCGAACAGGGACTTGAACCCTGGACCCTCAGATTAAAAGTCTGATGCTCTACCGACTGAGCTATCCAGGCTCGATTCGTCTTCGTGGTTCACATCCCAAAAAATGTATTGAGAACCTAACCCAAGAAATTATTTTATTTCTGTAAAATGAAATTAATGGTAAGAAGATACTTACTTTTTAAGATTCCTCTATGACCTACCGTGGGTGAAATGGCACAACTGGTTAGGCGCTCCCTCTCAGTCAGTGGTTTGTGAGTTCAAACCCCATGTTGGCCGAAAGTATGGCTTTTATGTTCTCCTTTAAAAATTGCAAGTTTTTCTCAATTCAATCCAAAAAGGATGTCTGCAATTCCACCAAAAGCTAGTTATTTATCAGCACCATCGAAAAACAGCAGTGTTTAGGCGCTACTATAATTCTGGTATGAAATAAATGCAGCTCAACTACTCAGTAGAAAATTGCCTCTTATTTCTACAAATAATATGAAACACAAAAGGGGAAAATGAGAGGAGCGCAAGATGATATATAAGTGAATTTTATGAGTGATATATAAGTGAAAGGTATTTTATTAAAAAATTGGTTTTCAATGGTGAAAGAGTGATAAACGTAAAAATACTTATATTTTAAAATAGAATCTGAACTGTTGATTGTAGAATTCTCATGATGGAAGATATTCAGTGCATAAAAAACAAGAAAAATAGAGAAAATAGTGCTCTCTGTATGTGCACAGTAATAAAACTGGTGAGGATAGTGGGTGTTGTACTCACACTTTTGAGAGCAGAAATTACTGCTCTATGTTAAAGTTTTAGAGTGGATATATCTCCAAGGATCGTGGAAAGGCTTCAGCAGTTCACAATATATGTGTGGGACCCGTGTCTTTGTTTCAGTTATTACTCGTTGTATCAATTAGTATATGGGAAAAAAAGAGATGATCTCGTAGTGAAGCACAGTATTAGAATCAAAATTTTTAATTTAAATGTGGTAAAAAGAGGCTTACATTAAAAAGTGGTGAGTTAGAATCTCTTCAACTCACAAACAAACATGGAAATGCCAAGCTTTTAGATGAACATCACCTGGACCTGGAATGTAGAGGTGTGGGTATGTTCAAAACGGCAGATATTTCTTCAAGCGGCAAGCGAGATGATTTTCTCCTAGGTAAGGGAGCTATAAGCTACCAATGTAGCATCGATGGTATCCGTAGACCACAGTAGAGACAATGTCCGAATGTTTCAATCTGTCTTTCAGGAAAGAAATACAAACGATCCGGCGAGAGTACGAGAGTGTGCAGAGAGGAGGGGCGTGTCACAGACGCGTTTCGCCGGGCGGGGCTTCTTCAAGTGTACGCTTGCCTCCTCTCAGTGTCCTTCTTAAATCCACCTCTGAATGGACACTCCTCCTCTCAGCAGTTCCGTGATTGGTGGATTCTCTGATAGATAAATTACTTTACATTGTTGCATTTAAATAAGACAGTTTGAAGTTGTTCAGCATTTTGGATCTATATCTCTATCTGTGTTTGATTTAGCAATCTATTTTCTGATGGCAGTAATTTAAATGACATTATGTTAGATGTTATAAACGAGTCTGTTTGTTAGCAAATAAAAATATTAACAATAAATATCACTTATATTACATAAAAAAGTGATCAATAAAATCAATTATATTAGTGTTCTCTTGCAAGCACTGTATAAATGCAGTCATTTTATTACATCCACCTATTAATCCCTTTATACATCTGCAATAGAAATATATATAAAAAGACTGCAATGATCCCTATGACAAAGCCCATTAAAAGCAAATAAATAAAAAACATTATATGTACAAAATAATTATACAAAATTTATACACAAAGTAAAAAAAGTAAACAAACATATGTGAAAAATATCGCGGAATCATACGGAGAAGCGGTCTAAAAAAGAAAAACACTATTAATACATATAGTATATGGAGATTCTGAAAATATACACATATATATAAACAAAGTAGAGAAACAGAGGAACAGAAATAACTAGGGTCTACAAATTAATTGTAAAGCAGTACAAAATGAAAATTGGTGGATAATATATACTGAAAGAAAAGAAGAATTTGTAACAAAAAATCCTATAAATTATCATAAACAATTCATAAAAAATTAAATAAATCAAATTCTATATTAAGTCCCATAGGTGCTAGGGTCTTTAAGTTATATACCCATTTCATTTCTGTTTTACCAATAGTTTTAATGAAATCTTCTCCTCTCCAGTGCCGCTTTAATTGAACTATTCCCATAAAATGTAGTTTACTTGGTTCTGCATTGTGATGTATAGAAAAATGAGCAGATACGCTGTGGTCCATGTACTTATTTCGAATGTTATTCATATGTTCGCCTATTCTCTTATAGAGAGGACGAGTGGTTCTCCCTACATATTGTAGGCCACAGGGGCAAGTTAGAACATAAATGAAATTATTTGTTTTGCAGGTAACTATTGATTGTATTTCATATTTCTTTGAATTATGATGGGAACGGAAGAAGGTTATTCCGTTACCTGTCATGACCTTACTGGTCATACACGCCCTACAGGTTTTGCACCTATAAAACGCATTTGTCACTCCAAATGGGTTCTTATGTTTTAGATCTTTTTTCTTATGTAAATAGCTGCCACTTAAAGTAGATTTGATGTTAGGTGCACCTCTGTATGTAATGGTTGGTTTTTTGGTGAGAATGTTCTTAAGAATGGGGTCTTTCAGAAGTAAATACCAATGTTTATGAAGAGTCTTTTGTACATATTTATAATCTTGGCTGAAATCTGTTATTAATCTTATTTTTTCTATTTTGTTAGCTTTTATATTCTTTTTTTCTATGGGATTTATAGATGTATTCACCTCCATTAAAGCTTCATTAATGAGACAGTCAGGGTATAGTTTTTCCTTGAAGTCTTTAGTTAATTTCTTTGCTTGCTGTGTATAGATTTCGATTTCAGTGCAATTGCGTTTTAATCTGTTAAATTGATTTTTTGGGATATTTGAAAGCCAGGGGGAAAAATGACCACTGTCAAATCTAATATAGCTATTGACGTCAACATTTTTAAAGTGTGTTTTAGTTTTGACTTTATTTTCTTCAATATAGATTTCTAAGTCCAAGAAAACAACGTTCTGTTTACTGTAGTCATAGGTTAGGTTTATATTCCAATCATTGGAATTCAAATGATGGAGGAAAGATGTCAATGATTTTTCATCGCCCCTCCAGATGAAGAACAGGTCGTCTATATACCGCCTGTACGACACCAGGTTCGCAGCCCAATCATGCGACCCATAAATGAAGAGGTCCTCCCAAAAAGCCATGTAGAGGTTCGCATAACTGGGGGCGAACCTGGTGCCCATAGCTGTCCCCTGCAACTGTAAATAGAAGGCACTCTGAAACCAAAAAAAGTTATTTTTCAAGATCCATTTGATATTATCTATTATAAAGTTCTTCTGCAGTTTCGGCATGGTTTTTTCTTTTTCCAAAAAATATTCCACAGCTTTGCAGCCCCTATTGTGTTCAATACTGGTGTAGAGTGATGACACATCGCAAGTGACTAGGAAACTGTCATCCTGCCATGTGGTGTCCTTCAGGATATTTAGTATGCCAAGACTATCTTTCAGATAAGCTCTGGTTTTTACAACCAAAGGCTGTAGTTGTTTGTCTATATATTGTGATAAATTTGATGATATGGAGTTTATTCCCGATATAATGGGTCTGCCTGGTGGGTTATTAACATCTTTATGTATTTTTGGAAGTATATAGAAAGTGGGGATCTTAGGGTGAGTTATATTTAGAAATTGATACTCTTTATTCGTGCGAATGTCTGATGTATAACCATAATCCAATAATTTGATCAAGCTCTTTTTCATTGTGTTAGTTGGATTTCCATCAAGTTTTTGGTAAACAGTAATGTCACTAAGTTGTCTATTACATTCATTAATATATTGGTCTCTATCTAAAATTACAATACCTCCTCCCTTGTCGGCTGGTTTAATGGTCGAAACCATTGTCATTAAACCAGCCGACAAGGGAGGAGGTATTGTAATTTTAGATAGAGACCAATATATTAATGAATGTAATAGACAACTTAGTGACATTACTGTTTACCAAAAACTTGATGGAAATCCAACTAACACAATGAAAAAGAGCTTGATCAAATTATTGGATTATGGTTATACATCAGACATTCTCACGAAGAAAGAGTATCAATTTCTAAACATAACTCACCCTAAGATCCCCACTTTCTATATACTTCCAAAAATAAATAAAGATGTTAATAACCCACCAGGCAGACCCATTATATCGAGAATAAACTCCATATCATCAAATTTATCACAATATATAGACAAACAACTACAGCCTTTGGTTGTAAAAACCAGAGCTTATCTGAAAGATAGTCTTGGCATACTAAATATCCTGAAGGACACCACATGGCAGGATGACAGTTTCCTAGTCACTTGCGATGTGTCATCACTCTACACCAGTATTGAACACAATAGGGGCTGCAAAGCTGTGGAATATTTTTTGGAAAAAGAAAAAACCATGCCGAAACTGCAGAAGAACTTTATAATAGATAATATCAAATGGATCTTGAAAAATAACTTTTTTTGGTTTCAGAGTGCCTTCTATTTACAGTTGCAGGGGACAGCTATGGACACCAGGTTCGCCCCCAGTTATGCGAACCTCTACATGGCTTTTTGGGAGGACCGCTTTATTTAGGAGTCGCATGATTGGGCTGCGAACCTGGTGTCGTACAGGCGGTATATAGACGACCTGTTCTTCATCTGGAGGGGCGATGAAAAATCATTGACATCTTTCCTCCATCATTTGAATTCCAATGATTGGAATATAAACCTAACCTATGACTACAGTAAACAGAAAGTTGTTTTCTTGGACTTAGAAATCTATATTGAAGAAAATAAAGTCAAAACTAAAACACACTTTAAAAATGTTGACGTCAATAGCTATATTAGATTTGACAGTGGTCATTTTTCCCCCTGGTTTTCAAATATCCCAAAAAATCAATTTAACAGATTAAAACGCAATTGCACTGAAATCGAAATCTATACACAGCAAGCAAAGAAATTAACTAAAGACTTCAAGGAAAAACTATACCCTGACTGTCTCATTAATGAAGCTTTAATGGAGGTGAATACATCTATAAATCCCATAGAAAAAAAGAATATAAAAGCTAACAAAATAGAAAAAATAAGATTAATAACAGATTTCAGCCAAGATTATAAATATGTACAAAAGACTCTTCATAAACATTGGTATTTACTTCTGAAAGACCCCATTCTTAAGAACATTCTCACCAAAAAACCAACCATTACATACAGAGGTGCACCTAACATCAAATCTACTTTAAGTGGCAGCTATTTACATAAGAAAAAAGATCTAAAACATAAGAACCCATTTGGAGTGACAAATGCGTTTTATAGGTGCAAAACCTGTAGGGCGTGTATGACCAGTAAGGTCATGACAGGTAACGGAATAACCTTCTTCCGTTCCCATCATAATTCAAAGAAATATGAAATACAATCAATAATTACCTGCAAAACAAATAATGTCATTTATGTTCTAACTTGCCCCTGTGGCCTACAATATGTAGGGAGAACCACTCGTCCTCTCTATAAGAGAATAGGCGAACATATGAATAACATTCGAAATAAGTACATGGACCACAGCGTATCTGCTCATTTTTCTATACATCACAATGCAGATCCAAGTAAACTACATTTTATGGGAATAGGTCAATTAAAGCGGCACTGGAGAGGAGAAGATTTCATTAAAACTATTTGTAAAACAGAAATGAAATGGGTATATAACTTAAAGACCCTAGCACCTATGGGACTTAATATAGAATTTGATTTATTTAATTTTTTATGAATTGTTTATGATAATTTATAGGATTTTTTGTTGCAAATTCTTCTTTTCTTTCAGTATATATTATCCACCAATTTTCATTTTGTACTGCTTTACAATTAATTTGTAGACCCTAGTTATTTCTGTTCCTCTGTTTCTCTTCTTTGTTTATATATATGTGTATATTTTCAGAATCTCCATATACTATATGTATTAATAGTGTTTTTCTTTTTTAGAACCGCTTCTCCGTATGATTCCGCGATATTTTTCACATATGTTTTTTTACTTTTTTTACTTTGTGTATAAATTTTGTATAATTATTTTGTACATATAATGTTTTTTATTTATTTGCTTTTAATGTGCTTTGTCATAGGGATCATTGCAGTCTTTTTATATATATTTCTATTGCAGATGTATAAAGGGATTAATAGGTGGATGTAATAAAATGACTGCATTTATACAGTGCTTGCAAGAGAACACTAATATAATTGATTTTATTGATCACCTTTTTATGTAATATAAGTGATATTTATTGTTAATATTTTTATTTGCTAACAAACAGACTCGTTTATAACATCTAACATAATGTCATTTAAATTACTGCCATCAGAAAATAGATTGCTAAATCAAACACAGATAGAGATATAGATCCAAAATGCTGAACAACTTCAAACTGTCTTATTTAAATGCAACAATGTAAAGTAATTTATCTATCAGAGAATCCACCAATCACGGAACTGCTGAGAGGAGGAGTGTCCATTCAGAGGTGGATTTAAGAAGGACACTGAGAGGAGGCAAGCGTACACTTGAAGAAGCCCCGCCCGGCGAAACGCGTCTGTGACACGCCCCTCCTCTCTGCACACTCTCGTACTCTCGCCGGATCGTTTGTATTTCTTTCCTGAAAGACAGATTGAAACATTCGGACATTGTCTCTACTGTGGTCTACGGATACCATCGATGCTACATTGGTAGCTTATAGCTCCCTTACCTAGGAGAAAATCATCTCGCTTGCCGCTTGAAGAAATATCTGCCGTTTTGAACATACCCACGCCTCTACATTCCAGGTCCAGGTGATGTTCATCTAAAAGCTTGGCATTTCCATGTTTGTTTGTGAGTTGAAGAGATTCTAACTCACCACTTTTTAATGTAAGCCTCTTTTTACCACATTTAAATTAAAAATTTTGATTCTAATACTGTGCTTCACTACGAGATCATCTCTTTTTTTCCCATATACTAATTGATACAACGAGTAATAACTGAAACAAAGACACGGGTCCCACACATATATTGTGAACTGCTGAAGCCTTTCCACGATCCTTGGAGATATATCCACTCTAAAGCTTTAACATAGAGCAGTAATTTCTGCTCTCAAAAGTGTGAGTACAACACCCACTATCCTCACCAGTTTTATTACCGTGCACATACAGAGAGCACTATTTTCTCTATTTTTCTTGTTTTTTATGCACTGAATATCTTCCATCATGAGAATTCTACAATCAACAGTTCAGATTCTATTTTAAAATATAAGTATTTTTACGTTTATCACTCTTTCACCATTGAAAACCAATTTTTTAATAAAATACCTTTCACTTATATATCACTCATAAAATTCACTTATATATCATCTTGCACTCCTCTCATTTTCCCCTTTTGTGTTATTTATCAGCACCAGTGCTTTTTATTTAAAAGTTTACTAATTGAGCAATCCAGGTTCGATGTAATTTTGCTGGGCGCACATCAGCATGGTGTCCTAGAACATAACAGAAAACATATGATACATTTTATCTTTCAAAATGAAATATATTTAACTGGTAGGTAGCAAACATGGCGTCTTCTATCCTACTGTATGGAAAGGCAGTTTACATTGCTTTTGTCCTATTGGATGGAATAATTGTTCAGATAGCTTATTTGAGATGTCAATCACACTTTGGTGGGATGGTCATCGAGTCTTCAAGTACAAGAGAGGTTCAAATGCCTGTCCAGCTGGATGGATTGGCAGTTCAGATGGCTTATCTGAGATGTCAACACACACATTGGTCGCACGGTCATCATTTCTTCCAGTAAAAGAAAAACTGATACGCTTATTGTTGGTGTTATTTCTAAGGGACCTTCTGTCCATCAAGTAATCAGGGGTACAATTATAATCTCCTGCCATCACCAATAGCCCCTTTTTCACTTTTTTTATCCTGGGCATTAATTTGTTTAGATATCTAACAATGGAGGTGTTTGGAGCATATATATTTACTAGGGTGTACAGGACTCTATTATATCTTGCCTTTTCATCCACCTCCTGATATTTAATCTTGAACTTCGTATCCTTATCAAAATAGCAACCCCTCTTTTTTTCTGTGTTGTTAATGATGCTTTTATCACCGTTGAGAATCTATTTAGAATAAACCTTGGAGTGTCTTGCTGTAGCCAGCGAGTTTCCTGTAAGAAGGCGATATTTATTCTTTCATCTCTCAAGATTTTTATTATCATCGATCTCTTAAATTGAGTATTTATTCCCTGGGCATTTAGGGATGGAATTCTAACCATGTTTCTCCTACGGTTCCATGCAACAACCAATGTTTCCAATTTAATATAAACATAACAATACATACAAACAATAAAATAAGTCTCGTCACGAGACCCCAACATCCTGATCTCGAGTCCCATACTGGAGTACAGAGAGATCCTAATAGTAACCCCTGGATCTCTGAGTGTAGTGGAATTACCCCACCACATTCTTTATTCTAGGTCTTTCTTCCTGACCCAGTCAGGAAGGTTCGCACCACTCTTTTCTACCATTCATTTGATGTTAGACATACACGGCAACAGTACCCATACATGTATCCCCGACTCCTCCCTCTCCGGGGCTAATGGGAAACCTTTTTTTTTCCTTTCCTTTTCCCTGACCCTCAGACTTCTTATCTGTAAGATTCCTCTTTATATGGTTGAGCATTTTGTCAGTGTCTGAACATCCTGCCCATTTATTTCTTCTGTCTCCCTTGTGCTTTCCTAAGCTACCTATTAATAGGTGACTGCTTCATCTGACCTTAAAGTGTGTGTAATAGTCTAATCTGTATTATATTTCCCTTTGATTTCACGATTCTTTGTGTTTAACCTTCCTCCTTATGTTGTTTTCTGCTTCTTCTATAAATCATTAGTGTTATGTGAAAAAACTCTAGTGGCTATCTTATTCTCCCCTTATCCCTTATAGCTATATAGTAGTTCTATTTTAATTTTCAATTCTTTGAAATTTCCTCTTACTTAGCATTATCTATTAATTACCTAGTTTTAAAGTGATGTCACCCTACATCTTAAATTATTTATTTGTTTATTTATTTATTTCTGCAATATTCTATTATATAGAACCTCTTTGGTTCTGTGAGCCCTATCCCTATCTTAGTTCAAGACATTATGATGTCATATTTAAATGCTCAACCATATTTTTTCAGCCAGTCTCTGGCAGCTTCTGGATCTCTGAGTACCACCCTGGCCCAGTCCCTAAGGACTATCAGGCTGGCTGGAAAACCTCATCTATATCTGATTTCATTTATTCTCATATCTGCTGCTATCTGTTTAAATTTGTTTCTTGCCATTCTAGTTCTATATGAGATGTCTTGGAAGATTTTAATGTTTCTGAATTTTTTTTTCTCTCTTCTTGGTTAGAGCTGGCTGCTAGCAATATCTGACTTTTTATTCTATATGATGATAGACAAATTATTACGTCCCTTGGCAAATTTTCTGGCAGGGATTTGGGTTTCGTCAGTCTGTGGCATCATTCTATTATATGGTGTGTATACTTGGATGCCTAATGCCCTTAAGAATTGCTTTAAAAAATCTTCTAATTTATTGACTGTGATATTTCTTATTTGAATATGATTCCTTCTAGTTCTGTCTTCTAAAGCAGCAATTTGTATTTCTAGTTCCTCTAACCTCTTTTTTGTTGCTTCTTGATCCTTGGACTTGAACCCTGGATCCTCAGATTAAAAGCCCCAACCTCTACTGACTGAGATATCCAGGCACAATGCTTCTGTGTGGTTCACATCCCAAAAAATTCATTGAGAACCTTACCAAAGAAATTATGTTATTTCTGTAAAATTAAATTCATGGTATGAAGATACATACTTTTTAAGATACCTCTTTGCCAAAATGGCACGATTGGTTAGTCCTCTACCTCCTAGTCAGTGATTTGTGAGTTCAAACCTCATGTTGACAAAAAGTATGGCTTTTATGTTCTAAAAAAAAATTGCAAGTTTTTCGAATTTGAATCCAAAAAGGACGTCTGCAATTCCACATTAAGCTACTTATTTCTAATGCATAACACAACGTCATTCTTTTTACTTAAAAGTCTACTAACTGAGCAATCCAGGTTCAATATCTTTTTGCTGTGTGTATATAAGCATGGTGTCATATAATGTAACAGAAAGCTTATGATATTATACACATGGACTTGCCCACTATCAGCAACAATCGTTCGTGTTTTCCAATTGCATTTTGTGTTAGCTTATCTAAGTTTATCATTTGTAAGGATAACTGATTATTATAAAACCCTTTGGCAATTATGTTAGCACTGCAAAACTCCTTTGCAGATTAAAGAACTATATCTGGAGCATCAGCAAAGAGACTCTTCTGAAACTCGGCAGTTTATTCTTTTTATAGAAATAAAGTCCATTGCATGCAAGGAAATTCCAAAAAACTGAATGCATCATGCAATGCTGTGTACTACTCCCTTCACAGAACAGCTCAAATTGTCTCTAACCAAAATAGAAAGAGAAGTGGAAGGCCTCGGTGCACCACTGAGCAGGAGGACAAGAAAATTACAGAGTTTAGTGTGAGAAACAGATGCCTCACAGTTGCTCAAATGGCAGCTTTATTAAATACTTCCCACAAAACACCAATCTCAACAACAAGAACAAAGGGGTGACACACCAGGATGCTGGCCTTTTAAGCAGAGATGCAAATAAAAAAAAAACATATTGCAGAATGGCCAATAGAAAGAAAAGATTAAGATTGGCAAAATACACAAAACACAGACACTCGACAGATGGAGACTTGAAAAAGTTTTTTTTCATATTATTTTTTATAATTCAATTGATGTAATGGCAAGGATCAAAAGAGTCACTGGGGTTTGTTTCTCCCGGTGTGTTAACTCATGGTGTCGCCCCCATGGATTTCCTCCAATACCATGCGAATCAGATTCCTTAGTAATTCCAGTCAGATGACCCATTAAATATGCCATACAGGAGAGAACACAAATAATGCCACATAGATGAGCCCATTAACTATGCCACACACAGGAGCCCCTTAAATTAAGCCACACCAGAGCCCCATTAATCATGCCTTACCTTGGAGCCAAATTACAGACATCTCTCTCTATCTCTCTCTGTATAACTAGTTGATTTATACTTATTTGAACTTTTTAATATTATATTCAACTATTTTCATATGTAATAAAAATGTTATTGAAAAACTGCATTCCTTGTTTTTATTCCATTTCTCTGCACCCACATTGCACCAAAAGAACTTAACAGCACTTGCCATGCACCTATTCTACACACAGCACTTGGCTTGCATTCATATTGCACCTACACGATTTGGCATGTCACAGTGTTAATGCCCCTCAGAACATACCACATTGTCCCTTTCCCCCACTGATCTGCCCCTCAAACAATCCAGTGTCACTTTCCCCATAGTAGTTATTATTTTGCCCCACAGATCATGCCACAGCATCAATTTGCCAATTAAAGTAAGGCACAGTTTTCCCATTAATATGCCAGTGTTATCTTGTCCATAAATATGCCACAGCCAATTTGCCAAATAATATGCCAGTATTATTTTGCCATTAATATGTCACAGCCAATTTGCCCAATAATATGCTAGTATTATTTTGACATAAATATGCCCCAGCCAATTTGCCCTTTAATATGCCAGTATTATTTTGCCACTAATAAGGGAAAATAAAAAACATGGGATCATCATATATCTTTTTCTAGCAGTTAAAAGGTGTGCACAAAACTTTATTGAGAATAGTTTGATGAAAATGTTAAAAAACAGTGTGTGTCAACAAATCTATTTACAGCAAAAGGGCCGCTTACAATATTCAGTGTCTTATACATTTTTCATGACAGTTTCCTTTAGACTTACATGCAAATGAGTTATATATTGGCACCTTGCAAAGTACACACAATTGTGAATTCAGAGAGCAAGCTAATGGCTGCAATAGAATGGTAATACTGTTTCTTTTCCAGCGACAAAGCTTTTGTTTACATTTTAGAGCTTAGTGCAGCACATTCAAAGAGTAATGGGTGGGCACATGTACCAGCCCCAATTATTCTTTATCTCTTAGACTCCTACACCTGTAAAAATGTTTCTATGGTCCACACGCACAAACCAGTCATAAAGGCCGAGTCTTCCCAAAAAGTAGCTCCCATTCACACCAGTTTCTTTGAGGTTTTTTTTTGTATTTTTGGTAGCATGTGGTCCCATGGCACTATGCTATCTATGTTGCAGTTCAAGGGGGTAAAATTTGTGTATTGGCACAGATTGCTTGCTCCACCCCCACATGCTCAGCATTCAAGCACAGGAGGACACGTCACAACCTGGTGCTCAGAGGGAAACTAGCAGGTAAGGGAGTACTTGAAAATCATGACACTGCTGGTGTGTGAGTGACTGTGTGTGCGTGTGTAACTGACTGTGTATATGTCTGAATGTGTGAGTGTGTTTGAGTGAGACTGACTCTTCTGGCTTATCTGTGCCATGGAGACCCATACCACGAAACTCCCACCACACAATGCTTGTGCTGATATTCATGCCAGTGGAAGTTTGGAACTCTTCAGTCATGGAATCAGCAGAGTGTTGGTTACTTTTATGCACAATGCTTTATTGTATACACCTGTGGCAATGGGTAAGATTGAAACACTCAAATTCAATAAATAAGAGGTGTGTCCCAACACGTTTGTCCATATAGTGTACATGTATACTCATAGGCATCCACTTTACCTACATTCCCATACTCGTGCTGTATATTGGTATCTTGTTGTATGACATGATGCCAGCTCTGGGCCAGCTAATGGATGTACATTATTCCACCAAATTCTTATCAATAATTAGAGATAATAATGATGTGATTAGGCCTATTAACATTACATATTTGCTTTCTCTCGTATTTCTTTGTGAAATTCCAAAAATTGGTGATGAGAAATTGTATGTAGAAAATATCCACTGTCAGGGATTTGTTGGTCTGTGTAAAGGATCAATCCATAATACTAAAATATTACCCTCAATGGACATGTTTAATTAATTGATATGTTGTTTCTGTGATGATACTATAGCAGAAAATGTCATTATTATCAAAAGAAAATGAGGCTGAGGCGGAGGCTGAAGAGATACATTTGAACAGTTTTGTATATAAAATATTGTACTCCTTAACATCTGCTATGATGTGTCAACGCACGTCTTTCAAAATTCAGCCAAAGTGATTTGTCCCTAATAACTCCAGTGTCCCGGCTGACCAATGGTCTTGTAGCTAATATGTATGCTGCCATTTTGGGTTATACCAAGTTTTTGTGTATGGTCTGTTACCCTGCTCTGAATGCTTCCATCTTTGTTCTTTTCACTTTTATCAGTTCAGTGGAGAGTCTGTTGGCAAAGTCTGCATGGACAAAAAAGAACTAAATGTTAGTTGAAGTGTCCTCAAGTTTAGTACAGCTACTAAACCAAATACTAAAGTTACTGTTGATACAAAAACTAGAGTTAACAGAACTCAACTCAGCCTAACTTTAATCAGTCAGTAAAATTTTAATTAGTTATTTGTATTTAATTTTTATTTAGAAACTGTTTTACCGGGAAGAATATATTGAGATGTCTCTAGTTTTCAAGTATGTTGTGGGGACCAAGTTGATTATAAATCAAAAAGCTCCCTGTGACCACCAAGGAGAACAGGGGGGCGTATTCAACTCCTCTAAGAGGGGACTCAACCTTCAGCACCTATCTGTACAATCTATTTTATTATCAAATTTAGTATTGGAAATATACCAATACTGGCCCACAAGAAAGAGAGTAAGGGGGACACAAAAGAGAGAAGGAGAGGCAGGGAGAGGAGGGAAAAAGGGGACAAGCCCAAAGGTCGTTAACTGTTCATTAGACATGTGCATTCGTTTTCAGACGAATGCATTTTCGTCCGAAAATAGCATTTTCGTCCATTCGTCCGAAAAACGAATAATGAAAATGCTATGCTAACGAAAGCCGAATGAACGAATGGTTAATATACGAAAATCATTCGTTCATTCGTCCATTCGTAGTACTATTGGCATTCTATAAGCCGAAATAGAGTCGGTTTAAAGAATACAATAGCATAGTACACTACATTCCATAAACCGACATAATGAACCAATTTCGGTTTATGGAATGCATGTAAGTCTATTGGCATTCTATAAACCGACTCTATTTCTGTTTATAGTACTATAGCACGAATGGACGAATGATTTTCGTTTATATTAAACCATTCGTTCATTCGTTCAACTTCTTAGCTTTCTATAAACCGAAACAGAGTCTCCATTCATAAATTTTTATGAATGGGAACTCTAGTTCGGTTTATAGAAAGCCCATAGTATTACATGTAATCCATAAGCCGAAAGTCTATAAACCGAACGTTCGGTTTATAGACTTTTGGCTTATAGAAAACGAACAGTAGTAGTGCCTTTCTATGAACCCATTCATAATTCTTATGAATGGGTTCATAGAAAGGCACTACTACTGTACGTTTACTATAAGCCGAAAGTCTATAAACCGAAGGTTGTTTGGTTTATAGACTTTCGGTTTATAGAATTACATGTAATTCTGTGTATTCTATAAACCGAAAGTCTATAAACCGAACGACCTTCGGTTTATAGACTTTCGGCTTATAGAAAACGAACAGTAGTAGTGCCTTTCTATGAACCCATTCATAATTCTTATAAATGGGTTTATAGAAAGACACTACTACTGTACGTTTTCTATAAGCCGAAAGTCTATAAACCGAAGGTTGTTCGGTTTATAGACTTTCGGTTTATAGAATACATAGAATTACATGTCATTCTATGTATTCTATAAACCGAAAATCTATAAACCGAACGACCTTCGGTTTATAGACTTTCGGCTTATAGAAAACATGTAGTACTATTGCCTTTCTATGAACCGAACGAGAGCCCCATTCATAAGAATTTCTTATGAATGGGGCTTTCATTCGGTTTATAGAAAGCCAATAGTATTACACGTATTCTATAAAACGAAACGAATAAAACGAAACGAATAAAACGAAAAAAAAAATTTGTTTTAGACGAAATAAATAACATTTTCGTCCGAATGGACAAAAACTAAACGAAAATTTTAGTTTTGAACATGTCTACTGTTCATCTCATAAGCAACATCAGCTTTAGCTCATATTCATTAACTCCCTGCAAAGTGCCCGTAGTTCACTAGAATAGCATGGTCAGCAGAATCCTACCACCTAACATAGCTTGATTTCGCTTTTCCCTATCAAGTTACAGCTATTGTCCCTTAGTATACCATGATCTTTGTAGTAGTAGTAGCTTAACCCCTTAGTGACAGATGACGTGCCCGGCACGTCACGGCAAATCAAGAACTTGCCGACAGGTGACTTTACAGGAAGGGCTTCCCTTCTACTGGCAGGAGCATCGGAAGTGATTGTATTTCACTTCCGTTGCTCTAGGGGGAGCCAATCGATGTCTGCACAGCAGATCTGTGTGATCTGTGTGCAGGCATGTATGATAAGTGCTCTGATGAGCACTTATCATACAGTCAAAGGCAATATTTGTAAATATTGCCTTTGACAAGTATTGATCTGCCTCCCTCTCCTTACTAGTTTTAGTAAGGGAGAGAGACAGATCAGATAATGTAAAAACCTAAAATAAAATAATAAAATTAAATATTTAATACAATTTTAAAAACCAAGGGCTTTTATAAAAGACATTTCAAGTGGTTAACCCCTTCCCTGCCATTGATCCCTGTGTACGCAGTGATCATACACAGCAGCACATTTTTTGCTGTCTGTGCATTTTTTAGGGGTTAATTTTTTTTACTGTAATTCATTACAGTATAACAAAGGCTCTTTTAAGAGCTATTAACCCCTTACTTGCGGTAGATCACTGCCTAAGCAGCGATCTGACGCAAATGCAGCAATCTTGCTGCAGAAGCATTTTTTATATATTTTTTAACTTTTTTATTACACCTGCTTCAGGTTAATTGTACCAGTACCAGTGCCAAACAGATTCCTTAGATGGCCTATTAACTATGCCACACACCGAAGGCCCATTAATTATGCCATACACAGGAGCCCCATAAATTATGCCACACTAGAGCCCCATAAATTATGCCACACCAGAGCCCCATAAATTATGCCACACCAGAGCCCCACTATTTATGCCTCACCTCTAGCCAATTAATTATGCCACACACACACACACACACACACAGGTGCCCCATAATTAAGCCACACACACACAGGTGCCCCATAATTATGGCACACAAAAGAGTCTCTTAATTATGCCACACAAAAGAGTCCCTTAATTATGCCACACCAGAGCCCCATAAATTATGCCACACCAGAGCCCCACTATTTATGCCTCACCTCTGCCCAATTAATTATGCCACACACACAGGTGCCCCATAATTATGCCACACACACACAGGTGCCCCATAATTATGCCACACAAAAGAGTTTCTTAATTATGCCACACAAAAGAGTCCCTTAATTATGCCACACGTGGGGCTTGATAAATATGCCACACACAAGCGCCCCATAATTATGCACACATGGGACCGCCATTAATTATGCAACACACAGGAGCCCCACGAGGTGACAATTGTACAATTATAGATACCAGGAATATTGTGCCACTCAGAGCCCAGTAATATTGTGTCAGTCAGATACCAGTAATATTGTGCCATTCAGATACCAGTAATATTGTGCCACTTAGAGCCCAGTAATATTGTGCCAGTCAGATACCAGGAATATTGTGCCATTCAGAGCCCAGTAATATTGTGCCAGTCAGATACCAGGAATATATTGCCAGTCAGAACCCAGTAATATTGTGCCAGTCAGAGCCCAGTAATATTGTGCCAGTCAGATACCAGTAATATTGTGCCACTCAAAGCCCAGTAATATTGTGCCAGTCAGAGCCCAGTAATATTGTGCCAGTCAGAGACCAGTAATAATGTGCCAGTCAGAGCCCAGTAATAATGTGCCAGTAAGAGCCCAGTAATAGTGTGCCAGTCAGAACCCAGTAATAGTGTGCCAGTCAGAGCCCAGTAATAGTGTGCCAGTCAGAAACCAGTAATAGTGTGCCAGTCAGAGCCCAGTAATATTGTGCCAGTCAGAGCCCAGGAACATTGTGCCAGTCAGAGCCCAGTAATAGTGTGCCAGTCAGATACCAGGAATATTGTGCCAGTCAGAGCCAAGTAATAGTGTGCCAGTCAGATTCCAGGAATAGTGTGCCAGTCAGAGCCCAGTAATAGTGTGCCAGTCAGAGCCCAGTAATATTGTGCCAGTCAGAGCCCAGTAATAGTGTGCCAGTCAGAGCCCAGGAATATTGTGCCAGCCAGAGCACAGTAATAGTGTGCCAGTCAGAGCCCAGTAATAGTGTGCCAGTCAGAGCCCAGGAATATTGTGCCAGTCAGAGCCCAGGAATATTGTGCCAGTCACAGCCCAGGAATATTGTGCCAGTCAGATGCCTGTAATAATGTGCCAGCCAGAGCCCAGGAATATTATGCCAGTCAGAGCCCAGGAATATTTTGCCAGTCAGAGCCCAGGAATATTGTGTCAGTCAGAGCCCAGGAATATTGTGTCAGTCAGAGCCTAGGAATATTGTGCCAGTCAGAGCCCAGTAATAGTGTGCCAGTCAGAGCCCAGTAACAGTGTGCCAGTCAAATACCAGGAATATTGTGCCAGTCAGAGCCTAGGAATATTGTGCTAGTCAGATACCAGTAATTTGGTGCCAGTCAGATACCAGTAATATGGTGCCAGTCAGAGCCCAGGAATATTGTGCCAGTCAGAGTCCAGTAATATTGTGCCAGTCAGACACCAGTAATATGGTGCCAGTCAGATACCAGTAATATGGTGCCAGTCAGAGGCCAGGAATATGGTGCCAGTCAGAACCCAGTAATATTGTGCCAGTCAGAGCCAAGGAATATTGTTCCAGTCAGAGCCCAGTAATAGTGTGCCAGTCAGATACCAGGAATATTGTGCCAGTCAGAGCCCAGTAATAGTGTGCCAGTCAAATACCAGGAATATTGTGCCAGTCAGAGCCCAGTAATATTGTGCCAGTCAGATGCCTGTAATATTGTGCCAGTGAGATGCCTGCAAAATTGTGTCAGTCAGAGCCCAGTAATATTGTGCCAGTAAGATGCCTGCAAAATTGTGTCAGTCAGAGCCCAGTAATATTGTGCCAGTAAGATGACTGTAATATTGTGCCAGTCAGATGCCAGTAATATTGTGCCAGAGCCCAGTAATATTGTGCCAGTGAGATGCCTGTAATATTGTGCCAGTCAGAGCCCAGTAATAGTGTGCCAGTCAGAGTCCAGTAATATTGTGCCAGTCAGATGCCTGTAATATTGTGCCAGTCAGATGCCTGTAATATTGTGCCAGTCAGATGACTGTAATATTGTGCCAGTCAGATGTCAGTAATATTGTGCCAGTCAGATACCAGTAATATTGTGCCAGTCAGATGCCTGTAATATTGTACCAGTCAGATGCTAGTAATATGGTGCCAGAGCCCAGTAATATTGTGCCAGTCAGATGCCTGTAATATTGTGCCAGTCAGAGCCCAGTAATAGTGTGCCAGCCAGAGCCCAGGAATATTGTGCCAGTCAGTGCCCAGGAATGTTGTGCCAGCCAGAGCCCAGTAATATGGTGCCAGTCAGAGCCTAGGAATATTGTGCCAGTCAGTGCCCAGTAATAGTGTGCCAGTCAGTACCCAGTAATAGTGTGCCAGTCAGTGTCCAGTAATAGTGTGCCATGCCAGTGCTCGTTTTAAACCCCCCTCCTCATAACTTACCGAGTAGCTGGCTGCTGTGTATCGCAGGACGGACTAGGCAACAGTCTTCTCTTCCCTCCTGCACGGAGGAGGCAAACACAGTTGCTGGATGTGACCTATCGTTACATCCGGTCGCTCTGTTTTTTTTTTTGTTTTTTTTTTACGGCGGCCGCATCCAGGGGATAAAAAAGGTAAGCAGCGCGGTGCGGGGGGGTGCTGGCAGCACCGGTGTCACCCCCGCTGGAGGTGTCACCCGGTGCGGTCCGCCCCCCACGCCCCCCCCTCGGGACGCCACTAGTGAGGGAGACAGACAGAGCTGTATAATGTAAGTTTGTAATTATAATATATTTTAAAAAAAATTGAGACCCAAGGGCTTTTATAAAAGCCGTTTCAGTGTTTAACCCCTTCCCTGCCATTGATCGCTGTGTACGCAGTGATCTTCCACAGCAGCACATTTTTTGCTGTCTGTGCATTCTTAGGGGTTAATTTATTTACTGTCATTTATTACAGTATATCAAAGGCTCTTTTAAGAGCTATTAACCCCTTGCTTGCCATACATCACTGCCTAAGAAGCGCATATGGTCACTGCCTAAGCAGCGTATATGAGCGATCTGGCGATCTGGCTGCAGAAGGATTTTTGTTGCTATCGGCATTGTTTTTTGTCACACTTGCTATGGGTTAATTTTACCTACTAGGGGATTACGTGTATTCCTTTTGAAGCTGTCTGAACTCGTGTATAGCTATCAGTAACAGCCGATCAGTGGAAAAGACGGTTTGGTGATTGCTCAAATGAGCACCACCATTCGCCTGTCAGATCACTATTAGTAAATATTGTTCTGACTCATATGGATCTGCCTTCCTCTCCTCACTTGAGTTATAAGGGAGAGAGACAGATCTGTATAATATGTTTTTAATTGTAATAAATTTAATTAAATGTTACAAAATTGTAAGACCCAAGGGCTTTTATAAAAGCCATACCCTTTGTATTAACCCCTTCCCTGCCACTGATCACTGCACAGCAGAACATTTTTTCTTGTCTGTGCATTTTTAGGGGTTCATTTTTTTGTACAGTACTACAAAGGCTCTTATAAGAGCTATTAACCCCTTCCTTGCCCTACATGTCAAAATTCCAAGTTGTAAAATCAAAAAGCACACATCTCAAATGTGACCTTTTAACCCCCCAAACAAGGCTGACAAACGTATGCATGGGTGGTATCCCTGTGCTCGGGAGATGTTGCTGAACACATATTGGGGTATTGTTTGGCAGTGATACATACCACAATCTGTGAATGTGTGTCTAAAATACAATTTATGTGGGAACAAATACACAATAAAATTACTACCAGAAACTTTGACAAAAGCTGGTGTTAGAATTGGTGCATAGAAAATGTTAAAATACCACCATTTAAAATAGCCTAGAGTGTCTACTTTTACAAAATATATGCTTTTATGGGTTAAAACACTAGACATGTGCAAAACTAAAATTTTCATTCGTTTTCGTCCATTCGGACGAAAACGTTATTTATTTTATCTAAAACGAATTTCGGTTTATAGACTTTCGGCTTATAGAATACATAGAATTACATTTATTCTATAAACCGAAAGTCTATAAACCGAACGACCTTACATGTAATACATGTAATACTATTGGCTTTCTATAAACCGAACTAGAGTCCCCATTCATAAGAAATTCTTATGAATGGGGACTCTAGTTCGGTTTATAGAAAGCCAATAGTATTACATGCATTCCATAAACCGAAAGTCGTTCATTATGTCGGTTTATGGAATGTATATGTAATGCTATTGGTATTCTATAAACCGCCTCTATTTCGGTTTATTGAATGCCAATAGCACGAATGGACGAATGATTTTCGTTTATTAACCATTCGTTCATTCGTCTTTCGTTAGTTTAGCATTTTCGTTTTTCGGACGAATGGACGAAAATGCTATTTTCGGACGAAAATGCTATTTTCGGACGAAAATGCACATGTCTATAAAACACACTGTTTGGCTTAAAAAAAGTCCCGAATGAAACATGGGGGCGCAGGCTGACTACACGTCAAAATTCCAAGTTGGAAATGTGCACTTTCAAAATGTGGCCTTTTAGCCCCCAAACAACCCAACCAGATCTATGCATGGATGGTATCCCTGTTCTCAGGATATGTTGTTAAACACATATTGGGTTGTTGTTTGGCAGTGAAACATACCAAAATCTGTAAATTCATGTCTGAATTACAATGTATGTGAATAAAAACCACAAAAAAAATGACTACCACAAACTTTGGCAAAAGCTGGTGGTAGAATTAGTGCATGGAAAGTGTTAAAATACCACCATTTGAAATAACCTACGGTGTGTACTTTTAAATAATATATGGGTTGATGGGGTAAAATACACTAGCTGGCTTCAAATATGTCCCAAATGGGACATGGGCGCAGGTTGTCTGCATGTGAAAATTTCAAGTTGGAAAACGAACAAGCGCAGCTCTCAAATTTGGCCCTTTAACCATTAAACAAGCAGACAAACCTATGCACGGGTGGTACTCCTGTACTCAGGAGAAGTAGCTGAACACATATTGAGGTCTTATTTGGCAGTGACACATACCAAAATCTGTGAATTCATGTCTGAAGTACAATGTTTGTGGGAAAAAAACGCAAAAAATTATTACCACAAACTTTAACAAAGGCTGGTGGCATAATTAGTGCATAGAAAGTGTTAAAATACCACCATTTGAAAAAGCCTAGGGTGTCTACTATTAGAAAATATATGGATTGATGGGGTAAAATACACTGGCGGGCTTCAAATATGTCCCAAATGGGACATGGGTGCAAGCTGTCTGCATGTCAAAATTTCAAGTTGGAAAACCAAAAACTGCACCTCCCAAATGTGGACTTTTAGCCCCCAAACAACTCAACAAACCTATGCATGGGTGGTATCCCTGTACTCAGGAGACATATTAGAATCTATTTAGCAGGTTTTTTTTGTTCGCTTTTGTCGATGAGGAGAAGATGTTTCAAATAAAAGTCAGGAAATACATTTTTTTTAAACCATATTTTATTTTGTTTTTTATATAATATTATAGGATATGATCAAAATGATGGCATCCAAAGAAAGCCCCTCTTGTCTAGATAAAAACAATATATAATTTTTGTGGGTACAGCAAATGACAAAGAAGAAAATTACAGCTAAACACAAACAGCACAGAAATGTTAAAATAGCCATTGTCCAGAATGGACAAAAATGTTTCAAAGGCTCTGTCCTTAAGGGGTTAATACATCGTCTAATGGGTCATAATTTCTAATTGATTACAAATACATTTCAGCATTTATATGCAATGAAGAAAGAGAGAAAAAAAAAAAACAGAATACAACTCAACTACTTATCAGTCAATGATCATTAGCAGTACTCTCTTACACCAGAGCTGTGCTGAACAGCCCTCGTGCTAATATTCTGGTAAGTGTACACACATATCATTTAACATTTTCCTAGACCACCTAAATTGTGACCGTACTTAATTAAATATCATACTTTTCAATTTTCATTTGTGCAGTAAAAGAAAAAAAAGAAAAGAAAAAAAAAACTAAATATCCTTCATTGTTTCAGTAATCACTAGCAATACTCTCCTATACCAGAATTATACAATGCTGCCCTAAAGCTATTAATCTAATTAGAACCCTAGTGCTAAAATTCTGCTAATTGTTCACCCACATTATTTATCATTTTCACAAGCCATCTATGGTAAGGAGAGAAGAAAATAAGTAAATCACTACTTGAATAAACTAACAAGCAAACATAGAAACATAGAAACATAGAATGTGTCGGCAGATAAGAACCATTCGGTCCATCTAGTCTGCCCAATTTTTTTGAGTACTTTTATTAGTCTCCCGTTCCTGGTCTTATAGCTAGGATAGCCTTGTGTCTATCCCACACATGCTTAAAATCCTTGACTGTGTTTACCTCTACCACTTCTGGCAGGCTATTCCATACATCCACTACCCTCTCAGTAAAGTAATACTTCCTGATATTAGTTTTAAATCGTTGCCCCTCTAATTTAAGACTATGTCCTCTAGTTGTTAAGACTATGTCCTCTAGTTGTGGTAGTTTTTCTTCTTTAAAATATACTCTCTTCCTTTACTGTGTTGATTCCCTTTATGTATTTAAATGTTTCTATCATACCCCCCCTGTTACGTCTTTCCTCCAAGCTATACATGTTAAGATGCTTTAACCTTTCCTGGTAAGTTTTATCCTTCAACCCATGAACCAATTTAGTAGCCCTTCTCTGAACTCTCTCCAAAGTATCAATATCCTTCTGGAGATACGGTCTCCAGTACTGCGTACAATACTCCAAGTGAGGTCTCACCAGTGCTCTGTACAATGGCATGAGCACTTCCCTCTTCCTACTGCTAATACTTCTCCCTATGCTAGCATTTTCTGCTGCTCTATTGCATTGCCTACCTACCTTCAAGTCCTCTGAAATTATTACTCCTAAATCCCAAACTCCCCAGCCCTCCCGACCTCAACCTCTCTCTAGGCCTCTAGAAAAAAAAAGGGTGAAAGTTATGGTTTTAGAAGGCCGCACAAAGTTAATTTGTCCTTGGCCTGTTGAGCGTCAAAATACATATGAACTTTCTCCCTGTAGGATATACGCAATTAAGTAGTGAATCCCCATGAATACAGAATATTATGCTCTCGCAAACATCCCGTTAGATCCATATATATTCTCCTAGCCATTCTTGTTGACAGGGAAAGGTCCGCATACATAGAAAGGATGGAGAATTTTCCTGTGTTCACAAATAAGTTCATCTTTAATTTTAAAGCTACTGAAACATACAATAGTGTCCCGAGACGCCGTGTCCTGAAGCCTAATAGATGGTTTAGGTAAGCGATGCACTCTTTCAATTGGGGTTACTTCCAGAAACTTAGGCTCTAAATATGTTGCCAACAAGCCCATCAAATATTTATCCAAATCAGTTGTATCTTGTAGTATACCCCTTATCTTGAGATTTGTTCGTCTAGAGCGATCTTCCAGGTCCGAAACTTTAAGGTCAAGCCGATTGATTGAAGTATTCATTTGACTTTTCGGGGAGTAATAGGAGTCGATGGGGTGCGGTTTGGTAACTTTATTTGAGTTTTTCAGCTTATCCATTTTATCGTGTTAATCACTTTTAGGTGCCATGTTCAGGGCTATTGCCACCACAATAACTGTTCTGGCTCTATAAGCCTAAAGTTATGTATAGATATTCCCTCACGATCATTTTTCAGGGCAAGCACCGGTCTCCTTCATCCCTAGCACTCCCACAACAAACAACAGGATCAATCCACTGCCCTCCCGTGCCAGCAGGTCCCAACTTGAATCATAAGCAAAATCAGTAGCCTGTTATCGGCATGTTATCTTCCTGGTTAATGTAAAGAAAAAAAGTTTCTTCATACCAGCAGCAGCCGCCCTTCCAATGTCTGAGATCCAATGGCAGGACCAGGTAATACCTGTACATAAGTTAGAAAGGTTCTGTGGATTTCCCAGAGGCCCTCCGCCTCTCTGTTACTAGACTCAGTTTTTCAGCCCACCAGTGTCTGCAGGTTCTCTCCCTCTCCTCCTCAGTCAGCGATCCTCTTCTCCCTGTAAACCGATCAATTCGGCCTGGGTAGTGGTAGTCTTGTGTTTTTTCAGGTTTTACACCGTACGGGCAACAGGGAGAGGACCTCTGTGGCACCACTACATCCACGCCTCAGTCACAGCCACCGGTTACACCCTTCGGGCTTGCTCAGGAGGACTTCTCCGCAAAGAGTTTTGTCGCTCCCCAGTCTCTCTGCCGCACGGCATTTCTTGTCCCTCTCATCGAAGTGGCACCCCCCACACACACGCAACGTGCACCGTACAGCGTGCTACATCATCTGCATTCCGCCCTGTTACTCATCTGTCAACTGAATCTGACAGCCTAAACCATGTTTTAACATTTTTGTAGTCTCACCAGTTTACATTGCAATCTGTAAGAACAAGCAGCTCATTTTTATTAGTTAGGGCACTAATGTCCCCTAGCAGTTGCTTGATGTCAGTAAGAAACTGAGCAGGGGAATCTGATGAGTGGTAGATGCCTAAAATGACTAATGGTTGTGAGAAAGGGCTTAGTTTATTGCCAACTGTAAATTTAAAAGTAGAGGAGGTACTCGATAACTTTAGGACTGTAAAATTTAGTAACTTCTGTATATATAGAATACCTTTATTTTTTCTGATGCAGACAAATCCCTATATTTCAGTTGCACAGTCTAGGGTTCTGGGGTTCAACCAGAATCAGTGCTGACAAGGATAAATGGTTTATACTCCCAACACCATGCTCTGAGTCCATCTATTTTGGATAGAAGGCTGCGTATGTAGCAATGGACACAAGAGAGGCTCTTACTGAAAATGAAGGTGGCATTTGTACTATTAATCTGATCAATGGGTGATTTGTTAACACTCTCCACCAGTACCCAATAGGAAGTTTGCAAAGCAGTCCATTCCCAAAGTAGCTATAGCCAACAATTACTTGACTGCATTTAAGTCATGCTTAAGCCACCTCGCTCTGTACATATATAGTTCCAATTGTGTCATCAAATTTTTCAGACAAGGTTTTTTTTATAAAAACGCTTTGAATTGCACAAAATGATTTAAAAAAAGCATCATTGGAAAAGTAACAGTAAGGATGATTAATAGTTTGTTGGTATCTCTGCCTGATGCAGGAATATATATAGCAACATAATGGTATTTTTTTAAATTTTTCTTAAAGGACTTCTGTAGTAAAAAAATAAAGTTCTGCTTAATTGAAAGATGTCATGAAGCATAGGTATTTTATATAGAAATGCTTTAAGGGAAGATTTCAAATGAAGTACCACATTTGGCAATTTTTACTTCATATAGCTCTACCAGGAGGCAAACATTTTGTTTAGAATCTTTGGTCAGATGGATCAAAGGTTCATCTGAAACAAGGTGAGTGAAGATATGACCCAAGATCCTAAACAACGTGTCTGCCCCCTGAGAGAATGAAATTAAGTAAAGAAGGCTCAATAAAGAACTTCATTTGTTTTCTTACATTAAATAATTTCTTTCTAAATCATCTACACTTAATACAAGGTCATTTTTTGCTACAGCTGTTCTTTAAATTCTGCATGTGTAGTTCTAAAGTGATCAGCTGTGGGCATAATTTGGATACAAATAAGGTTATATTTACATGTTAATGTAAACCCTTTTTTATTTTATTTTCTATGTATATAAGATAGGCTCAGGGACTAATGAATGTATTTAGAAAATTGGGCAGACTAGATGGGCCAAATGGTTCTTATCTTCCAATCCATTCTATGTTTCTATGTTGCTATGTAAAGTACATTGTTTCTGTGTTCTAAATGCTTTGTGATATCCATTGAACATTACTTAAAAGAAATGTTACAAACATTACTTGTAACTTTGTGGACACAAAAACTTGCAATGCTACATATTGGGTTGAATTCATTTCTGTGTGATGAATGTTATTGTTTTTTTATTTCCAGTGTTTCTGTTATAATCCAACACCAGTGACAAATGTATCTCTAATATTGAAATCATGTTCATTATATGATATCACAATTTACATTGCCCTGGTAAATAGACATTACACTAGTTTTCATTATCAAAGTTATGTGTGGCCTATTCACTAAAAAGTGAACTGCGATGCATTGGCATGTGAACTTCAAAAATCAGGCATAATAGATAAATTATAAAAAAAACTTCTACTTTCTTTTGTTTACACCTCAACTTAATAATGCCTGCTGTTTGCAGTTCACTTGTCAATTTACTTATTTTGACTAGACCTTGGAATGTAGGTTAGTTTGTAAAAATAAAAAAATGATCTACCCTCCCTGCATTCTCCAAAATATTACAGGTAAAAAACTGTTCACATTCAGATGTGATCCTTCTTGTCGCAAGGGTGAGAATACAATGATCAATATGTTAGTGAATTAAGAATAGCCCTGAGGCAGACCAATGGTTTGTAACAAATCCATCTGCCACTCAAGGTGTTAATACTATCTGAAGATTGTATGAGTGACGAATGAAAGTCTCTATACACTGTGGTTAGTGAACATAAAGTCCAATCCTTTCAGTTAGTATGCTTTTCAGTCTTTTAACATCATTTGATGTAAAACTAAAGTACAAAAAGCCTCTAGATAGCTACAGGGCAGATTATTAGAAGGCATTTACTTAAACATAAGTGTAGCCAATTCTGTCATGTTTAATGTCTCTGTAGATAAATCGGGATTTGTTGCCTAGAGTCATCTGATAGCTACAAAGGGTTAGTCCAATCATGGAGAGAAATCAGCAGGATCTGAACTGGAATTAGGAGCAACATTATTCTTACTGGTATAATGGGTCTGGAATAGGATGACGGGTGTTTCCTTTAACTACTGGTAATTATGAATAATGTATAATGCAGCGCTGCATTGATGTCATTGTTGCCCTGTGCCAGGTATTTCTTAACCCCTTAGTGACAAGACATTTTCACCTTGACTTTCCCTTGGTGACAATGGCTGTTTTGACATTTCTAGGGTGTTTGTGTTTAGCTGTAATTTTTTTCTTTCTCACATACAGTACCCACACAAATTATATGTTGTTTGTATCGTCATAAGAAGGGCTTTCATTAGATACCATTATGTTCATCATATCTTATAATTTACTACAAAAAAAAATCATAAAATATGATGAAAAATTAAAAAAAACACACTTTTTCTAACTTTGACCTAAAATATAATTTACACAAATAAAATCATTAAAAAAGACCCCGTCTAAATAGTTTCTAAATGTTCTCCCGAGTTCAAAAATATGCATGTTTACATATTTTTGGGTATTTTTTTGCGAGTTATGGGGCAAAAACCAAAAATAGTGTTTTTAGTTTTTTTCCTATATTGATCTTTTGACCACAACCCGAACCCAAAATTTAACCCTAACACTAAATTTAACCCCAACTCTAATCCTTATTATATCCCTTAATATTTTTTAACTTTAATTTAATTTTAACCCTATCCCTTATGCTAAAAAATATTTAATTTTAACCCTATAGGCTAATATAGCTAAATAACCTGTTTTTAATTAATTAAATATTTATTTTAATTATTTCCCATTGCAATGCTACTAAACTACCACTAGGGGTAGTCAAGTAGCATATTCAGAGTGACGGAAGTGAAGTTACTTTCACTTCCGAAGCTCAGACCGGCAGAGGACTTAGCCATATTGACGGAGCAGCATGCTCCGTCAATATGGCTCCCCACGATCGCTCCGTGGGGCGATCGTGGGGGTCCCGAAATAGAAATTTCGGTGCTGGCTATTGCCTCGATGTCGAGGCAATAGACCAGCACTGTTAAAGCGGTTTTCGCGATCGTTGATCGCGAAAACCGCTTCATTCAATGAAGGACGTGCCAGGCACGTCCTTTGTGGTTAAGGGAGTTTCTCCCAGGACGAGCCTGGCACGTCCTTTGTCGTCAAGGGGTTAAATCCATGGTTTGTATTTAAAACATTTCACCGTGCTACAGGAGAAAAAAGTTGGTTAGTGTTGTTGGAATTGTATAATTCAAGATGCCCAATATCTACCAAAGTCATAGTTAATGTCCTCCATAGTGCATATTGTTCTGTTTACCTTGAACTGTTGATTTGGTATTGTTAGGTTTGCAATGGATATTTTGGAACACAACTGCAGGTGGCTAAATTGAGTATACCTCTTTAAGGATTCCCAGGCAAATGTAACAGTTTTCAGCAAGCAGGTTTTGCAAGAGATTAGCATGGAGGTTTTGCAGGTAATTAGCAAGCAGGTGATGCAATAGTGGTTTGATCAGATCTTCATTTAGAAGAATTGGGCTCTACACAAATCCTTCAATATTTTAGCTTAGAACATATCATAAGTTAGTGAAGACTATCATTTTTTAGGATAAAGGTATCACATAAAATACAATAGAAATTGTTACGTTAAAATCCAGAGATAAATGAAAACTAACATCAATGAAAGAACCCAGTCTATGCAAAACGATGTGATAAGATTTCTACAAATAAAAATCAAATTTGCCCACAATGTTTTACATTAACATTGTAAAAATGATAATGATATACATTTGAATTATAAATGTTGATGTTCTTTGCTAATATATTGTTAGGGACCAGAAAGAGAAGGAAAGTATGATGCAAAACACATTTATTAATAACTAGACATTAAGCCTGTTAAATTAACGGGCGCTAGAACATATTTGGAGGGGGGGGGGTTGGACATAAGGGGGCAACATAGGGGCAAGCACCCTGGTGAGGGGGGGAGCCTTGAGGGCTGCCTCATCTTGATGGAGTTGTGATCCTCCTGCTGTATTATTGATGCAGCATGGGGATCACAACTCCCATCAAGATGAGGCAGCCCTCAAACTGCCCCCTCACCAGGGTGCTTGCCCCTATGTTGCCCCCTTATGTCCCGTCCCCCCGTGTTACTTACCACCTTAGCGTGGTGTGAAGGGGGCGTGAGGTGGGTAGCGTCGCTCCGCTCGCGCATGCGCAGTCTTTACAAAGTTACAGCTGAGTGATCAGCTGTAACTTTGTGCGCATGCGCATTGAGTCAATTCTCCTGCGATTGCGCAGGAGAATTTGCTCGAGAAATCTGTCAGCAGGGCCGGCCTTAAGTGTTCCTGTCGCCCTGTGCGGGATTCCCCCATGGCCCCCCCCATGTATGTATCTCTCTGCCTTCCCATGTTTGTCCCTTTCCTCTTCATTGCCCTGTCTGTCTCTCTCTAACTCCCCCATACCTGTTCTCTCTCTCCCTCTATTCTGTCTCTCTCCTCCCTTCCTTTGTTCTGTCTCTCTCCTGCCCTTCCTCTATTCTGTCTCTCTCTCCCCCCTGTTCTGTCTCTCCCCCTCCCCCTCTTCTGTCTCCCCCCCCTGCCCTGTCTCTCTCTCCCCCCTGCCTGCCCTTCCTCTGTTCTGTCTCTCTCTCCCCCCCTGTTCTGTCTCTCTCCACCCCTGTTCTGTCTCTCTCCACCCCTGTTCTGTCTCTCCCCCACTGTTCTGTCTCTCTCTCCCCCCCTGTTCTGTCTCTCTCCCCCCCTGTTCTGTCTCTCTCTCTCCCCATTCCCCCTGTTCTGTCTTTCTCTCCCTCCCTCCCCGTCTGTCTCTCTCTCCCTCTTCCCCCTCTTCTGTCTCTCTCCTCCCCTGTGTACTGTCTGTCTCTCTCTCTCCCCCTTCCCCCTTTTCTGTCTCTTTCTCCCTCCCTCTGTTCTTTCTCTCTACCCCCTGTTCTGTATCTCTCTTTCCCCCTTCCAGCTGTTCTGTCTCTCCCCCTCCAGCTGTTCTGTCTCTCCTCCTCCCCCTCTTCTGTCTTTCTCTCCCTCCCTCCCTCCCCCTGTCTGTCTCTCTCTCTCTCCCCCTTCCCCCTGTTCTGTCTCTCTCTCCCCCCCTGTTCTGTCTGTCTCTCTCCCCCTGTTCTGTCTCTCTCTCCCTCCCTCTGTTCTTCCTCTCTACCCCCCTGTTCTGTATCTCTCTCTCCCCGCTCCAGCTGTTCTGTCTCTCCCCCTCCCCCTGTTCTGTCTCTCCCCCCTGCCCCTGTCTCTCTCTCCCACCCCTCCCCTTCCTTTGCCTTCAAAGGTGGATACAGGGAGGGGGCGGAGCTAACCGGCTGAGCGGTGTAGCTCCGCCCCCACCCTGTGAAGCAGATTAGCGTCTGCTTCACTGGGAGCCCAGGTCAGCAAGAGAAGGTGCTGCTCGGGCTCCCCATGCTTAATGCAGGCTCCATGCTTAATGCAGGCTCCCCATGCTTAATGCAGGCTCCCCATGCTTAATGCAGGCATGGGGAGCCGAGCAGCACTTTCTCATGGTGCCAGTGGCTCCCCGTGAAGCAGACTGCTTCACAGGGTTGGGGACGGAGATACACCGCTCAGCTGGTTAGCTCCGCCCCCTCCCGGGATCTAGCAGAGCATGCCGAGCAGAGGGCTGGTGAGGTGGGATCTTTAGATCTCCCCCACCTAGTGCCTCTACCGGCTTTTTTTTTTTCTTCTTTGGGGCGGGAGGGAGTCTCTGCGTTCCAAGTCCCAACAGCTGTCCGTGGGGCACTTGCGCAGTAATCCCACGGACACAGGGACTGGACGCAGAGACACTTCAACTTTATTAAAGAGGATATTTTACTCTAATGTGTAGTGGTCACATTAACTACAAACACACACATGCATACACAGTCACACTTACCCCCCCCCCCCCCCGTCCCACACACACAGTCACAATTACCCCACACACACATTTAAACACACATACTCACATACATACACTTACCCCACACACATACACATTTATACAGACACTCACAAACATACATACACTTAACCCCCACACACATCCACATTTATACACACACTCACATACATACACTTACCCCACTCACACACATACACATTTATACACACACACTCACATACATAGTTACCCCACACACATACACATTTAAACAGACACTCACAAACATACACACTTAACCCCCACACACATCCACATTTATACACACACTCACATACATACACTTACCCCACTCACACACATACACATTTATACACACACACTCACATACATACATTTACCCCACACACATACACATTTATACAGACACTCACAAACATACATTCACTTAACCCCCACACACATCCACATTTATACACACACTCACATACATACACTTACCCCACTCACACACATACACATTTATACACACACACACACTCACATACATAGTTACCCCACACACACACTCACATACATACATACATACATACACTTACCCCACACACATACACATTTATACACACACACTCACATACATACATACATAGATACATACAATTACCCCACACCCACTTAACATGCACTCACATAGATACACATTTATACACACACATTGATACACACACACACACACACTTAACCCACACACACATTGATACACACACTTAACCCACACACACATTGATACACACACTCACATACATACATACACTTAACCCACACACACATTGATACATACATACATACACTTAACCCACACACACATTGATACACACACTCACATACATACACTTAACCCACACACACATTGATACACACTCACATACATACATACATTCAGGGGCGTACCTAGAGCATTTGGCACCCGGGGCGGACCCTGAGTGTATACACACACACTCACATACATACATTTACCCCACACACATACACATTTATACAGACACTCACAAACATACATACACTTAACCCCCACACACATCCACATTTATACAGACACTCACATACATATTGTGCCAGACAGTGCCCAGTAATAGTGTGCCAGTCAGTGCCCTGTAAAAGTGTGCCAGTCGGTGCCCAGTAATAGTGTGCCAGACAGTGCCCAGTAATAGTGTGCTAGTCAGTGCCCTGTAATATTGTGCCAGTCAGTGCCCAGTAATAGTGTGCCAGTCAGAGCCCAGTAAAAGTGTGCCAGTCAGTGCCCAGTAATAGTGTGCCAGTCAGTGCCCAGTAATAGTGTGCCAGTCAGTGCGCAGTAATAGTGTGCCAGTCAGATGCCCAGTAATAGTGTGCCAGTCAGATACCAGTAATATTGTGCCAGTCAGTGCCCAGTAATAGTGTGCCAGTCAGTGCCCAGTAATAGTGTGCCAGTCAGTGCCCAGTAATATTGTGCCAGTCAGATATCAGGAATATTGTGCCAGTCAGTGCCCAGTAATAGTGTGCCAGTCAGATGCCCAGTAATAGTGTGCCAGTCAGATACCAGTAATATTGTGCCAGTCAGTGCCCAGTAATAGTGTGCCAGTCAGTGCCCAGTAATATTGTGCCAGTCAGTGCCCAGTAATAGTGTGCCAGTCAGTGCCCAGTAATATTGTGCCAGATATCAGGAATATTGTGCCAGACAGTGCCCAGTAATAGTGTGCCAGTCAGATGCCCAGTAATAGTGTGCCAGTCAGATACCAGTAATATTGTGTCAGTCAGTGCCCAGTAATAATGTGCCAGTCAGTGCCCAGTAATATTGTGCCAGTCAGTGCCCAGGAATATTGTGCCAGTCAGATACCAGGAATATTGTGCCAGACAGTGCCCAGTAATAGTGTGCCAGTCAGTGACCAGTAAAAGTGTGCCAGTCAGTGCCCAGTAATATTGTGCCAGTCAGTGCCCAGTAATATTGTGCCAGTCAGTGCCCAGTAATATTGTGCCAGTCAGAGCCCAATAATAGTGTGCCAGTCAGTGCCCAGTAATAGTGTGCAAACAGAAGTGATTTGTGTAAAGTGAACCTAGTGCAGAATAAAAAATTGAATACTTGCGGTACCACACTCACTGCAGCCTTCTGGAGCACTCCGAAATGCTCAAATACAGTGACAATAAAAAAGCAGATGGGCGCGAAGGAGTGGGTACCTTAAATAAAACACACAGTATAATAGTGCAATATTGCCTCTATAAAATAGTATAAAAGAAGATATAAGTGGATCTCCGTGTCAGCTGTTTAAACCTGATCCCCAGCTCAACGGAGCAACGCGTAGAGGCTACCACTGTTCCAGCGCTGCATCTCCCACGACCTATTTGGAGTTCAGCTCCGCTTGTGACCGCAGGAACAGCCATATCACTTTTACAACGACTTTTTATATCTACAACTCTGTGAGTTTTTCCAGTGCTAGGGGCTAGCATATGTTACCCACTGGTCCTGCACATGTATATTTCTTTATTTTATTTCAGAATTATTAAAGCTGTTTTTATGGACCCAAAAGTTTTCAGCTGATCTGATTGACACTCACGTATGTTTGTGAGTGCATCCACTTATATCTTCTTTTATACTATTTTATAGAGGCAATATTGCACTATTATACTGTGTGTTTTATTTAAGGTACCCACTCCTTCGCGCCCATCTGCTTTTTTATTGTCCCAGTAATAGTGTGCCAGTCAGTGCCCAGTAATATTGTGCCAGTCAGTGCCCAGTAATATTGTGCCAGTCAGTGTGCAGTAATAGTGTGCCAGTCAGTGCCCAGTAATATTGTGCCAGTCAGTGTGCAGTAATAGTGTGCCAGTCAGTGCCCAGTAATATTGTGCCAGCCAGTGCCCAGTAATATTGTGCCAGTCAGTGCCCAGTAATATTGTGCCAGCCAGTGCCCAGTAATATTGTGCCAGTCAGTGCCCAGTAATATTGTGCCAGTCAGTGCGCAGTAATAGTGTGCCAGTCAGTGCTCAGTAATATTGTGCCAGTCAGTGCTCAGTAATAGTGTGCCAGTCAGTGCCCAGTAATATTTTGCCAGTCAGTGCCCAGTAATAGTGTGCCAGTCAGTGCTCAGTAATATTGTGCCAGTCAGTGCGCAGTAATAGTGTGCCAGTCAGTGCCCAGTAATATTTTGCCAGTCAGTGCCCAGTAATAGTGTGCCAGTCAGTGCTCAGTAATATTGTGCCAGTCAGTGCGCAGTAATAGTGTGCCAGTCAGTGCCCAGTAATATTGTGCCAGTCAGAGCCCAGTAATATTGTGCCAGTCAGTGCCCAGTAATATTGTGCCAGTCAGTGCGCAGTAATAGTGTGCCAGTCAGTGCTAAGTAATAGTGTGCCAGTCAGTGCTAAGTAATAGTGTGCCAGTCAGTGCTCAGTAATAGTGTGCCAGTCAGTGCCCAGTAATATTTTGCCAGTCAGTGCCCAGTAATAGTGTGCCAGTCAGTGCTCAGTAATATTGTGCCAGTCAGTGCGCAGTAATAGTGTGCCAGTCAGTGCCCAGTAATATTTTGCCAGTCAGTGCGCAGTAATAGTGTGCCAGTCAGTGCCCAGTAATAGTGTGCCAGTCAGTGCCCAGTAATATTGTGCCAGTCAGTGCGCAGTAATAGTGTGCCAGTCAGTGCCCAGTAATATTTTGCCAGTCAGTGCGCAGTAATAGTGTGCCAGTCAGTGCCCAGTAATAGTGTGCCAGTCAGTGCCCAGTAATATTGTGCCAGTCAGTGCGCAGTAATAGTGTGCCAGTCAGTGCCCAGTAATAGTGTGCCATCCAGTGCTCGTTTGAAACCACCCTCCTCCCCCCCCCTTCCCCATCACTTACCTAATAGCGCGGCGCGGGGGGGGGGTGTTTGCGCCGGCTGCACGGGTGTCACCCCCGCTGGAGGTGTCACCCGGTGCGGTCCGCCCCCCCGAGGACTCCACTGCATACATACATACACTTAACCCACACACAAATTGATACACACATACTCGCATACATTCACTTACCACCCGGCCCCCACACACACACACATTGATACACACACTCACATACATACATATACTTACCCCACACACATTGATACACACACTCACATACATACATACATACATACACTTACCCCACACACACACACATTGATACACACACTCACATACATCCATACACTTACCCCACACACATTGATACACACACTCACATACATACATACATACATACATACACTTAACCCACACACATTGATACACACACTCACATACATACATACATACATACATACATACACTTAACCCACACACATTGATACACACACTCACATACATACATACATACATACACTTACCCCACACACGTGGCTGTGGACTCCCGGTGTGCTTCTTCCCTCCCTCTGACCCTTGCGCATGACCTCATGCGCAGGGTAGAGGAGGGGATTTGTGCACTGCACACCGCACGGGAAGCTGTATCGGGGAACGAAGTTCCCTACACAGAAGCATGTAGGGAACTTCGTTCCCCGACACAGCTTCTCGTGTGGTGTGCAGTTCGAGGTGCGGCTACGGGAGCAAAGCTCAGGCGGGCCGCACCTCGATGCCCGGCGGGCCGCATTTGGCCCGCGGGCCGCACGTTGGACTATAGTATGTGTCTTTGCGTCCAGCCTGTTGCCCTAGCAACCCACGGACACAGGGACTGGACGCAGAGACACTTGTAGATTATTATAGAGGATAAATAGAAAAATGGTTAAAATAGTCCAGCAACTAAATCAGGAGACAAGTCAGGGTCAGGGACCTAAAAAAGTAACCAGGCAAGCCAGAGTAAGGAACTAAAGTGGGTAGTTGGGTGAGCTGGAATCAGAAGAACAGAGATCAGCAAAGTCGGGATCAAAGCCAAATATCAGGAACCAGAAGGGAAGTCAGTTGAATCAGGTAAAACACGGGAATCATAGAAAATGCACTTGGTAACAAGTTGGTAAACTTGGTAAACAATCCAAGGGCAAGGAGGTAACAGAGACTTACTGCTTAAATAGTCTGGACTGAGAACCAAAGGTACTGGCTGATAGCAACCAAGTGAGCAACTGAGGAAAGGAGCTGATCATTATAAAACAGCTGAACAGCCCAGACAAAATGTTTAAAACAGCATCTAAGATCCATTTTGGTGAAGATCAATACACCCAAAAGGTGATTAAACAATTCTAAAATCAATGGCAGAGGATATCAGCTACTTTATGATAGTTTGATTTCAGCCTCCATAGTCAATACAAGAGTGATGGGAGCCCTCCTTCTTGACCACAAAAAAACAACCCTGCTCCAACAGGGGACAATGAAGTTCATATGAAGCCTTTAGCTAGACTGTCTTTGATGTATTGCTCCAATTCAGCACTCACGGGAAGTTGTTATAACAGGTAAATACGTCTGGTTAGAGGATCCTGGTTATAAAACAATAGCAAAATCAGAAGAGCGATGAGGTGGAATGTTATCAGATTCTTTCTTGGAAAAATATATACAGAAAGTCCCAATTTGTGGGTGGACCAAACTTGCAGAGATCCTTTTTTGTTTACAAATTTGTAAATGCTTAGGGGTTTGAGAGATGTAATAACCTCAAAGGACTTAGTCTCTGAGAAGGATTGACTAGACCAGATACTATAGATCTTCCATTTATGAAGAAGAGAAAACCTGTGTATCGATTTGGTGTTAGAGGAGCACCCTGCTTACACAATACAAGAGAATGGACAAAAAATATTAAACACTGAAAGTGCTGTAAGAGCCTCAGATAAAATGGGCAATGAATGAATGAGCAAAGGGAGTTTATTAGTTGTGAACAGGGAGACGCCAAATGATGGATGAGCAAAAACAAAATGAGGGAACCATAGGCTCTTCCCACACAGAAAAACAAAAGGAATGATGTGCTAAATGTGCACAGTACACAATTATGGATCTGACAAGTTCATAGAACTGCCAATTCTAACAATATCTGAATATATTTTAGGGTAAAACTCAATATTTTTTTTACGGTAAATCCATTGTATTTTTGAAGTGAAGTAAAAATCGATGAAGATCCAAAGGGAAGAATAACGTGTACAACGGAGATGTAGCTGAAATAAGTGCTTTAATCCATAAGTAAAAGGACAGCCTCACCGCCACTATCCTCCTACCCGGTGTTACCCAGACGCGCCTTCATCGATTTTTACTTCACTTCAAAATTTAAGTTTTGTTCGGTGGAAGAACCGAGTGGTGAAGTCACGGAGGAGTGGGTGGCGCTATTAGGTCTGACAGATGGGATCCATTTTCTCTCCTTTTGTAAATCCATTGTATGCCTCTAGTTTAGTATATAATTATTTTTCTGAAGGTGAATGGGTGACCACTAGTTTTAGAGATACTAGAGCTGCATTCACCTCGGTGCATCCCAAATGATGTAATCAGAGTATATTATCCCAGAAAACCTGTGGTGATTAACCCCTTAGTGATAAGACATTTTTACCTTGACATTCCCTTGGTGACAATGGCTGTTTTGACATTTCTGGGGTGTTTGTGTTTAGCTGTAATTTTCTTCTTTCTCACATACTGTACCCACACAAATTATATGTTGTTTTTATTGTCATAAGAAGGGCTTTCATTAGATACCATTATGTTCATCATATCTTATAATTTACTACAAACAAATCATAAAATATGATGAAAAAAAAAAACAAAAAAACTTTTTCTAACTTTGACCTAAAATATAATTTACACAAATACAATAATTAAAAAAGACCCAATCTAAATGGTTTCTAGATGTTGTCCCGAGTTCAGAAATAAGCATGTTTACATATTTTTTGGTATTTTGTTTAGTGTTTTTTTGTTTTTTCCTATACTGACCTTTTGACCCCAACCCGAACCCTAAATTTAACCCTAACACTAAATTTAACCCCAACTCCTTATGCTATCCCATAATATATTTTCATTTAATTTTAACCCTATCCCTTATGCGAAAAATTATTTAATTTCAATCCTATAGGCGCTAATCTAACTATAATTTAGAACCAGTTTTAAGCTAATTAAATCTTTTTTTTTTTTAACATTGCAGTGTTACTTGCTGCCTCTAGGGGTAGTCAAGCAACATATTCAGAGTGATGGAAATTAATTTACTTTCACTTCAGAAGCTCAGACCACAAGAGGGCATAGCCATATTGATGGAGCATGTTGCTCCGTCAATATGGCGCCCACGATCGCTCCGTGGGGCGATCGTGGGTGCCCCAGATAGGAAATTTCGGTGCTGGCTATTGCCACGACATTGAGGCAATAGACCAGCTGCGTTAAAGTGGGTTACGTGATCGTTGAACGCGAAAACCGCTTGTTTCACCGCAGGACGTGCCAGGAACGTCCATTGTCGGGAACGGAGTTCCCGGCAGGACGTGCCTGACACGTCCATTGTCGCGAAGGGGTTAATGGAATAGGAGGGGCAGTCATATCCATCAAGCCATTAGATACCAAGCACAAGTTAACTAATCAAAGATGTCATAAAACACACAAAGCAAATTTATCTTCCAACTGAACTGCCTATCAAAGGTATTAAAGCACACAGCAACTTATATCATACATATAACATTTAAAAAGGCTAAAAATAAAAACACATAGCAGCCCTATCTCTTAAATCTTAAATTTAGAATAAAATCCCAGCACAGCAGTCAGATCTGGCCTGCAGGCCATACAGGGAGTGCAGAATTATTAGGCAAATTAGTATTTTGACCACATCATCCTCTTTATGCATGTTGTCTTACTCCAAGCTGTATAGGCTCGAAAGCCTACTACCAATTAAGCATATTAGGTGATGTGCATCTCTGTAATGAGAAGGGGTGTGGTCTAATGACATCAACACACTATATCAGGTGTGCATAATTATTAGTCAACTTCCTTTCCTTTGGCAAAATGGGTCAAAAGAAGGACTTGACAGGCTCAGAAAAGTCAAAAATAGTGAGATATCTTGCAGAGGGATGCAGCACTCTTAAAATTGCAAAGCTTCTGAAGCGTGATCATCGAACAATCAAGCGTTTCATCCAAAATAGTCAACAGGGTCGCAAGAAGCGTGTGGAAAAACCAAGGCGCAAAATAACTGCCCATGAACTGAGAAAAGTCAAGCGTGCAGCTGCCACGATGCCACTTGCCACCAGTTTGGCCATATTTCAGAGCTGCAACATCACTGGAGTGCCCAAAAGCACAAGGTGTGCAATACTCAGAGACATGGCCATGGTAAGAAAGGCTGAAAGACGACCACCACTGAACAAGACACACAAGCTGAAACGTCAAGACTGGGCTAAGAAATATCTCACGACTGATTTTTCTAAGGTTTTATGGATTGATGAAATGAGAGTGAGTCTTGATGGGCCAGATGGATGGCCTGTGGCTGGATTGGTAAAGGGCAGAGAGCTCCAGTCCGACTCAGACGCCAGCAAGGTGGAGGTGGAGTACTGGTTTGGGCTGGTATCATCAAAGATGAGCTTGTGGGGCCTTTTCGGGTTGAGGATGGAGTCAAGCTCAACTCCCAGTCCTACTGCCAGTTCCTGGAAGACACCTTCTTCAAGCAGTGGTACAGGAAGAAGTCTGCATCCTTCAAGAAAAACATGATTTTCATGCAGAACAATGCTCCATCACACGCATCCAAGTACTCCACAGCGTAGCTGGCAAGAAAGGGTATAAAAGAAGAAAATCTAATGACATGGCCTCCTTGTTCACCTGATCTGAACCCCATTGAGAACCTGTGGTCCATCATCAAATGTGAGATTTACAAGGAGGGAAAACAGTACACCTCTCTGAACAGTGTCTGGGAGGCTGTGGTTGCTGCTGCACGCAATGTTGATGGTGAACAGATCAAAACACTGACAGAATCCATGGATGGCAGGCTTTTGAGTGTCCTTGCAAAGAAAGGTGGCTATAGTGGTCACTGATTTGTTTTTGAATGTCAGAAATGTATATTTGTGAATGTTGAGATGTTATATTGGTTTCACTGGTAAAAATAAATAATTGAAATGGGTATATATTTGTTTTTTGTTAAGTTGCCTAATAATTATGCACAGTAATAGTCTCCTGCACACACAGATATCCCCCTAAAATAGCTAAAACTGAAAACAAACTAAAAACTACTTCCAAAAATATTCAGCTTTGATATTAATGAGTTTTTTGGGTTCATTGAGAACATGGTTGTTGTTCAATAATAAAATTAATCCTCAAAAATACAACTTGCCTAATAATTCTGCACTCCCTGTAGTTTGGAGACCACTACTCTTGAAGTAGGAAGTAAGCAATTTTAGACTTTGGTTCACAGCTCTAAAGGCTAGGTTGAAGGAAGAGTATTTAGAACAAAAAGAGACCTGATCCAAGGTTCAGCAATCAGCTGCCAATCCCAGACCTTGAGTCAGGTTTTGCAAGGTCCTAGGTATGACAATGAGCAATTGGAGCCAAAATGAGGAAACATCTGTTTAATGAGCTGTTTTAGTAACAATTTTGTAGATTTAAACAGTTATGGAAACTAAAAGGGTTAAATGCGGGCGTGGCCTGCAACGGGTGTGAAGCAGACGTGTTTCAGAGAGGCTCCCGCCAAACTCTCCTCAAGAAACACTGTGAAAACCCATAAAATTTACTAAACTTTGCCAAAATGGGTAAAAACCTTAAAAAGCATCCCTCCACGATGGGGACACCAAAAGCCAAGACCAAAACAACGAACCATACCCTCGCAGCATTCCTTCTCCCCTCTCAACCGTCGTGCATGCAGGAGCGAAAGATGGCGCCCGAAGAGCGGGAATCCACCTCCGATCAGGAATCCAACGCCACTGAGCCTGAAATGGCGGACGAGGAGGACAGCCAATGTTCCCTCTGCCACACCAACACAAGGTCCAACTTACAGCTACTCATTGCTGAAATAAAAAAGGACTTCGCAACGGCAGTTGAGCAAATCCGCTCCACCATTAGGGACGAATTAACGGACCTAAAGAGCGATGTGAAGGAGCAAGGAAATCGGATCCAAACACTAGAAACGGACCAAGCCACCGTACAAACATCGGTAGCAAGCCTTGCAGAACAACTGAGAGAACAGAAAACACTGACGGCGCAACTGTCTCTCCAAATCCTTGATACCGACAACAGGGCCAGGAGGAGTAACCTGCGCATAAGAGGCATCCCTAAGTCGAAGAATGAGGAAGACTCCATGCAACTTACCCAGGTACTATTTCAAAAAAATTTGGGACTCCGGGAGAGTGAGACGGTGGAGATAGACAGGGCACATAGGGCACTGCGCCCCAAAGATCTCTCCAACCCGCAATCTAGGGACATCATTTGCAGACTTCATTCCTACGCAGTTAGAAACATAGAAACATAGAAACATAGAATGTGTCGGCAGATAAGAACCATTCGGTCCATCTAGTCTGCCCAATTTTTTATTTTTTTTTTGAGTACTTTTATTAGTCCCCCGTTCCCGGTCTTATAGCTAGGATAGCCTTGTGTCTATCCCACGCATGCTTAAAATCCTTGACTGTGTTTACCTCTACCACTTCTGCTGGCAGGCTATTCCATACATCCACTACCCTCTCAGTAAAGTAATACTTCCTGATATTACTTTTAAATCGTTGCCCCTCTAATTTAAGACTATGTCCTCTAGTTGTGGTAGTTTTTCTTCTTTTAAATATACTCTCTTCCTTTACTGTGTTGATTCCCTTTATGTATTTAAATGTTTCTATCATATCCCCCCTGTTACGTCTTTCCTCCAAGCTATACATGTTAAGATGCTTTAACCTTTCCTGGTAAGTTTTATCCTTCAACCCATGAACCAGTTTAGTAGCCCTTCTCTGAACTCTCTCCAAAGTATCAATATCCTTCTGGAGATACGGTCTCCAGTACTGCGTACAATACTCCAAGTGAGGTCTCACCAGTGCTCTGTACAATGGCATGAGCACTTCCCTCTTCCTACTGCTAATACCTCTCCCTATGCAACCAAGCATTCTGCTAGCATTTCCTGCTGCTCTATTGCATTGCCTACCTACCTTCAAGTCCTCTGAAATTATTACTCCTAAATCCCTTTCCTCAGATGTTGAGGTTAGGACTGTACCAAATAGTCTATATTCTGCTTTTGGGTTTTTACGCCCAAGGTGCATAATCTTGCACTTGTCCACATTAAATTCCAGTTGCCACTGCTCTGACCATTTTTCTAGTTTAGCTAAATCATTTGCCATTTGGCTTATCCCTCCATGAATATCAACCCTGCTGCAAATCTTTGTATCATCAGCAAAAAGACATACTTTACCAACAAGACCTTCTGCAATATCGCTAATAAAAATATTAAAGAGAATGGGTCCAAGAACAGATCCCTGAGGTACCCCACTAGTAACAAGACCTTGCATCGAATATACCCCATTGACTACAACCCTCTGTTGCCTGTCACTCAGCCATTGTCTAATCCATTCAACAATATTGAAATCCAAACTCAAAGATTTCAGTTTATTGATAAGCCTTCTATGTGCGACAGTGTCAAAAGCCTTACTGAAATCTAGGTAAGCAATGTCTACTGCACCACCCTGATCTATTATTTTAGTTACCCAATCAAAAAAATCAATAAGATTAGTTTGGCATGATCTCCCTGAAGTAAACCCATGCTGTCTCTGATCTTGAAATCCAAGCGACTTTAGATGTTCAACAATCCTATTCTTTAACAAGGTTTCCATTATTTTCCCCACTACTGAAGTAAGACTTACTGGTCTATAGTTGCCCGCCTCCTCCTTACTACCTTTCTTGTGAATGGGCACAACATTAGCTAATTTCCAATCTTCTGGAACTACTCCCGTTAACAATGATTGGTTAAATAAATCTGTTAACGGTTTTGCTATTACACCACTAAGTTCTTTTAATAACTTTGGATGTATCCCATCAGGTCCGTTAAAGAACGCATACTTAAAGTGGCAAGGCAAACAAGACCGTACATATATGAATCTTCCGAAATTCAAATACTACCAGATGTGGCCTGGGGTACGCTCCAACTCAGGAAGAAATTACGCCCGCTAACAGACTTGTTGCGGAAGGCCAACAATCCTTATAGATGGGGCTTTCCTCTAAGTATCACTGTCAAGAGGAACGCGACGATCCATGCCATTAAGCACCCAGGCGATCTACCAAACTTCTGCAAGGCACTAGTAATAACCCAGCCGGACTTACCTGAATGGGAATCCTACGTGAAGTCTCCTCACCTGCCTATACCGGAGTATCAAAATGGCTGGCAACCTAGACCCCAAAGAAAGAGGCGCAGACCCCCTTTGGGAAGACAACTCCCCCGGGCACTAGATGCACCTGGGGAAGCAGATGTTTAGCCGTATCCCACTTATAAATCTGGACTGCTGTTGTATATAGTTAAGCTGCTGGCACAGGGCCTGTCTACTTTACGTCTTTTTGTCTCGGTGGAATTATACGAAGATACACAAATGGGCACAGCCTGAAGGCTCACTGAAACCTCCTGAAAACCGTTCCCTCCTGAACTGGACTCCAACTGCAGAGCCATGATCCATGAGAGGTCTTTCAAACACAACTAAATGAGGTTGCGGTCAACGGTAGCAGGGGACCCACCCACGACGCTTCTGAACCCCACTGGAGCCCAGAATCTCTCACCGTGACTCTCACATTTCCCCAATGTACCTGAGTGTGGACGATAAGTACCCTGTTTGCCAACAGAAGTGTTTAATACAAGAATGTGGCATATTTAGCCAAGTTAACATAGTAGGTTCAGTTCAATTAAGCTGAAACTACCCATTGCTCACATTATGAGGTTACACAGTTAAGATTAATTAAGCATAATTGTTTTAAAATGAGTTTGGACGGGGCCGTAGATATGGATGCAGTCTGTGAAGAGCTTTCATACACCCCATCTGTTAGCAGACGGACTCCCCATGCGGCTCTACGTCTCTGTACCTAAGGACGCAGCTATGAGGGCAATTGACCCCCAAGGCTATCGAGTCCTAGACGTAACAGCCTATCCTAGATTTACTAGGATCACACTAGACAGAGTTTCTAAATGTCTATTCGGACCCACCGGGTCCCACTCCTGCACTCCCACCTTTCGAGCACCCTATTTGTCTCTCCCCGTAACACCCAGAGCAGAAGAACGTATTGTGGCTTACTTTACTGAAGATCTTTGGATATTCAATAAACTATGATCCCAGGACTACTTTAGACCCATATGGCTAATCCAAACCCGTGCATTAGATTATATTCTATAAATGCCAAGGGCCTGAACATACCCTCCAAGAGATCTAGGCTACTACATGATCTCAGGGATAAGAAAACAGATATAGGGCTCATCCAGGAAACCCATTTCCGGAGAGGGAACACACCGAAGCTACATAATCATATCTATGATAGAGCATTCTATTCTCACTCCCCTTTTCAGAAAACTAAGGGAGTCGCCATACTCCTCTGCAGGCATTTGCCGTTTACAGTCCTAGAGACGTGGACGGACAATGATGGGAGAGCGGTATTTGTAAAGGGTAAAATAGAGTCCAGTTTTGTCACTATTGCAAATGTTTATGTTCCTAACCAAAATCAACATTTATTTATGTGTTCGATTCTCAGGGATTTGTCCCAATTTGCAGAAGGGATGGTGATCCTGGGAGGGGACCTGAATGTAGCTCTCGACCCTTGATGTCTCGACTCGGGTATCTACCCTTAAAAAGCATAAACTCATAAAGGTAAAACGAGCCCTACACAACACAAAACTCGCCGACACATGGAGATCACTTTACCCGACAGAAAAGGACTTTACTTTTTTTCCCCACCCCCGTGGGAAATACTCTAGACTGGACTATTTTTTCATCTCCCATAGATATCTTGATAATATTACCGATGCCCAGATACACGAAATCACGTGGAGCGACCATGCCCCAATCACGCTAACAGACTTAATGAAACCATCCTGAAAGAACAAACGAATATAGATGACTTAACCTCGGCCCTAAAACTTTATTTTACCAAAAACAACACATCTGACATATCCGCCCCAATGTTATGGGAGGCCCACAAAGCCGTTATCAGAGGACAATTTATTAAAATAGGGACATATTTAAAAAAAATTCGAGCTCAATCAATCATGGACCTACTTAACAAAATCCATGAGACAGAATCTAAACACAAACTAAATTTATCCCCCACTCTATACCTCGAACTCCTTAAGCTGCGGTCTGAACTAGCAGAGATCTGTAACACTAAAACCCAACAAACCTTAAAGAAACTAAAACACACATCCCTGATAGAAAGAGATAAGCCAGGGAAACACCTCGCAAAAGCCCTTAAAGACCGCTATATGTCCACATTCATTCCAAAAATTAGAACACATAAAAACGTCCTTGTACAAAAGTCCACTCAAATTGCAGAGGCATTTCATACTTTCTATACTAAACTATATAACATTTCTCCTCCTACAGGGTGTCCACCTGACCCTAAGCACCACAATGATATCACTTCATACCTTAAGCAACACATATCCACAAAAATTTCGAGACAAGATGCTGAGAGCCTAGATGCCCCCATAACGCTAGAGGAACTATCGGAAGCCCTAAAAACCACCCCAAACGGAAAAGCACCAGGACCCGATGGCCTAACCTCAATATATTATAAGACTTTTAAAGACATCCTTTTCCCACACATGCTCAAAGCCTATAACTCCCTAGCTAAGGGCGAAACTATGCCCGCACAATCCCAAGAGGCCTATATTACTCTGATCCATAAAACAGGGAAAGACCCAGAACATTGTGGAAGCTACCGCCCTATATCTTTGTTAAATGTAGATGTCAAATTGCTAGCAAAGGTCATTAGCATCAGATTGAAGGACACACTCCCATCCCTGATCCATAGAGACCAGGTTGGCTTTATGCCAGGGAGGGAGGCACGAGATAACACCATAAAAGTAATCAACTTAATTAATCATGCCCAGAGGTCACAAAAACCCACTGTCTTGTTATCTATTGACGCGGAGAAGGCGTTCGACAGGGTGAGCTGGCATTTCCTCAGGGAGACTCTCAGGTCTGTGGGGATAGGTGAGGCAGTTTATAATTGGATAGGCGCCTTATACCATGCACCCACGGCCTGTCTACGTATCAATGGCACCTTGTCAGACCGGCTCACCCTGTCGAATGGCACACGCCAGGGATGCCCACTTTCCCCACTCCTTTTTATATTAACACTAGAACCATTTCTCGATGCCATCAGATCAAATGAAGCGATACAGGGACTCCTGATAGGACCCCATCACCATAAGGTCTCCGCCTTTGCGGATGACATACTGTTTTCCATAACGCAACCTCACATATCGCTCCCCAATATCATGTCTGAGCTAGAAAAATACAACAAAGTCGCCTTTTTCAAAGCCAACATGAACAAATCGGTGATACTTAATATATCAGTACCAGAGGCTAGTACTACACATCTTAAACAAGATTTCCCTTTTAAATGGTCGACTTCCTTATTGAAATATCTGGGTATTACTATCTCCCCTACACTCGACGACCTTTTCAAGAATAATTACCTTGCCCTTCTAAAGAGTGTCCAAGCTGATTTACTGAAATGGGACTCCAAAAAGATCTCCTGGTTCGGCCATATAGCCACAGTAAAAATGAACATACTACCAAGATTCCTATATATTTTACAAAAGCTGCCCGTTAGTGTACCAAAATTTTTCTTCAAAGTCATTAAGCGAATAATAACAAAATTTATATGGGGGAACTCATCCCCGAGACTCCGATATGATTACCTAACAAGACCTAAGGGGCTAGGGGGCTTGGGCCTCCCCAATCTGGATCTATACTACAAGGCCACCTTGATGGCTAGGGTAATTGAATGGACACGACCAGCACCAAAACTGTGGGTCTCAATAGAACATCAGTCACTGGAGGTCCCGATCCTCGTAGCAGCTTGGGTCTCCCCTAAACAGAGCATAATTTCAGATAACACACACCCAACGATAATCTTAAAGAAAAATATATTAAAGCAAAGGCCTGGATAGCCTGGGTAAGCCATGTGGAAAAATCTTAGACGCCTACCAGGTATTATAGGTGAGCCCTCCCCCCTACTCTCCCTATCAGCGAACTCAGATTTTCCTCCAGGCTTGGAAGGACCCCCTTTTGACATGTTCTTTAGGGACCGAGTACCGTTCCTCAGACTGGGCCACTTCCTGAAGGATAATGGAACTCTTAAGTCCTTAGAGGACATAAATAGAGAGGGAGACAGAAGGGGCCCAGTATGGACACACAATCAAATTACCCACTTTTAAAACTCTCTCCCGAAATCTTTGACAAAAGACCCCACCCTCACGCCATTTGAAAAACTATGCCTAACCAAAGCGGAACCGATTAAACTGATCTCCACAATACACTCACTCCTGAACTCCCTAAAAGCAGACCGGAAGCCCCACTTCATAGTAGGATGGGAAATGGACTTTCAATGCAAATTCACTAGGCAACAATGGCAGAGGATGGCCACATTAGCACATAAAGGGTCACCGATTACCAAAATACAAGAAAATGCCTATAAAATATTAACACGCTGGTACAAATTCCCACTGTAATACATTAGATATTCCCCTTGACATCTGCAGTTTGCTGGAGATGTCATGACCAAAGAGGCTCACATGCCCATATATGGTGGTCCTGCCCAGCCATCCAACCATTTTGGACCAAGATACACAAGATAATGGAGGCATGTTCAGACCTTCAGATCGACTATACCCCCCAGGCTTACCTACTACATTATAATTCATACAATATACAAAAGTATAGGAGATCTCTGTCTATTAGACTATTACCGTATTTGCTCGAATATAAGACGAGGTTTTTTTCAGAACAAATGCTCTGAAAAATCCCCCTCGTCTTACATTCGAGGTCGTCTTATAATCTGACCTCAAATTGAGGTCAGACTATAAGACTGGGATCCAGGTCCCCAGCAGAGCTGCAGGGGACCTGGATCCCCCTCTCTAGCAGCAGGGGATGTCTGCGCAACGAGCGCAGACTCCCCTGCTTCTGCCCGGCACGACCGCCGGGGCTTCTGTGAAGAAGCCGGGTACTTCCGCTTTCGTCACAGAAGTCCCGGCGAGCGTGCCGGGCGGCAGCAGGGGAGGTCTGCGCTCATCGCGCAGACTTCCTCTGCTGCCCCACTAGACACCAGGGAAAAGCGGGCAGCTGGGGGATGTCTGCACTATACGTGCAGATATCCTCCATGCTGCCCGACACCTCCGTCTATTATGACGGACCAGCTGTCCGTCATAATAGACGGAGGTGTCGGGCAGCATGGAGGATATCTGCACGTATAGTGCAGACATCCCCCAGCTGCGCCCACTAGCCACCAGGGAAAGGGGGGAGATAGGGAGAGAGAGAGGGGGGGGGGATAGAGTGAGAGGGGGGGGTAGAGAGAGAGGGGGGGGATAGAAAGAGGGGGGGGATAGAGAGAGAGGGGGGATAGAGAGAGAGAGGGGGGGGTATAGAGAGAGAGAGGGGGGAGAGAGAGGGGGGTATAGAGAGAGAGAGAGGGGGAGATAGAGAGAGGGGTAGAGAGAGAGAGGGGGGGATAGAGAGAGAGAGAGGGGGGGATAGAGAGAGAGGGGGGGATAGAGAGAGAGGGGGGGATAGAGAGAGAGGGGGGGGATAGAAAGAGGGGGGGGATAGAGAGAGAGGGGGGATAGAGAGAGAGAGGGGGGGTATAGAGAGAGAGAGGGGGGAGAGAGAGAGAGAGGGGGTATAGAGAGAGAGAGAGGGGGAGATAGAGAGAGGGGGTAGAGAGAGAGAGAGGGGGGATAGAGAGAGAGAGAGGGGGGATAGAGAGAGAGAGGGGGGGGATAGAGAGAGAGGGGGGGATAGGGAGAGAGGGGGGGATAGAGAGAGAGGGGGGGGATAGAGAGAGAGGGGGGGGATAGAAAGAGGGGGGGGATAGAGAGAGAGGGGGGCTAGAGAGAGAGAGGGGGGTATAGAGAGAGAGAGGGGAGAGAGAGAGAGAGAGGGGGGTATAGAGAGAGAGAGAGGGGGAGATAGAGAGAGAGAGGGGGGGTATAGAGAGAGAGAGGGGGGAGAGAGAGAGAGAGAGAGGGGGGTATAGAGAGAGAGAGAGGGGGAGATAGAGAGAGGGGGTAGAGAGAGAGAGAGGGGGTAGAGAGAGAGAGAGGGGGGATAGAGAGAGAGAGAGGGGGGGGGGTAGAGAGAGAGAGAGGGGGGGATAGAGAGAGGGGGGGATAGGGAGAGAGAGAGGGGGGGATAGAGAGAGAGGGGGGGGGATAGAGAGAGAGGGGGGGATAGAAAGAGGGGGGGATAGAGAGAGAGGGGGGATAGAGAGAGAGAGGGGGGGTATAGAGAGAGAGAGGGGGGAGAGAGAGAGAGAGGGGGGTATAGAGAGAGAGAGAGGGGGAGATAGAGAGAGGGGGTAGAGAGAGAGAGGGGGTAGAGAGAGAGAGGGGGGGATAGAGAGAGAGAGAGGGGGGATAGAGAGAGAGGGGGGATGGGGAGAGAGGGGGGGTAGAGAGAGAGAGGGGATAGAGAGAGAGAGAGAGAGAGAGAGAGAGAGAGAGGGGATAGAGAGAGAGAGAGGGGGGAGAGAGAGAGAGAGAGAGAGAGAGAGAGAGAGAGAGAGAGAGAGAGACTAGGGGAGGGAGGGGGGAGATAGAGAGAGAGACTACACTGGAGGGGGGAGGGAGAGAGGCCGCAAGGAAATAAAAACAAGAAATACATTTGTATAATATCAATTTTTTATTACATATTAAAAAGCAATTTACATATATACAAGTTAAACTTATTTTTCCTATAGGGTATTCTTATATTCAGGCTTTTAGTTTTTTTCCTAAAGGAATATACAAAGTTTGGGGGGTCGTCTTATAATCAGGGTCGTCTTATAATCGAACAAATACGGTAAATGCCGCAAAATTGCTTATTCCCCGACACTGGAAGAGCACACATACCCCAACGATAGGGGAATGGTACGCTACAGTCGAAGACATCAAGGCCACCGAACAACTGTACATGATGAACCTAGGTAAAGGTACTGTCCATTGTCAAATATGGCTCCCCTGGTTAGATTTCTTAGAAATCCAAGGAAGTATATCTTCCCTCAACGAGTAAGATAAACTAAGATCTTCTTTTTATAAAGTGAATTTGACATATCTCACTTATTGCCCTGAAGCAACATGCTGCTCTGCTTACTGCTTCCTCAACCCTTCCCCAAATGTTCTGTACAACATCCGTATATTATTATTTATTTTTTTTTTCTCTCTATCCACACCAGCGAACACCATCAACACATACTAAAAAGGGCTGCACCCATATTGTTGTTTGATGTACTACAAGTATTATGATGTACCTTTATGGATATTTGTATATTATTTGTTCTACTTACCTCCCAAATGTCCCCACCCTCCCTTTCCTTTCTTCTTTTTGTACCCCCCCACCTCCCCTAATTACCAAAAAAACTATAAAAATATATTAAACAAAAAAAAAAGGGTTCAGTGCAGTGTACAGACATGTCCCGGGGCTGTCACAATCAAATCCAAAATATGATCAGCTTGTAAAGAGACACTCAAGGTAGCCTGATAGTTTAGGCACTATACATGCTAAATATTCATGGAAACCCCTGCTGTGCCACCTATGCATAACAGAAAGTGAACATAACAGAACATGCAAAATACTTCATTATGTACAATATTTGGGGTAAGGAATATTTGATGCAATTTAAAATAGATTTTTCGAAGAAAAACTCTCTAGCTCCTCCTGTAGAAGGCATTCAGCCGAAACATTGGGGGGCTGGTTCTTTTGAGTATTTTCTGCCTGGTCTCTGCATCCTTGTAAATTTATTTAGCTATTGTTTATTTTTCCTTTTTTTGCTCTCCCCTATTGGTACTATATGTATTTACTTTTTCTTTTGTTATATATTTAATATTATTAGCCTGGATTTGGTTTATATTTGACTGGTATTATTCTATTTTGTATTTGTATTTTTATATTGTCTTGATATTTTAATGATTATATTAAAGGTTATTTTTTATGTTTGTTAAACTTGGTGTGCTGCCTTTTTGTATAGGTGGAAATATTCTCCACCTGACTTAATTTTCCAACTCTCTTCTGTGTTTAGTGACTAGATCTCATGTATGTAAAAGTGCAGTGACATGAGAGAAAACCATTTTTTCTAAAATGCTGGAAAAAAAAATAGAATGTTTGCTCTCAAAAGATGCATACATTTTAAAACATAATTGTTTAGTGACAAATCAATAAAATACATTTTTAATAGATACTTTTATAACACAAATGCAGTGTCAAATGTGTTGACTGACAGATACTTTTATAATACAAATGCATGTCAATTGTTAGTCTTATGACTTATGGCACCAATGAAGAAGATTACATATCACATAAAAACTTTGAAAAACTTTAAATCACCCATCACATTTTGTGTGTTTATGTGAAAAAATTATTGAAAAAATGATGTTATTACATTGTGTGTTAGTTTGCGTCTTTTGTATTTATCCCACCTTTGTTTTCAGTTTTGAGCGGTGATTGGAGAAGTGTCTTCAAAAGCCAGAGTTTTTGCATAAAATACATTTACAAAACAATAATTAATCTGTTTTCTTAATTATTGTAATTAGATTTGTAATTAAGTAATTCTATTTTTTCTTTGTTATTGTAATTATATTATTACAAAAACTGGTTTTATATAATTGTTTTGTCTTTTTCACTGCAGGAGAAAAATAAATCTTAGCCATAGTCGTTTATTCAGTGAATTATGGCAAATTGTTTTTTTTATTATTAATTTTTATTAAAGTTTTACAATTCAACAATTAAAACACATAACAATTAATTTAAATTGTTTCACTATTATTATATCTTATTATATAACATACAACATTACACAACATAACAAAAACCTGACATGTAACCAAATACAGTACACAGACCTATACAACAAAAAATGCACATATTAGGGGAGGCAGAGGTGTGGGGTCAGTTATCAACTAGGGCACAGTAAAGTCCAAGTTCAGGGATTAATAGAGTATAGGGAAGTCCAAGGGGCCCATCTTTGTCCAAATTTTATGTATTCATTCACATTTTTTACGTTTCCCCTTTCCATATTAGATTGATATAAAATTTGGCTAGTCACTTGTTCCCAAGTGATCTCTTTTATTTGATATTACCATCTTAGTGGCCATTAAAATATGAATCATCAAGTATTTTATGTTGAAATCAATATTTTATTCGAGAATATGGAAGAGGGCAAATGCCATTGAAGTAGCAATGGGTACTTTGGTAATTTTCTTTATTTCATTGAAGACTTTTTTCCAGAGATGTGTCAGCCCAGGACAGTCCCACCAAATATGTCTGTGGGAAACTATCTCTAAATTGCATCTCCAACAAATTGAGGAATTAGTATGGTTTACCTTATTCATTATTAGAGGAACCAAATGCCATCTGTAGATTACTATATAGTGCAATTCAATGATGTTAAGATTTTTTATCGTTCTTCTAACCTCGTTAATTGATGTATACCACTGTTTGTCTGTTATTACTTTTCCCATGTCTCTTTCCCAGGCTATCCAGGCCTTTGCTTTAATATATTTTTCTTTAATATTCAACATCTTAGAGAATCTAGGTAAGACTTTATCTTTATTCTCTGTGTCAAACAAAAGCACTATCTCTCTTTCTATTCCTAATGCGCTTTTATCTAAAATATTAGTATTGTTTAGAAAGTTCTTTATTCGCAAAAATGAGAAAATCTCTCCTGCCGAAATATTTAATTCTTCCTGGAGTTGATGAAAGGGATTTCCATAACCGTTGTGTATTAGATCTGATAAAGACATGTTTTCTACTGAACCCCACTTTTTTAAATTCATATCTCCTATAATTTTTGGTAAAGAGTCTAATGATGTTTGTATCGGAATCTTATTTTGAAATTTATTACATTTTTTAAATTTTTCCCAATGGTTTAGTAGTGATTCTACATGTTGTGGGGTTGAGTTCTTTAATTCTCTTTTATCGTGGGGTGTAGTCCATATAATTGCTGACATATTTCCATGAGCTGTCAAGTCTGCCTCTATTCTATACCAGGGTTCTAAAATCTCTTTTTTGTCTTGCCATTTGTTGATATGATACAATCTACTTGCTTCGTAGTATTTTACCAGGTAAAATAATTTCTGAACCCTATATAGTTTAGCTTTCGGAATTGGCAGAGGGAGCATCCTAAAAAGTTACCCAGCGGGGCAATATATATGACTTCAGCACATTTAGTCTCCCCATCCAGGATATTTCTAAGTTGCGCCATTTTTTTGTAAATTTTTCAGCTGTGTCGTTATACAGTACATCGTAGTTTATCTTAATCATGTCAGATGTCAAAAGAGAGATTCTGATTCCAAGGAAATCAAACCCCTCATCTGTCCAGTCAAACGGATATTGTTGAGTTAAATTAAATTCGTATTTTCATCTATATTTATCATCAATGCATGAGATTTGTTAATATTTAATTTATAATTTGCCACCTTAGAGTAGACTTCTATTTCATCTAAAAATAATTTTACGGATTTTTCTGGATCACTAATTGTTACTACTATATCCTCGGCATAAAGACGCAGCTTATATTAAATTTTCCCTATTTTTATCCCTTTAATATTTGTGTTATTCCTTATCCTGTATGCAAAGGGTTCCAAAGTCAATATATATAGTAGGAGAGCCAAGGGGCAACCCTGCCTGGTACCGTTGCCAATTATAAACCATCTGGACACTATACCCGGTCCCACGGTTTTTGCCGTAGGGACCGTATACAGTGCCCCCACGGCCTTTCTTATATGTCCTCTAAAACCAAATCTGTCCAACACTCGGTCCATAAATCCCCAGCTGACCCTGTCAAACGCCTTTTCAGCCTCTAAAGACAGGGCCAGCTGGGGAGTCTTACTATTCACTGCATGTTCAACCAGGCTAATCAATCTTCGACTATTATTTTCAATATTGTGGTTTTTTACAAACCTTTTTGGTCCTTGTGGATTAAACTAGGGATTACCTGTTTAAAGCAATTAGCTAAGATAGCAGAATAAATTTTTAAATCGCTATTAATTAATGAAATTGGTCTGTAGTTAGAAGTATCTGATTCATCTTTACCCGGTTTAGGAATGGGGGAGATTGTTGCCTGCAGCATTTCATTCAGCAACAATCCCTTCACCCTTATTTTATTGTACATTTGTGTTAAGAATCTCACTAATTTATTAGAAAATGTTGTGTAAAAAAGGTTATTATACCCGTCAGGGCCAGGTGCTTTATTTTTTTAGTCGTAGTATTACTTCCATTACCTCCTGCGTGGCAACAGGGGAATTAAGAGCTTCCAGTTGGTCTTCCGTTACTTTGGGAAAATCTAAGTCCCTTAAATATTGATCAGCCTGGTTGCCCATTGTTTCTTGAACAGGCAGATTATACAATCCTGTAAGGACGGGTTCTCCTACCGTGGGTGATGGAGTCCAGATGCAGGAGGTATAGCCGCACACACGTGCAAATAGAGACACTGCCCCAAAGCAGTTGGAGATGGTAACAACTGCAGTGACAGTGAATGGGTGCACGAGGGCAAACAAAGTCCGAAGGCAAGGTACACAAGGGTGAGGCAAAATCGTAGTCAAATCCAGAAGCAGAGGTCAGGGCTAGCAGCAAAGGTTCAGGAACGAGGAATAAGGCTAAAGGTCAAAACACAGGTTAAGGCAGGGGTCCTCAAAGTACGGCCCGCGGGCCACATGCGGCCCGCCGCCGACATTAATACGGCCCGCGGGGGGTGCCAGCACCCCCCGCTCCCCACTGTTTACCTTTTTTTTTTCTTTTTTTTGGGGCAGCCGCAGCGGATGCGGCTGCAGAAAGAAGAAGAAAAAAAAAACCCACCGCGACCGGATGTGACGTTACGTCACATCCGGATCCAGTGACTGTTTCCCTCCCCTGTGCAGGAGGGAAACTCTGCGAAAGGCGTCCGGCCGGGGACACAGCAGCTGGAGGTAAGTGATGGGGATGCGGGGGAGGAGGGAGGTATAACGAGCATTGCAATGGCACTTTATTCCTGGGCATCTGACTGGCACAATGTTACTGGGCACTGAATGGCATAATATTACTGGGCATCTGAATGGCAAAATATTACTGGGCATCTGACTGGCACAATGTTACTGGGAATCTGACTGTCATAATATTACTGGGCATCTGAGAGGCATAATATTACTGGGAATCTGAGAGGCATAATATTACTGGGCATCTGAGAGGCATAATATGACTGGTATCTGACTGGCATAATATTACTGGGCACTGACTGGCATAATATTACTGGGCATCTGACTGGCATAATATTACTGGGCATCTGACTGGCATAATATTCCTGGGCTCTGACTGGCATAATATTACTGGGCATCTGAATGGCAAAATATTACTGGGCATCTGAATGGCAAAATATTACTGGGCTCTGACTGGCATAATATTACTGGGTATCTGACTGGTACAATATTCCTGGGCATCTGACTGGTACAATATTACTGGGCATCTGACTGGTACAATATTCCTGGGCCTCTGACTGGTACAATATTACTGGGCATCTGACTGGCATAATATTCCTGGGCCTCTGACTGGTACAATATTACTGGGCCTCTGACTGGCATAATATTCCTGGGATCTGACTGGTACAATATTACTGGGCATCTGACTGGCATAATATTCCTGGGCATCTGACTGGTACATTATTCCTGGGCTCTGACTGGCACAATATTCCTGGGCATCTGACTGGCATAATATTACTGGGCATCTGAATGGCACACTATTCCTGGGCTAAGACTGGCACAATATTCCTGGGCATCTAACTGGCATAATATTACTGGGCATCTGACTGGTACAATATTACTGGGCTCTGACTGGCATAATATTCCTGGGAATCTGACTGGCCACTATTCCCATTGAAATAATTAAGTTTGTTGATTTAACTTTACTTCATTTTAAATATTGTATTAGTTCCCGATTTGTTTCAAAATAAGATGTATGCAGTGTGCATAGGAATTTGTTCATAGTTTTTGTTTTTACTATAGTCCGGCCCTCCAACGGTCTGAGGGACAGTGAATTGGCCCCCTGTTTAAAAAGTTTGAGGACCCCTGGGTTAAGGTATACACAGGAAGCTCAGGAGCACTAGTCACAATGAGGTAGCTTAATAACCAAGCAAGGAGTGAGAGGAGGAGTGGTTATTTATAGTGCAGCACAGTAATGCATCTCACCAGGAGAGGATCATGCTGGTGACTTGTGTTGTTGTGTTGCTATGGAGACACCATGGTAACATTATGCAGCTCTCTGTTTAAAGGAGAGGACAGGACCACACCCTCTCTGTACCTGAAAGGAAAGCTACCTAGGAGTGGGGATGTGACAAATCCCGAATAATAATCATTGAACGCCTTGCCTATTTCTTCTGGGGATATTTTTGTACTTCCCTTCACTATAATTTTCCTTATTCTTGTCCTGGCTTTTTGATCTTTCAGTTTGTTGGACAGTATCTTTTCAGCTCTATTTCCCTTTTGATACCATATCTGTTTTAGTCTTTGGAGTGTATTACTTGGTTTTGCCTGGACCTGGATATTTATTTTTTTAGTGACAGACAGAATTTGTGATGTTATTTCTTGTGAAGGAGATCATTTATTTAAGTTTTGCAGATGGTTAAGTTCTATATACAGTTGACAAAGTAGAAGACCTTGCTGTCTTTTCAATTCTGTTCCCAGTTTTATCAGATGGCCTGTCATGACGCTTTTAAATGCGCACCATCCAGTTGTTTCCGTAAGGTGTTCATCCATATTTTCTTTAAAATAACAGTCAATCACATTCTCCAGATATTCTACATTCTTCTTAGATTTAATCAGTCTATCATTCAGTCTCCACATTGTTCTATTATTATTTACATTATGTTCTGTCAGTTCTAGTTGGACTACAGAATGGTCTGTCCATGCTAAATCTGTGATCTTCATTTTTTTTACATTTATGGAGTGCATCTGGTCGGGTCAGTATACGACATATGAGGATGCGAAAAAAAGGTATATTCCCTCTCATTAGGATGGAAAGTTCTCCATATGTCATATAAATTATTCTGTGCCAAAAAAGTTTGAAATCTTACTGCATTAGTTCTGATGGATTTATCTAATCTTTGTCCTTTTGGAATCTTCTTATCCACTGACTCATCCAGTACACAATTGAAGTCACCTCCCATTATGAATGTTCCCTGTACCAGACCTTCCAATTTATCCATTATCTCCCTGATATATTTTAGGGGTAATCTATTTGGTGCATAAATATTTAAGAATGTATAGACTTGATCATTCAGTTTACAGACTAAAAATATATATCTACACCCACCATCTATTTTTCTATACAATTCTTCATATTTGAAGTTTTATGAAATTATAATAGATGATCCCCTTTTCTTAGAATTAAAATGTGAATGGATAATCCATGGGAAGTGTTTGTTTTGAATTAGAGATTTTTCTGAGTTCCAATGAGTTTCCTGAATAAATCCTTTATCAATATGTTGATCATACAAATATTTAATTAAAATCTGTCTTTTATGAGGGGAATTTAATCCCTGAACGTTCAATGATATTCATTTCAACATTTAATGGACTTTGTATTCGCGCCATCCATTATTTCCCTTGACCACCACACCTGTGCCGCCCCCAAGACCATTATCACTTACACATAAATTATATAGACAGTACGAAAAAACACAAAAAAACTTTTCCAGGTTAAGATTAACTGGAAGAATCCATCCCAAGAAGGATCTTCCAGGTCCCCCTTGAACATGTTCACTTTCCCCTACCATTTTGTAAACACTAGTTGGCTCTCTACTAGGAGAGCAATTAAGGGGAAAAAATGTATAGTGGACCAAACAAAAAAAAAAAGAGAAAATTCTTATTCTCTATTTTCCTTCCCCTTTCTTATCCCTCCTTTCCTTTTTCTCTCTTTCTCCTCGGCCATGAAGCTGAGGGATTGCAAATTTTACTATAATTTTTCTACTTTAAGATTATATTTAGTTATCTTTCTACCATATCTTCTATCCCCTCTTTGTCTTTGTACCAGCTTATTAATTATATATAGTGCTCATGTTAACTCTTAAATTTTCCTATCAACTCTTTGTGTTTATAAAAATATTGTGACTATAAAAATGTGTAGTATCCAGTGGTTGGGTATTATTACTTTCCTTTCTTTAACCTTCCTTCCTCGTTCCTCCACCCTCTCTCCTTTTCTTCCTTCTTATTCCTTTCTTATTCCATATCATTTTTTATGTATTTACAAATGTGTCCCATTTTCCTTCATTAATATTTAATTTACTTTTACTCTTATTAAATCCATGTAAAACAATCTGCCTATATTGCCGTTCAGTTTCACCTCCTTTTTCCTCCCTTCTCTCCTCCCCATTCCCCTTAGTGTATACCAATCCACGGAACAACCATGGCCACAAGAGTGAGAGAGAAAAAAAAAAACTGAAAATTTTAGCAAGTATATTTCTCTGTTTTACGATTTTATTTCAATTATAGGGATGCGGGAATGAGTATTTATTTATTTTTATTAACCTAATAATATTTAATAAATATGTAGTGGCATAAATATAAGTGTATTACAAACCCTAAGTGAAATTGCATATTAAGGATTTAAGGATGTGCATCGTTTTCTCTACTCTCTTCTTCCCCTTTTTTTCCCCTTTCTTTTTCAACCTTTCCCTCTCCCTTACTCCTCTTCACCTCCAAACCTCTCACACCCTATTAACCCTATGTAAACAATCTACTTATTCAGTGTCACCTCAATTCCCCCTCTCTCCATCATCCCCAAACTAATTCAGATATATCAAACGATACCTAAAAAAAAAAAAAAAAAGTGCTAAGTTCCCTTTCCCTTAACTTTAGTTATTTTTACTTCATATCATAATTTATGGTAAATTGTTTATTTAGTTACAAAAATCAGACCAAAATGCCCAATTTGTAAAAAAATCTCTAGGGAACATGATCGCGCATTCTGAGGACCCTCTTCTTCAGCAGACAAAGCTTCTCTGAAATATTCAACATGGGCAAATCTAACAAATCTGTAAGCACCCCTAGACCTCTTGGTCAAAGAGAAAAGCCAAGCACTGCTTCTATAAAGAACTTTTTCTAGAGTACACAAGACCATGATGCCACCTATCAGCCATCTAAGATGGTGTTGTCTCCTGCTAGCCAGAAAGCGATCAAATGCATCCTCAACAACCAATTAGACTGATGACCTACCAGACATTGATTGGCATACAGCCCTGAAATAACTTAAGAGTCTGTGATATACCTGAATCAATCCCCCCCCCCAGTGGTGATTCCTGAAATACTGCATCTGATCTTTAATTGTATACTACAAAGGCCAGCAGACACTTTACACTGATTGAATTTGCACTTCCCCCACCTGCTGCTGTGTACTTTGATTGCACGTATTTTATAATCAAAGTTTTTTCTGCTATCTTTACTATTTGATTGGTGCTGGCCATGTACCTGCAGAGGCACTGGAGAGTGTATAATGGAAGGTACCACACATCCAGCTAACCCATCGACCTTTGAAGAACACAGACTATTTTTATTATCTGTATTTTATGTTTGGAAGTTTATCTGGTCTATTCACTAAAATTTGACTTTTGAGGTCGACTTTCATTTTCAGACTATTCGGCACCCGAGTTTGAAAAATCCCAGGTTCGAATCTACCCCAAAGAAAGTAATGGGAGGTGAAGTAACCTAAGTTATTTTTGAGACTAAGTCAACGTCAGCACCCAAAAATATCTTTGATAATTATGCCTCTAATTACTTTCAATGGGGAAGATTGGAACCTCATTTTTATTTTCTAAGTCAAACCTGGGTGCCAAATCCCAAAAGTCGACCTCCAAAGTTGAATTTTCGTGAATAGACCCATGAGTGTAATTATCAGCCCTGTGTGTGGTCTACATAGTTATTTGATTTTTATTTTCATTTATGAGATTTTTTTAAAATTTATTTATATGCTTATATTGGATAAGTCAGTGCCATGAGTATATATCTTTTGACTGGTCTGTGTACCTAACTATAGTGTGCTGTTTTAAAAGCAGCCCATATATGTGTGGGCATTGTTTGCAATGCATTGCATTGGGAGCCCATACAAGTACAGGTTTTGTCGCGAAGTGGTTAATGGTATACCTTTAAAATGTTATGGCTGGACAGACACATTTTTTCATAGGACTGATCCTTGTTTTGTGAGTTGCTGATACTGATTAAAAATTATGATAAGTAATTATGTCAGCTAAAGGTAAAAGCTATGCCAACAAACGTAAATGGTTCCACTGGAATGTGATAAAATCTGAAAACTATAATAATCTGCTCACAAAATCCCCATCATCATTTTTTTTTCATTGTAGCCTTTGATATGATTATCTAGATTCCTAATTGGGAGTTGGAGACCATTCCATCATTTATTCCAAATTTCCCATTTTGACAGTTGCTGTTTCTATTACCATACTGTATGTATTTGAATCACTTGATCTTCTCTCCTTGTTTTTTGCTTCCTCTTCTTTCTTCCTCTACCTGCTTTACCTTAATTTTACATTTTATAGAGATAAATGGTTTCACCAGTTTATTTGTAACCTACACATTCTGTCTACTTTACCTGTATTCAATGTATTTTGTGTAATTTGTTTATAAACTCTTTAATACATTTTTTAATACAAAAAAAGATTCTCCAAGTTTGCTATTTTTCAGTCTTATTTATTATTCCCTAAGCTATGCAACTCATATGTATATTCAGTACAACTCATTATTTTAATTGTTCGCTGATATCTTGAATTAATAGATTTATGCTAGATTATTGTACATTCTTTTTTTATGTTAGATTTTTGTATATTATTCTGTTTATTCTGCCAGATGTTGAATAATACATATATCTGAATGCATAGATTAATTTATATGATTCCTCATAAGATATACATGATACTTATAAAGAACAATGGAGAGATGCTTGAACCAGAGAAATTATTATGCCATGCTTTTAAACTTTAAAGAATTAGGACAATTAAGGACATTTTGCTATTACATGTAAAGTTCTATTGAACTGATACATAGAAATGATTAAAATAAAGGAAAATGCACTCATAATGCATTTCAGGCCATCTGTATCATTATATAAGTGAAGCATTCAAACCATCTTTATAGCATGTTTCTCTATTAACTACAGCATGTTCAGCTTTTTCATACAATTAATATGTCATATTGTAAGCAATCTGCTGTTTCTGCAGATGAATAAAAGTAAAGGATTTCAATAGCTGACTGTTGTCACGATTTCTCTCGTTTTAAAGAGAATATCCTTGAGCAGACAGCATCTTTGTTTACTGGAAGCTTATGAAGTTCAAATTCACTATTCTCCTGTTGTATTTGAAATCACATTGCACATATAATACAGTCAAGAGGAGAAGATTCCTTTACCATTTAAGTGAACAATATTCCATATTCCATATCACATGAACAAAAATACTAGTTTAAATTCAAAATAATAATTATATAAAGACACAATGATATTTTAAACAAAATCGGGGATATTCTTTTACGATCCAATAATAGTGAGTGTCAAAAAAAAACAACTAGTTTAACTGAATGATAGCCTATGAATAAGCGTGGAGACACGTGAAACGCGTAAGGCATCTGTTTTATCTGTTTGTTATCCCTGATGTTCGTGATGTTTCCTTGATTTAATACAATCCTTTATCATTCAACCTACTCCAGAGTGCGTGTCCTTTTGTTGCTCATTTTCATTGGATTACTTAGTGCTGCGGCTACAGCACGGACGGAGCACCCGGTGGTTTATACTCGCTGAATGAAAGAAATTTATCAGCATTTCAGTGGAGCCGGCTTGTTTGTTTGTTTGTTTTTGTTTGTTTTTCTAAATTAACTGAATGATATGTCATTGACATAATTTAGTAATATTTGTATTATTTACAAATATCACATGTTAATGTTTGTAGAAAAAAAAAGTTGAACGAATAATTTGCCATTACCATAAACATTTTGTGGCACATCCTCACCATGAACATCTTTTAATTTTCCATAGTAGTTATGTAAAAATAAAGGCTATTAAAAGAAAACCCTAACTTTGCATAATAAAATTGATTTAGTGCATAGGAACAATAAAGACTATTAAAAATGGGGTCTGAAAGCTTTACTTGCCTCACATCATAAACAGAATCATGTTATAATGCACCACATCACAAGGGATGTAGCATGTATCAGGACTATTATAACACTCTGACTTCCCTAGATAAGAAGAGAGCCAAAGGCAGCCTGAGACAATGCCTGTGTGTCTGGATATTGCACATACATTGTACTGCTCACCACTAGACACCAGGGACGTTATGTGAATATGTAAAATGCAATCTGGGTGCTGTGGGGGTCCTGTGGATGCAATCTGGGTATTGAGGTAAATCCTGTGAATGTACCAAGATTGCATCCACAGGACTTGCCTCAGCACCCAGATTGCATTCATAGAAGAATTTGCCCCAGTGAGCAGATTGCATCCACCTAACTCTTCCAGCACCTAGATTGCAGTCACAGGAATTCCCATGTGTCTAAAGGTGAGCAATGCTATGTTTGTGCACTGCCCAGGGACAAAGACAACTTTCAGGCTGCCGTTTACTCTCCCCATTTGTCTAGGAAATTCAGAGGGTCAGGATCACATGACCCCAGATGCTCTGACTTCGGCAGACAAGGGGTGAGCATGTGAGGCAGCCACAGAGAATGCCTGTAAGCCTAGGAAGCACACAGACATCAAGTTGCCTCTCACTAACCATGATTGCATCCACAGGGCTTGACCAGCATCCAGACTGTGTCCATGACAAGGGTGCTGCGAGAAGTTGCCTCTCACCACCCAGTTTAGACACATAAGACTTGGTCCAGCACCCAGACTGCATCCATAGCACTTCTTTAGCATGGAGATTGCATCTACAGAAGTCATGAGGATGCATCTGGGTGCTGGAGCATGTCATCTGGATGCAATCTCGGTACTGGGCAAATTATGTGGATACCGTCTAGGAGTTGGTCAAGTCCTATGTGTGTTGTGTGGGTGATTAGGCGGCAGCAGATTGTTGGTATAATCCAGTTGCTTTGGCAGGACTTGTGGGTGCAAGCTGGGTTGTGTGACAAGTCCCACGGGTGCAATATACATGCTGCAAGGTGGTGCTTTGGCAAGTTCTGTGGCAGGAGAAATGGAATGAAGAGGGCAGAGCACAGAAATAAAAACAGTTATTTTGTCTGATAACAATAACTTACCACCGATCAGCAATAGTAATAGTATTATCAATAGCTGATTAAAGTTTACTTTTAAATAAAGGGGGTATTGTTTGATATTTTTAATTTGAAATGTACCTCAGCATACATCCTTTAATCCTTCCTTCCACATTTTAATTGTTTTCTCTTTTTTCTGACTTTTATTCCTTTGAGGACCATTACCTTCTAGATCCTGGACTTTTTTCAGCCATATTGTGGTAGATGCAATCCTCCCAATTATTTAACAGAAAAGTTAGTGGGATATTAATGAGCATTTTGGATTTAATGCCCACCACACCTGTTAAAAAAATTACTGCACCTGCTAAAAAAATGTCCATACTTTCTATGAAGGTTTAGCAGAGCAGGTAAAATAATAGTATTCAAACATCTGAATTAATCAAATCCCATGTTAGAATTATTCAGGTAACAACTTGAAAATTGTTCACTTATTTCAGTGAACTATTGAGGTTTTTATTCTTCTTATTTATTAAATTATATGTATTTTTCCTCTGCGCTTTCTTCCTTTTTATCTTTCCTTATGAAATACAAATTGTATTTGTGTTAAGTATTATTAATTTTTCTTGCGTTTATTTTAAGTAACCAATTTGTATTACTACAATGACTAGTTTCATTTATGATATTTTTATAAAAGCAAAAATTGGAACAGGATTTTACATGTTGTGAACCTGTTTAAAAGGCTAGTTGAGGCATTTTTAAACATATATCCAGTGCTGTATTTACCGCGAGGCATCCTAGGCGGATGCCTATGGCGGCAAATTTTGGGGGGCGGCAGCGCCCCCCAGCACTCGAAAAATAAAAATTAAAAAAAATAAAAATAAAAAATCAGGCCCTTTAAAAAAAAAAACCCCCACCGCGCTTGCAGGCATCGGAAGATCCCCCCTCACCATCGCTCTGCCTGCCAGGCTGCACGGGGAGCCGAACAGGCAGCACAGAAAAACCTCCGTGCTGCCTGTTCGGCTCCCCGTGCAGTGTGCAGACACGGAAGTGCCGACAGTCACGTGACGGGCGCGCTGACGTCATAAGCGCGCCCGGTCACGTGACCTGTCGGCACAATCGCCGGGAAGCCGAACAGGCAGCATGGAGGGACCATGCTGCCTGCCTGCCAGGGAAAGGTAAGTGCTGATGGGAGACTGTGTGTGTGTGTGTGTGTGTGAGTGACTGAGTGTGATGGGAGTCAGAGTGTGTGTGATGGGAGACAGTGTGTGTGACTGAGTGGGATGGGAGTCAGAGTGTGTGTGATGGGAGACTGTGTGTGTGTGTGTGTGTGTGTGACTGAGTGTGATGGGAGTCAGAGTGTGTGTGATGGGAGACTGTGTCTGTGTGTGTGTGTGACTGAGTGTGATGGGAATCAGAGTGAGTGTGATGGGAGACAGTGTGTGACTGAGTGTGATGGGAGTCAGAGTGTGTGTGATGGGAGACAGTGTGTGTGACTGAGTGTGATGGGAGTCAGAGTGTGTGTGATGGGAGACAGTGTGTGTGACTGAGTGTGATGGGAGTCAGAGTGAGTGTGATGGGAGACAGTGTGTGACTGAGTGTGATGGAAGTCAGAGTGTGTGTGATAGGAGACAGTGTGTGTGACTGAGTGTGATGGGAGTCAGAGTGTGTGTGATGGGAGACAGTGTGTGTGACTGAGTGTGATGGGAGTCAGAGTGTGTGTGATGGGAGACAGTGTGTGTGACTGAGTGTGATGTGAGTCAGAGTGTGTGTGATGGGAGACAGTGTGTGTGACTGAGTGTGATGGGAGTCAGAGTGTGCGTGATGGGAGTAGGAGTGTGTGACTGAGTGTGATGGGAGTAGGAGTGTGTGACTGAGTGTGATGGGAGTGTGAGCTTGATGTGAGTCTGAATGATGGGGCATGTCTTAGGTGTGTAACGTGGGTGTGCAGCTTGGGTAGTGGGGTGCCCGGATTTTGTCTGCCTAGGGCAGCACAAAATCAAGATACACCACTGCATATATCTGCATTACCAGACAATTAAGCAGACCTGTTTTTCCCACAGAAATTTCCAATTTGTAGTGCTATTACCACTGCAAGGGATTATGGATAAAGATATGCAAATAAGGTCTGTCTGTTACATTGTGTGATATTGATTTAGGGATACTGTCAGTCCGGAGCACGCCTGTCACTTGGAGGCACAATATATCTCGTGTATTTCTGTGGGTTTGTGTGCTGCGAGCAGCCAGCACACAAACCCCCGGAAATACACAAGTTACATCCAAGGGTCCTGCGGTAGCAATGAATTCACTCACTCACTCTGTTGCCAATTCGACAAGCACTAAAATTTGTATAATTTAAGCCGTTGTCAAATTGGCAACAGAGTGAATAACTCTTTTGCCGAATTCACAGCTGCCGTCTGTCTCCCAGATGTATTTCCGGGGTTTGTGTGCTCTCTGTTTGAAGCACACAAACTCCAGAAATACACAGCGCTGCACATGGAAGAGCATCCGCCACTGGTTTTTACTCCTTCAAAATACCCGTGGTGCACCATCAGTGCTTCTAGTAGTGAGCCTCTTCAGCCTATAGGAAAAGGAATATTTGTTCACTGTCCCAAATCTTTTTTCTCCATCTCTGAGCTCATCAATTTTTCCTGTACTTTTTTTACCTATCGATTTATAATCTAAGTATTATCATTCTTAATTCTTTATCCTTGTGTGTGTGTATTTGGGTCCTGGTAGGCTCTGGGCAATGTGTCATCTTTGATAGAAGGCCCTTGGCGAATGTCCACATAATTGAATAAAATCAAACTTGAATTAATGCTCATAGTGAAATTCATTCCAGAAATCAATACTTTAAAAAAATATCCAGCAATCAATATAATCTCTTTTTATCTTGGGTTAGCCTTGAAAAACAAGACTGTCATTGGGTATAATATGGAATCTTCATGAGCAGGATACCTCTAAAATGCATAACAAAAGACAAATCAGACAAGGACACATGGCTATTGTATTAGAAGACAAAAAGCAAGTGTTCAATGTGAAATTAAAATTCTTAGTTCTGCAGAGGAACAATGAGTCAGGCAATGACCTCACTACAACAGTGATTATTTTTATAGGAATGACTCATAACAGTATTACAGCTAACAAGTACTTGTAAACAATGAATTTTTATCATTTTTACTTTATTTAAATTGGTCTTGTTAACTAAAAATATACATTTTACTTTTATTAATAGAAAATCAGCAATGAAAAAGGAATATATACTTTTTATTTGTATTTTATTCTACTTGACAGCCTACCAGAATGCAAAACCAAAATTATTTTGCAATTCATTAGATTTTTTTTCTGTCTACTTACTCAAGATGTACAAAATCTAATGATGCCTTCAAAATATAGGTGAGGTTGAATTAGAGCATAATGTCATTTGCAGTAGGTGCATTGAAATAGAGCTTGTGATATATTGCCTTGAAGTCCAACTGAAGCCCTCCAGCTGTTGCTGGACTAGAACTAGAATAAATTTTTTCCATTTATAAAAGCTGTTGGGGATTATGGCATTTAACACTTAGCAGCAGATGGATAACCATACATGAACACCAAGATACTATAACACACTCTATTTTGCTGATGCAGCTTCCAGAATGCTGCACCTCGTCAAATGTACTTAATACATTCAACACCTGTTTTCTGTAGAGGGACAATGTCCATGCCTGTGATCAATTCACCTGGAGATCTTCCTGCCAAGAAACTAAATCTGTCCTAATTATACCAAGACTTCCCTTCATGTAGCACTTATACATGAAGTCTTAAGGTACCAGTTTTAATTTCATAGTCTAAACATTTTTCGTCATAGATTTTGTCAACTGCATGATTTTAGCATCTAAAACTAAACAATAACAAAATAAAAAATGAATTACTAGGACTAAAACTATGATTGAAATCCAACTGACTAAAATGTGACTAAAATGTTAGGGAGAGGCTATTGCATTTACCTCTTTGGACTTTTGGTTCCCATGGATCTCTGCCAAAGCCCAGTCCCCTGACTCTATCTGCAGATGGATTTGCTGAGACACAGTCTGGAACAACACCCTACAAATACAGGATACTCCTCCATCTGATTCACCTGTACGCCCTTGTGAGTGTTTCCCCTCCCACCTCCCTAGCAAGTTAATTTAACACTGTGTAACAACCTTCTCAGACCTATTCTCTCCCTCCCTGCTGGAGATTTAGTCGACTAAAATCTACTGGAGATTTAGTCAGCTAAAACAAGGCTGAAACTAAAACAATTCCGATGACTAAAATACGACTAAACTAAAATGGTATTTTAGTCATAAGACTATGACTAAATATAAATCAAAATTTTTGCTTTCAAAATGAACACTGGAAGGTACCTACATTCATCAGTATAGACATTACCAATTCTTTGTCAGAGAAATCTGACCCTGAGATATTCAACATGTTTTTATAAGTGTTGGTTTTTAATATGTGACCTTGATTTAGAAGCATTTCCTCTGACTCCAGTCAGATTTTAATCATCTGCACTTGAATCTTGAATTGTCTCTTCATTTACATCAGGGACCTGCCATCCAAAAAACTACCTTACTCAAAATATTGTACCAAGTTTAAACCTTGATTTAAGAGACACACTTTTATATGCAATCATTACAATTAGTGATTCATAATATATGTATTTATAGTTAGCATACCTTTCAGGATCTTCTTCATAAATGTAAATCAAAGTAGTTTGAACATGTAAGAACAAATATAAAGCCAGGATTTGTAGAGTTTCAATTAGACTAATTCCACTATTAACTGTGGCATAGCTGTGCCCTACTTCTTTCCTTCAATTATTGATTTGGTTCACTGCATTAAATACATCACCAAAATAAATAAATAAAAGTATTGGTGGACATTTAAACCTTTCCCTACTAGTGACGCGCCAGGCAGTGGTGTATCATGGTTTTAGGTACCCCCCACAACCACATTGCAGGGCATATATTTATATATACTTTTCGTGCTGGTCAAATTGGCAGCAGAGTGAGGGACTCATATATGGCCCATCACCTCAGGACATGCCCCACATAGTTATATTAAACAGACCAAGAGGTATAAGTCACTAAGGTAAGTAGAGGAAAAAATGCCTGACCACATGGGCAAAAGCCACCATTCATGAATGGCTAAAAAAGTACTTGGATAAAGTGCTTGAGAAACACATAGTATAGTGTACTAATACCAATGCACATACAGCTAAATAAAGTAAACACACTGTCATAACATCTATAGAAGAACTGTATCTTAACTGCAGTGACAGGATATGTAAATAAGCGTGTACGATCATAATAATGTGTTTATGGAGGGGTGCATAGTGTTCATGAATGGTGTTGAGCGAACCAGAACCGCACTGTTCGTACCGAACATTACGGTTTTTGGACCCCGGACCGGAACACGGACATTCCACTGTATGTTCGTGTTGGAGTTTGGGGTTCAGCAGGGCCGGCGCCACCTGTAAGGTAAACTTAGCAGGGGGCACGGAACCGTGAAAAAAAAAAATCCTCCCCCTTACTTACCTCCTCGCTGCTGCTCTGTCTCCCGGTGCAGGTCCGTGGCCGTGAAGGAAGCGTTGTGCGCTCTCCTCCAGCCGATGCGGATTCAATAAAGTTTGTTTCAACTTTTTTTTTAAACAAACTTTATTGAATGGGCATTGGCTGGACGGGAATGCACAACGCTTCCCTCACAGCCACGGACCTGCAGCACCGGGAGACAGAGCAGCAGCGCGGAGGTAAGTAATGGGGGAGGAAGAGGGTGGTTAAATCCTGGCACATTGAGAGGCATAATCCTGGCATATTGAGGGGCATAATCCTGGCATATTGTGTGGGAAATCCTGGCATATTGAGTGGCGTAATAATCCTGGCATTTTGGGTGGCTAAGTCCTGGCACATTGAGAGGCATAATACTGGCATTTTGAGGGGCATAATCCTGGCATATTGTGTGGGAAAATCCTGGCATATTGAGTGGCATAATAATCCTGGCATATTGGGTGGGAAAATCCTGGCATATTGAGTGGCATAATAATCCTGGCATATTGGTTGGCTAAGTCCTGGCACATTGAGAGGCATAATCCTTGCATTTTGAGGGGCATAATCCTGGCATATTGTGTGGGAAAATCCTGGCATATTGAGTGGCATAATAATCCTGGCATATTGGGTGGCTAAATCCTGGCATATTGAGGGGCATAATCCTGGCATTTTGAGGGGCAAAATCCTGGGATATTGAGGGGCATAATCCTGGCATATTGAGTGGCATAATAATCCTGACATATTCGTGGCTAAATCCTGGCATATTGAGATGCATAATCCTGGCATATTGAGGGGCATAATCCTGGCATATTGTGTGAGAAAATCCTGGCATATTGAGTGGCGTAATAATCCTGGCATATTGGGTGGCTAAGTCCTGGCACATTGAGAGGCATAATACTGGCATTTTGAGGGGCATAATCCTGGCATATTGAGGAGCATAATCCTACAGCAATTATTCAAATTACAGTGATTATTTTAGTGGGTGCTATACTACATATTTGTACCCTGCCCTGAGCCCAGTGCCACAGAGAGTGCAGTGCACTTGCAACTGCATGTGTGCCAGGCACATGACTTTAATCCTGTTCTGTTAGCTCAGTGGGCAACATCTAGGCATTTTTAAATACTGCAATTTGTTGGTGTTAAATATTACATTTGCTTCTTGCGGTGCACTTCATATCTGAGAGTCAAATAGAACAGTCCAATACTGTGCTTACAGCGCACTTTGAACAATTCTGGCTACCTCCTCCTCCTCGAGCGCCGCTTCCACCTACACCGCCACGGTCACCGCTTCCTCAACCTATGGGTCACTTAGTATAAACTGAAAGAGAATACCCTGCACTCCAACACTCTCTCAAGTGGATAATTCTGTTGATCCTCCTGGCAGCCATGCTTTAGATTTAGATTTATGTTCTTCCAAAACTAAAATCAAAGATTCCATCTAGTGCAATTTTATGGCTCAGCTGTATTTGTAATTTGTATGTATTTTATGTTATTTTAAGTTATTTCCATATCCACATTTGCTTGCAGGGCACTTGTCCTACTCTTACCCACATTTTACTTCATTTTGCAGCCCTCTAGCCCTTTCCAGGACTTTTTTAGAGGCATTTTAGTGGCCAAAAGTTTGTGCCCCATTGACTTCAATGGGGTTCGGGTTCGGGGTCAAGTTCGGGGTCAAGTTCGAGCACGGACCCGGACATTTTTCCTAACCTGCCGAACCCGAACATCCAGGTGTCGGCTCAACTCTATTCATGAAGTGTTCACAGGGCTCAAGAAAAAAAAGTTTAGTAAAGAGTTTCAACAAAACTGTCAATAATCATTAGGTTTTTATTAGGTTTTTAGCAATGTACATTTTCACGTAGAAATAAAACAGAAAATTACTAAGATAACAGCTATTATCTATAAACATTTAAAGTAATTTAAGCTACTATAAAACTCACAATAGAATGCATTTTGTACAACGTTAATAGTAATTGGGAAATAAATATAGAAATTATTTTGTCTTGCCTGAAGCACAGCATTAACTTTTAAATTCAGAGGCATTAATAATGTTTTTATCAATCCTCAGGAAAGCCTTGATCAAGCATGCTGGATCCTCCAGTTAGTATTTCTTACTAACAATAAATGGTTTTGATTCTATATGCTATAGTAAAGGAAACACATACACTCTTTCTTGGTAATTAAATGCCTTTTCCATTAAACTGAAATTGGGTTTGGCTGCCTTCCATACCTGTATTGATTGACGCGGTTTACTAATATGGACCTGTCTGTAAATGATGGTTACACTTTGCATATTCTCATTTCCAGAAAAAAAAATGTTTTAATTATTGTTTACACTGTGAATGTATAAAAAATGTTTAAAAAGTATATATATAAGTTAGCAGAAATGCAAAAAAATGCATAAGCTAAGAGAAAAATATATTTTCAATGTGTCTGTGGTGTCTCCTATTTATGAGGACATCTTGAGGTAGGGCGACATCTGTCATTTAGGACATTTATTATATACAGACTCTATGTCACATATGTGACTGAATGTATGTTAAAATATGTATATTATAATATAAATATGTTATTAAATCTGAAATACATATGGCTCTCAAATCTTACTAGAAATATAATGTAAATAATATTTATTTTATGTATACCTGACTGTATATTATATACCTGACTATAATTAATATATATATATATATATATGTATATATATATATATATATATATATATATATATATAAATCATATACACATTGATTCACATATGCACACACAGTCAGCTACATATAAAATACATATCAGTAACAGTATATAAATTATTAGTATACATAATATATACATATTTATATATTTAACCCCTTAGTGACATGACCTTTTGATCTTCTCTTTCCCTTGGGGACAAGGGCTGTTTTGACATTTCTGGGGTGTTTGTGTTTAGATGTAATTTTCTTATTTCCCACATACTTTACCCACACAAATTATATGCTGTTTTTATTGTCATAAGAAGGGCGTTCACAAGATAACATTATGTTCATCATATCTTATAATTTACTATAAAAAAAATCATAAAATATGATGAAGGAAAAAAAAATTCTAACTTTGAGCTAACAAATTATTTACACAAATACAATTATTAAAAAAGACCCCATCTAAATAGTTTAAAAATTTTATTCCGAGTTCAGAAATATGCTTGTATCAATGGTTTTCTGCATTTTATTGCAAGTTATATGGCAAAAACCAAAAATAGTGTTTTTTTCCGTACAGTGACCTTTTGACCCCAACCCAAACCCTAAATTTAACCCTAACCCTAAATGTAACCCTAACTCTAATTCTTAATTTATTCTAATTTTAATTTAATTGTAACCTTATCCATTATGCTAACCCTAATTTAATTGTAACTCTATCAATTATTCTAACCCTCGATTTTAGCTAATTAAGTCTTTTTTATTATTATTGCAATGTTGCTGACTGCGCTCTACCCACAAGAGGGCAGCAGTCATATAAAAGGGGCATGCTGCTCTCCAATAAAACACCCTTGATTGCTCCGTGGAGCGAGGAGGATGCCCCAGATTAAAAATGTCAGTGCTGGCTAATGCCTTGACATCAAGGCAATAGAGCAGCACCATCAGAATGTTTTTTCGTGATCGTTGATTGTGAAAAACTGCTCATTCCATCGCTGGACGTGCCTGACACGTCCATTGTCGCGAAAGGGTTAACTATATATATGGTTCTAAAAGCTTCCCAATAATTTATTTAATACAAATAATATGTATTTAATGTGTTTTGGACAGTGTGTACATATGTGAGTCAGTGTGTGTGTCCATAAATGTAAAGCACACACTGTCAAAAGATGAAACACATAAACACACACACATAAAAAATGAGATAATGTGACAGTGCGCTACAGTGCAAAAATAAAGTGCAGTTTGAATAAAACCTGGCTTATTTCCAGGGAGATATCTTCATATTCCTTAGACACACGATGAAACAGAAAAAACACACACAGAAGCTTTTGAAGGAAGTGTGAGGGTAAAATTTGGAGCCACAACATATTCTCCATACATATTTTAAACATACTACATTATATTATCTATGTGTGTTCTGTGTGTGTCTAAGGAATACGAAGATATCTCCCTGGAAATACACCATGTTATATTCATACTGCCTTTTTTTTTTGGCACTATAGTGCACTTTCACTTTGTGGGGTATTTGCTAGACGGTTGTAGCTTATGCATCACCCAAGCAAAGTGCCTTATCATCCCACCACATCATACTTTTTTACACACACATATACACACTCACACAAAGCCCAATACACAGCCACACGAGTCAGTCACTCGCACTCTCACATACACAGGGGTCTACAAAATATAGCCCAATTTGATCGGAAGTAGATTTGGTTCGGACATAATAGCCGAACCATCTGACCATCAAAATTCGGCTACACGATATGACGGATTTTCTGTCCATTTGGCTATTCTGACCATTTGGAAACCAAAACATTGGAGCCATTCGGATTTGAAAGTTTTCGCTATGAAAAGAGAAAATTTTGGGTGTAATTGCCTCATTATGGATATTTCAATTCACCTTTTTTTTATAATGTGAATTGAAATTAAAAAGTAATTATGCAACACACTCTAAATGTATCTATATTATTTTATATATTTAAGCACCTTAAACAGTTGTGTCATTTCCTTATAAGAGTGGTTATCAAATTTCATATTACATCAGTCTTCACTGATTTAGGATCTTCCTCTTAGTAGTAGTCTTTCTAGGATTCTAGTGTCAGAGGTAAGCCAGATTTAGTAAGACATCAGTTATCTTTTGACAGCATCAAAGGATATTTCTCTTGGGTCTTGATGATATCTTGTTTGACAACACAGATATTCATCACAGTATTGCAGAAAGATGTATTAATGTTTTGCATTTTGTTTACTTTAAAAGCAGAAAGCAAATAAAATGTAGTGTTTATTATATTAGACATATTGTTACATGAACATTTGTTACAACAATTTTATATAAATACTAAGAAATACATGTACCTAATAACATTCATGTATCTAGCTTTTAAACTGTTAATTTGTATTAGTTTCAATAATCACAAAGTACACACATATATATGTATATATTTGTACCAAATATTTTCAAAATATTTTTTTATTGTTTTAATTGTAGTGAGCATATTGTAAGGGATGAAAACATCTTTGATGCCATCTTACAGTGAAAAGAAACAATAAGATGCAACACATGCAATGCAACTAAGTACCACAGTACCCAGTATCACCCAGTTAACACGCTAATGTCACTTACAGCAGCACAGTAACAAACACCACAGCCTCCAAGGGGCAGTGAGGGTGGTAGGGATCCAGGTCAGACAAAATTCTGTGGTGCTCAAATATAAAGAGAACTAAAAGAATTCCAAACAATTAAATAGTATGTATTTGAGACTCACATAACAATAACTGCTGTGTAAGCATGGGTATGTTATTAAGTTCTGGGCATTCAATCCTGCCAGTAATTGAACATCCAACTATTAGGCCTGACCAAATTCTATAGATTTTTTGGGGCTTAATTGGCTACACGAACCTTTCTTTATGATTAGAACGTACAATAGTTTCATGATCTAAATTCAAGCGTTGTATTTCCCACAATGCTGGTTAGGTGCATGCGTATCGTGTAATTTCTTTAAGTATGCCACAGGAGTCATATATGATGATCCTTAGGTTTAATTCCACCCAGTAAAACTGTACCTGTCTTGCCCACATCTGGGGACTTGCCTACTTATATATAAAGTTTTCATTTTATTTTTTTAACCTTTTTTGCAGAAGGTGGATGTAGTTTGTCATTTATTTGAACAATGGTAGAATTGGCTGTTAATGGAATTTGTTTGTTTAAATATAACTTTATAGTTATAAAGATGTACCACCTTTAAAATGATTGTATCCATCACCCTGCCCTAAATATTAAGCTCAATGATTTTTTTTTTAATGCTTGACACAATATTGTTTGTTTTAGTTTTTTTTCCATCTTTTTTGATGTCCAGGTGCAATGAAAATGTCATTAATAAGGGTGGGTGTAACAGCACAAAAGAGAGAATGAATGAATTAATAATGTATTTGAAGTTTGCAGTGTACTTTTGTAAAAAGGTGAATTCTAACTATCCTCCATACATACACTTCAAATGCTAATAAGGTTGCTGAGGATGTGTTAATTAACCAACGGGGATGCTTGAATTGACAGAGCAGCACTGTTAATGCCATTCGCATTCCAATTACGTTGGGTCATTTGTGCAGATGTCAAAAATTTTCATATTGTATTCCTTTTTTCAGATTTCGCTTTGATATGCTATAAATATTTGAATTTAAATTGCTGAAAATGTAGCCCAAGCACATTAGCATTATATGTTTCCTTCAGGATCAGAAAAAAAAACAAAAAAAAAACAGTATGAAATAGTTAATTATTAAGAGTACATTCAAAGTGTCTACATTTATTTTTATATTGACATGAATAAGAAATCTAAGAGTTCAAATGCATATATTATTAGTGCCATGGCAACCGGTATTGTTACATTACATACCCTCTGTCATACAAAAAAATATATACCTTATGGTAAGACTGCAGTCACTTATAAATAAGCAGTACTTTTTTTGTGTTGTTTTGATTTTGCTTTATCATTTTTTTTAACTACTGTATACCTTTTTACACCAATGACTTTATTACATCCACATGTGTAAAGTTGTTAACAAAGTACTGTCATAAGCATGACATCTAGGTCATTTCTTTAGTTTATGTTTCTGAGGAGCATACAAAGTACTCAGCCTTGTTTGGAGAAATGTGTTGGATAGAACTGCAACATGATAAGACTAGATACCTAAAAATATAGAAAAAATAATGAAGTTTTAACCTTGAAAAAAAACCTTTGACAAATAATACTTTTGTCTTTCAAGACTACACATGCATATGCACAACGCAAGTATGAGTCTTCCCTACGGTTGCCATCCAGCCTCTAATTTACTAGTGGGATGATAAAAAAAATTGGCTTGCGGTCAGGGGAGGCATCTGGTAGTCCAGGGACGGGAGAACATTTTTTTATGGCCCGTAATGCCATTTCACCACCCCATCCACGATCATCAGTAATAGACACAAATACACAGGCAAAATATACATGCTGACAGACTGATAGACATACAAGATAATTGAATAGAAAGATTGAAAGTACTATGCACTTTGGCATCTAGTGCATAGAAAAAAGTTGTGCAGCACCGGACCATTGACTCGGGTGAGAGAGCAGATCCTCTTCCCAGTGCTCCTCTGCTTGAGGCCAATGTTAAGCCTGTGGAAGCAATAGCATGACCAGTATTGTGAAAAGGTAATAAACCTAGTCTTCTCAGGTGTCTAGTAAGTCTTCTTGTGCATGTACTGGTGTATGAGAGGTCAGCTCAGAAGAGACTGCACAATGCTTTCCATAAAAGCAAAATATAATTTGTTTTTAATGTGTAAAATAATTTCACTCTAATAACTAAAAAAGTTAATTATGTTGTGGCACATTGGCATATATAATAAATATGACAGTACTGATACTGATGTTATAGCAGGTTTGGAGTCCCACAGCCTGGACAGCAAGGTGTTTCTGCCAGTAGAAATTACTATTTCCCCAGTTGGTTGAGCCCCTGAGACCTGTGTTACAGCATAGTCTTAGTATTAACAGCAGCAGGGCTGAACGACTGGGAACAAATGAAGTAATAAGCATAGTCATTTATGACAAAGCGTCACTAGACTTGAAATGCGTGAAGTGTCTGATTTTTTTCCACTGATTTTGCACAAGTTATTTTGGCTTCTTACACTTACATTGCATTAAAAAAAAAAAAACTGGATCCATGAGTGCCAAGAGATTTAGAGTTGTCGGCTGTTCTCCTGTGCCCCCCAGACCCTGGCTAACTGCTGCCTGGAGTGATTATTGCCTTGCCAACAAGGTGAAGCCTGCTTATTCCCTGAGAGGTATTCATTTATTATCAATAAGCACAGTCCAGCAATATGTCAGTGGGTAGGAGAAAGGTTATTTGTCCAGAAATGGTAACGGGTAAGCAGTTTAACAACAAGCTTTATTATATTGCAGGAAAAATCACTCTAATGTGGCAAAGGTTGCTTCACAGAAAGTGGCTATTATGGACTGAGAGCCAGGCACCTGACCAGACACAGCAGAGGAGAGTTAGCACTAATATTAAAGCTTGTAGATTCATGATAATCAAAGATGAGAAACAACTCTGAAGACAATCTGGTGAACCTGTAAGTAAAAGGTCTAGCAACATAGAAGTCAGGGTTCAAGTCCTATTTTTTAAGTTGTCAATAAAGATATATTTTAAGTTTTTCCCAATGATTTACACTTGCTTAGTAAAACAATTAAATAAGTAAAATACCACGTAATTGGTGACCTTAGTTATTACCAATGTCAATGTTTTTTTAATTCACGATATTCTTTTGCAGTTCCTGGTAATAAATGAGCAGAGCTAATTTACTCACGTTACTGAGACTACAGCCCAGTGTGATCCTGCAATAAGTAGGAAATGTATTGCATGGAGAGATGCTAAAATCAATACAAAACAATGACTCATAAGAGATCAAACTTACATGGCAGGAACAATAATTCTAAATTAGCAATAAGGCAAATATAGCTGATGCTACTGAATGCATAATATGATAAAAAAAAATAGGCACAAATGAAACTTAGATGGATAATGAAGTAAAAAATATATTATGATTTTTTTTTCAAAATTGTTAACACCATCAAAAGGAGGTCACTGAAAGGAGGAAACGGAATTAGAACATGTCCACTCAACTGATGCATTCTGGGAGATTCTACTTTGTTTGCTAACAGTTAATAGTTTGACGATTATGAGCATCATGAAGTCACAAAACAGTAGAATTGTTTTGTTTTATTTATATTTTTGTGCTGTATGTAAGTATTTGCAGCTATGTGCTAATAAACATGAATGTGCCTCCCAGGTTTTGTGCTATATATTATTTCAATGGACCAGTACTCATTTTGCACTCCCACAGATGGTACAGTTGACAAGTAATAACCAATTAACAAGGTGTATTTTTCTAACATCATATAAATCCAGGGCAATTGAAAAATCCGGCTATTTCCATTTTCAGAAACAAAAATTGTATTCAGTTGAATTGTAAGTGATGCCCATAAAGTATTGACTTAATTTATTAGTTCCTGGCCTTGGTAAACTCGTCAGGAGTGGAGATATTAACATAACAACTGGTGTCTAAAGTTTTAACAGGAATCAGGGTTTTAATGTCAGTTATTTCATGTAACTAAAAAAGTGAGTCATGAAGAATCACATACTTTGGCATTAATTGGGCCTTTTCCAAATACCACTGATGTAACTAGATGTTAACATATTTAACTAAAAACAGTGCCACTTGTTGGAAAGTTATTTTTATTAAGCCACATATGGGCTTTGATGATTAATGTATTTCCTAATTAGTAGTGAGTTTACTATTAAATATTTTTATAGTCTCATTATTTTTTTTTTTCAAAACTTTGTTTTTATTGTTATTTGGTGAAAAATAAAAAAGTAAGGGATACAGAAAACAAGGAAAGGGGTACATATAAGGGGTCACATAAATTCAATCAACACAATATACAATTGTGGGGGAGGGAGGAAAAAAAAAGGGGGGTTTGTATAGAAGAAAGGGGTGGTGGGGGGGAGGTTTGTATAGAAGAAAGGGGTGGTGGGGGGGAGGGGAGAGGATTCCCACAATGATTTTCATCGGAACTATTTTACTTTAGGATACAAAATAGAATTCACAATAATCAGTAATTATCTTGTTAGCGTATTTATACTTAATGCAGTCTCTGGTTAAATTATTACTTAGGTCGGTTCTGTAAGCGGGTGAGCACTCCCTGACAGGGTCAATGGGGAAAATTTGTATCTCCAATATTTAGGTGGAATCTCGATCCATCGCCCCTCCAGAGGACCAGTACTGCTCCTGTCCCATTCCATCACACCGTAATCGGAAGGGGCAGGGAGGTTCCGAGTCCCTCCGTTAGTGCTTGGGTCCAAATAAATATGTGAGGGTAGTGTCAGGTGTCAGTTGATAGAATACAGTTTTTAAGCACAGCATAAACGTTTTTTGGGAGGTACGCTTACTGGATCAAATACATTACAGGTAAAGTTTGAAAATACAAATCATATCTATATCAGTACAGTATTACATTTGTAGGAGGAAAAAACCCCCTTGGCAAGGAATCGGCTTTCTATTTACAGAGATATCATCCCATGTGTTTGGTAAATAAGTGTCGGGAGTGGGTTCCTCTTCCAATAAAAAGTGCCAACTGTAAAATAGGTATGCATCTTCTCTGAAACTTAACTGTGCTGGGATAAATATTGTGCCTACTCTTCGTTCCCTGTTTATCCCATTAAGGTGTGCTGTCTAGGGTCTACTGTGTGTAAGATTCAGATGTGAATTCCATCCAATGAAACCATGTGTGGTGATACCGTTCCTTCTGTTTCGTTGTTACAGCGGACATTTCTTCCCAAGACCTTAATTCTTCCACTTTTAGCTGCCATTCCCTGCAACTTGGGGGGACTGATGATGTCCACCTAGAGGGGATCATTAGTTTCGCTGCATTCAATAAATGCTTGGTCAGGGATTTTTTGTAATGTGCTATTGATTGGTTTGTGTGGTGAAGTAAGAAAGTTGCTGGGGTGAATGGTATCTGTGTATCGGTCAATTTCCCAATTATGTCTCGGACTCCCTCCCAGAAAATTTTGAGAGATGGGCAATACCACCAGATGTGTAGCATGTTTCCCCCTTCCATCCCACATCTCCAGCAAATATCTGGTATGTCTGGATTTATTCTATGTATTATGCTCAGGGTTTTATACCACATAGTGAGTATCTTATAGGCATTTTCTTGAATGATCGTGAATTTGGAGCATTGTTTGGTGAGAATAAAGATCTTATCCCATTGCTTGGGGGTAATGGGTATTTGTAACGCCTCTTCCCATTTGGTTGTGAAAGTTGGGTATGGGTCGTCAGGTGGTGGTTGTAGCTCTCTGTACAGTCGGGATATACCGTTCGCGGGTAGGTCCTCTCTGGCGCAGAGGTGTTCGATATAGGTCAGTTCCCTGGTCAGGTTATGTTGTTGTCTGAGTGTTTGTATGAAATGTGTGAGCTGTCTGTAGCGTAGGGTTATAAGAAATGAGTGAGCCACGTTTGGTAAAATAGATGTTAGGGGTATGATGCCATCAGCATTCATCACCTCTCGTATGTGTCCGATGGGGGTCAAGTGAAATATCCTTCCGAAAGTGCCATCCTCTCCTGGGGGGAAATCTTTGTTGTGTAATATTGGTGTAAGCGGTGAGGGGAACGTGGTTAGTCGGTTTTTCTTGGCCAATGTGTGCCAGACTGTCAGTGTGGCTTTGATGAAAGGGTGTTGACTAGCTACAGGTTTGCTTATTTCTGGGGGTAGCCATGGAAGATTTCGCAATGGGATTTGAAGTACGGCTCCCTCTAAATCTATCCATGGTTTATCTGTCGGAGATATTGTCCACTCCACCACCCGCCTCAGATGTGCCGCATTGTAATAATTCTGCATGTCTGGGAGTGCCAGGCCCCCTCTAGAATGTGGTAAGGTTAGGTATGTGTGTCGAAGTCTGGGATGTTTATCGCGCCACACAAATTTAGTAATGGCTCGCCGCAAAGTGTTGAAAAATTCTCCAGGTAGTCTTATTGGTAAGCACTGGAACAGATATAATAGTCGGGGTAATATGTTCATCTTTATTGTGTTGATTCTGCCCTGCCAAGATAGGAATGTGGATCCCCATTTCAGAAGGTCAGAGTACACGGTTAGAACTAGTGGTAGGAAATTTTCCTTATACAAATGGTCTAGATTCGTTGTGAGCCATATTCCCAGATATTTAAGTTTTTGCTCTTGCCATTTGTAGGGGAAAATTTATTTAAGAGCCTCAAATTGTGTAGGTGTAATGGATACTGGCAATATCTCGGATTTTAATGTGTTAATTTTAAGGTTTAATATGTGTTCAAAGAGATCTAATTCTCGCTTCAATTGGGGTAAGGTCGTTTCTGGAGATGTGATGAAAAACAGCATATCATGCGCATAAGCTGCGACCTTATGTTGTGTTCCCCCCGAATCTATGCCCTGTATGTTGATGTTATTCCTAATTGTTTCTAAAAATGGCTCTAATGAGAGAGCAAACAATATGGGGGAGAGCGGGCAGCCCTGTCTGGTACCGTTATGTATATGTATGTGTTTTGACATAGTTCCGTTAACTCGTACCCTTGCTGTGGGTGTATGATAAAGGGCCTGTATCCATTTTAGCATATTTTGTCCTATTCCCATGTGTGAGATGGTATTCCACAAAAAAGGCCACGCCACTCTATCAAAAGCCTTCTCGGCATCTGTTGATAGGAGTAGAAGGCGCTGGTCCCTCTGCTGTGCAGTATGAATTGCGTTAAGTGCTCTGACTGTGTTCTCTTTGGCCTCTCTTCCCGGTACAAATCCCACCTGGTCTGGGTGAATCAGTAAAGGGATGGCTGGTTGTAATCTTAGTGCCAATGTCTTTGCCAGTATTTTAACATCAGTATTTAATAGAGAGATCGGCCTATAATTCTGGAAGTTCGTAGGATCCTTCTCCTCTTTTGGTATAACTGTAATGGTGGCCGCCATTGTGTGTGGATCTAGATTTGTGTTTAGAAGTAGTGAGTTAAACATGTTTGTCATATGTGGGGTTAGTGTCTTCTGGAACTTCTTATAATATACTAGGGGGTAGCCATCTGGGCCTGGACACTTTCCTGCAGCAGAGCTTTTTATCGCAGAGGTGAGTTCCTCAGCTGTGATCGGTCCCTCTAATGATTCAGACTGTTCTTTCATGAGTTTTCTTTTAATTGCTTTTTCTAAGTACGAGTTTATGTCTTGGGTTACTCCATTTCTCTGACCTGTTTTATTCTCAGCTGGGGAGATGTTATATAGCTCTGAATAATAATTGTGGAATATGCTCGCTATCTTTTCTGGTAAATAGTGCAGGTGTCCTTTCCTGTCATGTAGTTTATGTATGTGTGCTCTTTGTTTCCTTTTCCTGATAGTTCTTGCGAGCAGTCTACCACATTTGCTGCCTTTTTCTTGGAAAAGGTGTTTTGTCGTTATCATCGCTCTGTGTATGTTGGCCGTCAGGTGTCGTGCTAGTTCTCGTCTTGCTATGGTTAATTCTGATAAGGTCTGTGGGGCCATTGAGCTTTTGTGTAATTGTTCTAGTGTGGCCACTTTGTGTGCTAGTGTCTTAATGGCCTGTGTGTTCTCTCTTTTCCGTCTGGATGCAATCTCTATCAGGATGCCGCGTATAGTGCATTTGTGAGCCTCCCAACTCGTTGGTAGAGAAACATCTCCCGTCAGATTCTCTAGAAAATAGGTTTCTAGGTGCTTAGTGAGTGTGTCACAGGTGTTTTTATCTGTCAGTAATGATTCATTTAATCTCCAGGTGCGTTCTGTGTTGGCTTGTATGTGGGACTCTAAGGTCATGAGTAGGGGAGCGTGGTCGCTCCAAGTTATTTGACCATATTTGATTTCCCTGATCCGTCTCAATTGGCCATATGTAAGGAAAAAATAATCCAGTCTTGAGTACATGTTGTGTACATGGGAGTAAAATGAATAGTCTCGTCCTTCAGGGTGCATTGCTCTCCAAGCGTCAGAGAGTAGCATGTTAGACAATTGTTTATGTATTGTTTGTAGATGTCTGTTGGGGGTGCGGCTTTTGCCTGTTGAGGTATCATTTTTGGGGTGTATGGCAATATTGAAGTCCCCACCTAAAATCAGGACTCCCTCCCTACTTTGTTCTATTTGTTTTTGAATGTTTGCAAGGCTTTTCTGTTGTTTTGTATTGGGGCATTTATGTTGACCAGTGTATATGGAACATTAGCTATGTCTCCTTTCAGGAGAAGGTATCTACCTTCCTCGTCCATTTTATGCTCTCTGCAGTGGAATGGGATACGTTTAGATATCAGTATGCCCACTCCTCTAGATTTAGAGTCAGGCGAGTGGTTAAAGAACACTTGTGTGTATGTCCCGTCAGAAAATTTAGGTGGGTTCCTTCTCCCGAAATGTGTTTCTTGTATGTATATTATATCTGCTTTGTGGGATTTGAATTCTCTCATGGCTCTAGCCCTCTTGTTAGGAGAGTTGAGTCCCTTCGCATTAATTGACATGAACCTTATGTCTTCCATGTTGTTTGTCTGTGGTCTGTCTACAGAGGTTCTATTGGAGGGGGAAAACTAGGGGAGGGGGGTTTGGGTAGTGAAAAAAGGGGGACAATGTGTTGATTTATACAAAAAATTGAAAAACCAAAAACAAGGAAATGTAATATTTACAAAGACACTGGTGTGTCAGTTATTGGGTAACTGTGCCAGTTGCCGTTCCCACTACCGAAATAGACGATATGTGGGTCCTGCAAGATTTATAGGCACTTCGTCCCTGGTGGGGTACGGTTCTAGTCTTGACTGCGAGTCAGCACAGCCTATGGGCTAATTGTCTGTACTCAAAGATTGTCTGGATCGGGTCAAGATTCCGCCCTACATCCGCCGTATTTAAATATACATTTTTGAAAAGACTCTATAAACAACATATTACGATCTACAACATCATATAACACTTCATGAACTTCTATAACCAAGCCCGTGAGCTGTAGCGGTATAATTAGGGTATCGTGAGAGGTATTCTTGGGGCCTAGGGTGTTTCCAACCCCCATCTGCTGTTTCATTGCTACCTCTGGGTTTTGTATTCCGTTTTGGGGATCTGGGGAGTATTGTGTGATTGTTTACCTGTGCTCTTTTTCCCCCCCCCTTGTACGGTTTCCCCTATATAACATCGTCGGAGATAGTTAGGGTATCCCTACTCTCTCTCGTACTTGGGCTCTGTTGGTTTATTACCTAGAGTTTAATAATACTCCCCTCTTAAATGTGCGTGGGGTAGGTCTATCGTTCCCCTCCAGCCCTCAGGTGTGTTACATGGGCCCTTGTGTATGTGCCCGTTAATCTCGGGTTGTAATCTGTCCTGAGGCTTTAGGTTGTTATTATCCCCCCTCATATTCACAGGGCGTTATGTTATATACATTACTATTGTAGAGTGTGAAGCGTGGAAGATGACTGTCCCCTTTTCTTGGCATGTCGCTCCATGTGTCAATATCCTTCCTGAGAGTCACTTTATGTTGCTGGAGTTGTATATCCCTGGTCCATGTCTGCTTCAGGGAAAGAGTCAAGGTCCACGCTTGCTTGGGAAAGTGGTGGTGGTTATAAATGAGTTAAATGCGTCCGGGGCTCCTGGTTCTTAATGTCGGAGCTACATTCATTCTTCATTGGCCAAAGGTCCGGGGTGGGCTGGTGCCTCGTTGGTGGGGCCTTGTCTCCGTACACCCGTTGGTCGTTGTCCCCGTTGAGGCCTGGTTCGCGGTGTAGGTCGAGTCGACAGGAGCCAGTTCGGGACTTCTATCGCTTCAAGATCTAAGTCCGCGAGGAACTGTGGCACATCTTCTGGGTATCTAATCGTGTATGCGTCCGTTCCTACTCTGGCCGACAGGTTAAACGGATGGCCCCATCTGTATGTTATATTGTGATCTCGTAGTTGGGCAGTAACAGGTGCAAGGGCTTTGCGTCCCTGTAATGTAAGCCAGGATAGATCTTGGTATAATTCTACCTGTTGCCCCTCATGTAGCCACTGTCTTGAATGTCTCGCCGCCAGCATAATATTTTCTTTGGTGGTATAGTTGTGTATTCGGCATATGACATCCCTGGGTGGACCGGTATCTGGTCCCCTTGCTCTCAGGGCCCGGTGAGCACGATCAATCTCTATTGGGGAGTCTTCAGGTAAGTTCAGTATTTCGTTGAACAGTTTCTTCAGTATATTCTTTAGATCCCCTGGATTTTCTCCTTCCCTGAGGCCTCTGATCCGAATGTTCTGCCGGCGACCTCTGTTATCTAGGTCTTCTAGTAAGGACCTCATTTCTCTCAGTGCGCTTGAGTGGGATGCGATTTGCCCTTGGGCCTGTAGAGAAGCTTCATGGTTTTGCTTCGAAACTGTCTGCACTTGCGGGATGACCGTTTCCATCGCTTCTACCCTCTGCGTTAGCGCTTCCACCGCTTCTCTGGTTTGTGAGAGTTCATCTTTAATCGTGCGTTTCACGTCTGCGATGAAATCGCTGAAATCTGCCTTTGAGGGTAGAGACTGAAACAGGTTCCTCAGATCGTCCCCTGATACAACGAGGTTTGTCTGGGAGTTTGAGGGTCCCGGTTCTTCTGGGCCTTTACTCATAGTTGAGTCTCTGGAGTCAGTGTCGCAGGCTTCATCGGGCTGCGTGGTCAGCAAGGCCGGAGTGGTGAAGTACTCACGGAACGTCGGTGTAGGGGTCTTAGCTTTGGGTCCAGGGGTGTCCCTATCATCCAGTCCTCGTCTGGATCTCCTCATTATCCGTTATTAGTCTTTTGCTTCTGTGTTAAGTGCTTTTACGGCGGGCGGATGGCGGGAGCTCTCAATCTATGCTGCCATTCTCGATCAAGGTCAGGCCACGCCCCCCCAGTCTCATTATTTTTATAGCATATTTAATGTTCACCTGGTGACAGCTGGGAAAAATAAATATCATTTAAAAAAAAAAAAAGTCTGGTAATGTTTATGTGTCTATTTTTTTAGGTTTCATTTTTTTTAAGGTCTGAATAGTTTTAAGCCAGCTTGCTATTATTTAAGATATTTCAGTGTTTCAGGAATAATATACATAAGAGATGCAAGCAATAAAAAGGATTGCAGAAAGATATTTTGAACATCGGTAACTGCCTATTTGTCAAATGCATAATGTGGCCACATTTGTGTGTGTTTGAGAGCTTAATTACTTGTATTGCTACTGCTATTTTGACTTAAGTCAAGACCAGAGCAACATGTAATATCACAAGATTAATCAAATAGTAAACAAGTTGAATATTACTTAAAAATAGAGGTTAATAAATAGACATACACATGTAGTTACCTTAACCTTTTAAGGACCAGGGATTTTTATGGGGTAGAGTGGCAAGACGAAAGCCTTTTCTTACGAAGAAAAATATCCAAGCCAGGCTACATTTTGCAAAAACACATCTGAAGTCTCCCAAAAGCATGTGGGAAAAGGTGTTATGGTCTGATGAAACCAAGGTTGAACTTTTTGGCCATAATTCCAAAAGATATGTTTGGCGCAAAAACAACACTGCACATCACCAAAAGAACACCATACCCACAGTGAAGCATGGTGGTGGCAGCATCATGCTTTGGGGCTGTTTTTCTTCAGCTGGAACTGGGGCCTTAGTTAAGATAGGGGGAATAATGAACAGTTCCAAATACCAGTCAATATTGGCACAAAACCTTCAGGCTTCTGCTAGAAAGCTGAACATGAGGAGGAACTTCATCTTTCAGCATGACAACGACCCAAAACATACATCCAAATCAACAAAGGAATGGCTTCACCAGAAGAAGATTAAAGTTTTGGAATGGCCCAGCCAGAGCCCAGACCTGAATCCGATTGAAAATCTGTGGGTGATCTGAAGAGGGCTGTGCACAGGAGATGCCCTGTCATGCCCCTCTGGCCCTTACCTGCAGTTCCAGTAGTTCCAGGCATCCAGCAAGTCCCTTAAGTAATCCGCGATCGCGGAGTAGGCCGAAGCCGGGGCCTGTAGTACAATCTTCTATCCGCGATCGCGGTAGCGCGGTAGGCCGAAACCAGGGCCTAGAGTTTCTACAAGCCCAGAATGCATCCTCCAGACTTCACCCCAATCAAGAGGAACCTATTCCCAGCTGTAGGAGGGAGGTAAACTCTGCCAAATCTCCTATTAACTCCAAGCACAGAGATAGAGGGGTATGTGCTAGAAAAGCACACCCCTCTAACATCCAATCAAGTAAGGAGCTTGTCCCACTGAGGGGAGGAGTGGAGACCCACAGCACTATAAAAAACCCTCAAACTGTTTCTTCAATGCTCCAGTGTTCCAGAGCTTTGGTTCCTGTTTGTCCTTGGACTTCAGTCTCCAGTTTTCCCTTTGTTGCTGTGCTACAGTATATCTATTGGATTTCCCGTTACCTGACCTTTGGCTTACCTTCTGGATTACCCTGTTTGCCTGAACCCTGACCCCTGCTTGGATTACTTCTCTTTGACCGCTGCCTGCCCTGATCTATTGGACTGTTTCCTGACTTCGCTTTTTTGGATTATCCTTTTGTGGCACTCTCGTGCTCCTATCCTTACCAGGGTGCTCTGCCTATATATACTTGTGGACAGCCTGGTAAGGGTTACCAGCAAGAGATAGCATCCCCTGCTCTATGCTCCGAAAACCTCAATCTTGACATGCCCTCACAATCTGACAGATTTGGAGTGTTTTGGCAAAGAAGAGTGGGCAAATCTTGCCAAGTCAAAATGTGCCATACTGATAGACTCATACCCAAAAAGACTGAGTGCTGTAATAAAATCAAAAGGTGCTTCAACAAAATATTAGTTTAAGGGTGTGCACAATTACGCAACCACATTATTTTATTTTTATATTTTTTCTTCCCTCTATCTAAAAGATTTCAGTTTGTTTTTCAATTGAGTTGTACAGTTTATAGGTCACATTAAAGGTGGAAAAAGTTCTGAAATGATTTATCTCTGTCTAATTTTTTTACAGCACAGAAACCTGACATTTTAACAGGGGTGTGTAGACTTTTTATATCCACTGTACAGTGACAGGATTAATTAATTTTTGTATGGGGAATGGTCCTATATATTTAGGTCCAAGTTTCTTAGAAGGACACAGTAGACAAATGTTTTTTGTGGAGAGCCAGACCTTATCACCAATTTGATACATGCGGGTTTTAGAGAGATGTTTATCTACATTGTTCTTATAAACTTCTTGAGCTCTTTCCATTGTCTGATGTCTGACAAAGTCTTTGAAATTGTGTTTTAAGTTTCGAAATATGATCAGAGACTTCAGGCACTGATGAATCAAAGGGTAAATCGTGAAACATGCGAGGATGATATCCATAGTTTTCAAAAAATGGAGAGAGTTGTGTAGTATTTTGAGTATTAATGTTGTAAGAAAACTCAGCTGTAGGGAGGTATTGTTCCAGGCGTCCTGTAGATATATGGTATAACTATGTACATACTGTTCTAAAGTTTAATTAATCCTTTCTGTTTGAACATTTGTTTGGGGATGGAATGCAGAAGATAAAGAGGGTTGAATGTGTAACTGCTAACATAAAGCTTTGCAAAAACGGGACGTTAATCATACCCCTCGATCTGTCGTTACTGTATGGGATAGACCATAAAGACATTTGAGCTAAATAGAGAGGCTGTCTTAGATGCTGTTGGGATCCCCAATGTGGAATACCAGGATGGAGTCATCTGGTTTGGTTCAGGGTATTTTGTTTCTGGCACATGTGGTGCACGAGCGAACAAAATTAATGTTATCTTGATGAAGAGAAGGCCACCAGAATTTTCTTTTAATCAATTTAAGGTTTTTTTTTTTATACAAGGATGTCCTGCTAAAATAGAATCATTGTAGTAAAGTCCATCTTTAAGGCACAGAGGAGGTGAGGTGTTTGGGATGGTGATATTGTTTGATGCACTCTGTAGGTTTCCTGAAATGGAACTGTCAACAGTGAAAAAAACAGAAGGGTATTGAATGGTGCCAGGATTTGGCTTTTCTTCACTTAATAAGAAACGGGTGAAGAACAACAACCAATGAGCTTTGCTAGGACAAAGTCTTTTTGCTGTTTTTAAATATTCCAAGTTTTTATGGTCAGTGTATACTGTAAAGGGATGTAAGGAGCCTTCCAGAAGATGACGCCATGTTTCCAACGCTTGTTTGAACATTAAAAGTTCCTTATCATTGCTAGTGTAATTGATTTCTGAGGGAGTAAGTCATTTTGAGTAATATGCTATGGGATGTCATTTCCCAGTATCTTTATGGCGTTGGGAGAGGATGGCTCCAATAGGATTGTCAGAAGCATGGACTTCTACATGAAAAAGTTGAGTGACATCAGGTTGTATTAGGATAGGCACTGTGGTGAATCACTTTTTTAATTCCATAAATGCATTTTCGACTTCGGTGTTTCACACAAAACGTTGATCTTGATGTGTGAGTTGGGTGATTGGGGCAATAATGTGGGAAAATGAACAAATTACTCTTCTATAATAATTAGCAAAACCCACAAATCACTGTATTACTTTTTTATTAGAAGGTTGAGGCCAATCCCCAACTGGTGAGACCTTTTTTGGGTCCATTAAAACTTCACCAGGCTTCAGAATATATCCAAAAAATTGACAGTGTTGAATTGAAAAAGACACTTTTCAAGTTTTGTGTATACATTTTGTGAACGAAGTCTATCTAGAACCTTCTTTACATGTAGTCGGGGTTCTTCTAAGGATGGAGAAAAATAAGGATATCGTCCAAATAGATGACAATGAAGGAATCAAGATAATGTTCGAAGATTATATGCTCCTCGTAGATCCAATTTTGTAAAGACTTTTGCATGTTTTACCCAATCAAGTAACTCAGGAATAAAAGGAAGAGGATATCTGTTTTTGAAAGTAATTTTAATTAATTCATGGTAATCTACACAGGGGCATAGGGTCCCTTCTTTATTTGTGACAAAAAATATAAGGGCACCAGCCGGTGAAGTAGAGGAAAAATGAATCCCTTCTTAAGGTTTTCATCAATATATGTTAGAGGTGTTGTAATTCAGGCTCTGAAAGTGAATTCGACCAAAAGGAATTGGTGCTCCTGGGAGAAGATCTATAGGACAATCATATTTTCTTCTTGGAGGTTACTTCTTAGCTCATTTTTTTAATCAAAAACATATTTTTACATATGATAGGCCACAGGAATTTCAGGTATATTTTTTGATTCCACCAGTGAAGTACATAAAAGAGCAGATTGTAAAAGACAGTTAGTTTTACAAAATTCTGAGGAAAAAGAGAGGGTGCCCAAATTCCAATCAATAATAGGCTTATGCTGTCTTAACCATGATAAACCGAGGATTATAGGACATGAAGGAGAGGAGACTAAGTTAAAAATCACATATTCAACATGGTTATCTCCCAGGGTTGTTTGAAGAGGTTGGGTTTCATGGAGAACAGGACCGGAATTCAAAAGGGTTCCATCAACCACTTGTGTATGCATGAGTGTGTTCTTTGTCACAAAGGGAATGAGGAGACTGTCAGCCAATGTTTGATCCATGAAACAACAACTCGTGCCTGAGTCCACAATAACCAGAAGAGTGCTGGATTGATTTTTCCACTGTAGAAGTAGTGATACCATTAAGTGAGGAGAACCCCGTAAGAACTTAGACAGAGAGACTTGAAGACTTGAATACTTCAATAAATGAGGACAGGACTCAACAAGGTGCCCTGGTCATCCACACTAGAGACAAAGGTTATTATTCCTTCTATAAGTCTTTTCAGCATCAGAGAGAGGGCCACGGGCAAGACCAATTTGCATTGGTTCCTCTAGAGGTGCAGAACTGGTTGTTGAAGAAGAAGAGGTTGAGGGAGTAAAAGGAAGTCTCACAGGAGGAAGAGTAGTTGTAGTTTTTTCCATCTTCCATTCTTGGAATCTCTGATCCATCCATATCACCAGGTGGATCAGATCTTCTAGATCAGAAGGCATCCCTACTCATGCCAACTCATCCCTCAAAGATTCTGATAGTCCCGGGTGGAATTGGTAAACAATGTAGCCTTATTCCAGGAACTCTAAACTGAAATGGTGCAGAATTCTGCCACGTAGTCCTAAACTGGTCTTTTTCTTTGTTTTAAAGTTCTTAAAGATGTTTGTATGGATGAGGACCATAAAGGATCATCATAAAGAGTATCCATTGTGCGTAAAAAGGAATGGCAGAAATCCAACACTGTACTATCTGAAGAAGATGATGAGCCCAAGTTTGAGGTTCTCCAGATAAAAGGGATATGACACTTTTACAAAATCAGACATATATGTACGAGGTTGAAGAGAAAACATTAATTGACAAGAGGTAAGGAAAGTCTTATACTTGGAACGGTCTCCTGTAAATTTGTCAGTTAAGGACATTTTAGGTTCTAGCAATGTTGCAGCATCAATATAGGTAGAAGTATGATGAGGTGGAGGAATAGAGGGTGTGGTTATGATATGATAGAGTTGATGCTGCTGGTGTGTTTGTCCTGCTTGTAAATCTTGGACTGATTAAGTGCAGCTATTTGCAGAGTCAAAGACAGACTCCATTTTAAAAGGCTCAGTGTTTCTATTGTGATGGTACTTACAATTTGATGAGGAGCCTTGTTGCTTTGGAAACACACTTGCTGGAACAGTACCCAGAGAAGAGAACTGACATGTATGAACTCTCTGGGATAACTGGAAGCACAGGGGAATAAAGATGTAGAATGGATCACACCAGAGTAGGATGGAATTTGCTCAGAATGCAATACACAGGAATGGGTAATCCAGTACTCAAGCCAAATCAGGGAACCAGGAAGCCTAGGTCGTGGGACTCAGAATGCAGAATAGTAATCGTACAAAAAAAGGTCTAGGAATTCAGAGGTCAGCAGGGTCAATATTCAAGCCAAAGTCAAAAATCAAGGAATTGGGTAATAAGGATGGTCAAAAATGGAAAGCAAGGGGTAAATACCGGATAATCAGAATGCACATAGGATTTCTTGTAGGCTGTGAAAGCTTAGGGATGCACAGTAACTCTGAGTACTGTTTGAGAGTTTGTGTTGGGCTTATATAGGTTTGGGGGGAGTGTCTATGATGTGGAGCAGACGCAGTCTAAAGACATGTCGTCATGCAGATGTCTTCTTTGCTGAAGACGCGTGTGTTTTGGAGACCATGTGTCTCAGTAATGACGAGGTGGGGGAAGTCCAGACCTTTTGCGGAAGCGTGTGTTTTGGAGACCAAGCATTTCTGTAATGACGAGTTGGGTGGAGTCTGGACCCACTGCCAGACACGGACATGATGGCAAGCATAACAACTGGTGCGTAAAACTGCACTGCATATTGTACATGAAGTCATACCAATGATTTACAAAGAGGCAAAATTATTAGTTATGGCATGCAGCCCCAGATTCACCCTTCACCGCTTATCTGCTCCATCTGAGACGAGCAGTCATCAGTGGGTAAAAGACCAGCACCACGGTCATCTGCTTCTTCTCCCAATAATGGGGCATGTGCGCGCTATCTGTAGAAGCGTTCAAGTTGGAAAACAATTAACGGTGCTTTTCCACATAGCGTGCATGCGCCCAATTATCTGGAGAAGGAGCAAATGACTGGCGGCGCTGGCCTTTTACCCAATGATGACTGCTCCTCTCCAGAAGCTGGATGGAGCAGACAAGCAGTGAGGGGTGAACCTGGCTGTGTGTGTGTATAAGTATAAGTGTGTGTGTGTGTGTGTGTGTGTGTGTGTGTGTGTGTGTGTGTGTGTGTGTGTGAAGAAGTATAAGTGTGTGTGTGTGAGTATAAGTGTGTGTATATGTGAGTATAAGTGTGTATGTGAGTATGTGTGTAAGAGTACAAGTGTGTGTTTGTGTGTGTGAGTATAAATGTTTGTGTGTATAAGTGTGTGTGAGTGTATATATATATATATATAAGTGTGTGTGTATAAGTGTGTGTGTGTGAGTAGAAGTGTGTATGTATATGTGTGTGTGTGGATGCAGTGTTGGTACTTTGAGGTCTGCATATTGGTTTGGCCCAAAAATTATGCACTCGGGCCCAAAAACGTTTGCCATCACTGTCCTAGACATATCACCTTTTTGATACATGACAACAGTTTGAGTGTCTTAGCAACAGCTTGCCGAGATAAAGTACAGCTGAATATCCAAAATTCTTTTCCATAGAGGATTTACTCAACACACACCCCTTTAGTGAATAACTAGCATTTTTGTTTTTCTTACCTAAGTTAATAATTTTACATTTATCTATGCTAAAATATGTCTCCCAATTAACTGTCCATTCTCTGATTTTGTCTAAATCCATTTGTAGAAAAAAAGATATCCTGGTATGACTTCATGACCTTACATACATGTTATCTGAAAAAAATAAGACATTGATTTCAGCAACTTCTTACAAGTTGCTGATATATAAATTAAAAAGAAACGACCCAAGGACATTAGTGTGGATGTGCAGCACTGTCTGGTGTCATGGCTTGTCTGTCTCGTGATATGGCCTGAAATAAACTCAGGAGTGTTTTGAAATGTTGCCTTTTGCAAAATAAAACCACTTGAAACAAAGAGTGCTGGTCAACTGATTTATTTCTCTGTACAGTTGTAAAACTGTTTACAAATTTACAAATACCCTATATAATTTGCCTCCCTATCCAAGCACAAATAATTTTATAGTTTTCATTAGTTTATTTATCCACATATAATACACTGTTTCCTCTGCCCTATGTTTTCTTTGTTACTAAGCATAGCATGCTAGGCACATCAATATGGTCTATTAATTTGTCTATTCTGCTGCTGGCTGAGGACAGTGGAATCTAAATGAAATCGTGTGATTTATTTCAGTTTTGTGTATGTCTCATGTTTAGTTTAATTATTAGTATTATACATCAGGCTATAACAATATGACCACCTGCCCAATATCGTGTACATCTTTTGATGACAAAAAAGCACTAACTCGTCAAGGCATGGACTCCACCAAGCCTCTTAATATGGGTGCTGTGGTATCTGGTTCAAAGACATTAGCAGCAGATCATTTGAGTCCTGTAAGTTGCAAGGTGTGACCTCCATGGATTTACCTTGTTTGTCTAGCACATCTTACAGATGCTCAGTGGGATTGAGCACTGGGGATTTTGGAGGTCAAGTCAACACCTTGAACTTGTTTTTGTGTTCCTAAAACCATTCCTGAACCTCGGTTTGCCACCTGTCATAATGTTATGGCTGATCAGTGTATATATATATAAATAACTATATATGTCTTTGTATTCTATCTACATGTTATTATGGCTTCCCTATTTCACTCAAGGCTTAGTATTGATGTACAGCCTGATTGTTAAGTTCTCAATTTGTTACTTTAATTGTACATTCTCAACTTTACCCTAAACTAGCAGGATTGTTCATAATGGACCTCTATTCCAACAACACTTTCACAGAGAGTTCATTAGAGGTGTCACGAACGCGGTCCAGGTGAACCTGAGCACCTGAGTTCAGGAGTTACGGTGCAGGATATGGAGACAGGATAACTGCACTCCCCAGAAGGTTAAGGTCCCAGGTTTGTGAAGTCACTTTCCATGGCATAGTGGAATCAGCTGCTCTATCCAGTATAATAAGGCAGAAAGTAGAGAAATGCAGATAAATAAAACACCAGGGAAAAAAATACTTCGCAAATGACAGGAGGATACTCCTTCAAGGACACCCCGGATCACATAGAACAAGTTAAAAAAGAAAAGTAGATAATCCTCTACACAAACAGATAAAAGCTGGACTTGATCACAGATAAAGACACGGGTGGAAATATGGAATAAAAGAGGAGGAATATAGCGTGACTTAGTTAAACACAATGTATACTCACCTATTGATAAAACTTACAATAAAATATTGCACTGAGCATAACTCAAAGTACTAAATGCACATAGTTGGAATCTCCAGTGCAACACAGGAAAACTGGATAGCAGATGGACACATGTATATGTACTTAAAGCAATCCCGGGAGCAGTATCCTTAAAGTGCAAATGCCAAGCAAGGAGACCACATAGCAGTAAATGTAGAACAGTATAAAAACAGTAAAATATTGTACTTCACTTTCAATTCTCTTCAGCGTGTTTCATCGTAGCAATATGACTTCATCAGGAAGTTGGGTGCAAGCACTTGGGACAGGTAGAGAAAGCAGAGTGAAATAGCAGAAGGAAAACAGGCCGAAACAGAACTGATTACAGACTACAGGGCCAATGAGATACTGGAGCAGGACAGAAGCAAATATAAGCAGGGCAGAGCAGAAACCAAACTAAAGTTAACTAAAACAGTGCACAAGGCTAAGGACAAAAACATAAAACACAGTGCAGAAACAGACAGGCACAGACAAGGGCATGGCTAAGGTAACATAAAAGGGTACAGACATAAATACAATAACTAGCATAGAATGCTGCGATAGTAATAATGGTGATTTAGTTCACTCAATTGCCAAAACATGTTAAGCTTGCCAACCACATCAAGGAACCCTACAATATGGCAAGTCCTAGCACTATCCCTGCCTATTATAACTAAATAACTGTAGCTATAAGACTGACACAACACAGACACACAACATCGTTGTAGAAATGCAGGACATACTGAAAAATGAAGCAAACAGAGGAAATGGGTGAAACACATTTAAATAGAGACAAAGTAACAAGGCAGAAGGAAACAGAGAAAACCTGGAATGGAATGAAACAATAAACGGCATGAAAACCATGGATCAGAACAAGAGGGCAAAGGAACAAAAGAAGCATAGAACAAGGAAACCCTTTTAACAGAAATCATAAAAGACTCCTACCATGGCGCTAAAGCAGGGGAAAACTATAACAGGTAGAACTATAACAAGGCTTTCCCCTTAATGGTGCTCTAATACAGGGAATTACCCTTAATTTGGTTCTAAAACAGGGCATTCCTATTACTCAGGTCAGCCCTTTTAACAGGGCTCTGGTCACCCTTTTTACAGGGCTCAGGGCATCCCCATTACAGGGACTCAGGTCAGCCCCTTTTACAGGGATTAGGTCAGACCCTTTTACAGGGCTCAGGTTAGGGCAGGTGCCGGAGAATAGCTAGACTTGCCACTCTGAGTCCGAACTAGAGAACTGACAATTTGTGGCCAAAATAGGAAAGATGTACAAGGATACAAAGAAAAGAAAGGAACAAGCATACATCATTAATAAGCAAGCAAGCAGAAAAGGATACAGAAATGCCTGGTTACAGGCTGGATGAACCTGCATTTGGGTTGACTCATGACAAGAGGGAAGTTGTTTTTAAACATTTCAGTTTACGATAAAATTTATGAAAAAGTATTTATTTTATTCAATGTCATGCATACTCAATGATAACCATTACTTTATTTTGCAAGAATGCCTACTATATTTATCATTTTTAAATTACCAACAAACAATGTACAAATACAAGGAGATGTTGCCCCATTTGTCAATGTCATCTCTAACTTTCACATGTGTTATTGGTTTGTTTTGTTCATACTTGTATATTGTTCATCCATTTTGCACTTTGTTACCTTTCTTTGCCATGGTAACAAAAATTACTATAGACATATCTCACATTTGTGTGATGGAGTAAGGATGATTTTATTTACTGTCATTAAGCTATTTTTATAGATTGGTTCTTTTTTATTTTTATTTTATTAATTCAATAAGCAGTAATGCTATTAACATATTGGGTTTGGTATAGTTTGTCAACCATATCTGATTGAGTAACATCACCCAATGAATTTATATTAATTCAAATTGTAACTTGGCAGAACAATTGCAACACCTCTTTTTTTTAATCAATAAGCCTGCATGGAAAATAAAAAAATATCTTGCAAATTTCCAAGAACTGAGAAGAACTGATAATCAAGCGGGTAACTTGGTCAGAGTAACATCACCCAATGAATTTATAATCCATTTTCAGCTGGTCATTTAAGAACCTATTTTTGATTGAGACTTCTAAACTATAGGTCAGGTCTTCTAGGCTCATTAATTTGCCTTTATCTATCACATGTAAAATCGAGACCACTTCAGGCATAAAAGCTCTTAGCCCCTGGGGGTCTAGGCCAGGCAAGAAGCCTATTCGGGCTAAATATATCCCCAGTCCTTTTGCATTTTTAGGTCTGCTCAAGATAAGCTTTTTTGTATAGACTTGTGTCACAGATCACAGACCCAGGACTATACACGGGTTTCCTTAAAGGTCAGGTGGCTCATATGCCAGATTCCTCATGTAAGGAACACTAGTAGTTTATTTATACATTTCTAGGACCTTTTTATGCACCTTACAGTCATGTTAGCACTTGGTGACCTTACAAGTATAGATTTATTAGGACAAAGGGTGAGGTGGGTACTTCTAAAACAAACTTACAGTGTAAAGATGGTAGAACATTATCCACATAATGTATGCTTGGGTAATTGCACCTTATTTCGAAGACCCACAGATCATTTTACATGTTAGAGTTTTCCATTAAATTGCTTAACAGTTTTAGACTCATGGAACCTGGAACCGGTTTGTTGATGCAAAAAATCAGGACCCTGCTTCCTCTTATTCGGCAGCTCTGTCCTCTGTCTCGTGTGTGGTAGTATCCATCCACTGCATTCAAGGTAAGTAGACCAGGGCTCGTTATTATCCGCCAAGGGTATACCGGAGGGGAGCTACAGTTTCCGAGTTCGTTTGGATTGTATGTATCGGGCTTTATTTAATGTTTTTGGCAATAAGTCATCAGCGGTTCTAACAACACAGCTCATGGATCAGCGTCTCCTCATCTCCCGTCCAGGCTTGAGCTCATCAGGGCACCAGCAAAAATCGCGAAGTGTAATGTTGCAGCGTTACATCATCGCTCCACCCCCTCTAACTAAATTTACACATATTGTTTTAGTATTAATTTAAGTGTTGTTTTCTCCCTCTAATTGTGCTTCTGCTTACCATATTTATGTCTCCGGCAATTATTATCATACCCTTTTTTATTCCATCCACTTTTTTAAACAGTTTATTAAAAAATGTAATTGAAAACTGATCAATATGTACAATATCACTGATTTTACAAATAAGGATCAAATAGCGTCCAAAGAAGTCACCTTGCTCCAAAATTAATTCAAATTGTAACTTGGCAGAACAATTGCAACACCTCTTTTTTTTAATCAATAAGCCTGCATGGAAAATAAAAAAATATCTTGCAAATTTCCAAGAACTGAGAAGAACTGATAATCAAGCGGGTAACTTGGTCAGACCATGATGCTATATTGCTGCAGCTGATGTTGGATATACCCTTAGATCTACAATTAAATATTAATCTTCTGGCCTTAACAGAGAATCAGTATTTCCTAAAAAAAAGATGACAAATTTGCATTTTAAAGAAAATCTAAATAAAAATATCTCTTTGGTACACGTATAAATGTGTCCTAAAGGGATACCTCACTAAATCCGCTCGGTGGGGTCTCGCAGATTTGTACATTAGCTTGGCAGAACTGAAAGATAAAAACAAGGAGAAATTCTCACAATCACTTTGCACATTGATGTTAGATGTTGGGGAAAACTACAAATCTTGAGACAAAGTATTATTATAGGCGTGATGACGTAACACGCAACAAGTGCACGTGCGTGTGTAGCGGCGGGGAAGAAGCGGATCGGCCATAGAGGGATGCTCGCTCTGATCCCTTCACCCGGATGGCTTCATAGCTTCACAGCATTCAGCTCGTCTGGCTCGTCCGTTGAATTGGTCGTCTGGAGAATTGGAAGCTATTCCTGTCTCGGATCTCCCCTGTTGTCTGCTTGAATCCCTCCACCCCTGTATCTCCACAGTACTCAGTCCGCCCGGAAGATTCATAATCATAAGAACTCGGTGTTCTCTCGCTCTCTCCTTCACCGGGGCCGTTTCTATATCCCATCCGCCAGTATAACAACCTATTCTGCTTAGTTTTGTGGGGGAGACTCAGCAAGGTTGCAGCCGGTCAGCTCCGCAAACGCAGCATTCCCTGACCCTTTTTTTTCCGCCTACCGAGTAAAGAACTGGATGGCTGGATCTGGGAGGACTGCTCAGAAGTGGGAAATCTGCTATTAGAGGGCTCCTCAACGGAGGGCTTTTGAAGGTACACTTGATAAAGTGGATGAAAGGGATAAGAGTTACTCTAAAAAGTCATCTAGTAAGTGGGAAACCCTGAAACCAGGATCTAATCTGACTGGTTAAAAGTACTGCTTATAAATATTGCTTATAAATGCCTGCATGTAGGCAGAACTGAGTGATACCTACTCTTACTAATTTGTGTATATAAAACTGCATGTTTGGCAAACATTGCGCCATCAGGAACAAAAGACTCTATTTACAAATACATCAGGTCTGAATAATTATTCTTACCAAAAGGTGTGACATACAAGGTAAACGTTTTGCTTATGAATACCTCCATGGCGTGTTGAAAGGACTGTATCCTACTGTTAAAATTCAGATACTTAAACTGTACGTTTGGCAACCACCGGGCCATTAGAAACAAAGATTCTAATCACAGACACATCAGGGTCTGAATGATCACTTGTACTAAAGGTGTGAATCACGAGGTAAACTCTGTTAACAAATATCTGCTGGTTTGCACACTTTATGGAACTGATCGTTATCTACTGTCATAATCCTGTCCACACAAATTGCACGTTTGACAGCCATCGGGCCCCATAAGGAAAAGAAGGGAAAATAGAAAGGGAAAGTAAAAAAAAAGTATTATTATAAGAAAACAGGCAAGAAAAATTATTAACTGCAAAATGTAAAAATAAAACAGCTAGACAACAAATATTTTAAATTAATTATAAAGGGAAGGATAATTGTTCCCCGGATGAAAAAGGGAGAGCTTTTGATAATTTTTATGAGGAAATATATAGCTTACTCTCACAGATGCAGGATTACGTGCAGAAGTGCTACCTTCCTTCCTTGACAGCGGGTCAATTAGATGTTCTGAAGTCCTCCTTCTTGTTGGAAGAAATTTGATAAGCTATTGATAGAAGTAAAGCTAATAAGGCCCCAGACTCGGACGGTTTTATTGGCCTTAAGTTTAGATGCTGAAAAAGCATGTGATCAGGAACTTTTTGCAATAAACTCTACGGATGTATGGGTTTAGAGGATAAATTATTCAGGAAATTCTCGCCCCGTATACATTCCCTATAGCAAGGTTTGTTGGTCTCTGAGTTAAATCTGCATGCTTTGATAATAAAAAAACCACAACCATTACTGTACATATGGACTATTGCGCTATTGGCGCAAAGACTGAATCAGCAGCTAAAGAGAGTGGCTTTGGCTCAGAGAGAATGTAAATTAAATCTATTTGCGGATGATGTGATATTGATATTGAAAAGACCCTGACAATCTATTAAATATCTGATAGGGGAGCATTGCTTGTTTTGGCAAATGTTCATATTAAAAATTAAATGTCATTAAATCTAAAATTATGGGAATTAAGGTATCAAAAAAGTGAGAAGGGGACAGAATATCTGGGTGTCATACTAACTAAGGATGCGCAGAAACTTATGGATATAAATTATTGATCGGTCCATCAGCACACTCAATAGAATTAAAAAAGTTGTGTGATTTGTAAATCTCTTGCTCAAGGTATACATTATTCCTATATGGTTGTATTTAAGCAAGGAAATGCCTAAATGAGATACAGAAGGGATTCAGCAGATATAAGTGGATATATGTACAGTCAGAGTTTGATCCTTGTATATAAACAGAACAAAATATGATAAAGGAAGCAAATTTAGAATCACTATTATGGAGTTATTTGACTAGGGATAAATATAGTATGGCTAATATAGGGAAAAGTGTCATGGTTGATCTGCTAATAATAATAACCTTTCTGGAGTTTGATTTGCATGCTATAAGTCTGCTATCAAGCACATATAAAGCGTAGAGGATATTAGTAGAAACATAGAATGTGTAGGCAGATAAGAACCATTCGGTCCATCTAGTCTGCCCAATTTTTCTAAATACTTTTATTAGTCCCCTGTTCCCGGTCTTATAGCTAGGATAGCCTTGTGTCTATCCCAAGCATGCTTAAAATCCTTGACTGTGTTTACATCTACCACTTCTGCTGGAAGGCTATTCCATACATCCACTACCCTCTCAGTTAAGTAATACTTCCTTATATTACTTTTACATTGTTACCCCTCTAATTTAAGACTATGTCCTCTAGTTGTGGTAGTTTTTCTTCTTTTAAATATACTCTCTTCCTTTACTGTGTTGGGAGATCTAAGAGAAAGGAGATCTAAAACGTTTAGAATATAATCTCCCATCAAGATGTTCATTTAAATTCATGAGAGTTCAAAAATATTGTATGAATAAGAGTTATAAGGAACTTTGGGATAGGACAGAATGTGCCAAAGACAGCAAGACTGATCTTAGTCTTTATAAAATATTGTGCAGTAGTATATTTGGGAAATCCGACTGCAAGGTCCAGCATGACTTGTCAGGAATTATTAGCAAATGCAAGTCAGATTTAAGAAAACTAATATTAATGGATGATTTGTTAGAGATTATTCCTACAGTTAAGAAAATTAATCATTGCCTTAATTTAATAGAGCTTCAATTTAAAATTATAAACAATGGTGTTTGGTTCAAACAAATTTAGTCAAAATGTATCCCAATATAGCTTCTAATTGCTGGAGATGTAACTCCCAGGTAGTAGCTTTCCTCTATATAAAGTGGCATTGTATTATTACAGCCTTGAGAAATGGTTTTTGCTCTGATCCAAGACATAATTCAGAAAAGAACAGACACAGCCCACTCCTTTGCTTTACTTCACTTGGGTTGTCTCAAAATGTCATAAACTTCCCAACTGCAGGCCTTCAAAGTTCTGGTGGCTAGGAGGTGGAGGTCACAAGAAGTTTCCGCTTGGCAAACATAAAAATACCAGCTCTCCTATCAATTAAGTATCGAAAAAAAGGAATCACATTGCTCTAAAGGGGTGGGAAATTTTGCCAACATATGCGTAACCCTGAATAGGTACTTTGGACATAGGGAATATGGCTTCTATGATCTATTTCCTTCTCTCACAGATCCCTGGTTCTAATTTTCACTACTGAAGGTGATCTAATGATTATTAAGAATTTGTTGTGGTGATTCTAGGTTAGCTTTGTTCTCTACACATATCCAACCTAGGGGAGCAGTCCAGGTATTTGTCAATTTTATCTGTATATGTTTAATTTGCATAGTTGGTAAGAGATAGTGTTTTGTATGTTGGATTTGGGAATCCAACTTTTTCTATTGCTTATTTGTGTAATGTGAATAGTATAAAATTTAATAAATATTTAATAATAAAAATAGCTAAATATTCAAGAAAATATTACAATTCAATTATTTCTCTGTCTAATATTTACTTTAAGTCAACAAACCCAACAAATATTAAATTATTCAATTTCTTGTTAGAAACAAAATAAAATCCAAAATAAATTATCAGTATTATATGAAAAAAATCTATTTATAGAGACTTGAATAATTTACATTTAGACACTATAAATTAATTTTATGAATTAAGAGTTTATGATACTCGTCTCTTACCCAGGTTATAAGAAATTATTTGTATAGACAAAACTTCTCTATCATACCTCACACTCCACAAGTATGAACTAAGATTGAATGACATCTCAGCATCACTGAGGTTCTTTGATCGATTTGGTATTTATATTTTGATTTTGTCAAATGATGTCTCTGGCTATGGAAATTGTTATTTCTGAAAAAAAAGTGTATTTATTTTCTCACTACATGTTTCCATTTTTAATGAGAGTTCAGTCTTTACTATAATTGTGTAAAACCAAAAAAAAAAAAGGAGTAACAATGTTGATTTAGTGTAAATTGCCCAAAAATGTCAGAAAGAGTGAAATATCCAATTAAAATGTGAAATCCATCCAAACATGGTCAAGTCTGATATTATAATGGCTGTGTATTGCTGTCAAATCCATCAACAATAAATATTAAATGCAAAAAACACTGGCATCAACCTTGTTGTAGCATGCATATACAGATGTAATAGGATGGAAATATAATCAGACCAAAACAATGACTGACATTATAATAAATACATTTTAAAAACTAATCATTTGTATAATGTTTTCCAGTATCCATAACAGAGTGTACACTGGCTCCCATCCACTATCTGTTTATTCCAGAATATTCAGCCATGAAGTAGATCTGTGTGTTTATAGGAGACTGATTTTTATTTTTGTCCATGTTTTCCCTAAACAGACCGCTGCAGTAGTAACAGGCTAATAAAGGTATAATCTTGAGTCATCGTAATTGTGCATTTTACACTTATTATTATGTAGCTGCTATACAGATACATAGTTATCTAGCATAAGCAAATGTAGTCAATCTCACCTTTACCATGTGCTGCTAGCTGCAAATGACTATACTTGATTGCACCATACTCTCAAGACTGCTTGAGAGCTATATGGTACATGATGATGGAGAGATCTTGAGGATTACATAAGTTCATACCTACATACACTATATATACAGGTGATACTCGAAAAATTTGAATATTGTGCAAAAGTTCATTTATTTCAGTAATGCAACGTAAAAGGGGAAACTAATATATGAGTTACACTTATTACATGCAAAGATAGTTCAAGCCGTGATTTGTCATAAGTGCGATGATTATGGGTTACAGCTCATGAAAACCCCAAATCCACACTCAGTAAATTAGAATATTACATGCAATCAATAAAACAAGAAGTGTACATAGAACAATATCGGACCTCTGAAAAGTATAAGCATGCATATGGACTCAGTACTTGGTTTGGGCACCTTTTGCAGCAATTACTGCCTCAATGCGGCGTGGCATGGAAGCTATCAGCCTGTGGCACTGCTGAGGTGTTATGGAGGACCAGGATGCTTCAATAGCGGCCTTCAGCTCTTCTGCATTGTTCAGTTTCATATCTCTCATCTTTCTCTTGGCAATGCCCCATAGATTCTCTATAGGGTTCAGGTCAGGCGAGTTTGCTGGCCAATCAAGCACAGTTATCCCACGTCATTGAACCAGGCTTTGCTGCTTTTGTCAGTGTGGGCAGGTGCAAGTCCTGCTTAAAATGAAGTCAGCATCCTCATAAAGCTCGTCTGCGGAAGGAAGCATGAAGTACTCCAAAATCTCCTGATAGATGGCTGCGTTGACGCTGGACTTAATGAAGCGCAGTGGACCAACACCAGCAGATGACATGGCTCCCCAAATCAACACAGACTGTGGAAACTTCACACTGGACTTCAAGCATCTTGCAGTGTGTGCCTCTCCATTCTTCCTCCAGACTCTGGGTCCTTGGTTTCCAAATGAGATGCAAAAGTTGCTCTCATCAGAAAAGAGGACTTTGGACCATGAGCAACAGACCAGGTCTGTTTTTCTTTAGCCCAGGTAAGACGCTTCTGACGTTGTTTGTTGTTCAGGAGCGGCTTGACAAGAGGAATACGACATCTGAAGCCCATGTCCAGGATCCATCTGTTTGTGGTGGCTCTTGATGCACTGACTCCAGCCTCAGTCCACTCCTTGTGAAAGTCCCCAACACATTTGAATGGCCTTTTCCTGACAATCCTCTCCAGGCTGCGGTCATCCCTGCTGCTTGTGCACCTTTTTCTTCCACACTTTCCCTTCCACATAACTTTCTATTAATGTGCTTTGATACAGCACTTTGGGAACATCCAACTTCCTTCACAATTACCTTTTGAGGCTTTCCCTCCTTATGGAGGGTGTCAATGATGGTTTTCTGCACAACTGTCAGGTCAGCAGTCTTCCACATGATTGTGATTCCTACTGAACCAGGCTGAAATACCATTTAAAGTCTCAGAAACCCTTTGCAGGTGATATAGCTTACTTAGATGATTAGAGTGGGACATTGTGAGCCTAGAATATTGCACCTTTTCACAATATTCTAATTTACTGAGATTGTGGATTTGGGGTTTTCATGAGCTGTAAGCCATAATCATCGCACTTATGACAAATCACGGCTTGAACTATCTTGCTTTGCATGTAATGCGTCTATGTCATATATTAGTTTCCCCTTTTACGTTGCATTACAGAAATAAATGAACTTTTGCTCTATATTAAAATTTTTCGAGTATTACCTGTATATGGACAAAGGTATTGGGACATACCACTTATTTTTTAAATTCAAGGCGTTTCATTCAGACCCATTGCCATAGGTGTATACAATCAAGCACCTAGCCATGCAGTCTGCAGTTACAAACATTTGTGAAACAGTGGGTCATTCTGAAGAGCTCAGTGAATTCAAACGTGGCACTGTGATAGGATACCTCCTTTGCAATAAGTTAGTTTGAATAAATTCCATCCCAGTAAGATATTTTATAATAAAGTGTAAGTGTTATTATTGGAAAGTGTAAGAGATTAGAAACAAAGCAAAAGACCACATAATGTCACAGAGTGCTGAGGCACATGGTGTGTAAAAGTTGCCAATGCTCTGCTGATTCCATAGCTGAAGAGTTCCACATTTCCACTCACATTTATATTAGCACAAAATCTGTGCGGTGGGAGCTTCATGCAATGGGTTTCTATGGTCAGCAAGTTGTATGCAAGCCTCACATCACTAAATAAAATACCAAGTGTCAGTTTGAGTGGCGTAAAGCATGCCACCAGTGGACTGGATTTGGTGGATGCCAGGAGAACGTTACCTGATTGACTGCATTGTGCCAACTGTAGAATTTGTTCGAAGGAGGGATAATGGTGTAGAGCTGTTTTTAAGGGGTTGGGCTATGCCTTCCAGTAAAGGGAAATCTTAATGTTTCAACATACTAAGACATTTTGGATGATGGTATGCTATGGTTACAACTTTGTGGGAACAGTTTGGGGAAGGCCCTTTTATATTCCAATATGACTTTACTCCAGTGCTCAAAACAAGGTCCATAAAGACATTGATGGACGAGTTTGGTGTGGAAGGACTTGACTGGCCTCCACAGAGCCCTACCCCACTGGACATCTTTCAGATGAACTGGAATGGAGATTGCAAGCCAGACCATCTCGTCCAATATCAGTGCTTACCTCACAAATGCTCTACTGGATGAATGGGCAACAATTTCCACAAAAACACTATACAATCTTGTGGAAAGCAAGGGACAAGCTCAAAGTACAGTAAAGGGTATATTTTAGGGCCAGTTTAATAAAATCCAGACAAGTATAGACCCAACTTTGAAAGGTAAAACTTCAGTCAAATCAGGCACAATATAAGTAATTGATCTTATTTTAACAAAATTAGGCACAACAGAGGGGGTAAACAACTAAGAAATAGTGCCTTTCACATCTAAGCTACAAAGCTCTTAATTACAAGCCTTTGTTAAAGAAATATTACTTTTTATGAAATGTGCTAGCTTGGATCCTTATGCATCCAGATTATTATAAATTTTATTACCAATACCTACATGTAAACTGCAGCATGTAACACAGTTTGTTTACATAATGTGTCACTGTCCTTGCCAACACATTGTGGGTCACGTATAAACACTGAAACTCTGTTTGGTGGAGGTTCTACTCCTGCACTGTAAAGTACAAATTTAAAAAAAAAGAAAAAAAAAAAGCCGCAATTGCTGTCCGTTAGGTGATTACGACATTTTTATACATCTGGAAACTTTACAGTGCAGGAGTAGAACTGCCAAAAAATAGAGTTTCTCCGACACTAATCAGCCACCTTTCAGAACATGATTATCAAAAAGGTGATCATTGTTAGCCTTATTTGCATATGTCTACCCAGAATCCTTTGCAGTTCTGGTAGCACTGCAAGTTTACGATTTCTGAGGGCAAAGCAAGTCTTCTGTGTGTAGATTTGTGTATAATAAAGCCTGTGAAGACACAGATATTGTCACTTATAAAACCAAAATAAATGTGAAAAACTAATAATGCCTCTACAATGTTCTCCGTTTCAGTGGTAAATACTTGTTTGTAATCAATCACTCACACACAATGTACAAGTATTCTTATTTTGTGGCCAGTCAGATAACTCTACCGTTATTGTGGGTGGGCCTATTCTATATAGCACATTGGTAATTAAGGTGTGTGTAAACGTTATTTTATCACCTATGACTAAGCGCTAGCAAAGCACAAACGTCCATGGTGTAAAGCACTTGCCAATTCACACCGCTTTTAATTATGTTTCAATAAATGGATGTTGTATATGTTATAATTGTCTGAATGAGCAATCCTCTTGTCCATGGAGTATTTTGTGAATCCAAGGTTGGTTAAATTATTCAATGATCAAGAAAATTATATTTATTTTACATGGATTTTATAACATTTTTCAAAGAAAGATTAATTAGCGGATTTTTTTTTTGTACATAACCTGTACCCATGGGCTTGCACATACAAATACTGCTAAATTACTTTGAATAAACCCCAGTGTGGGGCAGCACACGATATGTATGACATGTTTCTTTGTATAGTTTAAGATTGCCCACTGCCCTTATATGATTTTCTGGCACTCAACTATAAGAGATAGCCAATTTCGCTAAGAGCTGGGTTGTACATAATATTTTGCCAAAAAAGCCCTGTGGCACATCAGTTTTAAAATGTGTTATTTAAATTAGTATACATTGTGTTCCATAAATATATATATTCTGTGCTTATAATTTGACTTACACCTGCATTTCTGAAGAAGCCACTTGGTTGCAAATTTTGATTTCTGCAGCATATTATAGGTGTTCAATAAAAAACAAATCTTCAAAGATCATTAAAACTATTGCACATACAATTTCAACGTCACACTGTTTTGCCATGATCATTTTGTACAATTTTTGAATGTGTGTGCATAGATGAGGGGTTGGACATTGGGATTAATATTATTTTCTCCATTTGCTGTCTATTTATGCAATGACACAGCTGGTTGATCATGTAACACAGATTCAATAAAGATAAATTGATCAATTGGCAATGAGCCTGACTATTAGTCTAAAAGAGTGTTACTTTACTTGCCACTGTGCATCAACTCTGTGACAAAATTAATGAAGCTAGACCAAGATGTTGAATCCTACTAAATGTCATAACACAGTTATAAATATATTTTGACAGCAGTATCACATACAGTTGTAGTCCAGCAATTTATTTGTGTGACAGAAAACAGCACCAAAATGTACATGTTAGAAAGGATAATTAAAGTTTTGTAGGCAGTCAGTAAATTATTAGCAGCTCATTAGATCTGAGAATGCACAAAGTACCAGTTTATAGCATGTCCTAAATTTAGTAATAGTAATTTTCAAGATATTCATGGCTTGAGAGAATACAATTTTTATGTGAACTAATGAATTGATCAAATGTGTCAGTACTAAAGTAGATACTTCAGTTCTCAAAGATAATCCAATGGAATAATAAAAATTGTTTTAAAAGGTTTGAAGCAGTTAAATACTACAGTATACACAAAAGAAGAAGGGTACATGTAGCTTTAAGCAAGAACATGGTTTCACCATATTAAACATCAAATTGAAATATATAATTGTGTATACAATCTGCATTGTCTTCTGAAGTTTAATATACACTTCTACGCTGCCATTTCACAGAGCTGTCGCTCCATGACAAGTGTGTGAGATTTTGTATAACAAAAAATGTTTCAATATTATTTGTCTTAAAAATATTACAAAATATAACATCAAAATAATTTTATTAATGTTATCACAATTATCCCTACAACAGTGTTGTCGTTATGTTCTGTACGTATACCTGTAGCTCCCATGCATTGATGAGCAGAGATAAGGTTGCTAGATAGACTTTCAGCTACCACAAAGCAGAACTCTCTCAGAAGGTAGTCCATTAGTGTATGTTTTTGTAAATTGTGCAATCTTTTTAAAAGTGCACATCAGGAACATTGGTTAAATGGTATTTCAGGCATAAATGCTTTATGTCAAACTGAGTTTATGGTTCAGTAACTCTTTACTTAAACATGCCTTACCTGGCAAACGATAATGGTATAAAGTCAACTATAGGTCACATCTTAAATTAATAAAACATATTTCTACAAATCAATTCATATTTGAACTTGAAGAAAATTTGCATCTAGCTTAAAAATGTATCAAGCAAACATAGCTCATAGAGGTACAATGTAGAGATGCTTCAGTATAACATTGATATAATTGCATTGGTGTGAAATTTAATGAGGGAGAATAATTATATTTAAAATATGTAAGATTCTGAATGTTCCAAGATCTGTCATGAATTTATTAAAGTGTTTGGTTCATCTAATTTATCACCTTTTTTTTCTGGAGCTGCAACAAGGTTACATACTGAGCTTGCAAAAAGATGCAATGCCAGTTGCATACTGTGGTTATTATAGTATGACCAGAACACTGTAAGATTCTTGGCAAAAGACAATGATCTTTCTGTGCATAAATAAACTATTTGCATAGTGCATGAAAGGCCCTTTAAGAATACACATAAATTTGTCTATGGGAGCTCTTGACTACATTGGTTCTTCTTAAAACCACTATACCGGTTACTAGTCTACAATTAGTATGCCTACAATGAGAAGCCTGTGCTCAGCTTCATTACAAAGAGAAGGAGCTATGATAGATTTTAAAACTATATCTTTACATAAATGTAATCCATTCAAATATAACAGAAAGTAAAACTTTAATTGCCTCTAGTATATAATCTAACACTTCCTACAAGGCATTTTTTCCCCCTAGATACTAACATTTTACTGCATTTACTGGATTCTATGATCTTTAAAGATTGGAGAAAACCACCATGGTTAGTACATAGTTTGATTATCAGGATCCCCCTATCATTTATTTTAAAGCAGTTCGTCTCAGAAATTTGATAAAGATCAATAATGAAGATGAAGGATTGAGATGAGGATTTCTAACTTAACCCCTTCGCAACCTTATGACGAGTTAACACGTCATAAGAGCCGCAGCGTTAGCGACCTTATGACGAGTTAACACGTTATGTAGTTAAACTGGTGATAAACTCCGTGCGCACCGCCAGTTTTGTACTAGTTGTATAGATTATTATTCAGAAAATAATGGGGAAAAATATTTTGGCCAAATTTTTTCCTTTTATATGTATATTTGAATCCTAAATGGTAGATTATTTTTATGTATAGCGTATCAAAAGAAAGCTCTAACTGTCCTTTAAAAATACAACAAATAACATGTATGGGTGCATTAAATGACAGAGTAAAATTCTATTTCAACAACCAAATATCAAAAATTGAAAAATCGCTCTGGTCATTGGCCCAGAAAATTCTTGGTGCTTAAGGGGTTAAAAGGACTGTCAAATATGGCCAAAATGCATCTTCCAAATGTTAAAGCATATCAGTGTGCTTTCAAAGTAGTTTAAAATGCATGTTTTACATTTTGCATAACTTAAATTAAAATCTACTTACAGCTAGATATATTGTGAAATTACAGCAGTATGCAAGAAGCCAGAACTGCCCACACTAGCTGAGTAAAATTAATTTCTTTTTTTTTCTCTTTTTGCTGCTGGAACCAATGAGAATAATTTAATTCAAACAAATAGAATTTCCTCTCTCTCTAGTGATGTCATCAGACAACATGTTGCACTGTTAAACGATCATTGTTTCACTGGATCAAACGATACAAGAGCAAGAATGCTTAGATTACACACAACGTATTGCATTCCAGCAGCACAGGAAGTGGAGAAATGAAAAAAAAACTTAATATGCTCAGTGTCTAAATAATCAGTGCTGCCGCACCAGTAGTATACGTAATCACCGGGGGAGGGCTTGGGTTAAATATTAAAAATGTGATTTATGCAGAATACCTGCATCAAATCACAGTGGGAAAAAAAAGCATGTGCACTATAGTAGCAGTAGTCTCCAACTTGCACCAAAGATAGCTTGGGCACTAAACTGTCCCTTTAAAGCCAATGTAGCAGAGTTCAAAATTCACCACTACAGCTGAATGGGAGAATTTTTCCAACTCCGCTATTTTGGCCTCTAATGTGTTGGTGCCCTTTGCGGTACACCAAGCAAAAAAATGGAATATGTATTACTACTGATCTAGCACCAATATATGCATTTGCACTATGTAAATATCTTGAAGTACTCATACATACAACTACATTATGATACATACGGTTATAAATAAAAGTGGTTGTGGTTATTAAAACAACTCTTCACTTTGTAATCCCCATTATTCTAACACAATAATTATTAATATCACTATATAATAAAACATTCTGTATAAAGCAGTGCATACATTTCCATGAAAATAATTCCATTGATCTATACATATTTATCATTAACATTGGGTAGATTTTTTTAAATTGAAAAATAAGCAGGACCATTTTTAACCATACCTGCATGTTTTCAAACATAATGAATTATACAATACAGTTAATGGGAGATATTCTGACACTCTCTAATCTTGGAACTAATTATATTAAATAATTGTGGGATAGTCAGCAGGAAAATTAAAAAGAAAATCTGTCGTCAATTTACATAATGTGAAATGCCTTGACAGAGCCAGGAATGTCAAATGTAAAATGAAGCATTGCACAAGTTACTGGAAACCTATAAAAGTTAGTGGAAATCCATAGAATCACTTACAAGGTATAATATGTTTATGGTAGGCACGGTATAAACAGCTGCAAATTGTACACATGATCGCTAGCTAACTAGAAAACTGTGTCATTTCTTCTTTAAAAATATTTGAAACAAGCCCATTGAAAAAAAAGTTACTTGGCACACTCTATAATAGAAATAAAAAGTATAGTGCAAATTGTTATACAAATAGATGATTTATAAATTTAAAATAAAACTACAAACACAATTTTCATGGACTATATGTTTAAGTGTTTTCACTATTTACAACAATAGAGGTATTTGATAATTTGAAGACCAGCAATAAACAAATTCATGATTTCCATTTTCAGGAAGAGTATCGTTTTATTGACAATATAAAAATATTAACACCTTTAACATATGTTTTGAATTTCAGTCAATATAAACAGGAAACCAACTAGTTCTTAATTCCAAAGTAAAGTAGTGTCCTATAATTAACAGCTGTCAAATACAGCTTAAGCAAATTTATAAATATTATAGCCCAACAAAGCCATTCTGAAAATAAATCAAAAATTACTCAACGTAGTACAGCAGCGGCATTGTTAATGACATAATTTTTCGCAGTGCATAAAACATATTAAGTATTATAACATATTAAGATTAGCTATTTTACTTACATTATAATGTACATATGTTATTGAATATTAACACCATTTTCAACAATCAATTTATATATACACATTATCTGATTTTTAATTGTACATTTATTTGATCAGTCTAATTTTACCATTTGGTACAAAAAGTCTGCAGTTCCAAAACAGAAATAGAGTTTTATGCATAAGGAAATTCATCATCACTTAAGTCAGAATCATCTTCTTCAACTTCTCCTTCAATTACAGATTTCTTGCCCTTACAACAGGATACAACTAATCCAATAAGAAAAACCTGTAATTAAAATGGAAATTATTTTATGCTGTACACAATAATCATTAATGCATCTTTGTTAAATAAATATATTGGGGAAAAAGATTTGAGAATTCAAACTTCTACGACATTATATGAATTAACTTTTTATAAACAAGTCTACTCCAATTTGTGAAATGGTAATTTGCAGGTAATTAATTTTACACATCAATAGTGACATATATATTGCACCAAGGAATCAGCACACCATCTACAGAAAAAAGGACACACATTTGTATGTTAAAGCTTCATAAAAAAAATAAAAAAAGATGATCAACACACCACTAATAATACAATATTTGTAGGTCCTAATGATAAAAAAATTGCTTTAATGGAGCTTAATCTTTAAGTGTCTGTAAACTTTTCTTTTTTGATTTGCCGAGTGCACGCTTACCAGAGTAGCTCAGATGGGAGGCAGAGCTCAGAGTAAACTTGTGTTTATCTGCCGAGATCTATGTACCACTTTAACCCCTTCACGAGTTAACTTGTCATGTAGTTAGGCTGGCGGTGAACCACCAGCTGGTCTGAAACGGGTCCAGGACTCTGCCTCACACCCGAGGCAAAGTTACTGGACCCGATTGCCGGGTTTTCGGGCATGTGATCACAGTGATCGAGTGATCATGATGATAACATGCAAATTAGATGGCAAAGTCAAGGTGTTCACACGTTGACTTTGCCTCTAATTCACTCTCTGTGCTTCATGTACTTATAGTACCTGTAAGTGGAAAATAAATAAAACATTTCCTGTAAAAAAAAAAAATAAAAAAAAAATGTATCCCTTTCTTTGCTGATCAGTTTCTTACGGTGATCAGTTCCCTTCCTTCCTTTCCTTCTTCATGGCCCTCATACTGTTTATTTTTCTCAAAACAAATATATTTTTCCAATTTTAAAGTTTTTTTTAAATAAATAATTATTATTGTGATATATTCATTTAATTACAGTTAACCCCTGAATGTCTGTTCTGTGATAAAAACTATATTTTTATTTTTTACTAAAATCATTTTTTCCCCAAATTTTCCTCTTATGTTTTTTTTTAATACTAAAAATTGTAGAATATTGTTATGTATAGGGTACCAAAAGAAAGCTCTAACTGTCCATTAAAAAACAACATATAACTTGTATGACAGTCTTCCGCTAACTCTGTCTATGCTGTAGCTAACAGTTTGGTATCATTCTTTGTTAGACTGATATAGAAATCAAAATGTGAAATAACTGACTGTGTGAGACTGTTTGTATGGTGAGGGATGTATGGCACTGTGGAGAGTGGGGATATGGCAGTGGAAACTTGGTGCATATATGGTACTGTGAAAAGTGGGGACATATATAGCACGGTGCGAAGGAGGATCATCTTGGTGGTAGTATGTTGTGGGATAGGATCTTTTCCTGCATGGGACCAGTGTTTTCACCATTAGTTAGAACCCTTCAACATAGGAGTAGCTTTATGCATGGGTGAACTGAATATTATAAGGTCATATAATATATGAGTGAATCTCTAATTTATTTGTATCAGCTTTAAAATGTAGTGATAAAACAATGTGTAACTTATTTTGTGAAATGTGCATTGATTTCTTGGTGCAATGTATAGAATTTTGTATTTGCTTTATTAGGTGAGTGCTTTTCTTCTACTATTTTGGATATATAATAAATAAATATATACATACATATATACACACACACAATCAAGTGACATTTACATATTTATAATGTTCATAAAATAGATATTACATACAGCAATGAAAGCCCAGTTTCCAAAGTAATAGACAGTACTGAAGAACCAAAACTTGTGAAGAAATAAGTATGTTCTGGTGACTGTGCATTGATCTGCAAAAAAAACAAAACAAAGAAATGTAGTTATTTGAAAACATGGTTACATTTTGGTTTTTGCATCCATAATTTATACTGTAGTAGCATTTCATGACTCATCTCTATCTGAACAACAGAAAAAACACAAAATTCTAGAATGTTAGAATTTACTTATAGCTTTCTTGCTGAACATGTTAAAAAGAAGATACGATACGATACAATGCGCACAGACATCCTCCGCTGGTGGCCGGCACTTTCATGATGAAGCCAGAAGGTCACATGACCTCCAGGCTTCCGTCAAAGAAGTCCCGACGGACGTGTCGGGCAGCAACGGAGGATATCCTGCGCACATTGCGCAGACATCCAGCGCTGTTTGAGACGAGGATCCAGGTTCTCTGCAGTTATGCAGTGGACCTGGATCCGAGTCTTATAGTCAGACATCGACTTGAGGTCAGACTATAAGACGACCTCGATTATAAGACAAGGTTGTTTTTTTTTCTGTAAAATACAGTATTTACAATTCTGCAGGGCTTTTATTCAAGGTTCAGTTGGTAACTGTTGTCGTTTGGGTGCAGGTAACATGCAATTAAGCATATAATTAAGCATATAATTATTACGGATACAGGAGATTCATCATTAATAGCTTATGACAAAAAAAATGAAGACTGTCTGACACATGGCAGAAAAAAATGCAAATTAAATTTCCACAAAGAAGTGGCTTAATATTTATGGCTGAAAATGGACATTCCAATAGCACGAATAATTTACTAACGGTTGACAAACATCTGATTCCAACAATGTCATAGAAACATAGAATGTGTCGGCAGATAAGAACCATTCGGTCCATCTAGTCTGCCCAATGTCAAAAAGGAAACTCATCGTTAACGTACAAAATTCAGTAAAACTCACATCCTCCAACACAGTTTTCTTGCTGCAAACTTCACATGAGGATTACTCATATTCACAGTGTTAAAAAAGATATTATTTTTGAATTAGGGCTTGTCAAATGTAGTTTTTTTTGAAGTTTGAGCTGCAAAAAAATCTAGGAGCCAGACAACGGCACATTCACGTAGACATACACACCAAGAGAGACAGTGATTTACCTAAATACAAATACACACAGAGACAGTCGCATACATACACACACACACACACACACACACACAGACACACAGACACACACACGCCAGCAGTTTTTTTGTTTAGAGAGGAAAAAAAGTACTTCTATTGATCTCTCCCTCCTTCCTGCTGCTTTACCTAATTGCACAGAAGGGGAGACTTCTGCTCCAGCAGGGTATATGCCTGTGACACAGGCATAGGTCATCTTCAGGCTCCTGGTGAGTGGAGGGATGTTAGGTGACACCCAGAGCTCTGACACTATAGCAAGAGGTGGCAGAATGTCTGTGCAGTGCACACTCTGCTCCCTCTGCAATTTATTATGCACAATAGCATGCATAAGTGTCAATAAATTGGTTTATAACTGTTAATACAAGTACATCTAATAGATAGATTATACATTAACTGTTATGCTCTGAATTGCACATGCCCAGTAATTCCCCAGATGAAAATGTTATGGGAAGCAGAGGTCATGTGTGTCAGAAGATAGCCCAAGTTAGCATTGATGGAGGACTGACCTCATGAGAAAACCTTGCATGGTCATTTAATTGCTAACCTACCAGAACAGAGTCAACTAAAATACATTGCTTAAAGGATTTGTTTATGACGTTGGCAATTCCATTTTCCATTAGTGATTGTTATTATTTTGGCACATAGTATATTTGTGCCAAACATATTTTCTGGGATAGTACATTTATGACAATGTTCAGTGGAAATGTTTTGAACCACATAAAGTAGTAGTAAAAAAATACAAATTAGAACAAAAAAAAGGGGTAAAGTAAATAGTAGCTTAAGTGGATACATCTAAAATAATAGATCAGCCTAGAACTACTTTATCATTAATGAAAATTGTTTCGTTTTACACTACTCCAAGTTCCTAAAAAACTTTAGAAAAGGAAACGTGGAAGTGCATCATAATCTTGGCGGCATTTTAAGCCATATTTAACATTTCTTATATAATTACCCAGCTTGAATAGATTACTAAATGATAAAATGTCTAGTGTGTTCCTACCACTGTGCTCTTGCTGATATTTCTTGGCATGGATGATTATTTTCCCATCTAAAGGGCATTCTTGGCTAATAAAGCATTTCCTTTGACCTTGTCTAACAGGGTTTCCAGGACACTGGAGAAGTGATGACCTGAGGACTGTGTCACAGAGGCTTATCATAAATTTCTTGCTGGTTGTACGACTCGGTCAGTTGGATTTCTGCCCAGTAAAGTATTTGATGAAGCAATTGTTCAGAAAAAGAACAGATGGGCACACAGTCTGTGTAAGAAAACTGCAGGAAAATCTTTGTAATTACAGCACTTCCATTTGAGTACAGCTTATTTATAGCGGCCAATTTAGACATGCTTGCAGCAAACACAACTAATAGTGTCTTGTCATTATACATACAATATGTTTTGCTTTACAGGTTTCCAATGTTATCATGACATTATTCCTGCAATTTGTTTTCAAAGAGATTACAGAATTAGATTTGCTAATGTTATGTGTTTTAATAAGCGGAGTAGAAACTTTATTCCTCTTTAGGGATCAGTGTTATATACAGGTATACGAAATTGTTGGAAACTGGGTAAATAAAAAAAAAAACATACAGCATTTATCCGGAGTTCTTAAGAGAAACTAAACTAAAATAATTATAATGTATAAAAAAAATTAAAATCAATTTTTTTTTTGAACATCCTGGCTTCTCAATATAACTGCAAAAAATCTGTATTACCAATTTCAAATTCCCTCTACCATTTGTGGATTAGATTTCCTTTGACATTCTGACTTCTGAATTTCACAATACAACATTTTTTGTTTTACATTCATAATGTTATTTTGTTGCTTTTTAAATCAACAGTAAACCATCTATAAAAGCTAGTTACACGTTCATTGCAATGTAGGCATGTTTACCCTTCTCTTCCAGTACATAGCTCGATCCACTAAATTCAAACTAAATTTAAACATTTTCAGTGATGGCATGTACTTTAGCTGCAAGTACATGTGAAAGGTCCTAGTTTACTGCCAATAAGCTAGGTCTATTAGAGTTCGCTGTGAGAGTGCAGATCTTTCGCTCACAGAAACTTGTATTTCATTGTGGAAGCAGTGAGTTGACAGTTGTCAACTTTATCTGCCTGTATACCTACAGGTGCTGTTTCATGTAACCCGACTCCATATAAGTTCTTCATCATGTAAAGGAAAGCTAAAGAAACCAATCTAGAATTTTATTTTGTTTCTTAATGCTCCGTGTCCAATAATAAAAATTAAAAATATGATATTAAAAAAAAAAAAAAGGTATAGAAAATTTCCCGATAGTTAACCAAAGTTGCCCTCTATCTGTGACATCTCTGCAAGAAGAATTCATAAAACACCTATATGTATATAGGTGTATATATATATAATGGAGATATTTACACACACGTGTTTATATTTGTGTGGTTATGGTGACGTGTGATATACCAGAGTAAAAGGCATACTATGGTATCATATTACACCAGATTTACAACACTTTATGCAATATCACAAGCATGATATTCTTTGAATGAGAAGAAGGGTTATTAGATTTGTAATGGAAAAGATGCTATGCATTATTAGGATCTATTAATGTAAAAAAAAATTGTATGAATGTTAACATATATATAAAAGAAAGTTACTAAAATACCCTGTACTGCCATTTCAAAATATTGGACACAATTAAATAATTCATAAAAATTTAAATAAAAAGGCAGATGCTTTTGCTGGTCTTTGTTAAAAGGAAACTAGCAAAGAGAGACCTTCACAACCAGACAGACGACTCTGATTGGCTCTGTGAGCAGCGCATGACTTCTTGCCAATCAGCCCTGCCTCAGCACAGAGGCAGAGCTGAGAATAACCCAGTGTGTATCTGTAAGAGAATAAAGATGGTAAACTAATATATATATATGATTCGTTTGATAGCCAATACAATGTAGTAGTAAAGGGAGTATTCATCTCTTTTACTATGTATACACTTAAATATCCCATATAAAATTATCATTAAGAAAGTCTTCCCTTTTGTGTGAACTGGTCTATGGCAATTAAAATAGATCTTATTCAGGTCAATTAACAAAGCAGGATTTAATTTTTGGGATACATTTATGCATTTATGAAGGTAGTAGTTTATACATACCATGGACATCAAAACTGTACAAACTAGATAAGCAAAAATCCATAATAGTAGTATTACTACTGTTAAAAGTACAAGTAACCACTAATCAAAAATGCACACTAAGGAATTTTGGTATCTTAAATGCAAATTATAGGATCCCGACTGAGCAATAATTATTATATAATTTGTGGTCTAACAGAGTTTTAATATTTCCTGCTTCTCATTGACATTATTGTTGTTGCAGATATGATAAGCAAATAAAACAAGTAAATTGATATCCAGAAGGGTGATCATTAAGTCATGAGTTCCAAATATATAACAAAAGTATGTATGGCATTTACAGAGAAACTAGAAGCACCTGAAAGTCAAGACATTTTATGAAAAATCATTTAATAGTAGCAAACAAGCATGCTTGCCTTCTCCTATTTTCAATTTATATAGGGAACAAAAAAATTACTTATTTCTCCAATGCTGCTAAAAAAAAAGTTGATAATGATACAGTTTTTTACTGATATTTCAGGGTAAACGAAAACAACTAAATTATTTAATATGGCTTTGGTTAAATGCTTTAAGAATTATTATTATGGTTATTATTGATTGTTTAAGGATTGTAAGATAGTATTCAAATCCATATGGTAAAACAAAGCAAATTATACATACATATAAAGAATAGTCTGAGCTTGTAGATGACATTCATGTTTTTGAAACAAAATAAACTGAAATCATTGAATGGCTAACTGATCATTTGGGGGAAGCTTTCAAGAATTTAAGTCTCTTTCTCTTTAGAAAGTCTAAAACTCTATGGAAAGTTTTGTGGAGCCAATGTAGAGGAGAAGTGGAAAGATTGCTATAGAAAAGGGGCATGGCTAGAAATGGACACATTTTTGAAGGGGAGAAGCCATATCACAACCTTAAAGGGTAAAAAAGCCGTGATCCTATGTTACATAATTATTTGTATAAAATCATGGGCACACAGGTCTTTGGATAATGTACTACCATAAGCATTCATTGCTGCAATCCCATTATAACAATCCAGTGCAGTAATAAAAGAAAGAATTAATGGGCAGTCTTTATCATCATGCTCCTAGTTGTGTGCATTAACAGTCACCAAGTCAAAAACCAGTTTATAGAATGGATTCTAAAACAAATAATGTACAAGCCTTGGGGTAAGAATATTCTGCAAATACCGAATCACCTGTCCTGACAGATCCAACAAATCCATCATGTTATTGACTTCTTGGGATGTATAGGTACAGGTGACCATTGAGCACTTTTTGTTAGATCCTTTGATAATTGCTGCATCTTGTAGTCAAGCAATGATTTAAATGCAGCACTGCAGTATTCATGCTACATAAGCATTCAATGCTACAGCTGCTTTTGGTAAGGGGCTGCAAAGATTTAATGAATCAAGCAAATGTCAACTGAACATTAACGATTTGCATTCCAGCATTACAATGAAACCATAAAGGCAACGTTCAGGTGTGCCTGTCTATAAAGGTTAAGGATTCCACCTAATTAAGTTGTCTAAATAGGTTTTGTGCATGGCAAAGTAGATGGGGAAGCAAAATGGAAAAGGTAATACTCAATTGTCTTCATCTTTGAATTTATCTCACTCTCATGGATGGATAGGCGCCGGGGTCACGTGACCTTTCGGTGTTCAATCAGATCAGTGCCCGAGAGATGAAGCATTGAAGCTGCAAACTTGACAACATTGTCCCCGTTGCTCCCAAGCATGCCGGCAGACCCAATCAACAACCATGGCACACAAAGCAAACATGGTACCTCCAAAAATGTACTCCCACAGCTGAGCGGCTGTCACGAATGCACCCTACTCCAAGAGTGCATGTGACTGGGTTATGGTGGTGCAAGGGTTAAAATTAACTGTCTGCCCTAGACTAGAAATAATGACAAAACCCCCCTTTAACACCACGCACACTTAATTATACCGATATAACTAATTGTAGGGTGTACGCTTCCCTGTCTAAATATTCCCAAACAGAGGCATGATTAATAATCTGTGAGTTATTATTAACCCCTTAGTGACATGACTTTTTTGGCTTGTCTGACGCTTGGTGACATGGGCTGTTTTAACACTTCTGAGCAGTTTGTGTTTTGCTGTAATTTATTTCTGTCTCATTTAGTGTACCCGCACAAACTATATATCGTTTTTATCGTCATAAGAAGGGCTTTCTTTTGATACCATTATTTTGATAATAGCATATAATTTGATGTAAAAAAAATAATAAAATATGGCAAAAAAATTGAAAAAATTATTTTTTTATGACTTTTATTTGAAAAATCGTATACTCATGTACAAGAGACAACAAAAAAACACTGCTAAAAAGTTTCTAATATATGTCCTGAGTTCAGAAATAGCCCATGTTTTTATGTTTTTGTGCTTTTTTATTCATGTTACAGGGCCAGAACTATAAGTGGTGCAAAGCTATTTTAAAATCCCTTCTTTCAAAATTAGCGATAGTGACATTGTAACACTGATTTCTGTACTAAATCCATGAATGACCCCCAACATGTACATATTTTTGAAAACTAGACAACTCAGGGCATTTAACTTGGGGTATTTTGACACATTTCATGTAGCCATTTTACCACCAATCTATGCCAAAGTTTGCAGCAAAAAATCTTTTTTTTTAATTTTTCACATATATTGCAATTTAGGTAAACATTACCTTAAAATGTGAAGGGGTATTTCCAAATAACACCTCAATATGTGTTCAGCAACATCTCCTGAGTACAGGGATACCACCCATGCATAGGTTTGTTGGTTTGTTTTGGGGCTAAAAGGCCACATTTAGGGGGTGCGCATTTTGGTTTTCCAACTTGGAATTCTGACATGCAGAAAACTTGTGCCCATGTCCCATTTGGGACATTTTTGAAGCCAGAAAGTGTATTCTACCCCACAAAACCATATATTTTTTTAAACTAGACACCCTAGGGTATTTCAAATGGTAGTATTTTAACACTTTCCATGCACTAATTATACTACCAGCCTATGTCAATGTTTTGGGTAGTAATTTTTTTTCACATACATTGAACTTTGGGCATGAATTCACAGATCCTGTTATATGTCAGTGCCAAACAACACCTCAATATGTGTTCAGCAACATCTCCTGAGTACAGGGATACCACCCATGTATAGGTTGGTTAGGTTATTTGGGGGTTAAAAGGCCACATTTGAGAGGTGCGCTTTTTGGTTTTCCAACTTGGAATTCTGACGTGCAGAAAACCTGCGCCCATGTCCCATTTGGGACATTTTTGAAGCCAAAAAGTGTATTCTACCCCACAAAACCATATATTTTTGAAAACTAGACACCCTAGGGTATTTCAAATGGTAGTATTTTAACACTTTTCATGCACTAATTCTACCACCAGCCTATGTCAATGTTATGGATAGTAATTTGTTTTTCACATTCATTGTACATCGGGCATGAATTCACAGATCCTATTATGTGTCAGTGCCAAACAACACCTTAATATGTGTTTAGCAACATCTCCTGAGTACAGGGATACCACCCATGTGTAGGTTAGTTAGATTATTTGGGGGCTAAAAGGCCACGTTTAGGGGGGGGTGCATTTCCAACTTGGAATTTTGACATGTAGTCAGCCTGCGCCCATGTTCCATTTGGGACACTTTTGAAGCCTGTCAAAGTATTTTACCCCATAAAACCATATATTTTGGAAAACTAGACATCCTAGGGTATTTAAAATTGTGGTATTTTAACACTTTCCAAGTGCTAATTCTACCACCAACCTATGTCAAAGGGATGGGATGTCATTTTTTCCCCACACACATTGTAGTTCAGGCAGGAATTTTCAGATTCTGGTATTTGCCACTGCCAACCAACACCTCAATATGTGTTCAGCAACATCTCCTGAGTACAGGGATACCCCCCATGCATAGGTTTGTTGGTTTGTATTGGGTCTAAAATTCCACATTTAGGGGGTGCGCAATTCCAACCTGGAATTTTGACATGTAGTCAGCCTGCGCCCATGTTCCATTTGGAACATTTTTGAAGCCGTCCAATGAATTTTACCCCATCAAACCATATATTTTTGGAAAATAGACATCCTAAGGTATTTCAAATGGTGGTATTTTAATACTGTATAGGTACTAATTCTACCACCAGCCTTTGTAAAAGTTTGTGGTAGTACTTTTTTGGGAGTTTTTTTTCCCACATGCATTGTACTTCAGGCATGAATTCACAGATTCTGGTATATGTCACTGCCAAACAACAACCCAATATGTGTTCAGCAACATCTCCCGAGTACAGGGATAGCACCCATGCATAGGTTTGTTGGTTTGTTTTTGGCTAGAAGGCAACATTTGTGAGATGCGCATCTCAAAATTCCAACTTGGAATTTTGACATGTAGTCAACCTGCGTCCGTGTCCTTTATGGGATATATCTTTGAAGCCAGCCAATGTAATTTACCCCCACCAAACCATATATTTTTTTATCGGTAGACCCCCATCACTACTTGTGGCAAGGGCTCAGCAGCCACCGATACATCGCTAGATGATGTATCAGAAAGCTGAATAGGGTCAAAATCGAACCCTGAGTCCGCGGCCTCAGAATCAGTGCGTAAGCAGTGATCTCGAGCAAAGAAGGGGTTAATAGCTCTTAGAAGAGCCTATCTAGTACTGTAATACATTACAGTACAAAGAAATTAATCCATAAAACAGTGCAGACAGCAAAACATACTGTTGCTGTGCAGGATTACTGCTTACACAGTGATGAATGGCAGGGAAGGGGTTAATACACAGTGAAAGACTTTCATAAAACCTGCTAATTTTATAAAATGTTATTTTATATCACTAATACTGATCTGTCTCTTTCCGTCACAAAAATGTAAGTGAGGAGAGGGAGGCAGATCAATATTTGTGAATATTGATCCGATTAATTTTGATCTGACCAGGGCGAATGGTGAGCTTAATTGAGAAATCACCAAACCGCCTTTGCCACTAATTCGCTGTTACTGATCGCTATGCGCTCAGGCAGCTTAAAAAAAAAACCTCAAATATTTTTACTTTACATGTAATCCCCTAGCGGGTATGTGTAAAAAAAAAAAAAAAAAAAATATGCAGACAGATAAAAATTGCTTTGGCGTCAATATCATTGCGTAAGCAGTGATCGACGGCAAATAAGGGGTTAATAACTCTTAGAAGAGCCTTTTTAGTACTGTAATAAATTACAGTACAAAAAAATTAACCCCTAAAAAATGCACAAACAGCAAAAATAAATGCGCTGATGTGCACGATCACTGCTTATGCAAGATCAGTGGCAGGGAAGGGGTTAAACGCAGGGAATTGCTTTAATAAATTTTTTTTTATTGTTTTATTATTTGTGTGTTGTGTATTTATTGTTTTTTTTAACTTTTACTTACTTTTAGAACTTTGATCTGTCTCTCTCCCTCACTAAAAAAATGTGAGGAGAGGGAGGCAGATCATAACTGGTCAGATCAATATAGAGTTAATATTGATCTGACCAGTCAGTGGGGATGTTCAGGAGAGCATCCCCACTGCCTGTCAGTGTGCCTGGCAGTCACTGATTGCCTCTGTGAAGAGGCAATCGTGTGACAGCCAGAGAGCACAGGAAGCAGGTACTTCCTGCCTCCTGTGCTCTTGCCCTTAGAAGGGCAGCGCCATCTTGGTCACTCAGTGACCAAGATCGTGCATTTTTTTTTTGTGTTTCTGATTGCCTCGACTTGCGAGGCAATCAGGAACACTTTCTGAGCATAGGAAGCGAAAAATTCGCTTCCTATGCTCATTTTTTAAATGCCCGCGTTTTAAAGGCACTGTGCCTTTAAAACCGGCATTTCGATCGCTCTCCGGAGCGATCGAAATGCCGACGGGCATTTTTTTTAGCATTGTACGATGCTTCCACACGGAAGCATCGTTACAATGCCCTTAGAGCACTGAAAGCGGAAAAACTCCGCTTTCAGTGCTCGTTTTGACACAGGACGGACTAGGTCCGTCCTGTGTCACTAACGCCTCGGCACACAGGACGGACCTAGTCCGTCCTGTGTCGCCAAGGGGTTAATGCATGTTTGGGAGATGACTTCTAACTGGTAAGAGTCACTTAGCATATCAAAAGAACCTACTACTATCTATGAGGGGATACAGACCTTTGTAAGATAGACTTGTTGGCAACTAACTCAGTGTAACATTTCCCACCTTGTAACATCAGTTCCACTTTCAAAGGAAACACTCAAGTTGTAAAGCTTTTCAGATCACAAAGGTCATACCATCTCTACCGGATAGTAGATGCAGGTATGAACTACACCAACTGTTGTGACAGCGGCGTTTTAGGAAAACACGCTGCAAGGAGGATTTTCTTCACTACAACTCTGGTCTCCTACAGCTCTGGTCTCACTCAGTCCAAGCAACATTATTTCTCTACTTAATACCCTCTCATCAAATACCAAATGTCTTCTCAACGTTTAATTCTCTCCTCGGCCCCCCTGCTCCACTCTTACTTTCCAAGACCTTGCCTCTCACTTCAAAAATAAAAAGTTGATGCTATCAGGAGTAACTTCACCTACTGTAACTTGCCCCAAATACCTCCTGTCTTGTTCCCATCCCCCAAACCCACTCTGAATATCTTGAGCAGGGCTCCTGCTCAAGATTTACTACTTGTGTGCTAGATCCCATCCTGCCTCACCTTGTATCCTCTCTATCCCCTCTTCTCTGTTCAACTCTAACCCATCTCATCAACCTCTCTCTGTCCTCTGGAGTAGTAGAATAGTACCGTCAACCTTTAAGCAAGCCCAAATCATACGTGTTTAAAAAAAAAAAAAAAAATCTTCCCTAGACACAACACTTCCATTTAACTACTGTCCTATATCCCTTCTCCCCTTTGTGTCCAAGTTGCTGGAGAGAACTGTGCACTTGATACTAACAGACTTTCTGATAGGTAACAACCTACTTGACCCTTTTCAGTCTGGCTTTAGACCTTTACACTATACTGAGACAGCCCTCACTAGAATGACCTGCTCTATGCCAAATCTAAAGGCCACTTAGATCTCTCTGCTGCCTTTGACACCGTTGACCACCACCTCCTTCTTAACAGATTATGCTCATTTGGCATAAGTGGTATGGTACGCTCTTGGATCAAGTCATACCTATCTGAGCGCTCCTACTCAGTGTTACTGTTTTGGCTTCCAATACCTCCTATATGTGGATGATACACAGATCTACCTCTCCTCCCCTGACCTCACTCCCGCTGTTGTGTCATGTGTAGTTAATTGCCTCTCAGTCATCTCCACTTGGATGTCTGATTGCTACCTGAAACTTAATCTTTCCAAAACAGAGCTGATCATCGTATCTCCCTTAAATTCTGTCCCTACAAATCATACCAGCGTGCAATATCCAATATCTTGGGGTCACTATTGACTCTGCTCTCTCCTTTGTTCCCCATATTCAGTCTTTAGCCAAACCCTCTTGTCTGCACCTAAGGAACATTGCATGCTTTCGGCCTTTCCTTAGTGCAGAGACCATCAAAATCCCAGTGCACTCGCTTTTGATCTCTTGCCTTGACTACTGTAACAGCCTCCTGACTAGAATCTTTCTCCCCTGCAATCTATCCAAAACACAGCTGCCAGACTCATCTTTCTTGCTTGTCAGTCTGATTCAGTGGCTCCTCTCTTCAACGCCCTCCACTGACTCCCTGTCTGCTCTTGGATAAAATGTTAAATTCTGTTTTTAACATACAAAGCCCTCCACTCCTCAGCCCCTCTGTACATTGCCTCGCTTGTGAACCGATACTTCCCTGCACAACCTTTGTGCTCCTCAATGGGACTAAAGCTCTCCTCCAACCTCATCACCTCTTCCCACTCGTGCCTCCAAGATTTCGCCTGAGCTGTCACCTCTCTTTGGAACTCGCTTCCGCAGAGCATCTAGCTCTCTCCCACCTTTTCAAACTTTAAAAAGTCCCTTAAAACCCATCTCTTTAAAGAAGCTTACTTCTATCCAAGTAGAATACCAGTCACTTTACCTCTGGCTAATCCCACCTAGCTCGAACACACACAATTAATCTTTGGTCAATCCCACCTAATGCCAACCATCCACATTACTGTTACTACAACTACCTTCCATCTGACCTCTTCACTCCCTTTTGTGCTTCATGTATCCCATTCCCTCTAGATTGTAAGCTTGCGAGCAGGGCTCTCTACCTCATGTACCAGTCTGTTCTAGTTTGTCTAACTTAGTATGTAGTTCCATTGTATGCTCTGTACCTAGCGCTACGTAAATTGTTGGCACTATATAAATGTTAATTAATGGAAAAACTGCCTGTGGCATATTAATTCTTGTATGGGACATGCGGGTAATGGCGCATGTCCTGGGGGGCAGCAGCAAATCCTGGATATGCAATACACGTGATGGGGCATGTGTAGGGGGGCCCAGAATTTTTTTTAGTAAGGGGCCCTGCTCACAAGTAGCAACCTGGTTCCACAAATTAATACAAGCCCAAGGGAATATTAATATTATGATATTAAAATCAGAGATTATTTTGAAAACACTTTATTAACATTTGCCTATAATATTCCACCATTTAGTTTTTTTTTTTTTTTTTTTTTAAATGGTTCTCTCACGTATGATCTGTACTTGGAGTTATTTCAGAAGACATTTTAAATTCCATAAGTATACATAATGTGTGTTTTAGGTGTGCAGTCTATTATGACAGATAAAGCCTTTGAGAACAGAAAGGTGTTCTCCGCTAAATAAAATATGAGGATGTTCATCTCAGTGGTTTATTCCCTTTGTGCAATTTTTAATATAGGATTGTTTGAAATAACATATTATTTGTCATTCACTACTCTCTCTGATCTAAATTTCTTTTAAAAATATCTAATTCCTCAACAAATGTCTTAGTTGCCCACCAATTAAGCAGTTTACCAAGGAATAAGTGAATGTTAAAAATTCAATCATTTTCGATTATGTCCCTAGGATGTTACTATTATCCAGCTACCTGCCAATTTTCATCCCGCTTGATAACTTCATTTCTACCTGATTTCGATTATTTGTTGATCATGACAAGATAAAAAAAAAAAAAAGTCACAAAAACATTGAAAATGTCACATTCCTATTCAAGTTATGGGTCAGTTTGCTTATTAAAAGTTACTCAAATTGCACAGGCTAAAAATAGAATGGTTATGTTTGTATGATGACAAGAGTACACACAACAATGCTCCGGTGGCAGCAAGAAATTTATTTTAGAAGGTTATGAAAAGTGAATGCAATTTGCTATATTGACAAATTGAACAGCATTGCAAATTATAGATAGACATATATTACAGAAGGGTGGTATGAATATGAAAAAAGCCTGACAGATGATAGATAGTAAGAATCATAAATGCTTTGTTACAAACTAGTTTCTTGCAAAATCTCTGTATTTCTTGTCTCATCCCAAATAGCCAAACAACTATCCCTTGAAATATTTTGTAAAAATGATTGTGGGAACAGAAATCACATTATATACCATCTCGAAGAGCAGCATTACACCAGGAGTAACTCTGTCTACAACAGAAGAACCAGAAAGAGCATGTGTATAAAAAACTACTACCATACACATCTGACAAATTAAAATTAATCTAAAAACCTGCAGTTAATAGAGGTTGTTGGGTACAATAGATGAATGATAATAAAAATCTATAGAGAGATTTAAGAGTACATCTTGTCCAGACAAACAGTACAGATCAAATATCACAAAAATTGTTGGCTTTTAAGCATTGTTTGCAATCAGGACAATAACAAAATGTCAATACAGTTTTATGTTTTATTCCTGTTTAAGTAACCGTGCCTAACCAGTGCAACTCTAATATATTCAGAAGATTGATTGGGCTTGACGCCATAAAATAAAAAATACAGTAACCTAACCGAAAAACAGAGAAAACAAATAAGAAAAAGAAAGTGAGACAAAAATGTATGTGTGTAGGGGGGCAGGGAGAGAGTTAATGATATTCAGTGGTACAAAACCTTGAGCCACAACCCGAAACTCAAGTATAGTCATCCCAGCAAAATTATCTCCAGAAGATGAAGGACAGACAGGACCTCAAAATTCTAAAGGAGTCACACTCCACAAATTCGTGAAGCTCTCCGGTTCCAAAAGAGTTTGAAAATTCCTCAAACATACGTATCATCTCCTCCACCTTCTCGTTATAGAGGAGGTTCAGAGGACTTCAATAAAAGATTTAGCTGTGTTTAGGGGTGCAGCCTACTGGGGCTTAAAAGGCAAGATTGTAATGTGCCCCATGTGCTCTGCTTATTCTATTCTTATTCTCCTGTGCTACCAGTGTGTGGACAAACTGAGCTGGTTAAACAGAGCACTCTGAGTTCCTTCAGTAATGCGGCTCAGTCTGTGCTAGTGCACCAGACATCATCTCCACATGCGCAGTTTAGTCGCACTTTATGCTGTTATCCGACACATCTACACAGTTTATGTTTTTTAATTTAAACATTGTCCTGATTAAAAGCCAATCTTCTTGTTGCCTTAATTTAAATCCTAGGGACAATACAGTAGTGGAGTCTGAGTTTTATACCAGAATCCTGGCGTTGAGTGAGGAACACTGCTGAAAATTTTTCAGATTATTTAGGTGTGATCTGTTTTCCCAGTGTATACCCATTTCCCATCAAATATGAGTGGAATCAACTTATACAGAGTGCTCTTGCGTCCCTGGAATCCATCCATAGAAAAGTCTACTGAACTATTCCCAAACCCTTACCAAATGTGACGCCTCAAAATATTTCCGCATATCCGGGAGGGCTAAGTCTCCCTGGCTCTTAGGGTAAGTCAGATTTGAATATTGTAATCTGGGTTAGTTTTTTTCCATATAAACTTGATAATGACTGTACACAAAGCTAAAAAGGCTGTTGGAAGTTTTGTTTGGAATAAGAACGGTGGTTGAGGAAGCACATGCCTTTTTATAGTACTGAACTGACCATGTAACGAAAGGAATGTATTGCCAGGTATTCTTAAGTCCAGAAGTAAACAATTTAAAAGAGGGAGGTAATTCTGGGTATAAAGTTGGTTCACATCCCTGGTAATTCGTATACCAGATTTAATTTTGTCTAGAGAACAACAAAAGGGGAAGAACCCCATAAGAGTGTAAACTTGCAAATCAGTGAAAGAGATAACCAAAATCATGGTTTTATGAACATAAGGTCCGATATTGCTTCAAAAATGTCAAGCTTACTCATTAGATGTAGTAGGGTAAAGTTTTTATGAAAAATAGCACATTGTCTACTTAAACAGCTAAAAATGTGCTTAAATATGCAGTTTGTCTTTTATGTTCAGTCCCTAGATGTTTTCATTATGGCATATAGTCTCCAAAAATGGTTCTAGAAATAGATCAACGAGCACTTAGCGGGTGCCATTTTCCTTTGGATTGTTTGTAACATTGTCTAATTCACAAGAACACATGCAGATCGCCTCACATATCCTGCCTGAATCAGAGAAAGGCTTCCATGTCCGATATCAAGATGCTGCAGGTCACCCAGAGGAATGTCCATGAATGGTTTCTTTGCATTAGCAGAAAGAAAGACTGACCAAAAATTGTTATTGCTATCTGTGTGAACAGCGATAAGTGTGTGCATGGTATTAAAGCCAGAATGGTAAGTCACGCGGACCTTGGCAGGATCAGCAGTGGTTTTAAGTCGTTCAGTCATTCAAATATATCATCTCATTGAGAGAACAAGACATTTACATGTAACAAGGAAAAAAAAGCCTCTGAACATTTATTAGACCTGGTGAAAGGCTTGGGTCAATGACCAAGTATTTTCCCCACAGTAACCCATGACCTTAATTACTTATAATACAATGGGGGCATATAAAGCAAACTCACAGGCGTCTGCATTATCTACGCCAAATGTATGGATTTAGGTTGTGTAGGAACTCGTTGCACCGGTGCAGCTGATGTATAAAAAAATCAGCAGTTAAACTGTGGACCCTTTCTCCCTTACTGCAAAGTGTCGGGGAGTTATAAAAAAGCTACATTTTTTACCAAAAATTCTTACCCAGGTATAAAAAATGTCATGATGATGCTCTATAAACTGATTCTTAAATATGCAATTTAGGTCGTACCTTGATGCTAGCATTGTAAGCCCAAACAATTATATGCTTGCACAAAACTTTAGAAAACTAAACTACGGCATGGTCAGAACTGTGAATCCACCACTGGCTCAATTAAACGTTTTGAAAGCATATGGTAGAAGATATTTCTTGTCTGATTGGAATACAAGGGTTAGTTACCAGGATTTCTTATATATTTTGCTTTAGTTAAATTTCAGAGTGCTACTTTTCTGGTTTTCTTTTGAGGCTGGCTGAAACACTCAATATACATAGTGGCTAGCACTACAAATTTAATATAATCGCCCATTTAAGTCAACAGCAGAGAAATTGGCATAATACTGCTGTATCTATACCTCAACGTGGCTCTTCTTAAACAAGGTGTATATTTTTTTCTCTATTATAGTATATATTTGGTGCCCAACCGTAAAGAAGACTATTATTATTTTTGTTTTTTAAAGCATGAAAATATACAATATATCTATATTGCATATAGTTTCAAAACAGTCACATTGTAATTAACTCATTTCATACTCTGATTTATAGGTAAAGTCTTTATATTCGTGACCTGTTTTCATGACTAGGTTTATTTGCAGGGCTGGTGTGTACCTAGGTGGTATGGCTCACATGTAGCCTGTTATATCCAGTTACAAAGTAGTGGGGGCAAAGCTATTGTTATCACATGAAAGCCGCAGGAAAAGGCTGCTGGACTGGATGTGAGATGCCCAGATTTCATCAGACCTGCTGTTTAACTGTAGTCTGAAGCTGAACATTATAGTTATACTTTATTTCTATTTTGCAGTGTGCTGTAGTTCTCATTGCATTTGAAAATAAACCAGGCCCCAGGAATTTTACAATTGAAAACATGGCTTGAGGTGATTCCTCAACCTAGAATATGGTGTACACAAAAAACACATATATTTGTAAAAGAACAGGATTTATGTTTCAGTCTGATTACAGGATACTTCTCAGGAATAGTCAGCAAGGAATTACATATTTCACAACATCACATATCATGTCTACGTTGTATACAAGGAAATGAAAATTAAACAGTTGTCCAATATCATTCAGATACATGACTATGTGTATGGTCCATGTACACTTAGCATTTAAACATGCTAAAAAGGAATCTGTTGTGTATCTAATGTGATTCATAGAGCTAGCAGAAATTCTCGAATCAGTTAAATGTACTTAATAGTACAACAGCTTTTAAGAACTCAAATAAAAAAAATAATTTCACCACTCAGAAACAAAATAAACTATTTGTATTCTAAAATTATTTTGTAACCTGTTGCCAGAATGCAATGCTCACTGACCCAGGACATACTTGAAAACAAGAGAAAACCTTCCTGGTAAAAAAAATAATAATTTAAAAAATAATGCATAAAAAGTTAACATTTGCTTACCTTCTGGGGCGTCTGCATTGCAGTCTTTAGATATTAGTACTGAAGAATTTCCTATACTAGTCTCCAGTGTACTATTGCTCTACAAATGAAACAAATAAAAGTTACATAAACTTAAACAATCAAGAGTGAAAAATAGTGTTCAAGGAAACACATTTCTGCTCCCTGCATGGAGCAGATCAATGCTTGTTAGAGACAGAGTATATTATACACCAGTACTAGCATCCACAAAACCCATAATTATTTAATATATATAATAACTTAATTACATTAAAGGAAAACTGGCATTGTTTATATGTTTTCTATTCCATTCAAGGTGATTAAGAAAATTATACTTTACTCTTATTCATTACTTTCTCTTCAGGATTGATTGCATGTCTACACGCCATATATACACACATACAATACTATACACTTCAACCACAACTGAATGCTTTACAGTGAAACTTTTCTATTCTTCCTATAGAATCCCATCAGGAAAATTATATGGGGCATTAATAGTCAATCGTGCATGAAGATAAACACTTGTTAGTTGAAAAGAGCAGAATGAGACAAGCTCCTCTTGCAATGTCTACAGCTGTGTCCATTACAGGGAGTTTATAACGCAGAACCAATAAAATGCAATACGTATTGGGGAAAATGTTCCTTTAAAAGGGAATTCAATTGTTCCAGGACACATACTGACTTACCATTTATGTGCATCTAAAGTGAGCTTGCATTCAGCTGGTAATAAACCGGCTAAACATCAGAAGGAGTGTGTACTCAACTCCACGAGTTTTCTACATGCATCATTTCCTATTATTACTGCAAACTACATATGGATAGGGTATTGTAAGCAACTGAGCACATGTGTAAGGACTAAACATGTTTGATAGCTTTAACCCATCAATTTAGCCAAGATTCTCTGGGGATACTCTTTCCTTATGAAACGCCCCAGCTCACTGATTTACGTTCTCCCCTACCTTAAAACACTGCTTGCAAAGGCACCTAGTCAAGATGTGTAGAAGATACTTTATCAACAACTACAATGATTGATCAACACCATGTACTTTGCCACTGACCATACCTTAGGGTGCACATCTGACATAATTTCTTTAAAAAACAAAATACATACCGGCAATGCTATTGCACACAGGGCAGAGCTTAGTGAACACACAAACAAGGCTTGACATGCATCACACGTGCTTAATTGTAAGCAATGCATGCAAAGCACATTTTATCTTTCCTTTATTTTTTTCTTGTGACATTTATCATTGGGCTATAGTCTTTCTAATGGTGGATCAAGAATAGCATCTATGTTAAAGTCACAGTGGATGTTCAACACAGCACCAGAAAAACGTCACTATGAACTGGGTACCAACATCATTAATAATTTCGGAGAAAATCTACAGATGGGGTATTGGAAGGGTTCAGTGATGAACTTCGAATTCTCCTAATGCATGTGAATATATCACTCTGTGCACATGCACACTGTCTCACTTTCCTCTTAAATCACAGGCTTCATTCACTGAACATGTCTCATAACATGTGAGAACAATAAGCAGTGAGGTAAGAAAACTAGCCGCATTTCTGCTTGAAGATCTACACATACCACTTAAAGGCAATGCAGTGAAGTAAGCTCATGGTTGTCTTCAATATTCTCAAAAAAGGAAAAAATAAAAATAAATTACTGCTCCTTTAAAACCATCAAAAAAAGTGCATTGAAAAAATTAACAGATGAAAACGGAGAGTTTGTACTGTGTATGTTCTTTTAACTTTTATCTGTATCTCTAAAAATAACATGTATCTCCATTGGAAAACCTGATCATTGAAAAATATGTACCCAGCTGGCTATGAAAAGTTCGGACTTGACCTTGCCACAGTTTGTTTATATCTATTTTCTTTAGCTGTAGTTCGCAAGCATTTTCACTGAAAGAATATAAAGCCGAATAAAGAGCTAGACTTTTTATCTGAACGGCATTCAACGTTCTCAGCATTCTTTTCAAACACACAGTGTTAATTAAAAAAAAGATCTATCACAACAAAGAGTAGTGCTTCAGGCATCAGACTGATATAAACGAAAATGCACACTTCTAATGTTCCAAAGGTATACTTATTGTCGCGTAGTAAGCATTTGGGCTAAAAGATATTTGTGATTTACCTCACATCTTCCTCAAGTTCTATAACTAAACACTACATGCACTGAAAGTGACTCTTTCTCCAGAAAATATCTTTACATAAGTTAGTTTAAAACAATTTTCATGACAGATTATTACTGTTTTCAACAAGTCAGGTTGCATTAAATTTAGCTGTAACAAGTACTGTATTTATCGGCGTATAACACGCACTTTTTCTCCCTGAAAATAGGGAGAAAATGATGGGTGCGTGTTATACGCCGATCGGTGGCTGGGGAAAAAAAAAAATCTAAAACTTACCTCGTTCCTGCTGTCCCCGGTGCTATGAAGCTGCGTGGCTGTGAGGGAAGCGGTGTGAGCTTCCCTCCAGTCGCGCGGTCAATAAAGTGGGTTTTTTTTAAACAAACTTTATTGTTCAGCGCGGCTGGAGGGAAGCTCACAACGCTTACCTCCCAGCCACGCACCTTCAAAGCACCGGGAGACGGAGCAGGAAGAAGGTAAGTACTGGGGTCTGGGGAAGGGGGGTGGCATACTAAGGGGCAATATCCTGGCATATTACATGGCATATTGGGGGCAATATCCTGGCATATTAAAATGGCATATTGGGGGCAATATCCTGGCATATAGGGGGCAATATCCTGGCATATAGGGGGCAATATCATGACATATTAAATGGCATATTGGGGGCAATATCCTGGCATATTAAATGGCATATTGGGGGCAATATCCTGGCATATTAAATGGCATATTGGGGGCAATATCCTGGCATAATAAAATGGCATATTGGGGGCAATATCCTGGCATATTAAAATGGCATATTGGGGGCAATATCCTGGCATATTAAATGGCATATTGGGGGCAATATCCTGGCATATTAAAATGGCATATTGGGGGTAATATCCTGGCATATTAAAATGGCATATTGGGGGCAATATCCTGGCATATTAAATGGCATATTGGGGGCAATATCCTGGCATTTTAAAATGGCATATTGGTGGCAATATCCTGGCATATTAAAATGGCATATTGGGGGCAATATCCTGGCATATTAAATGTAATATTGGGCTTCAAAGTTCTTTATTTGAAATTTAAGTTTTTTTTCCTGAAATTTCCTTCTTAAAATGAGGTGCGTGTTATACGCCGGCGCGTGTTATACGGCGATAAATACGGTATTTAAAGATATGACTTCTTTATGTGGCTATCAAAATTCCGAACCCTGTGTTTACCCTCTTCAGAGACCGTTACCTAACTTAAAAGGTCTAATTTGTTGCTTGACATATCAATATATACACTATAGTTTCACAGTAGTGAAATATATTTAAAATGGAAAATGGAGAAGTATATAGTATTTTTGATCACCTTTAATGAAAAACTTGACTGTGTTTATTATTATGTTTATAATGGAACAGAAAATCTAAAAACCCACTCAATTCCCCTCACAAAACTTACCTCCACTAAGTATTTTTGGCTTCCATACATCACATATTGGGGTGCCAGACTGTAAATCATGTAATTTGTATGTAGAACAATCAACAAGAGGATCATGCAGAGAAATAGAAGTGCTTGTGGTCGTGTACGGCCCCGTCTTATCTTGTACAGCTATTGAAAAAAATGTTTAGATCAGAAAAAGTTATGTGAATGTCATTATTTACAATGGATCATATATATTTTTTTTATATTTTAATGGTTGCTTAGTTTCAGTAAAATATCATTTCTACGTTATATTTTGAATCGTCTGTTTTTACAGCTATACTTTGTTTATTTTGCATAATTATTGCTTTGTTCCCCCCTGTCATAAATCTTGGCTAGTGTGTTACTTAATTATGGCAGTTACCTTTTATTTAAATCAGTGTTCTGCTTTACAGCATATTGGTCTACTACATAGATTATAAACATTTGGAAGTTTTTCTGGTATTTAGACGCTTATTGTTTGTATGTATTGCTTGACACCTCATTGCTGCATTTAATGAGGTGGTTATTCAAGCTTCTTTCAAAATGGAGACCAGAGCCTGGTTATCAAAGCAGAAAAACAAAAAAACACCTCTTCCAGAGTATGATCTTGTTGGGAGAACGGAAACCTACATAGTTCAGTATATCGCTGCAAGTCTTATATCCTTCAATGTTACCACTCTCCGAGTGGTGTAGCCTTTACAATTAGCAAGGCTTTTATTAATGTCTATATTGCACCACAGCTAGTTTAGTAGCCATGCTCTGTTTCAATTGCCTACACAGGATATGCCTGTCACGTCCAGCAGTAAAATGAGCTTCCGAAGAGATCAGTGATATCTTCAGTCAATTAGCTGGAGTTGCTGAAATGCTTCAATGTCAAAGCATTCAGCAACAACAAAATAGTATATTGGAATGCTGTGTGATCACTCGCTGGAACAACCACATTCACCATATTGAAAGGCAGCACTGCTATTGGCAAAAGCTTCAGAAGCGACCGATAATCGCTTCCATCACTACAGGGGTGTTATTTATAAATACATTTTTAAAAACCTAATGTTAGGATTAGGCTAGGATTAAAGTTAGGTCTAGGGTAACAATGTCACTACTTAGCAGTTTTTTTTTCATACACTTTTGTAGATGTGTATAAGCTTTTTTGAACAAAAGTTCAAAAGTGCTTTATTTTCAATATTCCTTCATATTTTGTTATTTGTTTTAGATACTAAGTTATATGCTATGACCAAATAATTAAATCTAAAGAATGACATTCTTAGCCCCCCAAAAATGAAAGAAAAACTACTTATAATTTGTGTAAATGAGAAAAAGGACAATTACATCTAAACACAAACACAAAGAAGTATAAAAACAGCCTATATCACCAAAGGTACAACATGGTTAAAACAGTTGTGTCTGCGAAGAGTTAAGGGCAAGGGAAATGGTACATATATAGAGTCCTATGTAAAACAATCAAAAACATTAGGAGTCAAAAGTATGGCTTTTTTAGATCCACAGCTTCCTGGCTCCAGGGATTTGTTTCAGGGAATTATTCAGCTCAACATATATCGGAAAAATATAAATGTATTTTACCCTAATCCAAAAAAACCATATGCCCATGTTTCTTATTCCAGCCATTGAAGTGAAAAGAAAATACATGATGATTATTGTAATGAGGAAATAATCCAAAGGAAAGACCTGAAATACAATGGAGATAATTAAGTTAGAAAACACAATTAAAACACAATTAAGTGCATTATTATTTTATCTTAAATTTCTCTGTCTAATGCATATGGCAGTCCAGTCAAGAGCTTTCAAAATAGAGCTTCAATATTGGTAAACATTATAGCTAAATGAGCAGTACAAAGAATAAAATAACACTAGTTGAAAACCTTTTTCTTTTGGAAACAAAATAAATAAATAAATAATAAAAATGTGCAATGGAGAACAAATTATATATATATTCACGCAATTTCTAAATTTGCTTCTAATGGCAAAATAGAAATAAATAGAAACATAGATTTTACTTTATTTGCATGTTCATAACCTTAATGGTTCTTAGTCATTAAATTTGCCCACGCAATGCCGTGTGCCAATTAATTCAATGTCTTAACTGACCTTCATTTTTAAAGAGTAGCAAATGAAGTGGTACCATAGATACAGTACAAAGTAGGAAAATTAAATATTTTAGAACCAGAAAAGTTTAACTTGAGCAGAAAATGTTGATAGTTGGAAAATGCATCTCTATTAACAAATTATTTAGAGAAGCTCTGTACATACATTCCTCTTGTTTATTGTAAAACATGCAGCTATTCACAGCTGCACAAAGGAACCAATCAGATCACTGGGTCTTAAAAAGTACTTACCGTCTGCAGAAGAGGAAGAAGGATATTTAGTGGATTAGTTATGTTGTTGCCAAAGATGATAAACCCAGAATCAATGCCTGCAGAGTGAAGTGCTTTATCTAAACTGTAAGAGAGCAAAGAAATGTATAAGGGCACAGAGAACACAACCATTGTAGCAGTATTTAATCATCACAGCTCTCATGCTACACTGCGACAACATATTAATATTTGCTGTTTGCAGCTGCCTACTCCATTTAGTAGGCCAACATAAAGTTGTATATGGAGAACAGATTTTTGAACAAATGTCAGTGCAAAAAAAATAACCCTGATAAAGCCATATAACAACAACTTTAAAAAATAATCCATAGGTAACATACACAGTTTAAAATATACCAAGTAATCTCTAATGGCTAAAGTACTGGCTAAACGGAAATAAAATATATATAACATATGATCTACATATGGTGTTCATGGTGGTTTCTGACAACACTGTAATAGCACAGATCTTCTGTAACACAAGGTGTTATTTTATCTAAATTTATAAAACCGATTAGATAAAGGCTAGTGGTTTTGAAGCACTACAATCATAATATTTCATTGGTTTAAAAAAAAAAGAAGTTTTATTGTTGATACCAGACACTTTCCTGTTACAATGAGAAAGTACATAATCATGGTACATTACCTCTGGGTGATATTTTCTTCCTGCCAAATGAGACTATGAGGAGTGCTTCAACTTAAAATTGATGCTGCTTAAGATGGATAGCTATTCCTAACCCTTTAATTCCCAGAAGTATTTAAGCTGCCACAACATCTAATAAGCAAGATATTCAGTATAATATATCCTTTCCTTTGAAAGTATGCTCAGTGATTAAAATCCTCTTCACTTGACTTCCACCTCTCTTCTTCTATCATCATTTCCTCGCACCCCCGTTTGGTACTTCTCCTGCACTGGACATGCTCTCTGGAGGATCCGATTGTCCACCATATTCCACAGCTGTCTCTCCTTGAAAACTCATGTAGTCAGAACTTCCCACTTATATTTTTAACAATCTGCTATACAGATTATTTCACCTGCCTACCATGACATCCTCAGGCAATTCCACCAAACCCTTTTCTCCATGGAATCTTCCCTTACATATACCATGCAGACACTTATTTGGGGCTGGATAAGATTAATTTCATGGGGTAAATACAATACTATTTGTGGGGTTACTAGATAGGCCAGAGGCTGCAATAAAAACCTGTGAGAGCACATACTGCTTGCCGGACAACAGTTGGAACTCAGTACCTTAGATCATATCCACCGAAGAGGTCACATTGCCTGCCATCATTGGTAATTATTTATCTTTTATTATAAATAGGAAAAACAAGTCACAAGTGTGTATTTATGCATAATGCATACTACAATTTAGTGATACAAGGTTTTTATATACTTTAGTTTGTTTGTAGCAAAGCCACTCTAGTGTCATTGAAAATGTTGGTGCTTCTTGTCTATAATATTTGGGGCAGAGCTCTCTCTTTACCTTATGCATCAATTTGTCTCTGTTAATCTAATTCTCTATTAGGTTTTATACCAAGAGTAAATGGTTAACACTATATAACTAAATAGTGGGATGAAGTATGAATGTTACACAAGCTGGCTTAACATTACAATATGTACCTAATATAACAGTATACACATTGTTGCACCATTGGCAGGTTATAATCTAAAGATAATTTAAAGAATAATACTTTGAAAGGATCTTACTTGGAAAGGAAAAGAGAAACAACAAAAAGAAGTGCCACAAGGATGGAGAGGACTCCCCAAACAATCTGAAAAAAACCAAAACAAAACAATAAGTTGATTAAAATGATCTGTACAGTGTGTATAAAAACATTTTTTGCAATTAAATCAGAGAAAAACGCAAAACCTGTTGGTGGAACAATCTTAAAATGATATGCATGATTTTTTTAGGTCTCTTCGTACATCCTAGGGATGTTACTTTTGCTCAACATCCAAAGCATGCTATTGGTACCAATTTAATGCAATTGAACATGTTCTACAAATGGTGCCACAGATTTATCTTCACTGAGCAGATACATCCACACTTGGAAAAATGAATCAAAACACAGCATGCTCAGTTCATACAGCATGCTCAGTTCATACATTTATCTAATGGCATCAATGGGTGTTGGTTATTACAATTTAAATAGAATTGTGATAGGAATTTCTTTACCATTGTGATTAAACATCCACTTTAAAAGTGAAATACACAATGGGTTCCCCAGTGGCTGCATGGGAGCCATTGTGGTACCAAACAATATCAGGAACCAAGTTATAATTGGATTTACCGGTATATCACATTTGTTAGAAATGTAACACCTCTTATTATTCCACTAGCTTTATAACCAATTTTGTTTGTTTAGTCTCACCAATATAGAAAATGAATGTGTAGTTATAGCAAGATGAGACAGATGGAGGAATATTGTTGAAGTTAAACTAAAGCATTTTAGTAAAATTAAATGAAATCCAGACAGGGTTAAATGTTCCATTAGATGTACTAGACATATGCTATCTACAATGTGTATAAAATGATTTTAATAAAATAATATAATATAATTATAATAATAATTTATAAAATAACTAGGCTGTCATATTTATTAATCACTAAACTTTCCAAGTTTAGCCCGTGCCATCAACCATGGCATGTTTTATTTTTGTGGGTATTTATTTTGTCAGTAGTATTATTTCTAGTATTTTTTTTTTGCCTAGGGATGAGGAGGAGATCAATTTTTCAACACCATTTCTTAGAGAGAAAAAAAAGGTTGGGAAATTTAAGAACACCAATGAGGAAAAAAAATAACTTTAAAGCCATTATTAAAAAAAGAAAAAAAAAAAAAAATCATGTCTAAAATGGTTGTAGCCTTCTATAAATTTATCAATGCAGAAAAGACTCATGGTAAATATATAAATACCGCATTTGCTCGAATATAAGACGACCCTGATTATAAGAAGACGCCCCAAACTTTGGATATTCCTTTAAGCCTGAATATAAGACTACCCTATATGAAAAAAGCTCAATTTGTATATATTCACATGTAAATTGTTTTTAATATTTAATAAAAAAAATGCATTTCTTGTTTTTATTTCCTTTCATGTGCCAATGCATCCCCTCCCCCCATCTTTGTCTCTCTCCCCCCCTGCCCCCAGCATTGTCTCTGTCTCCCCCCCTTAGTGTTGTCTCTGTCTCTCCCTCCTAGTTGTCTCTCCCTCCCCCCAAACGTTTGTCTTTCCTCTCTCTCCCCCCCTCCCTCCCCTTGTGTGTCACTCTCCCCCCTCCCCTTGTCTCTCTCTGCCCCCTCCCTCCCTTTGTCTCTCTCTGCCCCCCCACACTCCCCTTGTCTCTCTCTTCACCCCCTCCCTCTCCTTGTCTCTCTCTGCCCCGCCTCCCTCCCCTTGTGTCTCTCTCTCCCTCCCTCCCCAACACCTCACCTTGTCTCTCCCTGGTGGCTAGTGGGTGCAGCCGGGGGGTGTCTGCACGATGCGCGCAGACATCCTCCCCTGCTGCCCGGCACATTCGCCTGGACTTTTATGATGAAGCCGGAAGGACCCGGCTTCATCATAGAAGTCCCGGCGGTCGTGTTGGGCGGCAGCGGAGGATGCCTGCGCGCATTACGCAGACATCCACCGGCTGTTAGCAAGGGGGGACCTGGATCCATGTCTTATAGTCTGACCTCGATTTGAGGTCAGACTATAAGACAACCTCGAATATAAGACGAGGGGTCTTTTTCAGAGCATTTGCTCTGAAAAAAACCTTGTCTTATATTCGAGCAAATACGGTACGTAAAGCATCTTCAAAGTTTATATTTTATTTAGGAATTTTACTCTTTACGTTTCTTCTTGCATGTCTTGTAACAGCAATTGGACAGTTTCCATGGAAGATATTTAATATAATAAACACAATATATAAAGAATTAGCTCTAAAACTACATCATAAATAGAGAACAGTTGCAGTTTTCAAGCTATGTAATTAAATATTATAGAATATGTTTTCAAAACCTACATTGGAGTGAAATAGCAACTATTACCCTTTTACAATACCAGGTCACATAAAAAAATCCGCTTATGTTATTAACTTAAAATTTTAACAGCAGGGCCCTAATAAGGATTAGTACCACAATGATGAGCAACTGCTTCACATAGAGTTGCACAACAATCAAGTACAATAGGTGTAATAAATAAAGGTCCATATGAAAAATTGCACTCACATTAAATCTGGTATAGTATGTGATAAAAAAGATGCACAGCTTTATTTATTAAGTCAATAAAAAGTTGTTAAATGCATTTTGAAAAAACGAAAATTAAGACTGATAGAAATACAGGAGAGCTATTTTCTGTATCCTTATTTTGATAATGTTACGCACACATTTGCAAAAATTATATTAAAAAAAATATTATGGAAGATAACATTATTTTAAAAGTTAATGTCTACTTATTTTGCTATGTAACATGCTTATACTTATTTCATGTGACAGTAAAGTCAATGTTTTTATTACCTAGATGACCACACTAACCTCTTCGTGATACATGGTGCTTGCGTCCCAGAAGACACAAGCACCAAAAACGTCACGTTTTGTTTCTGGCCACCGATCACAAGGTGATCGGTAGCCAGGAACACTATGGTAGAGACCCAATCAGGGTCTTAATAGACCTTGTGGGTCCCTCCAAAAGACTGATACCTTCAGACGTCAAGTGTGACATCCTTTAGGTTCTCCCTGAACCCGGAAGTTCGGCACAGTGCGATTAGGTAACATGTAGCTGATGTTCGCTTTGAGCTTCAGCTACATTTTCCCTGTCAGAGTGAGGCCACACTATCAGACTGAGGCAGCCTGAAACACCCCTTACCATATTTTCACAGGGCGAGGTGGTGTATTTGATAAGTCAGTGACTATTGTCACTTGCCTGTCACTTTAAGACCATGGGCGGTCCCAGCGGACATTTTTTTTTTGCTTTGCTGGATGCCTTCATGAAGCATCCAGCAAAGCCGAAAATAGCGTGAATTGCAGCAAAAATCCTTATGGGTTACTGTTTGGTTGTTTAATTGTTACATGTTGCAATCATTTTACGGATAGTGATGATGTTTTGCATGGCCCGGGACCCCATCTGTACTTCCAGATCGTGACTCCATTGACAGAGTGTTCGTATTTTTCAGATTTTTAAAAAAAAAATTATGATTACTTGAATTATGCTGTTTTGCTATTTATAAGCTGTTAAAAATTAAAAAGTAAGAGTCTCTTATTACATTTTCTTTTAGAACATACAATGTAATAGTATATACATAGTCTAGTGATTTGTACTGTTACTTTACTGTTTTTGCCATTTTCCCCCATAATGTATTTCTCTATACTGGCCACAATAGAAAAAGATGAAAAAACAAAAAAACATGGTTTCTGGTGATCAAAGGAGAATTATGTATATATATATATATATATTTATATATATATATATATATATATATATATATATATATATATATATATATATATATATATATATATATATATTTATTATCAATTTGGTATATTATCCAGTAACATGTATGTATGTATGTATGTATGTATGTATGTATGTATGTATGTATGTGTCTATATATATATATATATATATATATATATATATATATATATATATAAATATAAATATATATATATAAATACACACACACACACACACACACACACACACTTCCAGGGCAATATCCCAAATTGATAAGCTGTCAGTTAATTCACCATAACTCAAATACCATTAGAACATATATTAAGTTACCATTATTTTTTTGTATGCCCATAAATTCAAATCAAGATTTAACCTTTTCTTTTTTTATTTTGATTACCAGCATTTGCATTGTAGAATGCAAACAAAAACACACACTGTAATTAAAGAATATGTAAGGATTGCTAGCATAACAGACTTATTTATTTTGTAGAATAAAAATAGTAAAATTATAAGGTGAGTCAGCCACTTGATGATTCATTGCAGAGAAAGTAAAAACCAAAAAAGCAGCTATGACTTTACATAGCACATAGATCAATTTATATATCAATTTTGAAAGAAATAAGCAATTAGGCTTTAAAAGTTTCTTCTTTTTTTAATTTTGTATTGAAGAAAAGCAGATTCTCACACATTATCACTTAAAACGTCAAAGAAAGAAGTTATCATTGTTGGAATAATAACAAGAGAATACAAATGACTGGGAATAAAGTATCGAAGCAGACAAAAAGTATAGTATACTGTTAAAATAATCTATACTGTTTTTTGTTGTTTTTACCTCTCCTCGGATTTTCCCGCCAGGCAGACAAAATATATGCAATTAGCTCTTTTGAAAAAAATGCAACAGCTTTGACTACCTATATATTTAAGCAAGCAGACTCATCATTTACCTTAAGTGGTCGTATAACTGTACAACATTTTGTCCAACAACTGTTTTCATGGTTCTGAAGATGTCGCCCACGTCTTTGCAATGTCCTTAACTTTTCTTCCAGTTTGTATAGAGTTTGCCTGTCCCTGCTTGATAAAGGTCTGCCATCTTTGCACTATTATAAAACATATAAAAATAAGAGCTGATAAAATTCAAGTGCTTTCAATGGAATATGTTTTATGCATGGAAGCCATTTTACATTAAATGACTATTTTGCTTCATAAAATCTTATCATTTAACAATATGTTATAGACTATTAAAAAAAACAACCACTTTTGTCCTACAAAGTTTGTGAGGGAGTACTTCCGATTCATGGGAGTATATATTCTTGATTCACATGTTTGTTAGCAGAATCACCAGCAAACATATAGATAAAGAGATTATTGGTGATGGGCTTGGGCACTGATGCACATTCATCTGCATACCTGCAGTTGCAGATGTCACCATCGCACAGTACACAGAATGCGAGTGGCACACTGAGCATAGTGGGATGCAGACATCTGCATTTAAACTTGCTTAAAAAACAAATCTCGACATGTGCTTTCTTTGTTTTAAATCAAAATATTAACATTTTAGCATAATTGCAAATCTCAAAGAATCCTGCTATACACTGATGTCAGGGTTTGCTACTGAGAATTTGTGGAAGGTGGACAGCTTATTGCTGCAATAAAGAAGGAATATTTTTTCACAAGCACTGAGTTCAGTCTCCGGTGGTGTTTTACCAGCAATTTAATTTTTTTTCTATTTTGACAAATGGTCATTCTGAACAATTGCTGTTTTTACACTTTTGCAGTGTTTGTGTTTAGCTGTAATTTTCATCTCGCTCATTTAGTGTACCACAGAAATAATATATTGTTTTTACTGGCATAAGAAGGGATTTCTTTTGATCACAACATATAATTTACTATAAAAAATTAACCCCTTGACGACAAAGGACGTGCCAGGCACGTCCTGGGAGAAACTCCCTTAACGACAAAGGACGTGCCTGGCACGTCCTGCATTGAATGAAGCGGTTTTCGCGATCAACGATCGCGAAAACCGCTTTAACAGTGCTGGTCTATTGCCTCGACATCGAGGCAATAGCCAGCACCGAAATTTCTATTTCGGGACCCCCACGATCGCCCCACGGAGCGATCGTGGGGAGCCATATTGACGGAGCATGCTGCTCCGTCAATATGGCTAAGTCCTCTGCCGGTCTGAGCTTCGGAAGTGAAAGTAACTTCACTTCCGTCGCTCTGAATATGCTACTTGACTACCCCTAGTGGTAGTTTAGTAGCATTGCAATGGGAAATATTTAAAATAAATATTTAATTAATTAAAAACAGGTTATTTAGCTATATTAGCCTATAGGGTTAAAATTAAATATTTTTTAACATAAGGTATAGGGTTAAAATTAAATTAAAGTTAAAAAATATTAAGGGATATAATAAGGATTAGAGTTGGGGTTAAATTTAGTGTTAGGGTTAAATTTTGGGTTCGGGTTGGGGTCAAAAGATCAATATAGGAAAAAAACCAAAAAACACTATTTTTGGTTTTTGCCCCATAACTCGCAAAAAAATAGTTTATAAACTATTTAGACGGAGTCTTTTTAATGATTTTATTTGTGTAAATTATATTTTAGGTCAAAGTTAGAAAAAGTGTGTTTTTTAAAATTTTTCATCATATTTTATGATTTTTTTTGTAGTAAATTTAAAGATATGATGAACATAATGGTATCTAATGAAAGCCCTTCTTATGACGATAAAAACAACATATAATTTGTGTGGGTACGGTATGTGAGAAAGAAAAAAATTACAGCTAAACACAAACACCCTAGAAATGTCAAAACAGACATTGTCACCAAGGGAAAGTCAAGGTGAAAATGTCTTGTCACTAAGGGGTTAAATATGATGGAAAAATATGCTAATACAAAAACGTGCTAAATAGATTCTATTTGTCATGGGTTTAGAAATAGATCATGTTCACATATTTTCTGTTTTTGCAAATTATAGGACTATAACTGAAAATAATGTTTGTTTTTTAACCCTAACCCAGCACTAACCCCAATGCTTGTGACAGACCACCTGGTACCCAGACTGGGTACCTCCGTAAAAGCTCTGCTTTCTTGCTGCGATAGCCACCTCAAGTCACCAGACAGAACCAGTATAGGAGTTGAACAGGAATTAACATTTATTGAACAGCAACAGAATCTTATATAGAGACATAATCAAGTTAACATAACTCAACATACATACCGTATTTGCTCGATTATAAGACGACCCTGATTATAAGACGACCCCCCTCCCTTTGACTACCCCCTCGCCTCTCTCTCCCCCCCCTTGTTTCTCTCTGTCCCCCCCTCCCTCTGTCTCTTCCCCCCCTTGTTGCTCTGTCTCTTCCCCCCTCCCTCCCCTTGTACCCGGCTTCATCACAGAAGTCCCGGCGGTCGTGCCGGGCGGCAGCAGGGGCAGTCTGCGCATATCGCGCAGACATTCCCCTGCTGTTAGAGTGGGGGATCCAGGTCCCCTGCAGCTCTGCTGGGGACCTGGATCGCTGTCTTATAATCTGACCTCAATTTGAGGTCAGATTATAAGACAACCTCGATTATAAGACGAGGGGGATTTTTCAGAAATTTTTTACTGAAAAAAACCTTGTCTTATAATCGAGCAAATACGGTATTAACATACAACCAAAAAAGAACTAAACAGCAATTAACCGGACCTGATACAAATATGCAAGAACACAGCATAATTGGTTTAACAGTAAATTCAATTAACACAGAACAATGGATGCGTCACATAGTAGAAGTGTGGATATCAGCATCAGCTTAAGAGGGGAAATCACACCTAAGCAGCACACAGGCTATGTCTGCACTACAGGGGTTAAACCATCCTTTCCTCCCTTGTGACACATTGTCTCCTCTCAGAATTGGCACAATCTGGGAGCATGAGTAAAGGTTTAACAACAGCATATACATTGTAAAGTTGATGCAAAGTGAAAACTTACCTACTGTACCCACTACCCCAAAAACAGAACCCATTTTCAATTCCAGGCCCAATCTACAGGGAGGAGTCAGGCCATTATTTCCCTCCAAGAACATAAGTGACTGAGAGTTCCATCACAGTGCTGACTTCTTAGCCTGGATACAACACTTTATACCACGGGATGATATGGCAACATTAATCCATGCATTTGTGTCTCATCTTGACTACTGTAAAGGACTTCACTATATTTGTGAATTAAAGGATATATATTTATTAATAAATCAAAGTGTTTGTAATTATTTTTATGTTTTAGCACTGTCCACGGTTTATATAGATCACCAGATCAGACGGTTAAAATCTCAGGACATTATTTTTCTATAAATGGTCTGGGGATTGCCCAAAGGATATGCTGCTTTATTAAATAATATATGCAAATATAAGTACATGTTGGTAAGGTTTATTTAATTTTACTTTTTGGTTATTAGCAAACGCTGTACACTTTATTACATAATGTATACCTTTCCAAATCCATAAACTGAAATAATTAGTATAAAGAAAAATTTTTGCAAAGTAATTAACAGCAATAATATATGTGTGCAAAAATACAGGCCCGGGTGAGGGGGCATTTAAGTTCAATTAACAAAGTGACCAACAAGAATGCATTTTTGTATGCATAGTGAGGGGGCCCAACCAGGGGCGTTGCTAGGTCAACAAATGATCAGGGGCTTGAGCCCAGATGAGCACAGTCGCACACAATCTCACCCCGTCTCTCTCTCTCTGTCTCACGCACCGTCTCTCTCCCTCTCACACACTCCGTCTCTCCCTCTCACACTCTCTCCGTCTCTCCCTCTCACACTCTCTCCGTCTCTCCATCTCACACACTCTCTCCGTCTCTCCATCTCACACACTCTCTCCGTCTCTCTCTCTCACACACTCTCTCCGTCTCTCTCTCTCTCACACTCTCTCCGTCTCTCCCTCTCTCACACTCTCTCCGTCTCTCTCCCTCTCTCACACTCTCCGTCTCTCTCCCTCCCTCACACTCTCCGTCTCTCTCCCTCCCTCACACTCTCCGTCTCTCTCCCTCCCTCACACTCTCCGTCTCTCTCCCTCCCTCACACTCTCCGTCTCTCTCCCTCCCTCACACTCTCCGTCTCTCTCCCTCCCTCACACTCTCCGTCTCTCTCCCTCCCACACACTCTCCGTCTCTCTCCCTCCCTCACACTCTCCGTCTCTCTCCCTCCCTCACACTCTCCGTCTCTCTCCCTCCCACACACTCTCCGTCTCTCTCCCTCCCTCACACTCTCCGTCTCTCTCTCTCCCTCACACTCTCCGTCTCTCTCCCTCCCTCACACTCTCCGTCTCTCTCCCTCCCTCACACTCTCCGTCTCTCTCCCTCCCTCACACTCTCCGTCTCTCTCCCTCCCTCACACTCTCCGTCTCTCTCCCTCCCTCACACTCTCCGTCTCTCTCCCTCCCTCACACTCTCCGTCTCTCTCCCTCCCACACACTCTCCGTCTCTCTCTCTCCCTCACACTCTCCGTCTCTCTCACACTCTCCGTCTCTCTCACACTCTCCGTCTCTCTCACACTCTCCGTCTCTCTCTCACACTCTCCGTCTCTCTCTCACACTCTCCGTCTCTCTCTCACACTCTCCGTCTCTCTCTCACACTCTCCGTCTCTCTCTCACACTCTCCGTCTCTCACTCTCCGTCTCTCTCTCTCACACTCTCCGTCTCTCTCTCTCACACTCTCCGTCTCTCTCTCTCACACTCTCCGTCTCTCTCTCTCACACTCTCCGTCTCTCTCTCTCACACTCTCCGTCTCTATCTCACACAGCGTATCTCTCTCTCTGTGTCTCTCTCTCACACTCTCCGTCTCTCTCTCTCACACAGCGTCTCTCTCTCACACTCTCCGTCTCTCTCTCTCACACTCTCCGTCTCTCTCTCTCTCTCTCTCTCTCTCACACGCTCTGTGTCTCTCTCTCTCTCTCTCTCACACACTCTCAGTCTCTCTCTCTCTCTCTCTCTCTCTCACACACACTCTCAGTCTCTCTCTCTCTCTCTCACACACTCTCAGTCTCTCTCTCTCTCTCTCTCACTCACACGCTCTCAGTGTCTCTCTCTCTCTCACACTCTACATCTCCCACAGCGTCTATATCTTTCTCACACACACTTACACAACCTGACACACACACACTCATACACTTATGCAAACACCCTGACACACACACATCCTGACACACACACCCTCATACACTTATGCAAACACCCTGACACACACTTATGCAAACACCCTGACACACACACCCTCATACACTTATGCAAACACCCTGACACACACATCCTGACACACACACACTTATACACATTGCTTCACCCACACAGTCACACTTACACGCAGACACTAACACACATTTTTAAATATATAAAAAAAAAAAAAGAAGCCCTATAGCGTTGGTCCCCCTCCCTGCTAAATTAGCTTTGTTTGCAGGGAGGAGGACGTTTCCGATGGGACACTCATTTTCTTCTGCCGGATGTCACATCCGGCGCGCAGCCAGACTCACAGTGCGACGGGGGCGAAGCTTGCCCCCGTCACGCTGTCAGTATGGCCAGGAGGTGCGGTCACCGCAGGCACTTGCTTGTGGGCCGCACCTCCAGGAGGAGTGGCCAGCAGCAGCGCCTCTCCTCCTCACCCCCCGCACGAGCATAAACCTCCGATTCTGGGACTATGTCCCAGACGGGGGAAAGCTCTGCGTGGGAGATTTTTTTTTTTTTTTAAACAGTGATAGCCCTGGAGTCTCGGGGCTAAAGTATGCTTTAGCCCCAGAGTCTCCATTCGGGGCTATGCACTGGAGATTCGGGGCTATAGCCCCAGTAGCCCCCCCCTAGCGACGCCTCTGGGCCCAACACTTTATCACTGCCAGGATACTGAACAGATTTTTAAGCCTGTTAGGGGTTTGGACTTGCATAGACGCCTAACTCAAAAAGGAGGGCTGTTGGATTTACTTTTATCTTGCTACAGGCAAACCAAATGGGGGATGGGGGACTTATTGTATATATATATATTTGATTCATTAAGTCCCTAGCCCTTCCTACTTTCATTTCTGACCCCTTAGCTCAGTTGTATCTCCGAATGTGGCATCGGCAAAAGTGGCATCCGAATTGCATTTTTGACACAGCCTGTGTTTGGGAATGCAATTCTGTATGATGACTGAACTGTGCGCGCAATTGAGGCTTTTAAACAAAAGCAGAGTTAATGGGAAATACATTTTCCATGATTCTGCAGTGGATGAAGCCAAAATAGCGCACAATTTGACAGTCGTGTATCTTCCGCGTTTCTACTTCCGAGTGTTTGTGGAAGGAGGACAGGATCCATTCCTGTATATGATTCACAGCTTATGGCTACAATAAAGAAGGATTTTCTTTTTTTGATGACCACTTTATTTCTTTGAGCCTAATCCTGGTGGTTTGAGGTGGGAGTGGAGTATCAGTCATTGTGCCTGACATTAAAAGGCAGTGAGCATCATACTGTTTGCAGGATTACACTAACACAGGCTGGTTTTCTCTCCGTTCACAAATTATCCTGCTTTAGCACATGCACAAAAGTAGCTGAAAAGTTGAAGAGTTCAACAAACAAAATTATAAAAGGTTAGCTATGAAGAGCAATTCTAGGTTGCTTCTTTAAAGACGTTTGTCTTAGCTTGATATTTGAAAGAGCAATGCTGGTTTTCAAATTAAGACTAGTATTTTCTGGTCACATGCAGGCTTATCCACTTCAGTCATTAAAATTATTATTGAGCCTCAAGCCTGCTTTACTGTAACACTGTGATAACAAATCAACCTACAGGTAGGCTATTGTGATGTCACATCACTTGGTCACCACATCTCTAACCAAAATGTTATCAGAGTAGGCATGCAAACATTGGTGTAAACGATATAAGAAATCTAATTAATAATATATATATTGTGAGATTCTTTAAAGCAGAGATTTATTTGAATTTGATTATATACATAGCTCTAAGTACTGTAAAATACACAGATTTGTAAACAAACTTATTTTCATGTGTTGGTTCTTCTTAATTTAAATAATATTTTCCACTTGCCTTTGACTTAAGTCTTTCAACTTGCTGTTCCACATCTTCAATATCCTCTGTGTTTTCTAGACGTTCATAATGTACACTTCTGGTACCTTTAATTAAATTTAAAGGCAATGCAGACATTCCATATGCCTAAATCAGAATTGGATAGGATAATACATGTTAGAATTTATTACAATTAGACATGGTTCTGCCATATAAACATCATTACTTTATGTAGGCAAAGACTACTAGTACACATGTAGACAACACTTAAATTGAAAAATATTACTTTACTGAAGGTTTTACTTTACAGAGAGGATGGCAGCATTGGCATCTGCAGGAATTTTTCAGGGTGTGTGAAATATTGTTCCCCCTTTTCTCCTTATCACTCGAATACTTCCTTACCCAAAGACCCTATGCCTACTTTTGTTGGCTCAGAGGAGAGGTTCCCTACAATCTGTTACTATTCCCATGGTGATCAGCTAGTAATGGCAGACATCATATCAAGTAGCACCACCAGTCAACAAAAAACAAAAGAGGTAGTGTGCAGTGCAGGGCTTCACAAACAATGTCTAACTGAATCTTGTGTTAGATAAAAAAAAAGTTAAAGGGTTACTAATAAACGCAAAAATTCAAGCACACAGGGGTCATATAAGAAGCCGAATTTCGAGCGAAACAATATGCCCTGATGTGACCATGAATAGCAGCGCAATTCGGGCATCATGGCCGATAAAACACCAATTCTGTGGAATGATAGTGACTAATTTCGGGACCAATATTGTGGAAAGATAGTGACTAATTTCGGGACGATTTCAGCTATTATTAAAAAAGCCGAATTACTCTCCAAATAAAAAATAAAAAAAAATGTAATTTTTTTTTTTTAAATAGCCCCAGTGGGGCCCATAAAATCTACATGCAACACGCAAGTAGCCCCAGTCCATAGAACAGTAATACATTAAATAAAACAATAATTCACCTCCTACCTCAATGTGGGGTTGGCACCTTTTCTACAAAAAAAAATACCTGCCATGCTACTGCCTACATATTCTTAACATTGGCCGCAAGCCAATTTTTTACCGGCCTGCCGGTAAAATACCGGCCAGATGGTAACCCTATTTCCAATAAACAGGAGGAGGAGGAGATCAGCTAGAGGGAGAAGAAAATTGTTGACAAAACCACTCTAAAAGCAGGAGTGTGTACAGAATTAAAAGTATTTTAGCTGCACTCCCTTGCCTGCCAGCTGTTTGTTGTGCCCTCTAGGTCTGGTTAAAGTACCCTCAACCTACAGCCTACTTCATCTTGTTCCCCGTTGCTGCTGCTGCAGTGGGCCTGTTGGATATTTTAGAGGGGAGAAAGTGCCCACTTCCTGCCTCACCCAGCCCTCCAGACTCCTATTGGTGGTGGATACATGGATTAACCTTAGCTGATGTTGTAAGGGTTAATATATAGATGTATAAGCATGTGTAGGAGGAGTAGAATGTGATATTGAACATAAAATATGTTCCAGAACTAACTAAAATTTGAAGATTTTATATCATAAATGAGCAGACTAGATGTGCCAAAGGATTCTAATCAGCCAACAAATGTTTTGTTTCGATAGGTACTGCTCTAGTAAAACCACTATTTGGTATTGTTTTTCCAACATCCACATAGAGCATACCGTAATTTACAAAATCTTTAAAAAATAAATAAATTATATATATATATATTACACACACACACGGGAAGTTGTGCTAGATGCTGTGAAAATTAGGCATATTCTGAAGAACAAAATATACCAGACTGTATATGTTGAATGCACTCAGGACCTGCTCTAGCACCCAGATTTGCACTCAGGACCTGCTCTAGCACCCAGATTTGCACTCAGGACCTGCCACAGCATCCACCCCTGCACCCAGATATGCACTCAGGACCTGCCACAGCACCCACCCCTGCACCCAGATTTGCACTCAGGACCTGCCATAGCATCCACCCCTGCACCCCGATTTGTACTCAGGACCTGCTACAGCATCCGCCCCTGCACCCAGATTTACACGCAGGACCTGCCCCAGCATCCAGATTTGCACTCAGGACTTGCCCCCTTCAACCAGATTTGCACTCAGGACTTGCCCCAGCACCCATATTGGCACTCATTTGTGTATTGTACTGTTCTACAAAATATGCAGGTGCTGAATAAATATTACGTGTTGTTCCATCTGCTAACAATACAAGGAAGGTATAAAAGGTTAAAATACTGCTTAGCAAATATTGTGTACAATGCTATGAACTACTGCTATTTACTTATGCAACAAGAGATTTCACTGCACTGTAAAAATGCTTCAACAAGAAAAAGGTATGCATTGTTGTAATATTTGTATGACAAACAAGCAGGCTCAATTTCTTAGAAAGTAAACCTGCACTTCCCCCAAAAGAACACGGATGCACAAGCAATGCAGTATGAGCAAACCTTACAGAAAAGTGTTTTGACGGCACATGTTGATGAAATAGCTTGCTTTTTAAGGGCAGATCCACCTTGCTTTGATCAGTCATATCTAATTATTAGTCTGTCCATAGGATTGTGGGGGCAATGAGAGACAGGTTGCATTGCATGTGAAAACCCAGGCAGATGACATGCTAAATATATAAGGCAAACTGTGTACCACGATCTGGTTTCAGGAAGACCATACTGATGGATGAGATCTATGATGAAAAGGACAGCCATCCCCAGTCCATTGGAGAAAAAGGGTGACATGTAAATCTAGCTACCTCATTGTGAGGTCTTATTCGGGTTTATTTCAGACACCATGTCCAGTTAACAGTTATCAAGCCTAAAAAGGCACAAACACTTTGGCTGATGGCAAAGAAGGCATTCACAGGGAGTGAAATGCCTGAGGTCTTAGTTGGTTTGGTATGCTGCGTTTACAAAGTATCTCCCTTAAGTGATTATTAGTAGCCATGAAGTGGTGTTCGTATCCTCCTGGACCGCCACCTTGGATTCTGTGAGATATGCAAGAGCCTGCCTTAATTACTTTAAAGATTTCATCAAGTGAAGATAGTTTGCATAGAAATGCTTTAATGAAAGAATTTAAATAATGTACCTTATTGAGCCCTTTTTGCTCTGTTTAGCTCTAACAGGGGGCAGACATGTTGTTTAGAATATTTGGTCAGATTGATCAGATATTCTCTCATCTGACCCAAGGTGAATGAAGTGCCCTGAGATTCTAAACAAAAATGTCCACTCCCTATTAGAGCTATACATAGGGTTGCCACCTGGCCGGTATTTTACCGGCAGGCCGGTAAAAAAATGGCATCAGGCCAATGTTAAGTCTATGGAGACAGGTGCAAGGCCGGTATTTTTCTGAAGAAAAGGTGGCAACCCTAGCTATACAGCACAAAGAGGGCTCAATAAGGTACATTATTTACATTCTTTCATTACAAATTTCTATTTAAAATGTATGCACTTGATGCAATCTTTCAATTAAACAGTACTTATGTTTTGCTACAGTTGTCCTTTAATAAATATCAATATATAATGTGAAACATAAAACTTAACAAAGAGAACCCATTGTGCTTTTCTCAGGTGGATTCAAAAGACTGAGTAAAGGTATCCCACATTTCTACAAAATGACCACTGGATCTGGGGTGTCTAATTTTCAGAGGATTGTTTGAGTGCAATGGGTTCCCAGTCAGCTCCATCATATTACCATTCAGGAGAGGTGAGCATCCTGAAAGAGAAAACCAAGGGATCTAAACACAGCTTTCTGTGCCTTTGAGATAGGATTGCCTATCATGGCCTCCAATGCATCTACATAGATTATGCATGGTTTCATGGATCCCATAAAGTTGGGATGGGAGGAGATGTGAACAATTTATTCAGTTTCTCAGGGGGACGAGGACCTTAAATGTGTCTTATGTGACACTCTTATTATGTCATCAAGGATGATAAATATAACAGCGCCAAAGTTGTTATGGAAGACATTATTCACGAAGTGTTGTAATATTACTGATAGAGTCTGAAGGGCATCACTGTGTAATTCTAATATCCATAATGTGATCAGTACAAACAGATTAACTCCTTCCCATCTGTAGGGCGTTCTTTGCCGTCCTACTTTTTACTGCCTAGAGGCATAAAACGTCCTGTATTAAACAGCTGATCGAGGGGTCTCCACTGTCTGGTGAGGCCACCATCTGGCATGAAAAGGTTAATGGGACAATTATATACTCTGCACTGTGGTAAGGTGTCTACCTGTTTTCGCTCGACTAACCAAAGGAAGCATGAAGATTTATTAGAGCCCCTTCTTTGGCTGCAGGTGGATACAAAACAAATTGGATCTCTTGAGGAGACTGCATGGAGAGAAGGCAGTGGTCCTTTGTAGTAAATAAAAACTTGGTTCTAAACCAAATCGAAAATTAATTTGGGTTTTTTTCACACACATTGTGTAGCTCACAAGGACATCCGTCATATTTAAAGATCTGATAGGCAGCAGACTCCACTGCTTTTCAGCCAAAATGTAGCAGAAAGCAAAACAGGTTTGCAGGGTCAAATAAATCAGTAGTTGTTGAGGCTGAACTGTAGAATGCAAAAAATAACCATCATTTTAATAGCAAAAAACCAAATCGAATCATGGTTGTTCCTTGTCTCCCAGAGCCAGAGTATTGACATCCACTATGCAGATACGGTTTTTATTGGGGGTTTTCTTGGAATGTAAAAATTCTCTTCAAGGGTGTGATCCACTTGCTTTGAAATCTATCATGTCCAGAGTACATTATGTTCTGATCACAGAATGATCACAGGAGAGGCATCCATGCTTGTAAAAGAAATCTTGTACTTGCTTTTTGTTCTTGATTCTGATGAAGACCTCCAATGACTATTATTGGCCAATATTGGCTTTTTCATTCTACAGGCTTGCTGAAAACCTTAGCTGAAAACTATTAGAGGGATTAAACCCTATAAAATACAAATATGCATAATGCTTACCTTTTATCCTGGTCTAATGTGCTGGAACAAACAACTATAAATCTTCAACATGTTCTGTGATTCTTCTAATGAAATGGCCTTTTATACAAATATTCCAGTTGATTTAGAACCATCTAAAAAAAGGTACAGACTCTCTGGAACAAGGACATAAACACTGCATTGGCAAAGAGAATCCATGCTATGAAGGATTCCATTGGCCCAGAGCATGGCAACCAGCTACATGCCCACTACAACCCTGACCTGACAGAAGAGCACTGAAGGTGTGTGGAGTCATAAGGTACATGTCCTACAGGAATACACATTTGCTGAAAACTTTTAATAGAGCACACACGCACACATCCGTTATCATGTGGTTAAAGCAACAGGGAAACCGCTACATAGGAAATCCATCAGAAAAAGTAAAAGTCTGAGTGTATTGCATCTTAACAGTGAGGTAATCACTGTATATTGGGATACAGTCTCAATAAGTATTACTGTAAATAGTGAATACATGCTATCTATTCAGAACATATTCATGCAAGTCACAAATAATTTAGCAAAAAAATAAAATTTAGTGCTTTATATCTGCTTCTGTCATTTTCAGAAATATCCTACAGAACTAAAACACTGATCCAACAAACCCGTATTTGATGCATCATTGAATATACATGTGCGTATGTATACAGTCAATCTATATTTTGACAAACAGATAAATTTGGAATCAAAGGAAACCAAATGGCTTTAAAATCAGGAAAGGTAATCATTAATAACTTGAAATAACAGTCAAAAAGACGACACACCAGAGAGCCAGTTGTCCAATAATGTGCAATTAAGCAGTAAGTCTATATACCGTATTTGGAAATAAGTGTCAGTAAATTATCTTTAAGTGTATTATTCATAATTATCTAAGAGTAATTATCAATTTGCTAGAATGCAAATATGATCTCTAGGATTGTAAAATAACTGAAATCACAGTACAATACAACGTTAAATGAAAGGGTTAAATCATTTCTTAGATGTTACAAAAGAATTTAGATTTCAAAATGTTAACATTAATGCAGATTATAAAAATTACCTCAAATATATATATATATTTTTTATATTTGTGAAAAAGTGTCTATAAGAAATAGTTTACTGCAATAATTGAATAATACTGCCCCCTAGTGAATATCCATAGCTTAGCAATCAAGCAATACTTTTACTGCAATTATCCATCATGGTTTCTTTTAGAGAATAAATAAAACCTTTTTCTGAAAGCGAAAAAATTAGAATTAAAAGATATCACAACCATCTTAAAAAAACATATCTTAAATAACCTATAATAACCATAGTAGCAAAGCCAAATAAATACATCTCCACAATGCAAATAATCATAGAAATATCGAGTTTTTGTTACCAGACACAGAAGAAAATAGCAAAATGCACACAAAAGACTGAAAAGAAATGAAAGGTAGAATTTCCCACAAGATGTCTCAGAAGACTGGAAATGGCAAATAATTGAACAATAAGCAGAACACTCAAAACTTGGTAATAGATAAATTAATTATTATAAACCTTATGTTGCCAGTGCTCTCTCTAAAATGTATTTTGTGTACTTTCAGCAGAAGGGGGTAGTATGGCACCAAGAGTATTATTTAGCTTGATCTATGTTTTTTTTTTGTGATGGACAATAGATAATAGGCTCCTACAATGTAACCCGAACAACATTTATTTTCTAGCTCAAGCAAATATTTGTGTACAACTGACTGATGACTACACAAGAGCGTACATACCATACATTTTACCTGAACAATTTAATTAATTTACAAACTTACAGCTAAGAATATAACACAATTCCTACTTTTTATTATCTTATTTTCTTACACTCACAAAAACACTTAATGAAGGTACCTAGCAACTTGGGTCTTGAAAGCTTGCAACCATGTTCTCATACAGCCAACAAAAGGTCATCATTTCAACGCTATGGGTTTCAGTTATTTAACATAATATTACAATTAAAGAAAATGAACTGTGGCAGGATGAGCAATCAGATACCGCATTAAAAAAATGATCATATAAAATGGCCAAGGAGCAACAGCTGCAAATGAAAAACAAGCAACCACTACTGCAAATAAACACCCCCCAAAAAGAAAACAAAAGCGAACAATGCATAGTCATTAAAAACAAATTGAAAATAAAATCAGTGAACATCAATAATGTGCCAACTATAAATGGGGAAGACAGCACTTCATTTAATATTATAAACTGACCCAAATCACCTGACAATGTATCAAATAGTAAACATATGGAATACAATAAATCAAGCTAGAAATCTGATGTCTTTCTCAGCCTCCTCTTGCAACTGTCATATAATGTGGATTTTACCCATGGATATGAACCAAGATCTATCATTAACAACAGAAAATACAAATTTACTCAGACTAATGCATGTAATGGACTGTACTGGATAAGATAAAAGAAACCAAGAAGAATTAGAAACGCATAATCCATTAGCTTTCAAAATTAGTTTTCTATACTATCAACTTAAACATAACCGCAAGTAAAAAAAAAAAAAAAAAAAATGTAAATCCCTAAACCTATAACAACTTTTGAAACATTGTGCTCCTCAACAATTCAAATCTATATCCTTTTTTTAAATTTTTTTATAATGTTATGTTAGCAGATTCACTCAAAACTACCCCATGCTTTATAAGACTCTGAGAACAAGATCTCAGCCTCACATTTTGAAAAGATAAAATTAATAAAATATTTATTCATTCTTAACCCCTTAACCCACATGGACGTATATATTATATATATATATATATATATATAAACGTCCTGAAAAGCATTGTCCTTGAGGACCATGAGGTCGTATATATATGTCCTGAGTTTAAATGCGCTCCTTAGTGAGCTATTCTCAGAGGCTGCTTCGAATCCGAAGCAGCCTCTGAGTGTGCCTTCGGCACCCCCCACAAATACGATCACTGCAAATGTGATCTTATGCGTTTAAACATAGACAGGGATCGGCTTGCACTGCCTAGTGTTGAAGGTGTTGCAATGATGCCTCAAACCAACACCCTTCTCTGGCCCCCAGGGCACCACGATCACCTGGTGATCTCGGGTGCCGTATTGAAGAGGAACATGCTTCTCCAATAAGGTGTGCCCAGCAGAGCGACGGAAGTGATAAAAAGAAATCTCTTCCATCACTCTGAAGCTGTTGCTTGACTTCCCCTAGAGGCAGTCAGCAAAATTAGTTAGAAAAAAAAATAAAAGTTAAAATCTAATCCTAGATCTAGGGTTAGGGTTACAATTAAGGTTAGAGTTAAAGGTGGTTTAGGGTTACATAGAAACATAGAATGTGTCGGCAATTAAGAACCATTCGGTCCATCTAGTCTGCCCAATTTTTTGAGTACTTTTATTAGTCCCCCGTTCCAGGTCTTATAGCTAGGATTGCCTTGTGTCTATCCCACGCATGCTTAAAAATCCTTGACTGTGTTTACCTCTACCACTTCTGCTGGCAGGCTATTCCATACATCCACTACCCTCTCAGTAAGGTAATACTTCCTGATATTACTTTTAAATCGTTGCCCCTCTAATTTAAGACTATGTCCTCTAGTTGTGGTAGTTTTTCTTCTTTTAAATATACTCTCTTCCATTACTGTGTTGATTCCCTTTATGTATTTAAATGTTTCTATCATATCCCCCCTGTTACGTCTTTCCTCCAAGCTATACATGTTAAGATGCTTTAACCTTTCCTGGTAAGTTTTATCCTATAACCCATGAACCAGTTTAGTAGCTCTTCTCTGAACTTTCTCCAAAGTATCAATATCCTTCTGGAGATACGGTCTGCAGTACTGCGTACAATACTCCAAGTGAGGTCTCACCAGTGCTCTGTACAATGGCATGAGCACTTCCCTCTTCCTACTGCTAATACCTCTCCCTATGCAACCAAGCATTCTGCTAGCATTTCCTGCTGCTCTATTGAATTGCCTACCTACCTTCAAGTCCTCTGAAATTATTACTCCTAAATCCCTTTCCTCAGATGTTGAGGTTAGGACTGTACCAAATAGTCTATATTCTGCTTTTGGGTTTTACGCCCAAGGTGCATAATCTTGCACTTGTCCACATTAAATGTCAGTTGCCACAGCTCTGACCATTTTTCTAGTTTAGCTAAATCGTTTGCCATTTGTCTTATCCCTCCAGGAACATCAACCCTGCTGCAAATCTTTCAGCAAAAATACATACTTTGCCAACAAGACCTTCTGCAATATCACTAATAAAAATATTAAAGAGAATGGGTCCAAGTACAGATCCCTGAGGTACCCCACTAGTAACAAGACCTTGCATCGAATATACTCCATTGACAACAACCCTCTGTTGCCTGTCACTCAGCCATTGTCTAATCCATTCAACAATATTGAAATCCAAATTCAAAGATTTCAGTTTATTAATAAGCCTTCTATGAGCGACAGTGTCAAAAGCCTTACTGAAATCTAGGTAAGCAATGTCTACTGCACCACCCTGATCTATTATTTTAGTCACCCAATCAAAAAAAATCAATAAGATTAGTTTGGCATGATCTCCCTGAAGTAAACCCATGTTGTCTCTGATCTTGAAATCCAAGCTACTTTAGATTTTCAACAATCCTATTCTTTAACAAGGTTTCCATTATTTTCCCCACTACTGAAGTAATAATTCTTCATTTTATCAAGGCATAACTTTTTATGTCTTTCCGCAATGCCTCAACATGGAACCTTTATGCCATAACTGTAAAAAAAGAAAAATATGGCGCCAGTAGTGGATAGGTGTTTAAATTACAATAGATTTAATTTAATATTTTCTTTATCTGGCATCGGGTTCCTCTTGCGCAGTTTCATGCATAAGTGGTGGGAGTACAAGAACATTTGAGATAAATGGGCAGAGATCTTCAAAATCCTTTCCAATTTGATCCCAAGCTCTGAAAAGGCTCTTCTGAATATGGCGTTATTCATACTGCCTTTCCCACAGAGGATTTACCGTCTCTCCTTTCATGCAAGCTATTGGTTATTATTTTTAAACCTTTCAGTGCAAGATGTATCTGTTGGTATTTGATTAGCACCAGTGTTAAACATAGAGTTGTGTATGCCCCCCTGTTGGGTGGTGTTATGGCACAGTGTAGTGGAGACCTTCAGCTTTATTCATGAAAGAGGGAAACGAGAAGGGATTTGCAAGATTAAATTAACTTGTGTTTGATTGAAAGATCACATCAAGTGTAGGCATTTTACATAGAAATGCTTTAATGAAAGATTACAAATAATGAACTTTATTGAGCCATATTTGCTTCATATAGCTCTAACAGGGGGCATGTTGTTTAGAATCTTAGGCATCTTAGAACTATTTGAAGCAATGTGGGCTTTAATTGTATTCTTTCATTAAAGCATTTCTATACACGCCAACTACACTTGATGTAATCTTTCGATATGTGGTGAGCAATGCAGGTAGCAGAGAAATGCATAAGGTGGCAGTAGTGATATTTCATTTAAAGAGCTGTGTAGCAAGGGTTTAAGGTAAAGGATCTGCAAGTTAACTGGTCATTGGTAGGTCACATTGCAGTAGATGAGATTGTGAAGTCAAAATTTTACACAGCACATCGAATTAGGGAACAGGTGGTATGGTGGTTGTAAGAAGTGGCCATTGGTGCCACACATTCTGTGCGAGAGAGAATGCGGTTTGAATCAGACTGGATTATGTGTGACATATTTCAAGGTTTAAGTGACTTTTAAGCCTTAGGAAGCATTAAAAAAAACTGTGTGTGGACAATGCCCTTTTGGATGGTACTCACAAAGAAAGCTCCTTTATTTGGCGTACTGTATATCATCATCGAAGATCTTGTAGGAATACAGGGAGTGCAGAATTATTAGGCAAGTTGTATTTTTGAGGATTAATTTTATTATTGAACAACAACCATGTTCTCAATGAACCCAAAAAACTCATTAATATCAAAGCTGAATATTTTTGGAAGTAGTTTTTAGTTTTAGCTATTTTAGGGGGATATCTGTGTGTGCAGGTGACTATTACTGTGCATAATTATTAGGCAACTTAACAAAAAACAAATATATACCCATTTCAATTATTTATTTTTACCAGTGAAACCAATATAACATCTCAACATTCACAAATATACATTTCTGACATTCAAAAACAAAACAAAAACAAATCAGTGACCAATATAGCCACCTTTCTTTGCAAGGACACTCAAAAGCCTGCCATCCATGGATTCTGTCAGTGTTTTGATCTGTTCACCATCAACATTGCGTGCAGCAGCAACCACAGCCTCCCAGACACTGTTCAGAGAGGTGTACTGTTTTCCCTCCTTGTAAATCTCACATTTGATGATGGACCACAGGTTCTCAATGGGGTTCAGATCAGGTGAACAAGGAGGCCATGTCATTAGATTTTCTTCTTTTATACCCTTTCTTGCCAGCCACGCTGTGGAGTACTTGGACGCATGTGATGGAGCATTGTCCTGCATGAAAATCATGTTTTTCTTGAAGATGCAGACTTCTTCCTGTACCACTGCTTGAAGAAGGTGTCTTCCAGGAACTGGCAGTAGGACTGGGAGTTGAGCTTGACTCCATCCTCAACCCGAAAAGGCCCCACAAGCTCATCTTTGATGATACCAGCCCAAACCAGTACTCCACCTTGCTGGCGTCTGAGTTGGACTGGAGCTCTCTGCCCTTTACCAATCCAGCCACGGGCCCATCCATCTGGCCCATCAAGACTCACTCTCATTTCATCAGTCCATAAAACCTTAGAAAAATCAGTCTTGAGATATTTCTTGGCCCAGTCTTGACGTTTCAGCTTGTGTGTCTTGTTCAGTGGTGGTCGTCTTTCAGCCTTTCTTACCTTGGCCATGTCTCTGAGTATTGCACACCTTGTGCTTTTGGGCACTCCAGTGATGTTGCAGCTCTGAAATATGGCCAAACTGGTGGCAAGTGGCATCGTGGCAGCTGCACGCTTGACTTTTCTCAGTTCATGGGCAGTTATTTTGCGCCTTGGTTTTTCCACACGCTTCTTGCGACCCTGTTGACTATTTTGAATGAAACGCTTGATTGTTCGATGATCACGCTTCAGAAGCTTTGCAATTTTAAGAGTGCTGCATCCCTCTGCAAGATATCTCACTATTTTTGACTTTTTTGAGCCTGTCAAGTCCTTCTTTTGACCCATTTTGCCAAAGGAAAGGAAGTTGCCTAATAATTATGCACACCTGATATAGGGTGTTGATGTCATTAGACCACACCCCTTCTCATTACAGAGATGCACATCACCTAATATGCTTAATTGGTAGTAGGCTTTTGAGCCCATACAGCTTGGAGTAAGACAACATGCATAAAGAGGATGATGTGGTCAAAATATTCATTTGCCTAATAATTCTGCACTCCCTGTAGACAGACATAGTTCTCCTCAGATAAAGAAAGGACATTTTAATTGTGCACTGCCGCACTAACAGGACACTGAAAAACTGCTGACTATTACTGGAAAGGAGTCCTCTTGTCCTTCGGAGGAGAAATATCAGCTTCCTTGCCTGCACTGGGGCATTTATGTTTCTTCCCAGCCACCTTAGAACAAACTGAGATCTTGTTCTTTGGCTCTCCAGTGCTACCGTAACCAGGAAATGGAAGAACTCGAAGTCCGAGGTGCATGAGACCAGCGACGAGATGGATATCTAGCTTCCGAATTTTGTGTTTGCAGGTCAACATTACCAAAGAACCCTATAGGACATCTGTATATCTATTTATTGATATTTATCAGATAAATTCCATTTTTCTGCGTATTATACACTTAAAAGAATAATCACATTTTCTCACGTTTATTTATATATCAATGCACTATATGCATGTATGAATTATTTGCCGTATCCATTGTATTTGGATTGTGCATGTACATTTGTCAATGTGTGGCATGATACACTAAATGTTTTTTTATTTTTTGCTCATTACCACTACATAATATTTGGCACCTTAATCAAGCAATAATTGGTCAGAATTGAAAATCTTGCATGTTTTAAAATGCAAATATCTCAATGTACCAAGGTCTTGTCAAATCCAAGTAGAGAGGTAGACATGGCTCCGAAAATCCTTACTGCTGGCTCATAAATGTGCTTGATGGTTTGGTCTGGTTGGCTCCTAAAGTCCACACAGATTTGTCAAGCCCTGATAATGCCAAAATGTAAATGGACACTTAAATAAGGGAGTAGAAACTAAATTGAGATTAAACTGCACATACAGAAACAGACAAAAGAAGCTGTTACAGCTATAGTCTTTTTTTTTTATAATAAATCGGAAATTCTAAACATCCTCAAAATAATTAAATTAGAGTATATATTTTTATATTATGCATTTTTTAATACCTCATCCAAAAATGGTTAACTGTAAAAGAAATACCTTAAAAATTAATCATGCTAGGAATCCAGTTGCTCATAATTTAAAAAAAGTCACCAGAGATGAAAAGCATACGATCAAGTAGGCAGAGTTCAAGATACCCAGAGGAGGAAGGTTTTGAATACCTGCCAAGTTCTTAATTGACATAAACTCTATACTCCATCCAGACAACAGCGTGCACCACTGGATGTCCTCTGTCGTTAACAGCGTGACAAAAAGATATTCCAGACAAACCAAACTAAAGGAAAATGTCACTTTGTGAACAATATTGCGATTTTAATAAAAGATGCATCTATATCTTTGTTAGAAACAAAATATTTTTGGAACTTGACAAAAATAAAGAATATATCAAAAGAAATAATCTTGAACAAAGGTTCTATAAAGACTATAACACTGTCACATAAGGACACTAAATCTGCACATAAAACACTACAGGGAGGAGTGAAAGCAAATTACATGACACTCAGTAATGATGAAGCAATGGTAAAAAAAACTTTGGAAAAGGAAACAAAATCAACAAATTCAATTATTTTCAAATGGTATACAGGGAAATTTTTTTTTTTTAAAAAACAATTGAGAAAATAGACCTCTTTTGTTCAGTATGGAAAGTCTGAAACCTTCTTAGACAAATGTGGAGCAGTATATTGTGTCTGATTGAATATGGCCACTATTGTTGTTACTCGTAGGGTGGTTGTTTGGTCGTGTTAGCGGATATGTCCTGACATTGCCAGTTACAAACCATAGTTGGTTACCCATTCACAAGATAACATTAGTCATAGAGCAGTACTTACTACTCATTATCCTACTCTATAATTCTGGAATCTATTGATAACTGAAGACTAAACTACCTATTCCAACAAAAAAATATGGCAATTGCTGTGAGATGGCTTATATAAAAAATAAAAACTTCTTTGCAACAAGATTAATTAGTCTTTAAAACATGATAAAAGCTGGCTGTTATATAGCAGAAGGGTTGGCAACATGAATATGTTTTTTTGAAAACTTGTAAAAATGTGGGTTGTGTGTCATACATGTATGTGAATCATGATACGCATCTTCGTAGCTTACAAGAAACTACCACAATAATTCCTAAAGGATGGATTTTTTTTATTCTACTTCCACTTACTTGCATGTTACGGTACAAATTTGGCTTGTATTCCTACTTTGTGTACTATATTTTAACACTGCACATATTGAATTACATGGAAACAGACAAGAAACAGATATAAAAACATAAACTTATATTTATACAAAACAGTATAATCTAGTCTACAAATCAAAAAAACCTGGACCCATGAGCAATGGATAAAGGAACATGATCTTGTGAGTCATCTTTCACCATATTAGTTAGAGACTGAGAGGTTTACTTTTGGAGAAAGCCAAAGATTATCTTCAACTCACAACTTATGTTGACTACTGTTAATTTTTAGGGTATGGGCAGCCATCTCACTGGAGTCATTATGTATAATGAATATTCTTCATGGTCAAATAACAAGTAAGCAAGACCACTTTACAACATAATGGGCTCCTTTTGTTGTAAACACAGTTCTCTCATGATGTTTCCATTTGCCAGAATAATGTTGCTACTTTACACACAACTAAATCATTTGAAGAGATGTTTCGTCAATTGGCCTCGCCAATCACCAGATCTATACAAGTTAAATTCATATTTATAGTTACCATAGAGTTAAATAATACTGCTACATATTTTAGAAATCGATAGCATTCGTTGTAAAGAAATGAACTATATAAATTGATTCTTCTACAGCAAAGCTGTCAGGGTGGATTTGTTTAAAATCAAGGTTTAAACAATTAGTTAAGAAGATCCATCTTAGAAATTGATTTTGCCATTAATGTACACGTCTGGAAAGGTCTTTCAGACCTGCAAAAGTAAGTCTGTGATGATATTTCACTGACCACTTTAAGAGCAAGGTTTTAGATACAAGGTGCTCCAGGTCACAAATAACATGTCTCAAAACCAGGCAAACAATAAATAGGTATTGTTCCACAGCTATTATATCATTGTTGCATAAAGATGTCCAAGCTGCTCGTAGGTTTACTTATAAGTGTTCCTGTCATCAAAGTCTCTGGATCTGGCACAGATCTTCTGGGTAACCACAAATTTGTCCACACAAGTTTTCTGGTTTGTGCGGCACATTCACGGTTTGTGTTGCTAGCCCATGCAGCTTAACATTGCCATTGAGGCATGTTACAGAGGCAAGTTGAGTCAGAAGGAAGTGCAAGGAAGAAGCAGGTACCATAGAGGTAGATTAAAAAAAAATATTAGTTTATCTTTAAGTTTACAATACAAAGAAGATGGAGCGCTACAGAATATTAGCAAAAATACACTCAGTGAGCACAAAAAAACAAATACCTAAATTTTGGTGAATAAACATGTAACTTCATACAAAAAAAAAAAACTGGAATCTTCTCCTTCAGTTGTGTTCACTGGACTAGAGCAGAGAAATACTGCTCAATCTCAACGCATCCACTAAACTTTTTGTATGAAGTTACCTGTTTATTCATCAATATGTAGGTATTTGTTTTATGTGTTATGTTATGTGTATTTGTGTTTCTGACTCCATCTTCTTTCTATTGTCGTTTTGATCCCCAAGAGGTGTTTAAGGGGACCAACACCTTAGATGTCAAGATGTGACCCTCGAGCTGCTGATGCCTTACATTTCCCATAATACTTTAAATGCAAATAGACAAGATTGCCAAACTGTGGCTCTGTCAGCTTAAAGTGGAACAAAACTTTTTTTTGACCATGTGCATCTTTTTTTATAACAATATAAAAGTCTCTATAATGGTTTTACTCTATAAAGAGACTTCAATGGGACTAACCCAGAAAGATATAAAGAAAAATATGAAAAATGATACATGATACGAGGTCTCTTAACCCCTTCCCGTCCTTATGACGAGTTAACTCGTCATAAGAGCCGCCGCGTTAGCGACCTTATGACGAGTTAACTCGTCATGCAGTCTAGCCGGCGGTGCGCTCCGTGGGCACCGCCAGCTAGTCTGCAACGGGTCCAGGACTAAGCCTCGCACCCGAGGCAAAGCTCCTGGACCCGATCGGTCAGTTTCCGGGCATGTGATCGCGGTGATTTAGTCATCACCGCGATAACATGCAAATTAGATGGCAAAGTCAGTGTGTTCACACACTGACTTTGCCTCTAATTCACTCTCTGTGCTTCACAATCTTATAGTGAAGCACAGAGAGTGACCTGTAAGTAAAAATAAATTAATTAAATACAAAGGTAAAAAAAAATTTTTAAAAAAATTAACCCTTTCATTGCTGATCACAGTTTTTAACTGTGATCAGTTTCCTTCCACTTTATGGCCCTCATTTAGTTTTTTTTTTTAACAGATTTTTTTATTTTTACAATTTATAAAGTTTTTTTTAATAAATAAAGGTAATTTTAATATATTTAATAAAATTTAACCCCTGCATGCCTGTTGCATGATTTTTACTGATCTGACATCGCACTCTTCAGAGTTTTTTTTCTGTCTTTTTTGTTATGGGGGGTTTGGGAACCAATATTTTTCTTTTTTATTAGTTAGTTAATTAGGGGGGATAAGTGGGTTAGTGTTGCACTAGTTATGTAGGTTATTACTGGGAAAATAATGGGGAAAAACTTTTTTTTCCTCAAAAAGTTCCTCTTTTATATTAATTTTTTAATACTAAAATGTAAATCATTTTTATGTATAGGGTATCAAAAGAAAGCTCTAACTGTCCTTTAAAAAACAACATATAACTTGTATGTGTACGTTAAATGAGTGAGAGGAAAATTATGTTTCAAAAACCGCGTATTAAAAATTGAAAAACGCTCTGGTCCTTGGCCCAGGAAAATCCCTGGTCCTTAAAGGGTTAAGAAACCATGTTTCATTTTTCATATTCTCCTGTATATGTTTACATTTAAGGTGCAATGTAACTACTGTTACTGTTTCTTATGTTGATTACTTAGCTTTCTCTTATTTTCTATTGTGTTTACTCTGTATTAGCTGTATATGCACAGTAACTTAGTTTAGTTGCACTTTAGTACATTATTAGCTTTACTGCAGATAATTTTGGTAAGACAAATACCTCTAACTTGACCTATTTTTTTAGCGTACCAAGCAATGTCACAAAAACCATCCCATTCACTAAAGTTAGGTTTGCTAACTGCATCAGTAAAAACAACTATATAACAATAATTTGATTAAAAGGGTTAAGATTGCAAGGAATTCAAGAATATAAAGCAGGAAATAGCACAGACTAAAAGCAAACAACTTACTGTGTAGGTGATTGCAGCCAACATTCCTATCAAGGTCAAAGAACTAATGGAAAATGACAAGGCGGTCAAACCATCTGAAATACAAAATGTATGATCTGCTAAAACCTCATACATAAAAACAACATTAATAGATTTTAGGTGGTGTTGGTTTGTAACTAAAACAAGCATTTATTTGGTTCCTCTCAAACATATATTTGCATATAAAATTCTTGGCCAGCAACCAAATAAAATACATATTACACTTGACTACTTGGTGTTTTAAGTCAATAAAACAAAACTTATGAAGACTTGCAAGGAAGTGAAAAAAAATAGCATTTTCACACCTGCAAAAAAAAAAAAATAATCATGTACTGGATTTTCAGAAATCACAGCTAAAAGAAAGAAAAAAAAAAAAAAAGGATGATGAACATTTTTCTAAAAGGTGAGGGTATTCTTTGCAACTAAATTGTATTTTATACTGGGATTACAGAGAAGAAATAATGATATGTACATTGTGTTAGCAGAATTGCATGCAAACGCATGAATTAAGTTAACTTGTGTTTTAAATGTGCCTGTGGTGTCTCCTGCTTATGACATCATCTTTTAGCCCAATATGCAAATTACATACAATGATATCATAAACAACACACACCATACTTAAGACACCTTATTCTCTTTATTTCAGCATGTGCTTGCAATTCTGGTAACACAATGTATAGTTAATTTTTGCTGCAGAAACAATACATTTAAGGCAGTATTGCTTTATTTAGGATTTGCATTTTAACACATTTAAAACAAATAGAAATGTCCCATGATATAGACAATATAAACAAAATCAGTGTAGCACTGAAGGGGGACATATGGTAGACAGGCAAGCAAAATGTGCTCTCCTCCAGCATTCTCTAAAGAGCCTGACATAGTGGGGAATGCTACCCAGATTGGAGCCATCTGTGTTTTCACTAGAGGAAAATCTTAGGCTCTGAAGCATTTGAGTGTATTTTACCTGGGGACAAATAAATACTGTACCGATTTATACGGTCTACACTATTGGCAGTTTTGTATCAATGCCAGTACTAAATGGCCCATATTTAGATGTATATTGAAACGTGTAGATTATAGATTGCATTTGTTTCTGTATGATCTCTGTATAACATTATGGGATTCAGACTTGTTCTACAATGTGCCATGTTTAGGGTGGCGTGAAGCATGAGTGAGATACTCTTTACATTTTGTTCACACTTGATTGTAGTTTGTTTTTAATTGACTTGCTAAGCAGGAGGTGGAGTGGTTAATGTTCACTTGACTGAATAAAATATACATTTTTGAGTAAGGTAAATAATAAAGAAGCAATCTCCATAGACTCTGAAGTTAAAGTTTCCTTTGGGAAATGTAGTTGCGGAGGCTTTTTCCATGTTAAGACTCAAACAGCTGTGCTTCTTACAAGCAGCGGAATAAGAGGCAATAGCACACGTGTTTATCTAATCAAATCTAAGTGTTAACCCATTATAGATTCAAGGGTGAAGGTTATACTTATACTATTTTTTAAGAGCAACTACAGAAAAGGAAAAAAAAAAAACATTGCAATGCGTATATATTCTTTTACAATAGACTATGACAAAGTGAGTAAAAATCTGACTGGGTAAAATACATTTTAACACAGATACAAAGCTGTGCATACAGTAAACAGAAATACATTTATACACTAAATTGGCTTAGATGACAAGAATTTTTTTTTAAATCATAATTTTTTTTAATTTTCTGAAGCAAAATACCGTCCATTGGATTTGTGTCTTCTTTCAGACCAAAAGTAGTAACAGAAACATATAAATCTTTGATCTTAAAGTATTTGAGTCTTTTAAACATAAATTAGACTGTTAGTTGCTGGCAAATTGACCACACATTATATTTGTAATCAGGTTCAGCAACTTATTGTACAGTCTACATACCTGTTCCTACTTAAGGTTTTTCTTTAACTTCTTCCTTACCATTCTCCTGATACAGATCAATAGGTAGCAATTCAGCATACAAATTTGACACAACTACCTAAGTGACTAGGATTGCATGTGTGGACGTATCACAGCGAAACAACTCTTCCTATTTAAACCCATGCACCCAACAAGAGCTCATGCCAGAAAAAGTAATATTAGGCCTATGAATAAGCACAGCTAGTTTATTCAAAACGTGTAAGGTGGTCAGTGTTGTGACTTCCACTTGCCAAAAATAAAACACATTAAAAGAACATTTGGATTTTACTTTTCTAGTCTGGTTCACTCATTTTAACATAATGAAAAAGGTGGATGGATACTGACCAGAATGCTACACGCTAGAAAAAAGTGATATACAAAGAGGAATTCAGAAATGTGCTGCTAATTAGACATTAACATATATTTTGACTATAGCAGTAGACTCCATTCAGGTACATTTGTGTTTAATCTAACACAAAAGATGAATTGCCAAAAAATCAGTTGTTACCCGCCAATTTTAATAAAGGAAGAGAGGGTTAAGAAAAAAGAAAAAAATAGCGTAGTTTCTCAAAGATATGAAGACTCCATAAAGAAGCTGTCCCTTCTCCCCCAACATAGTCACAAACGGGGAAAAAGAGAGTTGAAGCAGAAAACTGGGACACCCCTATGGGGTCTAGGGGAACAGTCTCTAATGTCCGGGGGGGGGGGGGGGGGGGAATCTGAATGTACCTTTCTGGTAAAACTACATTTTATTAGACAATAGTAAAAATCAAAAAGTCAAGTAAGTGGTACATATTACACTATGGAAAATTGCGGGCCTTAGTTTGATCTATACTCTTAATTAATGGCATATCAAATGTGTATGTGTTGGAATACATTTAGGCAGGAGACAGGGTCTTTGTATGGAACAGCCCTAGGTAAGAGAGTAGACATATAGATAGTAGTCTTTATGGCTGTAGTGGCGCCAGAGAACTCTGACACTAAAGGCCATGTTTGTAATATCAGGGCTACAATCTGTAATTGTCTTGTGCACACATGGGAAAAACCCCAGAGGGATGAGAGGTGTGTTTTGTGTAACCACAGATATAGCTTACAAACAAGACCAGCCAATCACAGATGATCCCATGAGATTCTATGAATGTTATGGGTATAACTATGGGGAGATCTTGAGTAGTTTTAGAAGAGGAGTAAGAGGAGAGAAAGTAACAGAGAAGGAGAGAAAGTAACAGAGAAGGAGAGAGGAGAAGGACACCTGGGAGATCTAATACAGGTAGTTATAGGCATGCATAATTCATATTTGTAATTAGAAATTGTAGAAATCTATGTAAGTTGTCATTATATGTCTTTAAATGTGGGAAATGTATTGTAAGTGTTATTGTTTTATATCCAGAATGTCTAAGCAAACTTTGTTCTAACCTTTGCTGTGGAATCCCGATATCTTGTTTCTGTATTTCAGTATATTCATTTGCTGGATTTTGTTTAAAGTGGGAGCTATCAGATCGAAACCTCACATAATATAAAGTAATACAGGGTTGTGTAGATTAATAAGCCAGAGAGTGTATCTATCAGTGCACATCTTGTGAATGCATCCAAAGATCCTGGATAAGGCTAGTTATTGTAGCTAGACAAACACATAAGCCTTCAGTGAATATATGCAAGTACATATCTGGATTATATTTGATGTGTAGTTATATGTATACATTGCGGGATACATGTAGTCTCAAGCACAAAACACACCTTTATAGCCCATACATTTTTATTTATCTACTTGGGTAGGAATGATGTAAGTAAAAGATAGGACGATCTCTACATAGAAGTATAAAAGGTAATAATGTAATAAATGTGTTCTATGTATTCACACTTACATTAATACATATATTTTGAATGTATAATTGAAAGTAATAATACTCACGGCTGCTTCCAAGTTCTTGAAATATAATCTTAATTTTATCAATGTCAGTGATATTTGTACTTCTGGGAATATCCAAAGGTGCAAATGCTCTAAAAAGATAATACCAAAATTGTCTCAATTACATACAAAACAAAACAATGAATGCAAGGCAAAATTACAATACAATGAGTATTATTATTACTATTTTATGCTGGAACAGAGAATTTTTTTTTTTTTTTTTTTTTTTAAAGGGACTTCTACTTTTGTCAGTATCTGTTATGGCTAAACATTTTATATATTTACATTGTCCTTGTTACACTTTTGAAGTGTATTTTACCAGGACGAATACATTGAGATTTCTCGATTTTAAGTATATCTTTGCACATTTAAATTTGCTATATGGCCCTAAAGTTAGAAATTCCCATTTCAGTTCCCTCTTTGTTGCATAGACCCTATAGAAAAAAAATTATGTACATAAACTAGTTTGTTCAAGACAGAACATAAAAACACAGATAATAAAATACATGTATACGCAAGGTGGTGAAAAACATGACAACATTAACCCCTTAAGGACAGAGCCTTTGAAACATTTTTGTCCTTTCTGGACAATGGCTATTTTAACATTTCTGTGCTGTTTGTGTTTAGCAGTAATTTTCTTCTTTGTCATTTGCTGTACCCACACATATTATATATTGTTTTTATCGGGACAAGAAGGGCTTTCTATGGATGCCATCTTTTTGATCATATCTTATCATATATTATTAAAAAAAATAATAAAATATGGTAAAAAAAAAAAAATGCACAAATTTCTTTGTTTTTATTTGAAACAACTTCTCCTCATCGACAATAGCGAACGAAAAAACATGCTAAATAGATTCTACTATTTCTCCTGAGTACAGGGATACCACCCATGCATAGGTTTGTTGGGTTGTTTGGGGGCTAAAATGCCAAATTTGTGAGGTGCAGTTTTTTGTTTTCCAACCTGAAATTTTTACATGCAGACAGCCTGCACCCATGTCCCATTTGGGACATATTTGAAGCCAGCTAGTGTATTTTACCCCATCAACCCATATATTTTTTTTAAAGAAGACACCTTAGGCTATCTCAAATGGTGGTATTTTTACACTTTCCATGCACTAATTCTACCAGCAGCCTTTGTCAAACTTTGTGGTAGTAATTTTTTTGTGTTTTTTTTTTCACAAACCTTGTACTTCAGACATGAATTCACAGATTTTGGTATGTGTCACTGCCAAATAACACCCCAATAAGTGTTCAGCAACATCTCTTGAGTACAGGGATACCACCCATGCATAGGTTTGTTGGGTTGTTTGGGGAGTAAAAGGCCAAATTTGGTAGGTGCAGTTTTTGGTTTTCCAAATTAAAATTTTGACACGCAGACCGCTTGCACCCATGTCCCATTTGGGACATATTTGAAACCAGCCAGTGTATTTTACCCCATCAACCCATATATTTTTTAAAAGTAGACACCCTACGCTATTTCAAATGGTGGTATTTTAACACTTTCCATGCACTAATTCTACCACCAGCCTTTGTCAAAGTTTGTGGTAGTAATTTTTGTGTGGTTTTTTTTCACAAATATTGTATTTTAGACATAAATTCACAGATTTTGGTATGTGTCACTGCCAAACAATAACCCAATATGTGTTCAACAACTTATCCTGAGTACAGGGATACCACCCATGCATAGGTTTGTTGGGTTGTTTGGGGGCTAAAGGGCCACATTGTGAAGGTGCGCATTTTCAACTTGGAATATTGACGTGTAGTCAGCCTGAGCCCATCTTTCATTTGGGACTTTTTTTTTTTAAGTAGGACAGTGTATTTTACCCCAAAAAGTATATATTTTGTAAAAGTAGACACCCTAGGCTATTTTAAATGGTGTTATTTTAACACTTTCCATGCACCAATTCTACCACCAGCCTTTGTCAAAGTTTGTGGTAGTCATTTTATTGTGTATTTTTTCCCACATACATTGCACTTTAGACACAAATTCACATATTTCGGTATGTGTCACTGACAAACAATAACACAATATATGTTCAGCAACATCTCCCGAGCACAGGGATACCACCCATGCATAGCTTTGTCAGCTTTGTTAGGGGTTGAAAGGCTACATTTGAGAGGTGCGCTTTTTGATTTTCAAACTTGGAATTTGAACATGTAGAGCAAGGAAGGGGTTAATAGCTCTTATAAGAGCCTTTGTAGTACTGTACAAAAAAATTAACCCCTAAAAATGCACAGACAAGAAAAAATGTTCTGCTGTGCAGTGATCAGTGGCAGGGAAGGGGTTAATACACTACACTATACAAAAGGTATTGCTTTTATAAAAGCCCTTGGGACTCACAATTTATTAACATTTTATTTAATTTATTACAATTTAAAAATTATGTTATACAGATCTGTCTCTTTCCCTCACTAAAACTCAAGTGAGGAGAGGGAGGCAGATCCATATGGGTCAGAACAATATTTACGAACCAGACGAATGGTGATGCTCATCTGAGAAATCACCAAACCACCTTTGCCACTGATCAGCTGTTACTGATCGCTATACACGCGTTCAGACAGCATCAAAAGGAATACACGTAATCCCCTAGTGGGTATAATTAACCCCTAGTGAGTCTGACAAAAAAAATGCTGATAGCAAAAAAAAATCCTTCGGCGACTAGATTGCTCCATATGCGCTGCTTAGGCAGTGACCATATGCACTGCTTAGGCAGTGACCATATGTGCTGCTTAGGAAGTGATATACGGCAAGGAAGGGGTTAATAGCTCTTAAAAGAGCCTTTGATATACTGTAATAAATCAAAGTAAAAAAAAATAACCCCTAAAAAAATGCACAGACAGCAAAAAATGTGCTGCTGTGTAAGATCACTGCGTACACAGCGATCAATTGCAGGGAAGGGGTTAAATACTGGAAACGGCTTTTATAAAAGCCTTTGGGTCTCAATTCTATTAAATATATTATAATTAAAAACTTACATTATACAGCTCCGTCTCCCTCCCTCACTAAAACTCAAGTGAGAGGGAGGCAGATCTACACGGGTCAGATCAAATATTTACACATATTGATCTAACCAGACGAATGGTGATGCTCATCTGAGCAAACGCCAACCCGCCATTGTCACTTATCAGCTGTTACTGATCGCTATACATGCGCTCAGACAGCTAAAAAAAATTTTTTTTTCGTTAAACGTAGTCCCCTAGCGGGTATAATTAACACGTGACGGGTGTAATAAAAAAGTTTTAAAAAAATTAAAAATGCTTCTGCAGCTAGATTGCTGCATTTGCGTCAGATTGCTGATTAGGCAGTGATCTACGGCAAGAAAGGGGTTAATCTCTCTTAAAAGAGGTTTTTTTATACTGTAATGAATTACAGTAAAAAAAAATAACCCCTAAAAAATGCACAGACAGCAAAAAATGTGCTGCTGTGTATGATCACTGCGTACACAGCGATCAATGGCAGGGAAGGGGTTAAATGGCTTTTATAAAAGCCCTTGGTGTTTAAAATTTTATTAAATATTTTTTTTAATTGTTTTATTTTATTTTTTTACTTGATCTGATCTGTCTCTCTCCCTTACTAAAAGTAGTAAGGTGAGGGAGGCAGATCAATACTTGTCAAAGGCAATATTTAGTAATATTGCCTTTGACAGTATGGTAAGTGCTCATCAGAGCACTTACCATACATGCCTGCACACAGATCACATAGATCTGCTGTGCCGGCATCGATTGGCTCCCCCTAGAGCATCGGAAGTGAAATACTTTCACTTCCGATGCTCTTGCCATTAGAAGGGAAGCGCTGCCTGTACAGGCAGCGTTCCCTTCTACTGAGCCGATGGGGTCGCTCAGGAGAGCGACCACCATCGGCTCTGGGGAGCAGCATGGTGTTGTTAAGTGCCTCGCTGGCGAGGCACTTTAACAACACCAGAGATGCTTAGAAAGCGAACGATCGTTCGCTTTCTAAGCACATGTGTGCAGAGGGCGCAGCCATTTTTAAATGGCTGCTACGATCACTCCGTGGAGTGATCGTAGCGCGCCCCTGCACATTTGGGGGGTGTTGCACAATGCCTCTACCTAGAGGCATTGTAGCAACACCGAGAGTAAAGAAAGCGACCGCTGGTCGCTTTCTTTACTCCATTTAGTGCATGACGTGCCAGGCACGTCACCTGGCGGCAAGTCCACGATTTGCCGTGACGTGCCTGGCACGTCATCTGTCGTTAAGGGGTTAAAGAAGATTTGAAGCATTCACTACTCAAAAACTATTAATGGGACCCAGCCAGTGGCGTCCCGAGGGGGGGTGCGGGCCGCACCGGGTGACGCCTCCAGCGGGGGTGAAACCCGTGCTGCCGGCATCCCCCCGCAGCGAAGTTAAGCATTGCTTAACTTTTTTTTTTTCTGACAGCCGCATCCGCTGGATTCAGCCACCGGAAAAAAAAAAGTGAAAAAAAAATCACTGCGTCACGTCACATCCGGTGTCAGTGTTTTCCTCCTCCGTGCAGGAGGGAACACTGCATGGAGACATCCGGCGGGGGGACACAGAGCAGCAGCCAGGTGGTAAGTACTGGGGACTGGGGGAGGAGGGAGGAATGGGCAAATTGGCTAGGGCATCTGACTGGCACAATATTACTGGAATCTGACTGGCACAATATTACAGGCATCTGACTGGCACAATAATACTGGGCTCTGAGTGGCATAATATTACTGGGCATCTGACTGGCACAATATTACAGGCATCTGAGTGGCACAATATTACTGGGCATCTGAGTGGCACAATATTACTGGGCATCTGAGTGGCACAATATTACTGGGCATCTGAATGGCACAATATTACTGGGCATCTGAATGGCACAATATTACTGGGCATCTGAGTGGCACAATATTACTGGGCATCTGAGTGGCACAATATTACTGGGCATCTGAGTGGCACAATATTACTGGGCATCTGAATGGCACAATATTACTGGGCATCTGAATGGCACAATATTACTGGGCATCTGAGTGGCACAATATTACTGGGCATCTGAATGGCACAATATTACTGGGCATCTGAGTGGCACAATATTACTGGGCATCTGAATGGCACATGGAGGGCGTGATTGCATGCCAGGGAGGGGGTAAGTTCCAGGGGTAGTTTCAGAGAATATAAGCAGCTGTACCGGCTCCAAACACCGCAAACCAGTATGCACGGGGGGTGGGTGCTACAATCAGACATGAGATGAAGAAAAAACTGTGCACTCCACTCACCGGATAGATATAAAACAAGATGCTTTAATGGTAAGAAATCAAAGTGTATCCAAACCAGACAGAGAAGGATAAATCCACGCTTAATCATAGGTGCAGTACCAGTGAGCACAGATATCCTATATACAGGTGATTAACCAATGGGATCTCAGTCCTATTATGTGTAGGATGCATACTGGTGTGTGATTTAACCCTGGGAGTGCTGAAAAGAAATAGAGTGAAACAATGTGACAGCTAGGAAAAGAAAGAAATTATGTGTATGTATATGATGTGGAATGAAAAAGAAGTGTGAAAAAATGTGACTAAAATACAGTGTATAAAAAAAGTGGAAATAGTGAGAGAAAAGGAACAAGTGAAGGGAGGTGTATGATGGGAAATACAGGGAAAAACTAGAAAAGTATATATACAAAACGAAATGTGCGTGTGAAAGAAAAAAAAAAAAAAAGAGGGGAAATCACAGACCAAAGCAAAGCCACACACAGAACAGGCTGAGATGCCAACAAATACATAAAAACAAGTGACAATCAAAATGACAATCAATACATACAGGCTCATATTTACAGTGTGTATTCAGTCCTGTGAATAGGTAATGTTTGATACAAAATCATGCATATGTAAAGTCACTCAAAAACAAGTTCTCGTGATTCATGGAGAACCTTAAAGAGACAGAAACTTCATGAGAAAACATAAGTGCATATTCAAAACACAAAACATGATAATAATATACAAAAGGGGCAAAAGGCCCATCTCATGATATTACATCAGGCAATAGACTATAAGTGAATAAAAGCATGACTCACAAGGAGTGTTTAATGCATAAGCATAGATATACGAAGTAATATGTCACTAAAGGAAAGGTACTTGATGGAAAAGACCGTGTTGAGGGCAGGGGAGACATGATAGTAAATATACAAGCCTAGTCTGTTGGAGTAATAAACCCTAATACAATAAAAGGCGGAATACCTAAGCATAGGCAAGTATGACAAAGAAAAAAATCATCATGCGGGCAAAGAATAAAAACGAGAGAAATGAGCTAGAAAAAATGGTGGATTTGAGTATCCAATAATACACCCTAGAAAACATCTTAAGGAGAAGTGTATCTCCAGTACTTTCGGAGAGACACAGGCTGAACAAGCGCCAACTCCAAAAAACGACCAGCGCCACATGCAGAGAGGAAAACAAAAAAAAAGATCCGACGAGGAAGAGGACTATCGCTATATTCGGAAGAGAAATCCACACAACCGGAGACCACACAACAACTAAATGTGGTTAATTTGTCTAATTAAACACTTTCCAGTGAGGAAGAAAAACTCCTTAACCTAGGACTCTCCTTTGCCCCTGACCAGCATTTTAACCTTTTCGAGACTATCTTGGATGTCAATCGTTTCATAAGAGACACTACAGTAAAAAGACACTTTAGAAATGCTGATTCTGTTTCTGGGGTAGGTGTTCCTAGGACTAATATAGCTATCAATGATATGCCATGTTCTGATAATGATACAACGGTTCCAACCAAAGATGATATATATTCCTTTACTGATAAATGTACTTTACATGTATTGCAAGACCTTACGTTAGAACAGAGACAGGATGACATAGACAGCAATACCCTAGACACGCTGAACACTATTCTTAAAAAGAAATCCAGGTTTTATCCTATTAACAGCAGGACCCCAGAAACAGATCTCTTCAGATCTCTTCCAGAAAGTAGTAGAGAGGGAATTAAGTATATTACACAGCACTACCCGTGTCTGTCGCCCATCCAATTTGAACAAGGCAAAGCATTATCTAGCCTAAAATAATAATGATTTAATTATAAAACAAGCTGACAAGGGTGGTGCTGTGGTTCTTCTAAATAAATCATATTATGCTAAGGAGGTGGAAAGGCAAATTGGCGACCATAACACATATACAAAGCTATCTTATAATCCAGTTAAAAAAAATGTTGGTTGAATTAAGAGGACATCTAGACACAACGGAATTTTTGGGCATCCTAAGTCCTACAGAATCAGAATATTTATTTAATACAGATCCCATAACCCCAATTTTCTACTGTTTGCCCAAAGTACATAAGAGTTTAGTTAATCCCCCAGGCCGCCCTATAATTTCCAGCATTGGCAGCCTGGGGGAAGGACTATCTTAGTGGCTGGATATCTACCTCCAGCCCATGGTAAACCAACAGAAAAGCTTCTTAAAAGACACAAAGGAAGGCCTTGAACAAATGACACATATGACGTGGCGGCCGAATTATGTATGGGTTAAAATGGAAGTCAATTCTTTGTATTCTTGCATTCCACATAAATTGGGTATTAATGCCCTTGAAAAAATCCTAAATAGATACAGCAATTACTCAGTGGATCTCATACAATACCTTGTTGAAACCACGAGTTTCTGCTCTTACACAACTATTTTATGTTCAACAACAACTATTATGTCCAGTGCCAGGGCATGGCCATGGGGTCATGTTTTGCCCCGGCATTTGCCAACATTTACATGATAGCCTGGGAAGATGCCTATATTTATGTCCACACAAACCCCTTTCATCAATGCATCGCCTGGTACGGGCGGTACATTGACGATCTGTTGTTTGTGTGGCAAGGCTCTGATTCTGAATTACATGACTTCTTTGCATATGCTAATCATAATGATTTGAATCTAAGATTCACTATGAATCATTCCCGGACTAGCATTGATTTTCTGGATCTTACCTTAAAGGGCAATCTTGCCCATGGGCACATTGACACTGCATCATATAGGAAGCCCACTGCGGGCAATACAGTCTTACATGCTTCTAGCTGTCACTCTAAATCAGTGATTAAAAATATACCGGTAGGCCTCCATCACTTTGAGGAGGAACTGTTCTGATGTGGGAACTTTTAAAAATCAAAGCCTTGAGCTCAAAAACCGTCTCCTGGCACGAGGATACAAAAATTGGATGTTGGACAGAGCATTCAATATTGCCCTGTCCAAAGATTGCAATACTTTAATCAGCCATCATGATAATAGAATTACTAACAAACAAAAGAAGAATAACAAACACAAACATGATAAAGATATTTGCATTCTCAAATTTCCTTTGTTACTCCTTACAGTTTGGAGTACACTCAAATTTTGGACATCATTAAAAAACATTTACCCATATTAACAGCTGACAAAATATATATAACGAAGTCCTTTACTCATTTATTGATTGTCATTTTGTATTGAGAATTTATGTCACATTGTCTATTTTACTTACACTTGTTTTTATGTATTTGTTGGCATCTCAGCCTGTTCTGTGTGTGGCTTTGCACTCTGGTCTGTGATTTCCCCTCTTTTTTTTTTTCTTTTCTTTCACACACACACATTTTGTTTTGTATATATACTTTTCTAGTTTTTCCCTCTATTTCACATCATACACCTTCCTTCACTTGTTCCTTATCTCTAACTATTTCCACTTTTTTTATACATTGTATTTTAGTCACATTTTTTCTTCTACATTTTTTTACACTTTTTCATTCCACATCATATACACATCATTTCTTTCTTTTCCTAGCTGTCACCTTGTTTCACACTGTTTCTTTTCAGCACTCCCAAGGTCAAATCACACACCAGTATGCATCCTACACATAATAGGACTGAGATCCCATTGGTTAATCACCTGTATATAGGATATCTGTGCTCACTGGTACTGCACCAATGATTAAGCGTGGTTTCACGCGAAACGCGTTAGGTTGCCTTCCCATGGACCTTATCATCCGTGGATTTATCCTTCTCTGTCTGGTTTGGATACACTTTGATTTCTCACCATTAAAGCATCTTGTTTTATATCTATCCGGTGAGTGGAGTGCACAGTTTTTCCTTCATCTCATGTAGGTTCCAGGGGGCCCAAGTAAATGCTTGCCCAGGGTCCAATCAATATTAAAGACGGCCCTGTACCAGAGGAGTATAAAATAGAAAGTTCATTCAAAGTACAGAGCAGGCTCTAGTATTAACAGGGCAATGACAGCTGCAGGCTGCAGCAAAGCTGACTTTTACATTATTTTGCATCAAATGGGCAGAGTCCGGAAGTAGAGGAGTGTCTGAGACTTGATGAAACCTATACCAGAGGGCATACAAAACACACAGGTGTCAAAACAAGCTTAGTTACCTGAGCACCCCAGTAGTGTATTGTATTACGCTGGAGATTGTATTCATGCGCACCAAGTAATTTATCTTGCCTAGTAGTCTTGTTCAATTGTACATATCAATAAAAAAAAAGCAGTGGAAACATACAGTGCTTCTTATTTAGTGACACTATTATACTGCTCTACCCTACTTTGTCTTTAGATAAAATACACTACACTTGATACCTGTCCTTCACATAGCCTTCTACTGTAGTCTATTACCAAACAAATGATTGTCACTTTTATGTCACCTACTGATAATTTGCTGCAAGATTGTTATCGTTTCATATTTCATTCCTTTTGGAAATCTCAACAAAAACAATGTTGATCTCTCAACTCCAGGAGGAACCATTTACTCTTGCCGTGTGCGGGCAAGATAGAAAACAGATCCTTGTTCAGATTAAAGTTTACATACAACTGAATGCATCACCATCACAGAACGTAGCTCAATGTTGAAGTGCTGGTCACAAGTGGAACTGTGGGAATGTTCAAAAACGTAATTTAATAACTCAAGAGATAATGGTTTTACAGTTGCTCTTTTCTGCGAAAAAGGGTCTCCATGCACTTCAGAGCTGAAGCATGGAAACTAGGTTCAAGCAATGCAGAGAAATAAAAAGTAAAGTGAGAGTTATAAGGAAAGTAATTTAAAATGTTCCTAAATTAGAATATAATGGTTAATAAAGTGCTTGTAGAAAGAGTTATGTTTTTAATCTGTTATTTCAGCATTGCTTTTATTTATGTTTGTTGTTTTGTTTCACAAAGCATGACTCCTGTTAAGACTGCGGTCAGAAACCTAGCAGTATAGTTGTCTTCATCAGTGTCCCGTGAATCTATCTGCAGTTGGATTGGCTAAGACACAGCTCCTTGTGTCTGTCTGCTGCCTGGAACAACGCCCTGCAAACCACAGCGATACCCCTCCATCTGCTTCGCCTGGTACTGTCATGTGATGTTTCCCCCTCCCATCTCCCTAGCAAGTTAACTTAACACATTGTAACAGCCTTCTCAGACCTGTTCTCTCCCACACTGATGGAGACTTAGTTGACTAAAACAAAAACAATTCAGATGACTAAAATGTGACTAAAACTAAAATTGCATTTTAGCCTAAAACTAGATTATGACTAAAACTAAACCTTGCATTACATGGTTTGGTACAATCCCAGGCACAGCCATGATAAAAGCCTGCAGCTGTTGGACTACATATTTTTACATCATGCTCAGCCAGACATTGGCAGATTGTGTATCATACTCCACATTGCAAAAAGTAAGCAAGCATATTGTGTGTATGAAATGTAACCTTAAACACTTCCTTACAAACCCTGAGTGCACAATAGAATAAAATGCTTATACAAAAATCTAGTGGTTCCAAAACGCAAAGGCTACCTAATGTAATACATTAAATAAACGGTTAGGTATGGTAGAATACATATAGTGCATAAACCTCTATGCCCTTTAAACACACTTACCCAACAAGGAGTAAACATGCGCAGACCAGCATAAATCCAAAGGTGTACTTGAGTGCATTCTTCACTTGCTGTATAAAAGAAGAAGGAAACTGTCACTGTCACATTTTACAACATATTAATATTACATTATGATATTTACAAATACAATTAAGCTAAGACTATGCAACTGAAAAAAAATTATAATTTTGTGAATAGCTAACTTTGCAGCTTCATATAAAACACAACCTAATAATTATGTTCACTGGAAACCCACAATCCCCCATATTCACATAGAATGTGTCTGCAGATAAGAACCATTCGGTAAATCTAGTCTGCCCAATTTTCAAAATACTTTTATTAGTCCCTAATCTTATTTGTAGGATAGCCTTGTGCCTATCCCACGCATGATTTAAATCCTTGACTGTGTTTACCTCTACCACTTCCGCTGAAAGGCTATTCCATACATCCACCACCCTCGCAGTAAAGTAATACTTCCTGATATTACTTTTAATTTTTAATTTAAGACTATGTCCTCTAGTTGTGGTAGTTTTTCTTCTTTTGAATATACGCTCTTCCTTTACTGTGTTGATAACCTTTACATATTTAAAATGTTTCTATCATATCCCCCCTGTTACGTATTTCCTCCAAGCTATACAATGTTAAGATACTTTAACCTTTTCTGTTAAGTTTTATCCTTCAACCCATGAACCATGAGATACGGTCTCCAGTACTGCGCACAATACTCCAAGGTCTCACCAGTGCTCTGTACAATGGCATGAGCACTTCTCTCTTCCTACTGCTAATACCTCTACCTATGCAACCAAGCATTCTGCTAGCATTTCTTGCTGCTCTATTGCATTGCCTACCTACCTTTAAGTCATCTGAAATTATTACTCCTAAATACCTTTCCTCAGATGTTGAGGTTAGGACTGTACCAAATATTCTATGGGTGATTAAAAAAAAAATATGTCCACATTAAATGTCAGTTGCCACAGCTCTGACCATTTTTCTAGTTTAGCTAAATCATTTGGCATTCGGCTTATCCCTCCATGAACATAAACCCTGCTGCAAATCTTTTTATCATCAGAAAAAATATATACTTTACCAACAAGACCTTTGTTTGCAATATCACTAATACAAATATTAAAGAGAATGGGTCTAAGTACAGATCCTTGAGGTACCCCACTAGTAACAAGACCTTGCATCGAATATACTTGACTACAACCCTCTGTTGCCCGACACCCAGCCATTGTCTAATACATTCAACAATATTGAAATCCAAACTCAAAGATTGCAGTTTATTGATAAGCCTTCTGTGTACGACAGTGTCAAAAGCTTTACTGAAATCTAGGTAAGCAATGTCTACTGCACCACCCTGATCTATTATTTTAATCACCAAATCAAAAAAATCAATAAGATTAGTTTGGCATGATCTCCCTGAAGTAAACCCATGTTGATCTTGAAATCCATGCGATTTTAGATGTTCAACAATCCTATTCTTTAACAAGGTTTCCATTATTTTCCCCACTAAAATAATGGAAACATTGTTAAATAATTCATTCACATTTATCAACAACATAGCAAGGCATGTCCATTCTGGACAATAGCTTTTTAATTGCTTTAGCTATGTGTGTGTTTAAATTAAAGTGTAAGCTTAATATTTAATATTTTAATCTCCACATTTATATTTCATTTTTTAAGGAAAGATTGCAACCATTTTGTGTAAAAATGGTTAAAAAAAAATTGGTTTTTTTGTGGGGTTTTTTAGTTATAATTTTTCTGGGACAGTATATTCCTCTCCTCTATCTGTCTGACACAAGATAAAAATGTATCAGGGAGAGAGAGGGAAATTTTGACAATCGGTTTTCTCACAGCATTTAATGTATTTTTTGCATTTATTAGATATGATCAATATGACTGATTTTCACAGTGATCACATAACTAAATGCAAAAGAAAATGGTAGATCCTTGTCTGCCTTACTGTTAAGGCAACCAGGATCAACTTTCCCCATCTCTACCCCCAAATTTGGGGGAGAATAGCAATGGATTGTGATTAGCATTTTACAGCCATCATAATCCACACTGCAATGGCTGTGACAGCCGGTCTCAGCTATTGCAGGTAAGACAGCCCATTTTCTGGGTGTTTCAGACTTGCCTCTATCAAAGGCAGTTTGAAACACCCCTCACCCTATTTGTCCCCCCTCATTATTATTGTTATGGTACCCACCCACCGGCAATGGGTGGGGACCGGGGGGACATTAGGTCCCCCCTAACACTTGTATGTTCGGGGTCAAGTTCGACCCCGGACTTTTTTTCCCGAGTTCTGCCGAATCCGAACATCCAGGTGTCCGCTCAACTCTATTCATAAAATAGATAGGTAAAAAGATAGGTCAGAGGGAAATGTAATAGCTGTATAAAACTGTGCACTTTAACTCTATTAGGCTTAGCAATATTACTCCAGGAGACCTAGCAATATTTAGTTTGGATAGAGATTTCTGTGTTGTTATTAACTTTAAGAAACCTTATGTAAAACAATGTGAACAGAATTTATCTTACACATGGCTTAAATATAGATATATATTTTCTTTCTAATAATACTAGTTGCAATATCTATTGTGTTTGACATAATGAGTAGAAGGCAAACAAGACAAAAAGTTCAGTTTTTCCCATCGTTGTTTTATTGTGACTTTAGCTAATAGTTGTTGTAAAGAAATGGTTAATGTACATGAAGCACCATGGGCAGAGATATATCGATTTGAACAACCAATTGTAACGGTTTCAGAGGAAGTGGAACCTCGATACAGAGTAGGTAGAGAGCAAAAGAACAGAATTCTTCTGCCTGAAGGAAATCCACCTTATGGTTGAGCCGCAGGTTTTATTCCCCAAGGTCTTTTGCACTCTGTCGATTACCAGTACACCGAAGTGTAACCCCAGAAATGACAGGATCACAGGAACCGAGGCAAATAAGACAATGGCAAAGGTACACCAGGAACAAAAAGAATAGGCAGGCAGGCAAGGGTCGAAGCTGGCAACAAACAATGAAGTTCAAGCAGAAATAGGTGAGGACGGGCAGCAAACAGGAGTGGTCAGGACAAGAAGGATTCGGCAACGGTAATCAAAATAGAAAATATCAGGAACGCTAGTAAAAGGCGCTCCGTCTTGGTTGACTTACAGCCGACGGGGACGAATGTCAGAAGCATGCGTATAGTGGCTGGAGCCACGATCGAGTTGGCAGATGCCCATGGAGGAGCGAGGTTCAGGGATCTGGAGAGTACTGAGCGGGTAAGTATGGGGACAGGGCTTGGGCATACTGCAGCAAGAGGGCGCTGCTGTGACACTACCCCCTACTGACAGATGCAGTACGGCCACCCAGTACCAGGTTTGTCGGGGAAATGACGGTGAAAAGAGCGTACCCTAGCAGGAGCATGAACATCGGAAGAATAGACCCAAGATCTCTCTTCAGGACCATAGCCCTGCCAGTAAATAAAATATTGAAGACGACTCTTATGGCGTCTGAAATCAAGGATAACCTGGACCAAATACTCTTCCTGGATTTTTACCAAGACAGGGTCAGGAAGACGAGATTGAAAATAATACTCATTGCTCAGAACGGGTTTCAGCAGGGATACATGAAAAGTATTATGAAAGCACATGGAGGATGGTAAAGCTAGAGTGTAAAAAACATTTTTAATACGGGAAAGGATTTTATAAAGCCCAATATACTTGGGACTGAGAGTATGGGAAGCTTGTTGAAGATTCTTAGTTGACAATTATCACCTGGTTTTAAAGGAAGAATATCATACCTTCTAGCATCCACATAAGACTTTTGCTTCTGTTAGACAGCAAGAAGTTGTCTGGATAGAGAATTCCAATGAACAGTAAGATTTGAGACCTTATGATCAGCAGCTGTTACACATCTCCAAAGGCCAGAGGAAAGGTTTGAAACCATTCATTACACAAAAAGAAGATATTTTTAAGGAACTATGATCGGCACAATTAAAGGACCGATCAGCAAGATACAAAAGGTCAGACCAGTTACTATTATCACAATCTACATAGGACTGGAGGTATTGTTTCAGTACCTGATTCTTTTTTTAAGTTTGCCCATTAGACTGGGGACTGTAGACTGAATCCAAACAATTTCTTTTAAGAATATTGCAGATGAAATCAGCTAATTTGGAGAAAAGGTCAACGACTACAAGTAGGTGGTAGGACTCTGGGATAGAAGAAGATCTATGATAAAATCCATAGCGATATGAGACCATGGTTTGTTAGGAACAGGTAAGGGACAAAGAAGACCACAAGTTTTCTTTCTGGGTACTTTGAACCACGCAAAATGAGCACATGCTGTAACATAATCGTGGACATTTCGAGAGAGGGTAGGCCACCAGAAATATCTGTGAAGTAGAGATATTATTAATACTACAGGGGAGTTGTGAGCCCATGATAACACAGATTTCCTATACTTAGATTCAACAAAATAGCGACCAGCTGGTTTCAGGCCTTTGGATCTAGGATATTGATTCCTGGAAATGTGAAGTATGAGTATTTGGAGATACTACAGTTACTACAGCAGGAGGAAGAATAGTCTCCTCTTTTGGGAAATGATTTGGATTTTCATGAAGCCTTGAAAGGACATCAGCTTTTTTTTATTTTTAGATAGTATAAAGTTCAACCTGGTGAAGAATAGGGCACATCTGGCTTGTCGGGGATTGAGTATTTTAGCCTTTTCAATAAAGAGGAGATTCTTGTGATCTGTCAGAATGGTTACGGGAACAAGGGTATCCACCAAAAGATGTCTCCAATTTTCCAATGCCATTTTTATGGCTAAAAACTCTCTATTACCAACATCGTAGTTGCATTCTGCGGATGAGAACGTTTTAGAAAAATAAGAACAGGGATGAATACAATTAGTCTTTTGATTTTTCGGAGATAAAATGGCTCCAGACCCAATTTCAGATGTATCCACTTCCAGAATGAATGGTAAAGTGGGATCTGGGCGACTGAGTATAGGAGCTGTAGTAAAAACATACTTCAATTTTTCAAAAGCCTTGGTGGCATCGGAGGGACAGTTTTTGGGATTAGTTCCCTTTTAAATAAAGGCGGTTATAGGACCTACACAGTCAAGGATTTTAAGCATGCGTGGTATAGGCAAAAGCTATCCTAGATATAAGATAGGGAACTGGGGACGAATAAAAGTATTTAGAAAATTGGGCAGACTAGATGGACTTTCTTTGAAGCTTTCTTTGATGTATTGTGCTAGTGCTCTATTCTCATGTTCAGAAAGGGGATACGTGTGGCCAGAGGGTGGAGATGTGCCAGGCAGCAGTTTGATAGCACAATCATAACTCCTATGCGGAGGAAGAGACACAGCATTTTTCTTTGAAAAGACAATAATAAATTCCCAATAATGAACAGGAACTATGAACTGTGGATCCTCTGGAGTTAATTCTAAAACAGAATTGATCTTGGTAGGTTTAGAGCAGCATGTGGTTTTACATTGTTTACTCCAAGCCGTAATTTCACCTTGTTCCCAATCTATGACAGGATTATGTTTCTATAACCAAGGAAGAATATAAGGAAGAAGGGGAATACACAAGACATCAAGGACTATTTCTTTAGAATGAAATACTCCAGTCCTAGTATCTTGGATCATGGTTTCTTCACATATAATATCAGGGCCTAATGGCGAACCATCCAAGGGGGCAATGGAATTTACTTGAGCTTTATGTACAAAGGGTATCTCTTGTTGTAGGGCCCAGGTCTGGTCTATAAAATTTCCAGCAGCTCCAGAATCGATAATGGCTTGTGTGCTCAAGTGACTTATCCACTGGAATGTGACTGGTACTAGCATTCTTGGGTAAGACAGAGGCGTAAGAATAGAAATGCTCAGTGGAACGCTTCCTTTCTCCACTAAGCACAGTAGTTTTCCTGTTTCCAGGGACAGAATCTTGCCACATGTGCTTTTTGGCCACAATACAAACAAAGATCTAAAGATCTCCTTCTTTGTTTCACTAAAAAAAGTGTCACAATTTCAAATTTTGAAATGTTGGGAGGAATGTTAAATATTGACATGAAAAGTTGCCACCACCCAAATTGGCTAAAAAACATTTCCAAAGGTTAATATTGGAGAATTAGAAGGAACTGCACTGAAGTGGCCACTTTCAGAGAACAGGCAGGAGTTCTTAAAGATAAGTTTTTACAAAAAAATCTGATGTGAAGATTTTAGAGAAAGCTGAACAAGAGGTTCTGTAGTTAGACAGAAGTGATATTCTGAAAGGAAAAAAAGAGGGGGCAAAAGAGGGAAAAGATTTCAGTTTTGCTTTTATTTTTATTTTCTTTTATTTAAAATGGGTTAAAACAATTCCTTCTAAACCTGCCTACATGTAAAACACTTTTATAGTAAATGTATGAAAGAGGTGATAGGATGTGTCTAACCCTTTATATCCCCATAAAAAAAAAAAAATCTTTGAAACTATCTATATATTATATAGATAATCTGCAGCGGATCCAGAGTAGGGCAACTAAAATGGTTAATGACTCTTAAAGGGACCAGTCACAAAGTGAATCCTGACAGCCTGCATGACTGGGGCTCTTGGAGGTCCCTGGGGGACATAAGACTCCCTGCGGACGTACTAGTTTGGGGCTACACACTTTGAGGGCACCAGTGGAACCCCGTTTTCAACTGCACTTCAAACACAGGCTCACTCAGGATTTCAGCCGGGGTGTGTACTCTGGGAGGCCCAAACCTTTGTCCCATTCATTGTGTTTAGGGGAATCTAGCAACAACAGACCGGCGTTAGTGGAAACTCGCCAGTTCCAAAGTTCTTGCCCACAACAGGGCCGCAGCATTTCCAGTATGGCACTGCTCACCCAATGTGGTACATACTTTCGCTCAGAGGAAGGGCCATATGTGCACTTCTTACAGTCTTAAAGACGCAGGATGTACATGTACTTCCTGATTATGATATCACCTTGTCGCTTGATATTCAAATACACATTTCATATTGAAAAGTAGTTAATTTGCATACGAAGCCGCAGGTGATGCCATACATAAGGCACCATAGCTATGTTTATAAATTAATTGCTTGCAATTCTATTTACACGCTGTATGAGTCTTTTGTCTTTATTTTTGATTTTCTATATTCACAGAATACTCCATGTAAAGGTTTACAGAGTCCTTTCATCATGTGTAGTTTAGAAAGACAAGAGAAGGTGTAGAAAGATGTATAAAGAAAATCAACATGGTATTGTAGGAAAGTATAAAAAAAGAAAACTACAAGGAAAAGAGGGCACTGTCTTAAATTAGAGAGAGTCAGCAATTTAAAAGTAAAGTCAGAACATATTACTTTACTAAGAGGGTACATAGGATTGTCTTACAGCAGAGATTGCACATGTTAGCACAGCACAGGGAAGGAGTTGAAAGGCCCACTACAACCATGAAAAATGACCTATATTTTCCATTCATATTAAAGTGAAATAAAAAAAAATCTGTCTTAAAATTTGAATATCTGTATTTTAATTTACTCAGCATTTCACTTGAGAGAGGAATAAAAGGTAGCAAGGGGGCAAAAACTATTTATTGGCCCATGGTACAACCTCATAA